>JARQOD010000002.1:158529142-158684646 GCA_033576555.1 Oophaga sylvatica | reverse complement strand
AGATATCAGCTACACCCTTTTTTTTAAAGCGTAAACAAGTAAACGCAATTTAAAACCTTTAAAAATATTATGTTGGAAAAAAATCGTAACAAAAATTGTACATATTATGGCAGAACCCAAAAAGTTAACACAAATCTAACCAAAACATACTTATGCTAAGGGTACTGTTAACCTTCTCACCCAAACTTTACAAACCAAAACTCACATCAGCCAAATGCTGCAATGTTGGAAGTGCAAATTGGGTTTTAACTTTGACAAAACTCAGTGCAAGGTTCCCTTTTGGGTTTTTTTGGCTTTAAAAAAAAAAAAAACAAAAAATATAATAATCTTGTTGATTAAGGGAAAAAAGATGTCCCCCTTAAATTTTTGGCAAAAATTTGGATGGGCTATTCCCTTAACATTACTTATATTTGTGTCATTTGAAAAAATCATATTTTAGTTAAAAATTAAAAACCCTTTTTCATACGTAAAGGGGCCCGTTTGTTATTCTATTTTTTTCAACCAATTATTGAACGGATGAAGCCGTCACTGAAAAAGATTTGAATTATTTTAAATAGAATAAACAGACCAATTGGAAAAAATTTAAGGGATGAGCAGTGAACACGCTCGCAAGTACAAGCAACAGTGTTAAGAAGAACGGAGGGGGGTCGCACTACAAAAAAAAAAAAACCCTGACTCATAAACAGTGCACACAACGTTCAGTACTGTGAAAGGCCCGTTTTTGACACAATTTTTTGCAACCAATGTATTGTATACGATGAAGCATCACTGTAATAGTTTTAATTATTTTAAATAGAAAAAGCACACCAAAAATTTTGAAAAATGTAAGGGGTGAGGGGTGAACACGCCAGCAGATAAAGCAACAGGGTTAAAATAAATGAGCGTGTCTCATTTAAAAAAAAAAAAAAACCTCCAACTGCAGTAAACACTGAAAACAACTATTCACAATCTTGAAAGGCACTCCTTTTCTACTTCAAAGGGTTTTTCAACCAATTTTTTTATACGGGGGGGAACGCGTCACCTAAAAATTTAATTTATTTAAAAGGGGAAGGGGAGCCCCAATTGGGGATAAATGAAAAGAGACCATGAACACCTCACAGATACAACGCATCTTGAACAATAACTGAGCGGATATCACTCAAAAAAAAAAAAACACAGACTGATGAACACAAAACAAAAAAGTCCAAATTGGGAAAGGCACTCCTTTTTCTACTTTTATATTTTTGAAAAACCAAGTTTTTATACGATAAAAACCGTCACACAAAAGATTAATTTTTAAAAAAGGGAAGGAGCAAAACCAATTGGAAAAAAGAAAAGGATGAGGCACTGAGACACCTCAGCAGAGTACAAGCAGCATGCTTGAACAAGTAACTGGGCTGATATCACCAAAAAAAAAAAAAAAACAGATAGTGAACCTAAAACAACGTCCACAATCTGGGAAAGGCTATTCCTTTTTACTTCTATAGTGTTGCAACCAATGATTGGATACGGATGGAAGCGCATCACACAAAATTTCTTTGGGGGAGCAGCTAGAATTACAAAAAAAGAAAAAAAAAAGAGTCTGTGGTGACACGTGCAACCCCTACAGACATTTTGGATGCAGAGCAAACGCAGCGTCACCTGCACTCACACACACCTTGCCAGAGCTTTAAAACAACACTGCAGGCAAAAGGAAGCTTTACAAAAGGGGTTGGGATAGCCTGCCACAGCACATTACACAAATCGCAATCTCAAAACTGCCCTCAGAGCAGCACAGCACTTTCTTCCCTATCTAAAATTCACAGCACAGTGACGCTAAAAATGGCGGCGGCGCTTTTTATAGTGAATTCTGACATCATTTCAGCAGCCAATCACAGCCATTTCCATTAGTTAAGATGACCGCAGCATTACAGGATTCCCACACTTCGTTGGATTCCTCATTGGCTACTAAAATCACTTGCTCTCAAAAAAATTATGGGAATTTTCCATTCCGGTATACGATATTTAAAAAGTTCGGAATTAAGTATCGGAATTCCGAAACCGAAATCGGCCGAAACCCCCATACTTTCGGTTTTCGAATGCTCAAAAACTAGCGCATAGATATATGATAACATAGAATTACCTGACGAATTCCATTTGGGCAATACGGAATCCGTTATAACCTGTCTCCGGCTAAGGGTGACCGGGGGTATGCACCCCTAAACTGGGGGTCCTAACTAAACCCTCTACCTGGAGGAGTTGAAGGTACGAGGTCCGGCCCCACGAAACCCTGTCTCCTACAATCCCTCCAACGTAATCTAGTCCCCAAGAAGGACCCTGATTACCACCAAAGGGAATAACAGGTAACGGTTAATGAACAAAAGACATACAAGAAAACAAGAAAAAAGTAAATAAATCTTACATACAACACTCACACACATAGGAACACCTAAGTCCAGAAAAACATAAGCGTAAGAGTTAAAACAACTAAGGACTCTTACTTAAGTATTCTAAAACCGATCCAGTCGCTAACTACTGAATGCTTTCACCCGCCAACCAAGCAGACGGCAGGGATATGAAGGAATCTAATTAAACAAATCAAAAGCACCGGCGAGGCGGACCTAGCTTAGCAAAACAGGTAAAATTAACTCCCTCATTACCAAACACAAAGAAACAGCAACTCAGCTGTGAGAAGTCAGAGTGTGTAATCGCGACGATCCTCGTGGCGATACACCCATGACAGGAGTGCAGGGAGCATGAGACAGAGGGGTGCAAGAGGGTGCAGGGTGCATGAGATAGAGGGGTGCAAGAGGGTGCGTGAGATAGAGAGGTGCAAGATGGTGCAGGGTGCGTGAGACTGAGGGGTGCAGGGTGTTTGAGATAGAGGGGTGCAAGAGGGTGCAGGGTGCCAGAGATAGAGGGGTGCAAGAGGGTGCGTGAGATAGGAGGGTGCAGGGTGTTTGAGATAGAGGGGTGCAAGAGAGTGCAGGGTGCATGAGACATGGGTGCAAGAGAGTGCAGGGTGCATGAGACAGAGGGGTGCAAGAGAGTGCAGGGAGAATGAGACAGAGGGGTGCAAGAGGGTGCAGGGTGCGTGATATAGAGGGTGCATGAGGGTGCATGAGATAGAGAGGTGCAAGAGGGTGCAGGGTGCGTGAGATAGAGGGGTGCAGGTGTTAGAAATAGAGGGGTGCAAGAGGGTGCAGGGTGCATTAGATAGAGGGGTGCAAGAGGGTGCGTGAGATAGAGGGGTGCAAGGTGTTTGAGATAAAGGGGTGCAAGAGGGTGCAGGGTGCGTGAGATAGAGGGGTGCAAGAGGGTGCAGGGTGCGTGAGATAGAGGGGTGCAAGAGCGTGCAGGGTGCGTGAGATAGGGGTGCAAGAGTGTACAGGGTGCGTGAGATAGAGGGGTGCAAGAGGGTGCGTGAGATAGAGGGGTGCAAGAGGGTGCGTGAGAATAAAGGGGTGCAGGGTGTTTGAGATAGGAGGGTGCAGGGCGCTTGAAATATAGGGGTGTCAATCTGACTGACCAAACACAGCAGCGATCGCGCAGGAGATGCTGAAATTTCAGCATCTCCAGCACGATCAGTGCAGGAGCCGGCGCTGCAGTGGCCAAGATTCCTGCACTGACAGCCAGGAGCGGCGACCCACCGCCCCTGGCTGTTAACCCCCTGACTGCTGCGATCGAGCGCGATCGCAGCGCTCAGGGGGGAGGCAGTGGGTTGGGAGCTCCCTCTGCCTCAGATCGGCGCCCTGCAATGTATTTGCAGGGCCCGATCTCTGCCTTGATGACCCGGGGGTTGTCATGACAACCTCCGGGTCATCTAGCTACGGAAAGCTGCTGTGATCATGGTCACAGCAGCTTTCACTATAGTTACAATGCATTGCAATGCTGGAGCATTGCAATGCATTGTAACTGCAATAAAAAGTAAAAAAGTGAAAGTCCCATAAAGGGACAAGTTAAAAAAAATCATTTTTTTTAAAAAATTGTAAAAAAAATATTAAAAAATAGTTTAAAAAAATCCCCTAAAAAATACACATTTTTATGTAATAAAAAAAAAACAAAAAAATGCACATGTTTGGTATCGCCACGTCCGTAAAAATCCCATCTATAAAAGCGTAACCCTAGTTAACCCCTTCAGTGAAAGCCATAAAAAAAAAAAAATTAGTAAATTATAATTTTTCCAAGCGGTATCATCATACCGCTTGGAAAAAATGCAATAACTCGCGATCAAAAAGTCAGATATAAATAATTATGGTACCGCTGAAAATGTCATCTTGTCCCGCAAAAAACAAGCCGCTATACAGCATCATAAGTGAAAAAATAAAAAAGTTATAGCTCGCGGAATAAACTGATGCAAAAATAATTATTTTTTTCTATAAAATTTTTTATTGTGTAAAAAACGCCAAAACATAAAAAAATATATAAACGAGGTATCGCTGTAATCGCAGTGACCCGAAGAATAAGGCTGGAGTCACACGGCCGTAAAACTCGTGCGATAATCGCATCGCACTACACGGACTGGCCTGACACCTCTCCTGACCTGAGCAAGACAGCCTGATGGATTACTATGCAGAGGTCAAGCTCAGGTCAGGAGATCTGACAGCCAGAACTAGTTTTACGATGCGATTCTCCCACGTGAAATACCTCAGTGTGTCTCTGCCCTAAAGCTGCTTTATCAATTTTACCACATGCGGAATGGAGGAAAAAAAAAAAAAAAACAATTCCTGAACTGCTGTTTTTTGTTCATTCTGCCTCCACAAAAATCGGAATAGGAAGCGATCAAAAAATGTTATGTGCCCGAATATGGTACCAATAAAAACGTCAGCTCGTCCCGCAAAAAATAAGCCCACAGATAACTCTGTCGGCCGAAATATGGAAAAATTATAGCTCTCAAAATACGGCGATGCAAAAATTTCTTACAAAAAATTATTCCAAAAAAAAGCATCTTTTAGAGTGTGACAGAAGCTAAACAGGAAAAAAGTGTATAAATCTGGTATCGCTGTAATCGCACTGACCCGAGGAATAAAGTCGCCTAATCACTAATACCGCACGAGGAACGGCGTAAAAAAGAAAACCAATTCTTCACCTTTTATGGATTTGTTCATTTTGCCTCCCAAAGATCGCAGTAAGGTGATCACAGTGGTTCCCCCCCACATATGGGGTATCAGCGTACTCAGGACAAAATGCACTTCAACTTTTGTGGCCCTATTTTTCCTGTTACCCTTATAAAAATAAAAATTTGGGGGCAAAAAGGTCATTTTTGTGGAAGAAAATATGATTTTTTTATTTTCACGGCTCTATGTTATAAACTTCTATGAAGCCTTTGGGGGTTCAAAGTGCTGACCTCACATCTAGATAAGTTCCTTGGTTGGTCTAGTATGCAAAATGGGGTCATTTGTGGGGGGTTTCTACTGTTTAGGCTCATCAGGGGCTCTCCAAGCGTGACATGACACCCGCAGACCATTCCATCAAAGTCTGCATTTAAAAACGGTGCTCCTTCCCTTCCGAGCTCTGCCATGCGTCAAAATAGTGGTTCCCCCCCACATATGGGGTATCAGCGTACTCAGTACAAATTGCACAATAACTTTTGGGGTCCTGTTACCCTTTGGAAAATAAAAATTGGGGGTGGAAAGATCATTTTTGTGGAAAATATATGATTTTTTAATTTTACAGCTCTACGTTATAACTTTCTGTGAATCCCTTTGGGTTCAAAGCTCTCACCACACATCTAGATAAGTTCCTTGGGGGTCTAGTTTCCAAAATGGGGTCACTTGTGGGGGTTTCCACTGTTTAGGCACACAGGGACTCTCCAAATGCGACATGGCGTCCAATCTCAATTCCAGCCAAAAAAGTCAAATGGCGCTGCTTCCCCTCCAAGCTCTGCCATGCGCCCAAATAGTGGTTTACCCCCACATATAGGGTATCAGCGTACTCAGAACAAATTGCACAATAACTTTTGGGGTCCTGTTACCTTTGGAAAATAAAAATTGGGGGTGGAAAGATCATTTTTGTGGAAAAGATATGATTTTTTAATTTTACGACTCTACGTTATAACCTTCTGTGAAGCCTTTGGGGGTTCAAAGCTCTAACCACACATTTAGATAAGTTCCTTGGGGGATCTAGTTTCCAAAATGGGGTCACTTGTGGGGGTTTCCACTGTTTAGGCACACAGGGACTCTCCAAATGTGACATGGTGTCCAATCTCAATTCCAGCCAAAAAAGTCAAATGGTACTGCTTCCCTTCCGAGCTCTGCAATGCGCCCAAATTAGTGGTTTACCCCCACATATGGGGTATCAGCGTACTCAGACTAATTGCACAATAACTTTCGGGGTCCTTTTATCCTTTGGAAAATAAAAATTGGGATGAAAAGATCATTTTTGTGGAAAAAATATGATTTTTTAATTTTACGGCTCTACGTTATAACCTTCTGTGAAGCCATTGGGGTTAAAAGTTCTCACAACACATTTAGATAAGTTCCTTGGGGGGTCTAGTTTCCAAAATGGGGTCACTTGTGGGGGGTTTCCACTGTTTAGGCACACAGGGACTCTCCAACCTCGGCGGTCGTTGGGAAAACCTAGTACCTTCGACACTGGTAAATTCGTTCATAAAGGGTGTCACACTGAGTGATTCAGGCTCACCAGCGGGACATCAACGACCAAAAAACAGCTCAGAACTTTCATAAGAGATCAGAGACATCGCATCGGGGGCCACATCGCTGCTACATGTCACACACAGCTGCGTCGCTAACGAGATCGCTACTGTGTCATAAAATCAGTGACTTTAGCGATCTCGTTAGCGATCTTGCTTAGTGTGACAGTACCTTAACACATGGATATGTTATCTAGGAATCTAGGATCAGATTGTTGGCAAGTTTAGCTAACCTTAGGGTCCCGTCACGCTCTTCAATGTCCCAGCGATCCCACCAATGATCCGACGTGGATGGGATCACTGGGACATAGTTAGCTGATTGCTGGTGAGCTGTCACATGGGCAGACTCACCAGCGATCAGGACCAGCGAGCACGCTGGTATTCAGTGTACACATCGGGTAACTAAGCGCTGCGCCGCACTTAGTTACCCGATGTGTACCCTAGATATCAGTTCCCAGCTTCTGCTGTATGTGCTGGGAGCTCGCTGATAGTTGGTCTCCCGCTGTCACACATAGCGATGCGCGCTGGCCAGCGGGAGACCAACGATGAAAAAATGGTCCAGGACATTCAACGACGATCTGCGATATCCAGCAGGGGGGCTGGTCATCGCTGCATGTCACACTAAGCGAGATTGCTGGTTGGGTCGCTGTTGCGTCACAAAATCGGTGACGCTTCAGCGATCTCGCTAGCGATCTCGCATAGTGTGACGGGGGGCTTTAGTCTAATGTGTATGGGTACTGTAACTACTATTTAATGGTAATGGGCACTTTTCAGCATCTTTCACTCGTCTGTGCTTAAACACGTACGTGTAAAATGGTTCCGGTGTCTTCAGTGTACGGTCTGTGCGTCATCAGTGTACGGTCCGTGCGTCGTCAGAGTACGGTCCGTGCGTCATCAGTGTACGGTCCGTGCGTCATCAGTGTAGGTACGGTTTGTGCACAATGAGTGTAGAGTCCGTGTATCATCGGTGTACGGTCCGTGCGTCATCGGTGTATGGTCCATGCGTCATCAGTGTATGGTCCGCATGTCATCAGTGTTCGCTCCGAGCGTCATCAGTGTATGGTACGTGCGTCATCAGTACACAGTCCGTGTGTCATCAGTACACAGTTCATGTATCATCAGTGTACGGTCCGTGTGCCCATTTTTACCATTAGTTATCGTAAGTAGTTTTCACAGATGGATAAATAAATGACGAAGCCTCTGTTATACTTTACAATGTTAATCACAGGCAGCACACGGATGTCGCACAGACTGTATACTAATACTACCCGTGTGATATGGTTTTTTTCTGGACCCATAGACTTGTATTAGCACTTTTGATATGTTGTACTGTAAAAAAACAGACAAATCTCCATAAGTTTTGCACAGACACACAGTCCGTGAAAAATCCCGGATGTGTGGACTGCTTCATAGACTATAATGGTTACCTGTAGCTGTGAAAAATACGGATAGAATTTGTACGTTTATCACTGACGGCTGCATGAGACTGTTGTCTGACTTACCAATAGGGGGAGTGACCACTTACAGTGCCTAGGGCAGCATGAATGCCAAATATGGCACTGCTCCTTATAGTCTGGGTCTAGAAGTGTCACCAATCAGTATTGCCTGTCACCCTAAATTTTGAGAATGCAAGGGTGACGGGAAAGGCTGCGTAACATAAAGTCAGTCATGCATGCAAGACTGGTAATAGTCAATACTTACGTGTACTCACCAAAAGGATGACTGACCATGCTCTCCTCCTCATCCTCAGGCCTCCACAACTTTTGACTAACCTCGGTACTATCATTGTAAATACACCATTGTAAATACATCATTGTAAATACACCCTGCAGTTTTTATCTCCACAACCTCATTGTAGATTGTAATTTGCCACGAGCAGGATAGTTTTTTTTGGTTTCATTATTTTTATCGTTGTTACTTAGTGCAGATTGTAAGCTGTCACGAGCAGGTAGTTTGATTTCTGTTTAATTATTGTATTATTTTTATCGCTGTTACTTAGTGTAGATTGTAAGCTGTCTCGAGCAGGGTCGTTTTATTTTTGTTTAATTATTGTATATTTTTATCGTTGTTACTTAGGACTGATGTGTTTGAAACTGTTAAACTGTAAATATGTTGGTGCTATATCAATAAATATAAATAATATTATTAGAACACAGAGAAGCAGGATGGAGATGTTAATTATGGTGTCATTGCCGCTCACCATCTTGGTGGATTCCTCAAAGTTTTTGAGGATGTTACATATGTCTGACATCCATGTCCACTACTGAAATCTTATGTGTGGTGAAGTCAGTTTGAATACCGATGGCCTTGTTAATGATGGTAGTCACCAACCACCCTCTTCTGTTCACAAATCCTTTCCAACATCTGCAGTATAGAGTTCGAATGCGTGGGGACATCACACACCAGTCGGTGACCAAGAAGCTGCAAACGCTGGTGAAACACTGCAAGATGTAGCTGACTTTCTATAATGGGTATGCAGGGTGTGGTACTTTCCCTAGCAGATCCAGAAGCTCCATGTCACTTTTCATAAACCATTGAACAATGAGGTTAAGCACATGGGCCAGGCATGGCATGTGTGTGAGCTCGCCTCACCTCAGAGCAGCCAACAGGTTCTGGCCATTGTCACACACGACCATGCCTGGCTGTAGGTTCCGAAGTGTCAGCCACAGATCTGACTTCTCTTTCAGAGCTGTCTACAAATCTTTAGCATTGTGCGGTTTGTAACCTATGCATATTTGCTTCAGCACAGCCTGTTGCCGCTTGGATGAGGCAGTGCTGCAGTACTTCCAGCTTGTGACTGATGTGCTACTTTCGAAGATGGAGTCTGAAGAGGAGGAGGAGGTGCAGGAGCTGTTGACTGGGGGGAACCCAGATTGACATAAAGCCTGCAATACTCGGGGCTGGGAGGACGTGCACCATCCCATGGTCGGACTGGGTCAAGGCTTACACTATGTTAACCCAGTGTGCTGTCAGGGAGATGTAACATCCCTGACCACAAGCACTTGTCCACGTGTCTGTGGTTAGGTGCACTTTGGTGCATTGTAGAGGGCACCGGTAATGTTGTGGGACACGTGCCAGTGTAAAGCCAAGATGGCACACCGGGACAAATAGTCCTGCATGTTCATGGCCTTGGGGTGATCCTCGACTCTGCCCTCTCTTTCAAGCTACATATCCAAGCCCTTGCCTCCTCCTACTGCCCACTACAACTCTAAGACATTTCCCTGATCCGTACATTCCAAGAAACTGTAAAAATGTTTGTGCATGCCCTCATCATCTCCCGCATCAACTATTGCAAGCTTCTACTCTCTTGCCTCCCCTCTAGCACTCTTGCACCACTCCAATCCAAAACTATGGTGCGAGTAATCCAACTGTTCCTCCGTTATTCCCCAGCCTCTCCTTTTTGCCAGCCTTCCACAACCAGTCTCCTCCATACATCTGTCACATGGTCTCCCAATGTCCAACTGGGTCATGGCTTCCTCTACATTAACCCAGTGTGCCGTCAGCGAGATGTACCTTTCCTGCCCACAAGCACTTGTCCACGTGTCCGTGGTTAGGTTCACTTTCCCAGTAACAGCATTGTTGAGCGCCAGGGTACTGTTGTGGGACACATGCTTGCTTGTGTAATGCCGTGCCGTGAGAAATTGTGGCAGCTGAGGACCGAGTCCCTTGTGATGGTCCCCACTATCAGGTTGCGGAAAGCTTCCGTTTCCCATGAGCTAAAAGTGCAACATTTTGAGTGCAAGCAGACAAGAAATGTGTGAATTTAGTACTGCGGCCTGTGTGGCATTGGCTGCGTATTTACGTTTGTGTTCCAAGGACAGGGGTATGGACAACTGAACGCTGCGCTTGGACAAGGACGTGGACGTGCATGGTGATGGTGCTAGTTGAGTCTGTATGCAACTACAGATGCAGGGCAGAAGGCATCTTTGCATGCACCATGGTCATTGGATTGGCTTGCACGCACAACAGCGGAAGAAGCAGTGGTATTACCCGAAGACACTGTTCATGAAGCCTGGTGTTCGGCCAACAAAGTCAGGTGCTTTCCACCCATGTGCCTGATCATGCTGGTGGGGGTTAGGCTGGTAGTTTTGCTTCTCCTGCTGATGTGGATATAGCTGGTGGTGGAAAGGGCCTTTTTAGGGTTATCGTCAGTCTTTAAATAATACCAGACTGTTACGGAGACATTCAGTGTCTTCATCTCCCACACCACCTCCTCACCGCAACCCTTGTCTTTCGGTGTTCCCAAGTCTAATTTCTAGGACCCCTATTCTTCTCCATCTACACCTTTGGCCTGGGAAAGCTCATGGAATGGCACGGTTTGCAATATTATCAGTACGCCAATGACACAAAGATCTACCAATCTGTACCTGACATCACCTCCTCACTGACCAAAATCCCACGTATTCCCGCTATTTCATCCTCCTTTTCTGCTCGCTTTCAAAAAGTGGACATGGACCAAACGGAATACTACATCTTTCATCCATCTCATGCTGAATAGACATGAGAGAGCTATGTATGTATCATTCGGTACCACTTTAGTAAGAGGGAAAGTTTGTCCAAGTGAAAATTAATTTCCAGACCTTCACAGTCTTTTTTGAACATTGTTGTCAGCTGTAATCTTCATGTTCTTGGTGGGGATGTGGTAAAGTTCAAAATTGTCAATACCATAATCATCCATATCTTGTAAAGAGGAAATGTAGTGTCTCCCAGGGTCGTGGTTATCTACGTTTAGTGGCATTCCTTTAACAGTGTTTGTTACACTAGAACAAATAACTTTTGGCTGTGACATTTTGATATTATTGGTAATGTATGGGCAGGTACAGACTGGGGCTGACATTCAGTCCTGGCATTTGAAATCACACAGGCCCATGCTGTCCCCGTCCCCAAGCACCAGATGGGATATATTACTAATATTGCCCTGAATGGAGGAAAGGAGGATTTACTATAAGACCAATATTTCTAATGATACCCGTGGCCTGCTGGGGTAAGTGACGGAGTCAGCGACTTTGTTCTCCGTCACAACTCTTAATAGTATGGGTGTCTTGAGAACAACGATTATGTTAAAAAAGTAGCAGAGAAGCCGGCCCACGACCAGACAGGCCCTTCTGGCATTTGCCAGAATTGTCAGATGGCCAATCCGGCCCTGTGTATGGGTGAAGATGAAGAACTTTGAGCCATGGGTGTGTTGATAGTTATGGACAGTGCACTCCTCTTTAAACTAAGTTTTTCCCAAGCATCCATCAGTTGTTTGGTTTTCCTCCAACACTGATCTGCTTTCTCTAATTCAGCATCTCACAAACATGTTGCACTTTGGCATTTATACGGAGACGTGTGTCTTTGGCAACATATTTTTTATTGCCATTTTTCATGCCGAGCTTCACATGCGCATCTATTACATAAAACTTCTGATGGCCATGAAACACATTCTGGTAATTCGTGGTGGGCCGACTAAACACCTAATCATTGTAGGCTGTATCCTGGATCTCATACCTCCCATAACCAACGCTGTTATTAATCCTGTACGTTACCATTCCTGTCATCACCATGCCCCTTTTCTTGATCACTTCATCCAACTACTGTATTCGTCCCCCAGATTTTTACTAAAAACCTGCACCTTTCCAGCAGAAACTGTGTAGGAAACCATGTTACTGTTTTTCAAGGTGTTTATGATGCCCCCCAAAAAAATTACACACTATGTTGATATGTACCCCCCAGGGGGAAATGTTTGTCAGCCCATACATTTAGTGTATGGCCATTACAAGTATAGGAGACCCGCTACTTTAAACTGAGAAGGCTTTTTTTGCAGGCCATACTGCACATCTCTTCCTACACCACCCCTAGATCAACAGTGACCGTGTTCAGTGATAAAAAAGCCACTTTATTGTTTTGCCAGGGTGTTTCGGATGTCCGTAAATACAAATATTTACACAGTCAGTTGATGTGTCCCCAGTGGAAAAAGTTTTCCAGCCTATGCACTTAGTGTATGGCCATTACAAGTATAGGAGACCCGCTCCTTTAAACTGGGAAGACCTTTTTCGCAGGCCATACTCCACATCTCTTCCTAAACCACCCTTAGATCACCAGGGTGACAGTGTTCCGTGATGAAACAGCCACTTTATTGTTTTGCCAGGGTGTTTAGGATGTCCATAAATAGAAATATTTACACAGCCGGTTGATGTGCCCCTCCCAGGGGAAAATGTTTTTCAGCCTATGCACTTAGTGTATGGCCATTACAAGTATAGGAGACCTGCTTCTTTGTAATGGACACTGATTTTTAGGAGGACTGCATACACATCTCTTCCAAGTGGTATTTTGGTTTGGCAAAGTTTGGGGCAGGCCTTCCATTCAATGCATAGGCAAATAGTATGTGAGACCCACTTCATAATAATGTGAACTTTGTTGGTTGTTAATATTCTTCAACAATGCAATTTTTCTATGCCATTTCTTCAACCTCAACACTACAGTGCTAAAATGCAGGGTCTTCTGACTCACCACAGCGATTGATCAATGCAGGTTCTTAAGCATCAACAGTTCAATTATCCACTGATGGTTCTTCAGGCTCAACACTGTAATGCTCCACTGCAGGGTCTTTAGCGTCAACACTGCAATTGTCCTCTGCCGATTCTTCAGCGTCAACAATTAAATTTTAAACTGCAGGGTCTCTTGCTCCAACACTGCAATGGTCCACCACTGGGACTTCAGCGTCAACACTGGAATTGTCCACCACTGTATTTTTAGCATCAACACTGCAATTGTCCACTGCCAGGTCTTCAGGCTCAACTATTCACTGCATAGACAAACATTATGGGAGCAACAAATTAGTAGGAAGAATGCTTTCAGGTGGCCATCAAGTACGTGGATTCAAAGGCTTATCGGGGTGTGTTTAAATTTGATGCAGGGCAGGCATTGAAGTCAATGCATAAGCTAACAGTATGGCAGAACAAAATAAATAACGTGAACTTGGTTTTCCTGTGTATATCCACTAGGTCGCTTCTAATACTTTTTGGGGTGCATTTGAATTTGATGCAGGCAGGGCCTTGTATTCAATGCATAAACTAACAGTATAGCAGTGGCAAAAGACTAATGTCAACGTGGTTTTCCTGTGTACATTCACTAGGTCGCTTTTAAGCCTTTTTTGGTGTGTTTGATTTTGATGCAGGGCTGGCCTTGCATTCAATGAAGAAGCTAACAGTATAACAGTATGACACTGGCAAAAGAGTAATGTGAACTTGGTTTTCCTGTGGCCATCCAGTACCTGGGTTTAAAGGCTTATTGGGGTGCATGTTACTTAGCTGCAGGGCAGGCCTTGCATTTAATGCATAGGCTAACACTATTGGAGACCTATTTTCTTATAATTGGAACAGTTTTTTATGAGGCCCTCCTGTACGTGTCATCACAGGGGTATTGGAGTGCGTCCTAATTTTTGGCAGCCCAGCCACTCAGTGACTAGGCAATAACAGTATAGGAGACCCACTATTTAATATTGGCCCTTTAAGAAGATTAATGCTGCCTAATGTCCCTATAAAAATTGGCTTTGTGACTTTAAGAGTCCCTCCTTCATAAATGAAACAAGATGTGTCTGATGATGTGTCACAAACCACATGGCCAGCTAAGGTTGTTAAATGCTACAATGACATTTTACAGTAAATGCATTTGTATTGGTTGAAAGCAATGGTAACTTTGAAAAATGCATCAAAAACGCTACATTTGAACATAGACAAATTGGTGGAGGAACTTTTTTACTTTGGGTTAATTATTTTGCCTTATATAAAAGTCATTAGCCTGATGTGACGACTCTTGGAGCGGACCCTCTGGGTCGTGATACCAAAACACCCTGGATGAGCTGACCTAGTGAGATACCGCGTCCAGCACAGGCACGTCTTAGATCTCACGGGCTATACTGCCCATACACAGGTAATCCCTCTGGTACAAACCTGATCTCAGCTGTATCCAGCCTCTGTGGGTCCACTTACCCTCACATATTAGTCCACCATGACTCATGAAGGTCCGAATTTAGGACCGAAACGTTTCTGTTACTACTGTGGACACCATTAAATCGATTATCAAATAACGTTAAGTTGAGTGACGAGTTTTTCTTGTCATATTCTATGGTGTGGGATCCTAATCGGACACCCTCGCACGGTTGTGCACACGATTATCCTTTTACATTTCTCGAGCTTGGCGTAAAGGCGGTTCTCCCTCAAGCGCAAGAGGACTTGGCGCATGTTTCTTCTGTGGGCAGACAGATCTGGTGAAAAAATAAGGATATCGTCCAGATAGATAACTACGCAAGAGTGCAACATGTTCCTAAAGACATCATTTACAAACTCCTGGAATACCCCTGGGGCGTTGCAGAGGCTGAAGGACATGACCAAGTACTCATAGTGACCGCCCCGGGAGTTAAAGGCGGTCTTCCATTCATCACCAGAACGTATACGGATCAAGTTGTAGGCTCCACGAAGATCCAGCTTGGTGAAAATTCGAGCTCCTCTAAGCCGGTCAAAGAGCTCCGGGATCAATGGCAGTGGGTACTTGTTCTTGACCGTGATATCGTTCAGCCCTCGATAGTCTTTTTGACAAAGAATAATCCTGCTCCTGCGGGTGAGGAGGACTTATGGATCAAGCCTCTGGCAAGGTTCTCCTGGATATACTCCAACATGGCTTGGGTTTTGGTAAGAGATAGCGGATATATTTTACCCCTAGGTGGAGTAGAGCCACAGACAAGGCAAATCGGACAGTCATATGGTCGGTGAAGAGGCAGAGCCTTTTTGTCGAAGACATCTGCGAAGGACCAGTCAGCCGACTGCAGACCTGTAGGTGCCAAGGACTGAAAGACTGAATTCATCGGATGGACGGACAGTAGGCACTTCTTCTGACAGGTCAGTCCCCAACAGATTACATCGCCGGATCGCCAGTCCAAAGTCAGTTCATGAGTCCGTAACCAAGGGAGACCAAGAAGAAGCGTGTGAGACAAAGTCGACAAGACGTGGAAGGAGATCTTCTCTCGGTGCAGAGCTCCAATTTGCAGCTTGATTTCTTCGGTGACCTGAATAACGGTCTCCTGCAAGGGTTTACCGTTGACTGAAACTAACCACCGAGGAGTCTTGAGGGATCTGACAGTAATCGGGTATTTTTTAACTGCCTCGAGTCTAATAAAGTTCCCTGCCATGCCAGAATCTATATAAGCCTCTTCAGAGTAACGCTTAGAACCAAAATAAGGCAAACAGACATGGTTAGAGGAGGAGAGAAATCATGTATACCTAGGGAGGCCTCTCCTACCAATCCTAGGTGGAGAAGTTTCCCGGCTTCTCTGGACAGGAACGGAGGAGATGGGAGGGACTCCAACAGTAAAAACAGAGTCCTAGTGCAAGCCTCTCCTTGTGACGCCATTCAACCATCTTGAAACGGTCCACCTGCATGGGCTCAGATACGAAACCCGCAGAAGAAGGCAAGGCACGTGAGTGGAGAGGATTGTGAGTGGTCGAGGAGAGACGATGAGACCTTCTGCTTCTGGCTGCCTCACGGGCTTGCTCTTGGAACCACAAATCAATGCGTGTCCCAAGAGAGATTAGATCCTCTAAAGAAGCAGGGGTATCCCGACCCGACAAAGTGCGGAAACGGATGGCATATTGTCCTACCGATAGAGTACTCTGATGGAGGTTAAAAAGGAACTCGGTGGTGGAAGCTAGATAACCCTGCTCATCGAACACCTTGTGGAAGGTGTCCAAAAAGGTGGAAAGCTGGGAGACTAGTGGATCATCACGCTCCCAGAGGGGATTCACCCATGCCAACGCCTCTTCCTCTATTTGGGAAACAACAAAGGCTATCTTAGCACGATCGGTGGGGTATTGCTACGGCAAGAGCTCAAAATGTAAATGACATTGATTCAAAAAACCCCGACACAGCTTGGAATCACCACTATATCGGGGTGGGTTGCATAAGCGCGGCAGCAGGAGCAAGACCGAGACTTGGGTAGAAACGGAGGCAATGGATTGTAGGGAAAGGAGCTAGTTATCTACCGACGCCATACAGTTGAGGATATGGGCCTGGGTGTCGCGTTGTGTGAGCTCTTGCTGGAGGCTGGTCAACTGGGAAGCATCCCCAAGGTCAGAGGACTGCAATACAGACAGCCGGGTATCCATAGATTTCATCAAGTACATAATCCATATCTGGTTTTCCTGCAAAAAGAGCAACTCCTTCTGAGTTGTGACTGACGTATCAACGGGGTCCATGGCCTGATTATACTGTGACTACTCTTGGAACGGACACTGGGTCACGATACCAACCCACCCTTGGGCGAGCTGACCTAGTGAGAATCCCCCTATACAGGGATCGTCAGGGGCAGGCCCAGGGGGATAGAGTACCACGACTGCTGGAACCAGGTGGCCGGCTCACAGAAGACAGGATATTGCAAGGCGTGTTTGCGCAGAGTACAGGACAGTGCAAAGCGTGGTTATGCAGAGTACAGGATAGTACAAAGCATGTTTACGTGGAGTACAGGATAGTGCAAGGGATATACACAAAGGTACACAGAGTACAGGACAGTGCAAGGCGTATACACGAGGGTACGCAACAGACAGGATTGTGTATAGCAAGTGCTGAGAGGCACGAAAGAGTAGGGTGCAAAGCAGGGCGCGTGCGAGGAGCACGCCTAGGTACAAGGCAAGGCAGAAGGTGTGCTAAGACTCACGACAGGAGACAAGGCAGGAGCTAAGCGTGTGCTAAGCAGCACGGGAGAGCACAGAGCAGAGCATGTGCTAAGAAGCATGACAGAGCACAAAACAGAGCATGTGCTAAGAAGCACGGTAAAGGGGACCTGAGTACAGGGAGCGACCGAGCAGAGACAAAGCAGGCCTAGAAGGGAAGCACAACAATAATCAGGCAGCTCCCACAGGAAGAGGCAGCCTGATATAAGGCATGAGCACTGGAACTTATGAGTCAGGTCCTCCTGGACCATAAGGCGACGTGGCTGCAGTCAGAGCAGAGAAGAGCGTGCCTGCGCACCAGGCACAGCAACGCAGCCATGGAATCAAGTGCAAGAGGTGCGCCCCCCCCAGCGGGACCCCCGGAGCGGTCGCGGCACCGGAAGTGATGACGTCAGGTGCGGAGTCTTCGCCCCAGATGAGTATGGCGTGACACCAGGAAAGGATGTTCCTTGACATATTTCCCAGGAAAATCCATTTTGGTTTCGTTTTTGCATGTTTTTTTGTGCCTGTAAAAATGGCCTAAGACTCTGACAACATTGCTCACAGCTGTGACCTGCGAGTCAAAAATGCATCCAGGGGCATTCCCCATGTTGTTCCTGTGTAATTTGAGCTGTTTTTCCATAATTTACAGACGTTTTTAGACTTTAAAAGGACCCCAGGTGGGGATCGTGACAAAAATGCTTGGTTTTCCTATAGCTTTACATTGGGCTCGTTGTTTAGGTCGAGTACCCGAGTATTCCAATATGACTCAACCCGAATAACGAGCACCCGAGCATTTTAGTGCTCACTCATCAGTAATGACCAAGGTTCGGAATGCTGAAACCCGACCACCACTGAACAAGACACATAAGTTAAAATGACAAGACTGTGCCAAGAAATGCCTGAAGACAGATTTTTTAAAAAGTTTTATGGACGGAAGAGATAAGAGTGACTCTTGACAGACCAGATATAATAGGCTTGTTGCTGGATCATTAACTGGCACAGACTTCAACTTCAACTCAGAGGCACTCAAGATATACTGTAGGTGGGGTACTGATATGAATTGGTATTGTTAAAAATGAGATTGTTTGACCTTTTCTGGTTGAAGATGGACTCAAAATCAACTCCCAAACGTACTGCCAAGTAGTGGTACAGGAAAAAATCTGCATCTTTAAAGAAAACCATTTTTGGCAGGACACTGCTCAATCACTTTCCTGCATTGAAGTACTCCACTAATTGTCTAGT
Organism: Oophaga sylvatica; assembly: GCA_033576555.1. NCBI lineage: Eukaryota > Metazoa > Chordata > Amphibia > Anura > Dendrobatidae > Oophaga > Oophaga sylvatica. Next base: position 158,666,106 of record JARQOD010000002.1, on the reverse strand, counting down.
TATTTCTTTGTCCAGTCTTGATGTTTTAAATTCTGTGTCTTGTTTAATTTGTGGTTGGGTTTCAGCCCTCCATGTCTCTGAGCACTGAATACCTTGTATTTCTGGGCACTTTATGGAGGTCGCAGTTCTGCAATATGATGGCACTGGAAGATAATGAGTTCCTGATACTTCATATTTGATTAAAAAGGGTGTAGTAAGCTCCCCACAGACTGTGTACGAATTCCTCTATGCTGACCTCTGCCCAGCACGGATCCACATGAGCAGACTAAACAAAAAAAAAAAAACAGCGATGCTGAGGGCCGCTAAAAGTTATAATCTTTAATCCAACTTGAATAAGAACATAATCTGGCACAATTTGTTGGTTACACTGCAAGCAGAAATTGATCAACGCATTTCGACCAAAATCTTCTTGACCATGGTCGAAACGAGTTGATCAGTTTCTGCTTGCAGTGTACTGGACAAATTATGCCAGATTATTTTATTATTCAAGTTGGATTAAACATTATATATTTTTGCTGCCCTCAGCATCGCTGGATTTTTTTTTGTTTTTCGTATTTGATTGTTTTCAAATCTTTGGCAGTTAATGTGCATCTTTTTCAATAAGTTTTATTGTGATTCTGTTGACTATTTGCAATAATGCTTTTGATGGTTCTGTGATCATGCCCCAATATCTTAGCAATTCAAAGAGTGCTGCATCTCTCTGTAAGACTTGTAACAATCTTTGACTTTGATCTTTGCCTATTTTGCCTGAGTAATACAAAATGCCTAAAAATTATGCACATCAATATAAAATGTGTACATACCCTTAGGCCACAGTTTCCCTCATTACACAAATATACATCACTTGATATGCTTGAAACCAATAAGAATTCAAGCTTATACAGCTTGAAGTTGGAAAAAATGCATAAAAAGGATGACATTGTCAAAATTCATATGTATCATTATTTATCCCACATGATGAATGTCATTAGAAACAAATACAGGAAAACATACCAGAATTGCTAGCTTTTGCTTATCCACATTCAAAAAAGTAATTAAAAAGTTATATGAACTCAAATACAACAAACCAAATTTTTCCCACATGCCGTCAATTTTTTAAACACCACAAAATTTATTTATTTTGTAATTTATTTCCTTTTTTTGTATAAGTAGTGAAACAGAAAGCAATATATCTACAGTAGATATACAGTATATGCAGCAGTGATAAAGCAGCAGCTTTGATTTTCTACGGATGTATGTGATTTATTAGCAGGAGAGGACAGTGAAGCCAGCACTGGTTGGCTGCCGTACAATGTCACACAATGCCCTGAAAATCCAGTGTCAACACTGCTGGAATGGCATCTGCATTGGAGGTAAGTATAGGTGTTATTATTTTACAAGGGTGAAACATAGGGATTGAGAAAAGGCTGTCTGAGTAGTGGACAACCTCTTTAGTAAAAGTTAGCTAATAAACTATATGCACCTCAAAATGGTACAATATGGTCTATTTCACTTTGTCAGGCAGGTCCTATTTTTTATTATTATTATTTATTTATATAGCACCATTGATTCCATGGTGCTGTACATGAGGAGAGGTAACACACAAATTACAGATATCAGTTAAAGTAAGCAAACTAACAATGACAGACTGATACCGAGGGGAGAGGACCCTGCCCTTGAGGACTTACGTTCTACAGGATGTTGGTTAACGAGACAGTATGTTGCTGGGTTGCTGCAGCTCTGGTGTTGGTGAGGCGGTAGCTCCGGTAGTGGTGAGGAGGCAGTGGGGTCATTGGAGGCTGTAAGCTTTCTTGAAGAGGTGGGTTTTCAGGTTCCATCTGAAGGAACCAAATGTGGTTTATAGTCGGACGTGTTGAAGTACAGAATTCCAGAGGATGGGGGATATTCGGGAGAAAACTTGGAGGCGATTATGTGAGGAGCGAATGCTTGTGGAGGAGAGGAGGTCCTGCGAGGACTGGAGATTACGTGAGGGAAGATATCGGGAGATTAGTTCAGAGATATATGGAGGAGACTGGTTATGGATAGCTTTATAGGTCAGTCACTTGTCTTACCTATTGCATTATTCCTGTGTCCTCTTGTGTATAAATATGTGATTCTTCAGCTTTTGTTTTAGTCTTTGCCTGATGAAGAGACCTGCGTAGTCTCGAAAGCTTGCAATTTGTTACCATCTTTTCAGTTAGCCATTAAAAGGTATCAACCACTGAGGACTCTCAAGTCTAAATATTTTTTTAGGTCAGTATTAGTAATTTGAACTGGATACGCTGAGGGAATGGGAGCCAGTGAAGAGATTTGAAGTGGGGAGAAGTGGAGGAGTTGTGAGGAGAGAGATGAATTAGTCGGACAGCAGAGTTAAGGATAGACTGGATAGATGCAAGAGTGTTAGCAGGGAGGCCACAGAAAAGGATGTTGAGTAGTCGAGGCGGGAGATGATGAGGGCATTTTAAACATTTTAGCAGATTGAGGGATGAGGAAAGGACGGATTCTGGAAATATTTTTGAGCTGGATGCGACAGGAGGTAGAAAGAACTTGGATGTGCAGTTTGAAGGACAGGGCTGAGTCAAGGGTTACTCCGAGGCAGCGGACTTCCGGTACGGGGGAAACTGTGATGTAATTTATTGTGAAAGATAGGTCACGTAAGGAAGATCTGTGAGATGGAGGAAAGATGATGAGTTCAGATTTGTCCACATTGAGTTTGAGGAAGCGAGAGGAGAAGAAGGAGGATATGGCTGATAGACACTCTGGGATTCTGTGAATAGATAGACTTGGCACTCAGCTTTTTAGAAGATTATTTCCAGTTTTATTGCAGTCAAAACCAGATGGAAACGTTTCGGTCCAACAAGGGCCTTCCTCAATCTGACAGCAATTATGGAGTATATAACAATATATTACAAAAAAGATTGAAACATAAAACAAAAGCAAAAAATAAACAAAGGTATATACATATATACATTCCTATGTCCAATGGACCTATCCAGAAAAAGATTAGCAAGGAGGAGAGCATCCATGGTGAATTAAGTTCTACTAAGTAGGAGATGTACTTAAGGTGTGATAAAGAAGAGTTCCAATACTTACCCGACTGCTTGTGGTAGGTGAATAGTATGAAAACGGCAGTTCGCCTAAGATGAAGGATAAAGTGCTGTATTGTTTATGTAATCCTATACTTTCATAGGTAAAACTCACAAATTGTATTTTGGATCATATGGTATAAACATTGGCCACTATATACCTTAGTGAGGGAGAGTACCTCTTATATCATAGTTATTCGCGTTCCTAAGTGGTTGTCCCTGATTAGGGCCTATGAAGTAGGATATACAGGGTTTAGTGATAATAATCAGATATATGTATATCTATAGAGAGAAAGAAATGGTAATATGTAAAACTCACTTTATCACAATAGATATCCAGTAAAAGGGTCTGGAATGACTCCCAATATGACCTGCAATGTTACAGAATGTGCCATATTTAGAACATAAAAAGGGGGGGGAAGGGAAAAAAATGTCCCATAGATTTGAGTACATGAGCTATTCATAATCGTGGTATTAATTTATTAATCGCCCTTTATACATAATATAGTATAGGAGATAGGGGTCAATATGGCTCTTAACCAGACCTATATGGTGGCGGTATAAATATAATCCAGGGGCTGGTTGTAGAGAGTCATAAAATGTATACATGGCATATTGTCCAGTATAATATGCATTGGTGGCAGTGTCAAAATATTAGTTAGCGGTAATCTGGAATCCTCTAAGGTGATATACATTGGTGGCAGAGTCAAAATATTCAGTAGCGATAACCAGGAACCATCTAAAGTGATATGCATTGGTGGCAGTACTTACTCACTGGACTTGCAGTCAGGGGCGCAGGTCTCTCCTGTCTGATGCGGCATCCACCGCTTGTCAGCTGAAGAGACCACGCTGCTCTGCGCCTTAAAAGGAGGGGGAGGGCGGAGCGGTGGCGTGTGACGTCACCGGAAGTGATGTCTGCGTTCCACCATGCGTTCCATTGTGTTCGGCGCTGAGTAAGCGTCATGTAAATATGTGTCATTAGCCCTGGCCTCCTGCATTAAAGAGAAGCATCTGTGTTTTGTCATCTATTAATTTAGGTATGCATGATATGGGTGTGTGTCAGCAGTCATAGCATATTGCATTAAGAGGAACAACATTATATTAACGCTAAAGGGAGAGGATATATTTAGTTGTAGTAGTAAGTCAGCGTTTAATAAACTGATGGTTAAAAAATAAACATCATGATTATAGAGGGCCTGTATCTATATTGAATATCTATAGTCCTAAATATATAGTGTGGTCCTAATATGCCATATATGAGAAGAGAGGACTTAGTGAGTGAAAGATATTTATTAGCCAATAGTAAATTACATATAAGGAAATAAAAAGAAGGGGAAATAAAGAAAATTAAAGAAAAATGGAACAGGGTGCCGGAATGCAGTCGGGTAAGGGGGTCCAAGGGTGTGGGTTCTAGACGAGAGAATCAACATAAACTACTCTGTAATAAAGGAAAACAGAGTTAGGACATTAATCACAAATTGCACATATGGTACATATCGTGCTGGAGTATTGTAGCAAAATTATTTCATAAACTGAAATAGAATCATACATAGTAAAGTCACAAAGGCATACTAATCTTAAGAGTGTGAGCCCACATGAATTTATCAATAGAATATAACAGTATGGACACTTAATGTTTCTGTTTTATACCCAGATATCAATCTACAGATGTATATAGAAAAACTGTTCTTAAATAAAAGAGTACAAATCATATTCTCTGTTCAGACCCTTAGGTGAAAGGGTCTGTAGCTCGTGTATCCAGTACGCCTTCCGTTTCTTCAGGAGCCGTACTCTGTCACCCCCTCGTCTGGGTGCACGAACCTGTTCTATTATTTAAAACTTCAATTGCGAGATCTGGTGACCCTTGGCGATGAAGTGGGATGGTATTGGAAGGAGTAGATTTTTACACCTAATTGTACTTTTGTGTTTAGAGATCCTTTCTTTAATGGCCTGCGTGGTTTCTCCCACATAGAGGAGGCCACATGGGCACTTAATTAAATAAACAACGAAGGTTGAGTTACAGGTAGCATAACACTTTATGTTATATCTTTTACCGGAATGAGGATGATATATGGTGTTCCCTTTCATGACATTGTGACATTGATTACATTGAAGGCAAGGGAATGTACCTGTTTTGGGTGTAGATAGGAATCTCTGAGTTTGTCCTTGTTTATTATCACCTATATCTGCTCTTACCAGATCATCGCGGAGATTAGGTGCCCTTTTGTAGCATGGAAGAAAAGGGTTTTGGAACTCGGGTACCTCAGGATGGGCTTTGCCAAGAAGTCCCCAATGTTGTCTAATTGTCTTATGGAGTATTTCAACAAAAGGATGGTATGTATGTACAAAGGGGATTCTTTTGTTAACCTGAGAGTTGGATCTTAACACTGGTGTTGCTGCTTCACTTAGGAGGTTAGAAGGGTATCCTCGCTCTAGAAATTTATTGTGCATCTCCTTTTGACGGAGAGGGAGGGTGTCATGGTTTGATACGATTCTCTGTACACGTTTAAATTGTGAACGTGGTATGGACTTCTTAATCGCTGGTGGATGTAGACTATTAAAGTGTAAGAGACTGTTTCGATCTGTCTCTTTAGTAAAGAGATCCGTGCCTAGGTTGCCATTAGTATCCTTGATTACGGTAGTATCCAGGAAGTTGACATTCTCTTTACTTTCTGACATGGTAAAAGTGAGACCCGGCCATGATGTGTTCAATATGGTAAAGAATTGTTGTAAGGTAGATATGGGTCCGTCCCAAATGCAAAAGATGTCGTCTATGTATCTCTTCCATAGACGACAATGAGTATGGAATAGGACATTTGTATATACTACCTCCTCCTCAAAATTGGCCATGTAGCAGATAGCGTACGGGGGGGCCACATTGGACCCCATAGCCGTACCCCTGATCTGCATATAAAAAGTTTCCTCAAAAGAAAAAAGTTTTTCGTGAGGACCATTGTCAAAAGTTCCAGGCACAGTTGGATCGAGTCATTTTGCATATTGGATGTTTGTAGCAATTGTCTGGCGCAAGAAATCCCTTTGTCATGTGGTATAGATGTATATAGATCCTTAACATCTAGTGTTACTAAAATGGAAGCATCTGTTAATGTGCCTAGTGAGCCTAACATCTTAAGAAAGTCGCCTGTGTCCAGGATGAAGGATGGTACTTTACGGACCAGTGGGGTAAATATCTTTTCTAAAAAGATGGATAAAGGTGATAGAATAGATTCAGTTGACGCGACTATAGGTCTACCTGGAGGATTCACCAGACTCTTGTGTATTTTTGGTAGTGTATAGAACACTGCTGTTATGGGATTTCTTTTAGTGAGATATTCCTTGGTTTTTGTGTCTATAACCCCCAAGTCAAGAAATCTTGACAGAACAGAATCAATCTGGTCACTAATTTCACTAGTGGGGTTTCTGGTTAGTTTAACATAAACAGAATTATCACTTAGTTGTCGATGGATCTCATTTAAATAGTCTGATTTGTTCATCACTACTATGGAGCCACCCTTATCGGCTGGCTTCATAATAATCGTCTTGTCCTCCCGTAGGGAGCGTAAGGCCTGTTGATCGAGTGAATTAAGGTTGGGATTTAGATGTAATTTCCCATTCTCCATATTGTGTCTTAGTTGTTTTGATGCTGTGTCAACAAATTCAATAAATGCCTCCAATGCGTGGGAGCCCCGTGGCGGAATATAAGTACTTTTAGTGCGAAGGCCAAGCTTCGTAATAGAGAGTAAACCCCTGTCACATAACGGTTCAGGTACACTTGGTAATTTGTTGGCAAAATGAATTTTTAGCCGAAGGTTACGATAGAACCTTTGAAGTTCCATGTCAAGGTTGAAAGTATTCAACCGGTACGCCGGACAAAATGATAGTCCCCTCTGAAGAAGATGATGTTCCGCTATACTGAGTGTGCGTGATGATGTATTCATCACCAATGGGCATGTACCTGTGAGCGCGTTATTATTTGATCCGTATCCCTTCTTGTGCCGTCCTCTCCGTATCCTCTTCCTCGTTGGCGTCTCGTTCTTTGTCCTAAAAAACGACTTGGTCCTGGACGTGGGTCCCTCCTTCTGTTTCAGATCCTGAGGTTGAGATGTCAGAGAAGGATCTGTAGTTGGGCCTAGTATGGGATGAACGAAAGTTATTAACAAATTGCCAGCGGTACACGCGACCCTGTTCGTAATCGTCGGCGTCTCTTTGGAATTTAATTCTTTTCCTATGTTCTGTATCCTTCCTATGCTGGTCTGTCACAGATTTGATCCGGGATTTGAGCGTAGTAAGTTCCTCAGGAGTTCCTATTGAAGACAATTGAGTCTCTATATTTGTGATCTCTTCCTTGGTTTTGGTGATTGCTAACTGTAGATGTTCAATAGTTAGAGTCATAAGATCGAACGAGCACTTGTTCAAGATCTGATCAAATTTGAGACAGAAATCAGTAGAGTCACGAAATAGAGTAGGTTGCAGTGATACCCTCAGTCCTCTGGGGATCCTCTTCATCCGTAAATATTCGGATAATGTAGCATAATGTAGTTCAGAATTAATCTGATGGCGTAATTCTCTCTCTAGGTCCCTTCCCCTTGTCTCCCTAGGAGGAACTTTCAAAAAATCACTTGAGATTTAATTTTGACAAAATATTCGTGGTCTCCTCCGTGTTATATGAAAAGGTATTAGTGGACATAACTACCGGTGTGCATACGGAAATATGATTATATAGTCAAAATATATCGTAGCACTACCGTGATGGTGCACAAGTAGGTTTCCCAACCAAAATACCGTAAATAGATAGACTTGGCACTCAGCTTTTTAGAAGATTAATTCCAGTTTTATTGCAGTCAAAACCAGATGGAAACGTTTCGGTCCAACAAGGGCCTTCCTCAATCTGACAGCAATTATGGAGTATATAACAATATATTACAAAAAAGATTGAAACATAAAACAAAAGCAAAAAATAAACAAAGGTATATACATATATACATTCCTATGTCCAATGGACCTATCCAGAAAAAGATTAGCAAGGAGGAGAGCATCCATGGTGAATTAAGTTCTACTAAGTAGGAGATGTACTTAAGGTGTGATAAAGAAGAGTTCCAATACTTACCCGACTGCTTGTGGTAGGTGAATAGTATGAAAACGCAGTTCGCCTAAGATGAAGGATAAAGTGCTGTATTGTTTATGTAATCCTATACTTTCATAGGTAATAACTCACAAATTGTATTTTGGATCATATGGTATAAACATTGGCCACTATATACCTTAGTGAGGGAGAGTACCTCTTATATCATAGTTATTCGCGTTCCTAAGTGGTTGTCCCTGATTAGGGCCTATGAAGTAGGATATACAGGGTTTAGTGATAATAATCAGATATATGTATATCTATAGAGAGAAAGAAATGGTAATATGTAAAACTCACTTTATCATAATAGATATCCAGTAAAAGGGTCTGGAATGACTCCCAATATGACCTGCAATGTTACAGAATGTGCCATATTTAGAACATAAAAAGGGGGGGAAAGGGAAAAAAATGTCGCATAGATTTGAGTACATGAGCTATTCATAATCGTGGTATTAATTTATTAATCTCCCTTTATACATAATATAGTATAGGAGATAGGGGTTAATATGGCTCTTAACCAGACCTATATGGTGGCGGTATAAATATAATCCAGGAGCTGGTTGTAGAGAGTCATAACTAGTGTTGAGCGATACTGCTCGATATCTAAAAATATCGGATCGGAATGGTATCGCCGATATCACTAAATATCGGCGATATCCGATTCCGATACCGGAAGTCCCATGTAAGTCTATGGGAACAAAATATCGCAACTAAAAAAAACCTTTATTTCCTTGTAAACACTAAATATACACACATAGAATACATATATATATACATGTCATTGTGACATATATATATACGTATATGTATAGTTTATACACTTCTACATAGTAAAATATCCTCTGATTCAATTGCCGGGTAAAGCCGGCTTCTGTGAAAAGACAGAAGCACCCGACATGAAATGACACTTGGTGTACATAGGGTTAACCATGTCTTTTCATGTCGTTTGCAATCTGATTTGCACAAACAATTACATCAGTCTATGTGTGCAAAATTTCACACCTGTAGGGGTTAATTAACCCCTTCACCCCCAAGGGTGGTTTGCACGTTAATGACCGGGCCAATTTTTACAATTCTGACCACTGTCTCTTTATGAGGTTATAACTCTGGAACGCTTCAACGGATCTTCGCGATTCTGAGAATTGTTTTCTCGTGACATATTGTACTTCATGATAGTGGTAAAATTTCTTCCATATAACTTGCATTTATTTATGAAAAAAACGCAAATATGGCAAAAATTTTGAAAATTTTGCAATTTTCAAACTTTGAATTTTTATTCCCTTAAAACAGAGAAATATGTCACACAAAATAGTTAAGAAATAACATTTCCCACATGTCTACTTTACATCAGCACAATTTTGGAAACAAAATTTTTTTTTGTTAGGAAATTATAAGGGTTAAAAGTTGACCAGCGATTTCTCATTTTTACAACAAAATTTACAAAGCCATTTTTTTTCGGGACCACCTCATATTTGAAGTCACTTTGAGGGGTCTATATAGCAGAAAATACCAAAAGTGACACCATTCTAAAAATACACCCCTCAAGGTACTCAAAACCACATTCAAGAAGTTTATTAACCCTTCAGGTGCTTCACAGGAGCTGAAGCAACATGGAAGGAAAAAATTAACATTTTACTTTTTAGTCACAAAAATGATCTTTTACAAACATTTTTTTTATTTTCACAAGGGAAAAAGGAGAAAAAGGACTGATAAAGTTGTTGTGCAATTTCTCCTTGAGTACGCCGATACCCCATATGTGAGGGAAAACCACTGTTTGGGCACACGGCAGAGCTCGGAATGGAAGGAGCGCAGTTTGACTTTTCCAAACCAAAATTGGCTGGAATTGAGAACGGACGCCATGTCGCGTTTGGAGAGGCCCCGAGGTGCCTAAACAGTGGAAACCCCCCGCACGTGACCCCATTTTGGAAATAGACCCCTAAGGAACTTATCTAGATGTGTGGTGAGTAGTTTGAACCCTCAAGTGCTTCACGCAAGTTTGTAATGTAGAGCCGTGAAGAAAAAAAATCATATTTTTTCCACAAGCATGATGTTTTAGTCCCCAATTTTTATTTTCCCAAGGGTAAGAGAGAAATTGAACCACAAAAGATGTTGTCAACTTATCCTGAGTACGCTGATACCCCATATGTGGGGGGGAACCACTGTTTGGGCGCACGGCAGGGCTTGAAAGGGAAGGAGCGCCGTTTGACTTTTCCAAACCAAAATTGGCTGGAATTGCGAACGGACGCCATGTCGCGTTTGGAGGGCCCCTGATGTGCCTAAACAGTGGAAACCCCCAACATGTGACCCCATTTTGAAAACTAGACCCCCTAAGGAACTTATCTAGATGTGTGGTGAGCACTTTGAACCCTCAAGTGCTTCACGCAAGTTTGTAATGTAGAGCCGTGAAGAAAAAAAATCATATTTTTTCCACAAACATGATGTTTTAGCTCCCAAATTTTTATTTTCCCAAGGGTAAGAGAAGAAATTGGACCACAAAAGTTGTTGTCCAACATGTCCTGAGTACGCTGATACCCCATATGTGGGGGGGAACCACTGTTTGGGCGCACAGCAGGGCTTGAAAGGGAAGGAGCGCCGTTTGACTTTTCCAAACCAAAATTGGCTGGAATTGCGAACGGACGACATGTCGCGTTTGGAGGGCCCCTGATGTGCCTAAACAGTGGAAACCCCCCACATGTGACCACATTTTGGAAACTAACCCCCTAAGGAACTTATCTAGATGTGTGGTGAGCACTTTGAACCCTCAAGTGCTTCACGCAAGTTTGTAATGTAGAGCCGTGAAGAAAAAAAATCATATTTTTTCCACAAACATGATGTTTTAGTCCCCAAATTTTTATTTTCCCAAGGGTAAGAGGAGAAATTGGACCACAAAAGTTGTTGTCCAATATGTCCTGAGTACGCTGATACCCCATATGTGGGGGGGAACCACTGTTTGGGCGCACAGCAGGGCTCGAAAGGGAAGGAGCGCCGTTTGACTTTTCCAAACCAAAATTGGCTGGAATTGCGAACGGACGCCATGTCGCGTTTGGAGGGCCCCTGATGTGCCTAAACAGTGGAAACCCCCCACATGTGACCCCATTTTGGAAACTAGACCCCCTAAGGAACTTATCTAGATGTGTGGTGAGCACTTTGAACCCTCAAGTGCTTCACGCAAGTTTGTAATGTAGAGCCGTGAAGAAAAAAAATCATATTTTTTCCACAAACATGATGTTTTAGTCCCCAAATTTTTATTTTCCCAAGGGTAAGAGGAGAAATTGGACCACAAAAGTTGTTGTCCAACATGTCCTGAGTACGCTGATACCCCATATGTGGGGGGGAACCACTGTTTGGGCGCAGCAGGGCTTGAAAGGGAAGGAGCGCCGTTTGACTTTTCCAAACCAAAATTGGCTGGAATTGCGAACGGACGCCATGTCGCGTTTGGAGGGCCCCTGATGTGCCTAAACAGTGGAAACCCCCCACATGTGACCACATTTTGGAAACTAACCCCCTAAGGAACTTATCTAGATGTGTGGTGAGCACTTTGAACCCTCAAGTGCTTCACGCAAGTTTGTAATGTAGAGCCGTGAAGAAAAAAAATCATATTTTTTCCACAAACATGATGTTTTAGTCCCCAAATTTTTATTTTCCCAAGGTTAAGAGAGAGAAATTGGACCACAAAAGTTGTTGTCCAATATGTCCTGAGTACGCTGATACCCCATATGTGGGGGGGAACCACTGTTTGGGCGCACAGCAGGGCTCGAAAGGGAAGGAGCGCCGTTTGACTTTTCCAAACCAAAATTGGCTGGAATTGCGAACGGACGCCATGTCGCGTTTGGAGGGCCCCTGATGTGCCTAAACAGTGGAAACCCCCCACATGTGACCCCATTTTGGAAACTAGACCCCCTAAGGAACTTATCTAGATGTGTGGTGAGCACTTTGAACCCTCAAGTGCTTCACGCAAGTTTGTAATGTAGAGCCGTGAAGAAAAAAAATCATATTTTTTCCACAAACATGATGTTTTAGTCCCCAAATTTTTATTTTCCCAAGGGTAAGAGGAGAAATTGGACCACAAAAGTTGTTGTCCAACATGTCCTGAGTACGCTGATACCCCATATGTGGGGGGGAACCACTGTTTGGGCACACGGCAGGGCTCGAAAGGGAAGGAGCACCGTTTGACTTTTCCAAACCAAAATTGGCTGGAATTGCGAACGGACGCCATGTCGCGTTTGGAGGGCCCCTGATGTGCCTAAACAGTGGAAACCCCCACATGTGACCCCATTTTGGAAACTAGACCCCCTAAGGAACTTATCTAGATGTGTAGTGAGCACTTTGAACCCTCAAGTGCTTCACGCAAGTTTGTAATGTAGAGCCGTGAAGAAAAAAAATCATATTTTTTCCACAACATGATGTTTTAGTCCCCAAATTTTTTATTTTCCCAAGGGTAAGAGGAGAAATTGGACACCAATAGTTGTTGTCCAACATGTCCTGAGTACGCTGATACCCCATATGTGGGGGGGAACCACTGTTTGGGCGCACGGCAGGGCTTGAAAGGGAAGGAGCGCCGTTTGACTTTTCCAAACCAAAATTGGCTGGAATTGCGAACGGACACCATGTTGCGTTTGGAGGGCCCCTGATGTGCCTAAACAGTGGAAACCCCCACATGTGACCCCATTTTGGAAACTAGACCCCTAAGGAACTTATCTAGATGTGTGGTGAGCACTTTGAACCCTCAAGTGCTTCACGCAAGTTTGTAATGTAGAGCCGTGAAGAAAAAAAATCATATTTTTTCCACAACATGATGTTTTAGTCCCCAATTTTTTATTTTCTCAAGGGTAAGAGGAGAAATTGGACCACAAAAGTTGTTGTCCAACATGTCCTGAGTACGCTGATACCCCATATGTGGGGGGGAACCACTGTTTGGGCGCACGGCAGGGCTTGAAAGGGAAGGAGCGCCGTTTGACTTTTCCAAACCAAAATTGGCTGGAATTGCGAACGGACGCCATGTCGCGTTTGGAGGGCCCCTGATGTGCCTAAACAGTGGAAACCCCCCACATGTGACCCCATTTTGGAAACTAGACCCCCTAAGGAACTTATCTAGATGTGTGGTGAGCACTTTGAACCATCAAGTGCTTCATGCAAGTTTGTAATGTAGAGCCGTGAAGAAAAAAAATCATATTTTTTCCACAAGCATGATGTTTTAGTCCCCAATTTTTTATTTTCCCCAGGGTAAGAGGAGAAATTGGACCACAAAAGTTGTTGTCCAACATGTCCTGAGTACGCTGATACCCCATATGTGGGGGGAACCACTGTTTGGACGCACGGCAGGGCTTGAAAGGGAAGGAGCGCCGTTTGACTTTTCCAAACCAAAATTGGCTGGAATTGCGAACGGGACGCCATGTCGCGTTTGGAGGGCCTCCTGATGTGCCTAAACAGTGGAAACCCCCCACATGTGACCCCATTTTGGAAACTAGACCCCCTAAGGAACTTATCTAGGTGTGTGGTGAGCACTTTGAACCCCAAGTGTTTCACTAACATTTATAATGCCCTGGCGTGAAAAAAAAAATATATTTTTTTTTTCCACAAAAGTGATGTTTTAGTCCCCAATTTTTTATTTTCCCAAGGGTAAGAGGAGAAATTGGACCCCAAAAGTGGTTTTCCAATTTGTCCTGAGTACGCTGATACCCCATATGTTGGGGGGATACACTGTTTGGGCACACGGCAGGGCTCGGAAGGGAAGCAGTGACGTTTTGGAATGCAGACTTTGATGGAATGGTCTGCGGGCGTCATGTTCCGTTAGCAGAGCCCCTGATGTGCCTAAACAGTGGAAACCCCCCACATGTGACCCCATTTTGGAAACTAGACCCCTAAGGAACTTATCTAGGTGTGTGGTGAGTACTTTGAACCCCCAAGTGTTTCACTAAAGTTTATAATGCCCTGGCGTGAATAAAAAAAAAAAAAAAAATTTCCACAAATATGATGTTTTCAGTCCCCAATTTTTTATTTTCCCAGGGGTAACAGGAGAACTTGGACCACAAAAGTTGTTGTCCAATTTGTCCTGAGTACGCTGATACCCCATATGTTGGGGGAACCACTGTTTGGGCGCATGGCAGGGCGCAGAAGGGAAGCAGTGACGTTTTGGAATGCAGACTTTGATGGAATGGTCTGCGGGCGTCATGTTCCGTTAGCAGAGCCCCTCATGTGCCTAAACAGTGGAAACCCCCACAAGTGACCCCATTTTGGAAACTAGACCCCTAATGAACTTATCTAGGTGTGTGGTGAGCATTTTGAACCCCCAAGTGTTTCACTAAAGTTTATAATGCCCTGGCGTGAATAAAAAAAAAAAAAAAAATTTCCACAAATATGATGTTTTAGTCCCCAATTTTTTATTTTCCCAAGGGTAACAGGAGAAATTGGACCACAAAAGTTGTTGTCCAATTTGTCCTGAGTACACTGATACCCCATATGTTGGGGGAACCACTGTTTGGGCGCATGGCAAGGCGCAGAAGGGAAGCAGTGACGTTTTGGAATGCAGACTTTGATGGAATGGTCTGCGGGCGTCATGTTCCGCTAGCAGAGCCCCTCATGTGCCTAAACAGTGGAAACCCCCACAAGTGACCCCATTTTGGAAACTAGACCCCCTAAGGAACTTACCTAGGTGTGTGGTGAGCATTTTGAACCCCAAGTGTTTCACTAAAGTTTATAATGCCCAGGTGTAAAAATAAAAAATCCTACTTTTATCCTCACAAAAATGATGTTTTAGTCCCCAATTTTTTATTTTCCCAAGGGTAAGAGATGAAATTGGACACCAAAAATTGTTGTCCAATTTGTCCTGAGTACACTGGTGCCCCATATGTGGAAAAAAACTGTTTTGGGCACAAGTCGGGGCTCAGAAGGGAAGTCGTGACGTTTTGGAATGCAGACTGATGGAATGGTCTGCGGGCGTCATGTTCCGTTTGCAGAGCTCCTGATGTGCCTAAACAGTAAAAAAAAAACACAAGTGACATAATTTTAGAAAGTAGACTCCCAAGGAACTTTTCTAAATGTGCCCCCCTTCTGGAACTAATCTTTCCTGTAAAGTAAATTAGTAGTGCATTGAGGTGTGGTACAATTTGAAACAATCCTTCATACACAGGCCAGGTTTTTCGGGGCAGGTGTCGCATTGGTAAGTGGTGTCCTTGCGTATTCCCCTTTTGTAACACACTCGGCACCTTTTTTGCGGCTTACCTTTGCTTCCAGTTGGCGGGACCACCCCCGGGAAATGCTGACCTGGTATGATACGAGCACCTTCAGTTCCAGAAGTACTGGGGCCCGCTGTTTCCTGAGCGCCAAACATCAGGGCCTTAACCACTACCTCCTGGAACTGAAGGTACGTCGTATCGCTGTTGCGTGCACATCGTGACAGCAGGAAAGCGTTGAGCATTGCCATTTGGACGATGTGCACGGACAGCTTCTTGTACCACACCTTGGCCTTTCTCAAAGCACTGTACGGTTGGAGGAGTTGATCAGAGAGATCAACACCCCCCATGTATTTATTGTACCCCAGTACACAGTCCGGTTTGCGGACCTGTGTAGAGGTACCCCGTACAGTGCTGAGGGCGCTGCCATCACCATGTATGGTGGTCAAGAGAAGGACATCCCTCTTGTCCTTGTACTTGACCACCAAAAGGTGGTCGCTACATTGGGCTCTGCTCTCACCCTTTCTGAGCATCTGCCCAAGTAGCGTCTTCGGGAGGCCTCTCTGATTTTTGCGGACGGTACCGCAAGCTGCGGTACCTCGCGCAGAGAGGGATTTGTAGAGTGGGACGCTGGAATAAAAGTTATCGGTGTAAAGGTGATAACCTTTATCCAGCAGTGGGTGCACCAAATCCCACACAATTTTCCCACTCACTCCCAGGACGGGGGGACACTCAGGGGGTTCAATCCTGGTGTCCTTTCCTTCGTAAACTCTAAAGCTGTGCGTGTACCCTGAGGTACTCTCGCACAGCTTGTAGAGTTTAATTCCGTACCTTGCCCTCTTGCTGGGCAGGTACTGGCGGAATCTGAGCCGTCCTTTAAAATGAACCAAGGACTCATCCACGCAGATGTCCCTTTGGGGCACGTACACTTCAGCAAACTTTTTGCTGAAGTGTTCGATGACCGGCCGAACTTTGAACAGACAGTCAAAGTTGGGGTCATTTTGTGGGGGACACTGTGCATTATTATTATAATGCAGGAATTTGTGGATGGCCTCAAAACGCGTCCGAGCCATGACCATTCGGAACAGTGGAGTGTTGTATAAAATATCAACACTCCAATATTGCCGAAGTTCTGGCTTCTTCAGGATCCCCATATGGAGGACCAGGCCCCAAAACTGCATCATTTCACCTGCGTCTACAGGAGACCAGTTGGAAAATGATGACACTGGGTTTTGCGCCAAAAATTGCCGAGCGTACAAATTAGTTTGCTCCACCACGAGGTTAATAAAATCCTCAGAGAAAAAGACTTTGAAAAAGTCTATTTCTCTGAGGCCCGTGGTGTCAAACTTGATTCCTGATTCTGCCACAAAATCAGGAATCAGTGGCTCGTAATTTTCGGGGGGCGGGGTCCATATGGGGTCCGAAGAGGGGTGCGCTGGTTCATTTTCAGGGGTGGGCGCTGCCTCATCTTCTGTCCTGGGGCGTCTGCGTGGCGGTTCCGCAGGACCCGAGGAGGAAGATGAGGAAGAGGAGGAAGAAGAAGAAGAGGATGAAGAATCTGAAAAGTAAAGAAATGTGGGATCCTCTCCCTCGTTATCAGTGTCGGAGGCAAGTAAAGCGTATGCCTCTTCCACTGAATAGCGCTGTTGGGAAGAACGTGACGAGCGGGACATTTTTTTTGTGAATGTGGTGCTTTGTGTGAACTTTATTTATAACTGTGTGTGTGTGTGGGGGGGGATAGTGGTTGGTGCAAACTATGCTGAAAGGAAAAAGCTAAAAGAAAAGAAAGAGAATAGGGAAAAAAAATGCCTGTGAAAAAAAGTCTAAACCAGCAGGCACGAGCTCTGATAAGTGACCGGTGTCACTTATCAAAGTTCCGCGGATGCCGGATGTGCGCACAGGAGTGGCGGAAAGGGAAGTGAAAAAAAAAAAAAACGGCAGGAACGAGCTCTGATAAGTGACCGGTGTCACTTATCAAAGTTCCGCGGCTGCCGGATGTGCGCACAGGAGTGGCGGAAAGGGAAGTGAAAAAAAAAAAAAAAACGGCAGGAACGAGCTCTGATAAGTGACCGGTGTCACTTATCAAAGTTCCGCGGCTGCTAGATGTGCGCACGGGAGTGGCGGAAAGTGGAGTGAAAAAAAAAAAAAACTGCAGGAACGAACTCTGATAAGTGACTGGTGTCACTTATCAAAGTTCCGCGGCTCTGGATGTGCGCACAGGAGTGGCGGAAAGGGGAGTGAAAAAAAAAAATGCAGGAACGAGCTCTGATAAGTGACTGGTGTCACTTATCAAAGTTCCGCGGCTGCTGGATGTGCGCACAGGAGTGGCGGAAAGGGGAGTGAAAAAAAAAAAGACGGCAGGAGCGAGCTCTGATAAGTGACCGGTGTCACTTATCAAAGTTCCGCGGCTGCTAGATGTGCGCACAGGAGTGGCGGAAAGGGGAGTGAAAAAAAAAAAAAAAACCGGCAGGAACGAGCTCTGATAAGTGACCGGTGTCACTTATCAAAGTTCCGCGGCTGCTAGATGTGCACACGGGAGTGGCGGAAAGTGGGGTGAAAAAAAAAAAAACTGCAGGAACGAGCTCTGATAAGTGACTGGTGTCACTTATCAAAGTTCCGCGGCTGCTGGATGTGCGCACAGGAGTGGCAGAAAGGGGAGTGAAAAAAAAAAAAAACTGCAGGAACGAGCTCTGATAAGTGACTGGTGTCACTTATCAAAGTTCCGCGGCTGCTGGAAGTGCGCACAGGAGTGGCGGAAAGGGAGTGAAAAAAAAAAAAAAAAAACGGCAGGAACGAGCTCTGATAAGTGACCGGTGTCACTTATCAAAGTTCCGCGGCTGCTAGATGTGCGCACGGGAGTGGCGGAAAGTGGTGTGAAAAAAAAAAACTGCAGGAACGAGCTCTGATAAGTGACTGGTGTCACTTATCAAAGTTCCGCGGCTGCTAGATGTGCGCACGGGAGTGGCGGAAAGTGGGGTGAAAAAAAAAAAAAACCTGCAGGAACGAGCTCTGATAAGTGACTGGTGTCACTTATCAAAGTTCCGCGGCTGCTGGAAGTGCGCACAGGAGTGGCGGAAAGGGGAGTGAAAAAAAAAAAAAAAACTGCAGGAACGAGCTCTGATAAGTGACTGGTGTCACTTATCAAAGTTCCGCGGCTGCTGGAAGTGCGCACGGAGGGGGGTGCAAAAGAAAAACGAGCACGAGTGTTGATCGGTGAACTGCGTCACCAATCAACGCTCGGCGGCTGCTAAATGTGTGCAAAGGGGGGGTAAAAAGAGGGGGAAAGGGAAGGGGGGACGGGGGAATGGGGGATTGGGGTGGATCGGGCAGGGATCGGGGCTCAAAAACTCACGTTTGTAGTCTCTCTTATTTCTTCTCTCTTTCTTCTTCTCTCTTCTTTCTTCTCTCTTCTTTCTTCAGCAGGAGTTGTGGTGTCACAGGCTACTGTGGCACCACAAGGCCCAGCACAGGAGGAGATCTGGCGTGTGACCGCACTGCAGGAATCCTCAGCAAGTGTGAGGACCCCTGCAGTGCGGTCAGACAGGTCAGATCCAGTTTGCAGACAGGTCACAGAGCGGTCACATCGCTGCTGTGACCTGTCATTGCTGGGATCGATGATCACATCGATCCCACCAATCAGAGGAGACCCTTGTTTTGCCGGTTGCTAGGCACCGGCCTAGTAATCGGAGCTCACTGCTCCGATTCCTAGGCAGGTCACCGGCAGGTCAGGAAGCAGGGCACAGAGCAGTCACACCGCTGCTGTGCCCTGTGATTGGCGCGATCGTCGATGACATCGATCGCGCCAATCAGCAGCTGCAGGCCCTACTGGGCCTGTCCTAGGCTCCGGCCTAGGATCGGTGCTATTACTGCACCGATCCAGGCAGGTACAGGCAGGGCACAGCCCGGATACACCGCGGCTGTGCCCTGCGATTGGCGCGATCGATGTGATCGGCGATCGCGCCAATCCAGGGGGGGTCTGCTCCTTTCTATGCCCAGGCCTAGGATCGAGTACATCGGTACTCGATTCTAGCCTGGGATCTCACTGTTTCAGCCCATCGGATTGGCTGAAACAGTGAGAAAGGCTGCGATTGGCTGTTCAGAATTGAACAGCCAATCACAGCGATCGGGAGTGAGGGTGGGCGGTGACAGACCCCGGGATGCCGCGCCATCTCTCCTGAGGTAAGATGGCGTCGGAATTTTAATGCGATCATTGCGACTTAAGTCGCAATGTCGCATTAAAGGGCTGGACGTACTATCCCGTCCCCGGTCATACGGGCCCAGGTACCATGGACGGGATAGTACGTCACATGGCAGTAAGGGGTTAAAGGTGTAAATTCGTTGTAAAAAAAACGGACTTTTTTGCTACGAATTTACACCTTTAATTAACCCCTACAGGTGTGAAATTTTGCACACATAGACTGATGTAATTGTTTGTGCAAATCAGATAGCAAAGGACATGAAAAGACATGGTTAACCCTATGTACACCAAGTGTCATTTCATGTCGGGTTCTGCATTTTCACAAAAGCCGTCAATTGAATTAGCGGCTATTACACTATGTAGAAGTGTATGAACTATAAATATAAATATATATATATGTGTCACAAATTCAATGACATGTATATATATATATATATATATGAGGTGTAAAATTGTTTAAAAAAAATGCGTGGGCTCCCGCCCTATTTTCGCAACCAGACAGACAAAGCCAGCGAATGGGGGCAGATAATAATAGCCCAGAGAGGGACCATTATTTTTGCCCCCCCCCGGCTACTAACATCTGCCCCCAGACACCCCAGAAAAGACAAATCTATAATTAGATTCGGCCTTTCTGACACTTTGCCCGTCTATTCCCATTGCCCTGTAGTGGTGGCGAATAGGTTAATATGGGGTTAAAGCCACATTGCAATTGAAAGGTGACCTTAAGCCAGGTTAATAATTGAGAGCTGTCAATTAGACAACTATCAATTATTAATCCTATTGCATGAAATAAAAATAAAACACACACACTTTAATTAAAAATCATTTTAATGAAATAAAGACACATGTTTTTTGACCATCTTTTATTTGACTGCAAAAACCATTTCCTGTAATAAAAATAAAATAAAAAAGCAAAATTATTCTTACCTATCCCATGCAGTCAGGTCCCACGGTGTAATCCTTCAGAAAGGGTTAATGTTTACTGCAGGGACCGCAGCTAATGCTGCAGCCTCACAGTAAACCCCCAAATGAATGAGCTCCTCTCCTGGCTGACAGGAGAGGAAGTGGAAAGCTTAATTGATTGCTTTCCACTTTCACTTCAGGTCAGCCAGGCACACAATCAGTGACGTCAGAGGGAACTGATTAACAAAAATAGGGGTTCCCTTCGAATAAAAATTGGCGTGGGGTCCCCCCTATTTTTGTTAACCAGCCAGATGAAGCAGACCGCTGAGGCCTGGATTTTCAGGCTGTTAAGGAGCCAAGATCCATGGACCTTGCCAGCCTGATAATACCAGGCCACAGCAGTCTGCATATCTTGGCTGATTAACAAAAATAGGGATCCCCTTGAAAAAAATTGGCGTGGGGTCCCCCCTATTTTTGTTAACCAGCCAGATGAAGCAGACCGCTGAGGCCTGGTTTTTCAGGCTGGTAAGGATCCAATATCCATGGACCTTGCAAACCTGATAATACCAGGCCACAGCAGTCTGCTTAGCTTGGCTGGTTAACAAAAATAGGGGATCCCCTCGAAAAAAAAAACGGCGTAGGGGTCCCCCTATTTTTGTTAACCAGCCAAGTAAAATGCAGACTGCTGCGGCCTGGTATTAAAAGACTGTCAAGGCCCATGGATTTTGGCCCTCAACAGCCTGATAATACCAGGCTACAGCAGCCCCACATTTGGCGCATCAAAAGATGTGCCAATTGTGGCACTTTACCCGGCTCTTCCCACTGCCCTGTAGCGGTGGCAAGTGGGGTAATAAGGGGTTAATGTCACCGTTGATTGCACGGTGACAATAAGCCCGGTTAATAATGGAGAGGTGTCAATAAGACACCGATCCATTATTAATCCCAAAGTTATTAAATGTATAAAAAAAGACAAAGCAAGAAAAAAGTCTTTTAATGAAATAAAAGAGACAACACAGTTTTCATTAATTTTATTATACACTCATTCCTGCAAAGCCATCGATCTCCTGTAAAAAAAAAGAAAAAAAACAAACCAACAGTATACCACCTGTCCGACGCAGTCCATAGTAACGACAGTCCCACGACGATCCAGCTCTGCTACATCGCAATGGCAGGCAGAGCCTGTCATCGCGACGCAGCACAGCTGATTACCTGCTTCCCCGGCGGTGAGTCATCGGACTGACTGCTTTATGGCCGGGATTACCCAGCAGTCACTGCAGTTATCGCGAGAAACTGCATGTGACCGCCGGGGAAAGATGATGGCGGCCATGAAGCAGTCCAGCCCGTGACCGCCGGAAATCTTCTGTCGGGTAAGTGCCGCTGACTCCTGACAGACCTGACCCGACAGGACACACCTGACAGTGACAGTGACAATCCCGATTCCGGTATCCGATATGACGAAAATATCGGAACTAAGTATTGAAAGGCCGATAGAGCTAATATCGGCCGATACCCGATACTTGCGGTATCGTATCGCTCAACACTAGTCATAACATGTATACATGGCATATTGTCCAGTATAATATGCATTGATGGCAGTGTCAAAATATTAGTTAGCGGTAATCTGGAATCCTCTAAGGTGATATACATTGGTGGCAGTGTCAAAATATTCAATAGCGATAACCAGGAACCATCTAAAGTGATACGCATTGGTGGCAGTACTTACTCACTGGACTTGCAGTCAGGGGCGCAGGCAGGGGCGCAGGTCTCTCCTGTCTGATGCGGCATCCACCGCTTGTCAGCTGAAGAGACCACGCTGCTCTGCGCCTTAAAAGGAGGGGGAGGGCGGAGCCCATCCTGAGGTACCCGAGTTCCAAAACCCTTTTCTTCCATGCTACAAAAGGGCACCTAATCTCCGCGATGATCTGGTAAGAGCAGATATAGGTGATAATAAACAAGGACAAACTCAGAGATTCCTATCTACACCCAAAACAGGTACATTCCCTTGCCTTCAATGTAACCAATGTCACAATGTCATGAAAGGGAACACCATATATCATCCTCATTCCGGTAAAAGATATAACATAAAGTGTTATGCTACCTGTAACTCAACCTTCGTTGTTTATTTAATTAAGTACCCATGTGGCCTCCTCTATGTGGGAGAAACCACGCAGGCCATTAAAGAAAGGATCTCTAAACACAAAAGTACAATTAGGTGTAAAAATCTACTCCTTCCAATACCATCCCATTCATCGCCAAGGGTCACCAGATCTCGCAATTGAAGTTTTCAAATAATAGAACAGGTTCGTGCACCCAGACGAGGGGGTGACAGAGTACGGCTCCTGAAGAAACGGGAAGGCGTACTGGATACACGAGCTACAGACCCTTTCACCTAAGGGTCTGAACAGAGAATATGATTTGTACTCTTTTATTTAAGAACAGTTTTTCTATATACATCTGTAGATCGATATCTGGGTATAAAACAGAAACATTAAGTGTCCATACCGTTATATTCTATTGATAAATTCATGTGGGCTCACACTCTTAAGATCAGTATGCCTTTGTGACTTTACTATGTATGATTCTATTTCAGTTTATGAAATAATTTTGCTACAATACTCCAGCACGATATGTACCAATGTGCAATTTGTGATTAATGTCCTAACTCTGTTTTCCTTTATTACAGAGTCGTTTATATTGATTCTCTCTTCTAGAACCCACACCCTTGGACCCCCTTACCCGACTGCATTCCGGCACCCTGTTCCATTTTTCTTTAATTTTCTTTATTTCCCCTTCTTTTTATTTCCTTATATGTAATTTACTATTGGCTAATAAATATCTTTCACTCACTAAGTCCTCTCTTCTCATATATGGCATATTAGGACCACACTATATATTTAGGACTATAGATATTCAATATAGATACAGGCCCTCTATAATCATGATGTTTATTTTTTAACCATCAGTTTATTAAACGCTGACTTACTACTACAACTAAATATATCCTCTCCCTTTAGCGTTAATATAATGTTGTTCCTCTTAATGCAATATGCTATGACTGCTGACACACACCCATATCATGCATACCTAAATTAATAGATGACAAAACACAGATGCTTCTCTTTAATGCAGGAGGCCAGGGCTAATGACACATATTTACATGACGCTTACTCAGCACCGAACACAATGGAACGCATGGTGGAACGCAGACATCACTTCCGGTGACGTCACACGCCACCGCTCCGCCCTCCCCCTCCTTTTAAGGCGCAGAGCAGCGTGGTCTCTTCAGCTGACAAGCGGTGGATGCCGCATCAGACAGGAGAGACCTGCGCCCCTGCCTGCGCCCCTGACTGCAAGTCCAGTGAGTAAGTACTGCCACCAATGCATATCACTTTAGATGGTTCCTGGTTATCGCTATTGAATATTTTGACTCTGCCACCAATGTATATCACCTTAGAGGATTCCAGATTACCGCTAACTAATATTTTGACACTGCCACCAATGCATATTATACTGGACAATATGCCATGTATACATGTTATGACTCTCTACAACCAGCCCCTGGATTATATTTATACCGCCACCATATAGGTCTGGTTAAGAGCCATATTGACCCCTATCTCCTATACTATATTATGTATAAAGGGCAATTAATAAATTAATACCACGATTATGAATAGCTCATATACTCAAATCTATGGGACATTTTTTTCCCTTTCCCCCCCTTTTTATGTTCTAAATATGGCACATTCTGTAACATTGCAGGTCATATTGGGAGTCATTCCAGACCCTTTTACTGGATATCTATTGTGATAAAGTGAGTTTTACATATTACCATTTCTTTCTCTCTATAGATATACATATATCTGATTATTATCACTAAACCCTGTATATCCTACTTCATAGGCCCTAATCAGGGACAACCACTTAGGAACGCGAATAACTATGATATAAGAGGTACTCTCCCTCACTAAGGTATATAGTGGCCAATGTTTATACCATATGATCCAAAATACAATTTGTGAGTTATTACCTATGAAAGTATAGGATTACATAAACAATACAGCACTTTATCCTTCATCTTAGGCGAACTGCCGTTTTCATACTATTCACCTACCACAAGCAGTGCGGGTAAGTATTGGAACTCTTCTTTATCACACCTTAAGTACATCTCCTACTTAGTAGAACTTAATTCACCATGGATGCTCTCCTCCTTGCTAATCTTTTTCTGGATAGGTCCAATGGACATAGGAATGTATATATGTATATACCTTTGTTTATTTTTTGCTTTTGTTTTATGTTTCAATCTTTTTTGTAATATATTGTTATATACTCCATAATTGCTGTCAGATTGAGGAAGGCCCTTGTTGGACCGAAACGTTTCCATCTGGTTTTGACTGCAATAAAACTGGAATTAATCTTCTAAAAAGCTGAGTGCCAAGTCTATCTATTCTACGGTATTTTGGTTGGGAAACCTACTTGTGCACCATCACGGTAGTGCTACGATATATTTTCACTCTGGGATTCTGGACAGCAGAGAGGTGATGTCTGGACCAGAGTGATAGATCTGAGTGTCATCATCACAAAGGTGGTACTGGAATCAATGGGACTTTATGAGTTGTCCCATGCCAAGTGTATAGATTGAGAAGAGTACAGGTCCTAGAACAGAGCCTTGGGGGGTGCCAACAAAGAGAGAATGGGAAAAAGAGGTAGTGTGGAAGTGGGAGACGCTGAATGTGCTGTTGGAAAGGTATGAGGAGATACCGGATAGGGTGAGGTCTTTGATGCCAAATGCCAAAGGAAGAGAGGATCTGTAGTAGAAGGCAGTGGTCAACTTTGTTGAAAGCAGAGGACAGGTCTAGAAGGAGGAGTATAGAGTATTGTCCATTAGCTTTGGCTGTAAGTAGGTCGTTAGTAATTTTGGTCTGGGCAGTCTCAGTGGAATAATGGGGACAGAAACCAGATTGTAGATTGTCAAATAGCAAGTTAGATGAGAGGTGGGAGGAAAGTTCAGTGTGGACTTGATGCTCCAAGAGTTTGGAAGTGATTGGGAGCAGCAATATTGGGCGATAGCTGAACATAGCGGTTGGGTCAAGGGTTGGTTTTTTAAGGATAATCATGATTGTGACGTGTTTTAAAGCAGAAAGGAAGGTACTAGAAGTTAGTGAAAGGTTAAAGAGATGATATAAGTGAGGTAGTGAGGTTGGGGAGGAGGTGGGATGGGAAGGGGTCTAGTGCACAAGTGGTGAGCTGTGATTTGGAGAGGAGACAGTTAAGTTCCCCTTCAGTGATGCTGGAAAGGGAGGCTATGGGGTTTGGGCATTGGTCTGGTATACAAAGGTGTTGTGTTCGTTGAACAATAAAGACTTGCCTTGTTTGGTCAATCTTAATTTTGAAGTGTGTGGCAAAGTACTTAGCAGAGATGAGTGAAATTGGGGGGGCAGTGTTGGGCGGAGGAAGGGGTTGAAAGTTTTCAATAACTGTTTGGGGTTGTAGGATAGGGGAGATACATGAGTTGTGAAGTAGGCCTGTTTAGCAGATATGAGGGCAGATTTGAAAGTGAGTGTTGCTTGTTTGAGTGCAGTGAAATAATCTTGTGAATTTGCTTTTTTCCAATGTTGCTCTTCAACCTTGGATACTTGCTGGAGCTTTTTATTGTTGTTATTGTGCCAGGGTTGTCTATTGATATGTCCCACTCTGCCATGAACGAGAGGGGTGACCGTGTCAATAGCTGATGTGAGAGTGGCATTGTAGAGAGCAGTGGCACTGTCTGTGTCGTGGATTGAGGATATGGATGCCTGTGGTAGAATAGAGTCAGAGAGCGTGTGGGTGTCTAGGTGTGCGAGGTTTCTGTGTGGGTGTGCATGTTGCTGGACATGGATGACAGATGAGGAGGACAGGGATAAGAAAGTGAGTAGATGGTGGTCAGATAGAGGGAGAGGGGAGGTTGTGAAGTTAGAGAGCAGAGACGGGGAACTTCAGGTCTAATGTATGTTTGTCTGTGTGGGTGGCTGAGAAGGATCACTGAGTAAGTCCAAAAGATGAAGTAAAGGACAGGAGTTTGGAGGCTGTTGACTGAAGGGTATCAGTAGGGATGTTGAAGTTACCCATGATGATAGTGGGAATGACAGTGGAAAGAAAGTGAAGAAGCCAGGTAGACAATTAGTCAATAAAAGCCAGTGGCCGGGCCCGGAGGTCGATATATGATGGCCACTTGGTGGTTGGAGGGAGAGTACAGTCATGGCCAAAAGTTTTGAGAATGACACAAATAATATATTTTCACATGATCTGCTGCCCTCTGGTTTTTATGTGTGTTTCACAGATGTTTTTATCACAGACAGAAATATAATTGCAAACATATGAGTAACAAAAGCTTATATTGAGTTAGAATGAGTTAATGCAGCAAGTCAATATTTGCAGTGTTGACCCTTCTTCTTCAGGACCTCTGCAATTCCCCCTGGCATGCTCTCAATCAACTTCTGGACCAAATCCTGACTGATAGCAGTCCATTCTTGCACAATCAATGCTTTCATTTTGTCAGAATTTTTAGGTTTTTGTTTGTCCACCCGTCTCTTGATGATTGACCACAAGTTCTCCCTGGGATTAAGATCTGGGGAGTTTCCAGGCCATGGACCCAAAATCTCTATGTTTTGTTCCCTGAGCCATTTAGTTATCACCTTTGCTTTATGGCAAGGTGCTCCATCATGCTGGAAAAGGCATTGTTGATCGCCAAACTGCTCTTGGAGGGTTGGGAGAATTTGCTCTTGGAGGACATTCTGGTACCATTCTTTATTCATGGCTGTGTTTTTAGGCAAGACTATGAGAGAGCCGATTCCCTTGGCTGAGAAGCAACCCCACACATGAATGGTTTCAGGATGCTTAACAGTTGGCATGAGACAAGACTGGTGGTAGCGCTCACCTTGTCTTCTCCGAATGAGGCGTTTTCCTGATGTTCCAAACAATCGAAAAGGGGATTCATCAGAGAAAATAACTTTACCCCAGTCCTCAGCAGTCCACTGCCTGTACCTTTTGCAGAATATCAGTCTGTCCATGATGTTTTTTCTGGAGAGAAGTGGCTTCTTTGCTGCCCTCCTTGAGACGAGGCCTTGCTCCAAGAGTCTCCGCCTCACAGTGCGTGCAGATGCACTCACACCTGCCTGCTGCCATTCCTGAGCAAGCTCTGCACTGCTGGTAGCCCGATCCCGCAGCTGAAACACTTTTAAGAGATGGTCCTGGCGCTTGCTGGTCTTTCTTGGGCGCCCTGGAGCCTTTTTGGCAACAATGGAACCTCTCTCCTTGAAGTTCTTGATGATGCGATAGATTGTTGACTGAGGTGCAATCTTTCTAGCTGTGATACTATTCCCTGTTAGGCCATTTTTGGGCATTGCAATGATGACTGCACGTGTTTCTTTAGAGATAACCATGGTTAACAGAAGAGAAACAATGATGCCAAGCACCAGCCTCCTTTTAAAGTGTCCAGTGGTGTCATTCTTACTTAATCATGACAGATTGATCTCCAGCCATGTCCTCATCAACACCCACACCTGTGTTAATGGAGCAATCACTGAAAAGAGGTTAGCTGGTCCTTTTAAGGCAGGGCTGCAATGATGTTGAAATGTGTTTTGGGGGATAAAGTTCATTTTCTAGCCAAATATTGACTTTGCAAGTAATTGCTGTTAAGCTGATCACTCTTTATAACATTCTGGAGTATATGCAAATTGCCATTAGAAAAAGTGAAGCAGTAGACTTTGTAAAAATTAATATTTGTGTCATTCTCAAAACTTTTGTCCATGACTGTACATGCGAACAGAGGGGACTTCAAAAGAGGGGAGGATAAGGGAGAGTAGAGGTGGGATTTGGTTAAAGGTGTAGTTAGTAGAAAGGAGAGGACGCACTCCTTCAACAGTGTCTGTTGCTGGGGCAATGAGTATGGGTGAAGTGGAGGCCACCATAACACAGCGCAGCAGGAGAGGCGGTGTCGGAGTGTCAGCCATGTTTCTGTGAGGCTGAGGAAGGCAAGATTGCAAGAGAGAAAGAGGTCATGAATGACATGAAGCTTATTGCAGAAGGAGCGAGCATTCCAGAGCGCTCCAGAGAGAGGGAGCAGGACTGTGGGCGTCAAATGCACACGTTTTACGTTGGACAGATTGCGGTAGTTCATATTAGATAAGGAGTGGCAGGAGGGGGAATTACTGGGAAATATGAGCTGTGGGGGTCCAGGATTGGGAGATATGTCACCAGCAGTGAGGAGAAGCAGAGAGAGGGAGAGCAGGTGTGAGAAGGAGTGTGGCTAGCTTGTTTTATGTTTTATTAGAACAGGTCTGAGATTGAGGAGCAGGTCAGCAGGGGAGGTCAGGTGGGGAGTAACGAAGGAAGGGGAGATGATTATTTGTTTAGAGGGTGCTGGGGTTTGGAATAGTAAAGGAGAGTGAGGATTAGTGAAGCAAACACTGTAAGGGCATATGTAAACATGGTAGTTAAGACGGGTTAATAGAAAAGTTAGGTCCAAATAATAAGAAGAGCTTACTCAGCAGACATACCCAAAAAAGACAGATACATAGTGTGGGGTTCTGTCTCCTGCAGTGAATAGCTGCCGTTGAAATAACTGCAGCTTCTGGATACTTAATTGCAGTTATAATTTGCTGCAGGGGGAGCGTGCCAGACCCCACACGCATGCAACCCTTAAGGTACTGCCACACTAAACAATCCCGCTAGCGATCACAATAACGACGCATACTAATGCGATCGCTAGCGGGATTGTTTCTATATCGCTAAATGCGGCCACATTTAGCGATATAGTTAACGACGCTATCGCCGTTAGCGATCTTCTTAACGACTTTAGCGGTACAAAAGTACCGCTAAATCGCTAAGAAAAGGTGCCACACAGCGATTAGATACTTACCCAGCGGGAGCGCCGACGAGAAAATAGGGTCCGGAACGATTCCAGCGACGAGCGAGATCACAGCAGGAAGCTCGTCGCTGGAAGCTGCCGCACTGAACAACATCGCTAACAGGATCGCTAAATAGTGACGTTTTTTAGCGATCCCGTTAGCGATATTGTTTAGTGTGGCATACCCTTTAGAATGCTACTAAATTTAAAAGACTGAGTAGAGGATCATGTGAGAGAGATTGTGGGAGCTAGTTTTGGATTAATTAGCATATGGCCAGCACACCAGGGGTGTATAGATAATCAAAGACACTAGGTCTGGCTACATCTGTATGCTATAACACCTTTCACCAGATAACATCTATAGTGTGACCCCACCATGGATATACATCAGTGAGTATTGACTACAATGAATCAAATGAATTATAACTAAGATTCGGCAGGCACTGTTATATACCATTAAAATTTGTTGCAGGATGACAAAGCAGCAGATGATAGACAGCAAGCAGAGTTATAGAGTTGTACCTGGGTGAAGAGAGGAGAGGAGATGGATGTTAATAACTAGCTGTTGATATAACTGCAGCTTCTGGATGCTTTGCTGCAGGAGGACACATGCCAGACCCCACACGCGTGCACCCCTTAAGTGATTTCTTGATTGAGAACAGGTGTGGCAGTAATCAGGTTTGCGTATGGCTAGGGAATTTGAGCTCAGCTTCCCAAAGATATCATAAACCCCAGTTAATTTATGTTTTAAGGGCGGAGATTACTTTTTCCAACAGGGACTTGTGGGTTTGGATATCTTTTTCCCTTAATTATAAAGACCTTCATTTAAAAACTGCATTTTCTGTTTACTTCTGCTATCTTTGTCTAATATTTAGTTTTGTTTGGTGATCTGAAACATTTAAGTGTGACAAACATGCAAAAAAGTAGGAAATCTGGAAGATGGCCAACACTTTTTCACAAAACTGTATATGTGGTATAATTGTACAAAAATACCAGTTCCACATTTTTTATTATACCTATATATTTTAGCGACTCATCTTAATATATATAACAAGGAGAAGGAGTCTAAATTTGCTAAAAAATATCAAATTTTATTTATTTACATACAGCTACAATCACAAAATACATATTAATATACAATTACAGGTACAAATGGGATTTCATCCCTAGGTGAAAAAAGCAGGCCGGGGGGCAGGACAGGACATAATAAACTTAATACGTACAACTGAAAATAATGTCTTCAAATCTTTGGGTACCATAAGGAACATTTGGACAACCTGGTGCCCACATTCAATATAGCCCTGTAGTAGAGAAAGCGTCTGAACAATGGGACAGTAATCCAGTACCTATCAAATAGTAACTACAGATTTGTGTAGAGCGTATTTAGTATTAGGCTAGTAATAATTAAAAAGTGTTCACCCATTGTATGTGCTGATCCTGTCTGCTCCACGGCCTCATTCCCAATGCACATTTTGCGTCAATGTCTCTTTCTCAGAGGGCATGGCTTAAGTGTGACAGATGTCCAGTGTAAATATTGTGCTGTTCTGGTTACTTGATCAGGTAACAGCCAGTAATATGTGGTGTTTTCGCGCATGCGCAACAGGATGTGCCGCACTCCAGTCTCCTTCCTTGATTAAACCACAAAATAGGCAGGTAACACATAGATCAGTCACAGCACAGTACCCAAGATGGTGCACATTGCAGAGTCTCACCATTCTGCTGACTCGTCGGGATAATGGCAGAGCTCCCAGTATCTCTGGCCCACCTGTGGCATGCACACAGAGAGGAGGTAACAACAAGCATAGGGAGATGACAGTCCATTCATATACAAGGCCAATTGACCTGAAAGTTACAACCTGGCTTTTCCGAACATCTCCATGCAGCCAAGCGACCAGCGGGTCCCAATCCTGGCCTTCTCCATACGTATCCATGGTTCAGTGATGGTCAATTAAGCAGAGCTGTATTTTTTCAACTGGAGACGAAAACCCCAAGGTTGTTTCCTGTAGAATGATAGATTCATGTCTCTAGTGATGGTGCCATGGTATTGGTTGCTGTCCTATCTTTGGTCCTTTGATGTATATGTCTTGGCAGAATTTTTGGCTGTCTATCAGTTTTTCTGTCTCTAAGTCTCTATACAGAGGCATGTAACCTATTTTTAGACTTAACAAGTCTCTCTCATTCAGTATTTACATAGAAGGGTAAGAATAGAGATGAGATCAAGTAGCATTACATGATTATTTAAACTATTTGCATAGTTTTTACCTCTGCTTTCCAAGTCAACTGGCTCCATAAAGCCTGGGTCTCACATAGTGATACACCAGTGATCCCAACAACGATCAGGATTGCTGGTGTATCGCTACATTATCACTGCTGAGCTGCCAAACAGGCAGCTCAGGCAGCGATCAGCACAACGACACTGCGGGTAAACATCGCTTAGTTACCCCCAGCGTACGTTGGATACCAGCGCCCTGATGCAGGGAGCTGGTAACCAAGGTACACATCGGGTTTCCAGGCGCTGCGCGGTGCCTGGAAACCCGCTGTGTACCTTGGTTACCAGCTCCCTGCTTCAGGGCGCTGGTATTCAAGGTACACAGCGGGTTTCTAGGCACAGCCCCGCGCCTGGAAACCCGCTGTGTACCTTGGTTACCAGCGGATCGCTGGTCTTTCGCCTGTCACAGCAGCGATGCGTGCCTGTCAGCGGGAGACCAGCGATCAAAAAAATGTCCAGGACATTCAGCGACGATCAGCGATACCCGGCAGGGGGGCTGATCGTCACTGAATGTCACACACAGCGATATCGCTGGGGAGCTAGCTGCTGCATCACAAAACTAGTGACTCAGCAGCGATCTCGCTAGCGAGATCGCTGTGTGAGACGGGGGCTTAACACAATGCATAATTAGCATATCAGCAAACATCACTAGTGATTAAGAATAAGCGCACAATACAAGTCCATTTACCAGCTTACACAAACAAACGTTTGTCTTCTTGACCAACCAGAAATCAACACTTAAATTTGAAAGCCATCACTGCAGATAACATTCTAATATTCTTGATTTGCTAAAAACAGTCATCTGGTGAATTAAGATACAATTCTGTGTCTTCAAATATATATATATATACATATATATATATATATATATATATATATATATATATATATATATGTATATATATTATATATATATATATATATATATATCCAGTACAGACAAAAAGTTTGGACACATCTCATTCAAAGATTTTTCTGCATTTTCATGACTATGAAAATTGTACATTCACACTGAAGGAATCAAAACTATGAATTAACACATGTGGAATTATACATTACACTTTACAAAAAAGTGTGAAACAACTGAAAATATGTCTTATATTCTAGGTTCTTCAAAGTAGCCACCTTTTGCTTTGATTACTGCTTTGCACACTCTTGGCATTCTCTTGATGAGCTTCAAGAGGTAGTCACCGGAAATGGTTTTCACTTCACAGTTGTGCCCTGTCAGGTTTAAAAAGTGGGATTTCTAGCCTTATAAATGGGGTAGGGACCATCAGTTATGTTGTGCAGAAGTCTGGCGGATACACAGCTGATAGTCCTACTGAATAGACTGTTAGAATGTCTGTAATGGTCTGTAATGGTGTGGGGGAGCATTTCTTTGGAGAGCCACACAGCCCTCCATGTACTCGCCAGAGGTAGCCTGACTGCCATTAGGTAACAAGATGAGATCCTCAGACCCCTTGTGAGACCATATGCTGGTGCTGTTGGTCCTGGGTTCCTCTTAATGTAGGACAATGCCAGACCTCATGTGACTGGAGTGTGTCAGCATTTCCTGCAAGATGAAGGCATTGAAGCTATGGACTGGCCCGCCCGTTCCCCAGACCTGAACCAATTGAGCACTTCTGGGACAGCATGTCTCGCTCCATCCACCAATGTCACGTTGCACCACAGACTGTCCAAGAGTTGACAGATGTTTTAGTTCAGGTCTGCGAGGATATCCCTCAGGAAAACATCTGCAACCTCATCAGGAGCATGCACAGGTGTTGTAGGGAGATCTTACATGCACGTGGAGACAACACACAATACTGAGCATCATTTTGACTTGTTTCCATTTTCATTTTGGGGGTTTCTCCAAATCCAGGCCTCCATTGGTTCAAAAATTTGATTTCCATTGATGATTTTTGTGTGATTATGTTGACAGCTCATTCAACTTTGTACACAACAAAATATTCAATGAAAATATTTCATTCATTTAGATCTAGGATGTGTTATTTGAGTGTTTTCCTTTTATTTTTTTTTGAGCAGTATATATACATACAGTGGGTTTTGGAATGTATTCAGACCTCTTTAAATTCTTCACTTTTTGTTTCATTGCAGCAATTGGGTAAATGCAAAAAATTTCATTTTTTTCTCATTAATATACACTCTGCACCCCATCTTTACTGATAAAAAAACAGAAATGTAGACATTTTTGCAAAAACTGAAATATCACATGGTCATAAGTATTAAACCCTTTGATTAGAAGCACCCTTTTGAGCTGGTACAGCCATGAGTCTTCTTGGGAATGATGCAACAAGTTTTTTGCATTTACCAAATGGCTGCAATGAAACAAAGAGTGAAAAATGTAAAGGCGTCTGAATACTTTCCGAACCCACTGTATATATATGTATATACATATGTATGGATATATATACTGTATATATATATATATTAATATATTCATTAATTATAATATATTAGTTGATTAAATATATACATAAATGTACATATTTTATTAGATTCACAATAATATTATAAATATTACTGATATATTAAGAGCTAATATTATAGCCAATTAGATTACTGTAACCAAGAAAAACTTAGTATAATGATCTAAGTGTGAACTTGTGCAAGCTGCAAGACTGCATTAAATAGAAAAAAAGAAAGCACAGCAGCACTGTGTATAAGTTTAGGCCATGTGAAAACTCTGAAAAACATTAAAAACTTTGAATCTAGATTTTTTTACTCAAAAAAATGTACTTACATTAATGAATGAAAAATGAAGGCTCTTAGCACATAAATTGGCCAATTCATATATGCCCATCAACCACTGCAAGGTGACCTCCCTCTGATTGGTCCCTGTTCTACTGTATGTTCCTCTCTCGGGCTATCAACCTACAGTTAAATGGACACTCATGTCTCTCCATTGATGATTTTTTATGTGATTTTGTTGTCAGCACATTCAACTTTGTACAGAACAAAGTATTCAATGAGAATCTTTCATTCATTCAGATCTAGGATGTGTTATTTGAGTGTTCCTTTATTTTTTTGAACTGTGTATATATATATATATATATATATATATATATATACCCAAGGGGTAAAGGGACCAACTTCCAACCAGCTTTTGTCATAGTCACATTATTGAACTGCAAAGGGTCTTACAATGTTGTGTACCACTCCGATAGATATGTAGATTGATGATAGATAGATAGATATAGATAGATAAAGATAGATGAGATAGTAGTAGATAGATAGAGAGGAGATAGATAGCTAGATAGATTATAATCCACACATGCATACATAAATACATACATATATATATATATTTTTTTTTTTGTAAAATAAGAAAGATTTCTACAGTCATCATTTTCTAAGTTCTTTACAAGTACAAGAACATGTTGTTTTCATTTGTCAGAAGAAACTGAAGACATGAGTCAGTATATAAATCAGCCAAAGCTAAGTGTCTTTAGTATTATAATTATCTGTCTTTCTTTAAGATTTATAGGAAAACTAAGAAATTATAATTGACAAAATTATTGAGGGAAATTTCCTAATGAGCTTAGCTAGGTCAGGGGCAAATATTGAGTGCTGTGGAGGAGGGAATTAGATAGTTAGCAAGCATTAACATAATTAGAAAAAGACATCAAATTAATCCAATTTAAACACATGGTAGATATGAAACAATTGACAGAGAGTATACAAATTTATGTCAATTTTAAAATAATTATGGAACTAAACATTGCATGGTTAATCTAAATATGGTAACTTGAGACATTCGATGCTCCTGTGATCTAAAGTTATTATTAAATTATTCTTTAATAGCAAATTCCTGTAAATATATATGATATTTTAACACTCTTACTATCAAATAGCAATTTTCCATATGCCATTGGCTTGCATTCTGCATTAAAGGGGTTATTCAGGCTATGATCCAAGGTCTTCAATCTCAAAGTGATTCCAGATTGCAACACTTGATCTGCATGCTGTAATGATTCCCACATATAACCGATGTGAACCTGTGGCCACAAGACTACATGTTTGTGATTTCCTTATTTGCAGTTACGTACCAACTAGGCATGCTTTTTCAGTTTCTATTTTAAAAGTTAATTGAGAAAAAACAAACATGTTTCTTAATCACTTGACTGCAAGAATGCAAATCGCCAACCAGTTTGCATGGTAAATCATGACAGTGATATAGTGACTTTAAGCATAAGCAGAAAGCCCTGTAACTGTTTTATATGTTAAGCT
Organism: Oophaga sylvatica; assembly: GCA_033576555.1. Lineage (NCBI taxonomy): Eukaryota > Metazoa > Chordata > Amphibia > Anura > Dendrobatidae > Oophaga > Oophaga sylvatica. The sequence continues at coordinate 158,630,263 of JARQOD010000002.1, read as the reverse complement.
CATGTTTTTTCTTCTTGCTGGTTTATATTTTTATGTACATAAATGTGTACCTCCTGACAGATTTGTCCAAAAACCTTTAGTTTCCTTTCAGAATCAATATTTTACTTGATACTTTGTAGTATGTCTGTAGAAGGGAAGTGCCCAAAATGTACATCTTTATATAGAGATGCGTATAGTGCATGTTTTGTGTGGATATATATCTCCTGCATACATAATTCCCCCATGTGTGCTCAGAGGCCCCTCTTCCAGCTTGTTCCTTAAGACAAAGGAAGGCCAGCAATGTACTGGAGAAACAAGTTTCAGGATGGAGGGGATGGATCTTAGTGGACAATATACTGTGACATCATCCCCACACCTGAGGCTGGACACACCTCTTTTAGCTGGACATAAGTAGACAAGACAAGTACTTTTCTCTCTCTCTCTTGCTACCTGTACGATCATGGACGCACACATGGATGGCTAAGTAGTGTCTGTAACCTTTTTTTACTAGGCCCTCTATTCCCCCTAGCACCCTCGCCGTAGGTGGGAGGGTTGATATTGCATGTGTGATTTGGGTTATTCGGGCAGTTATTTGTGGGTTTTTACTGTGTTACATTGTTGTGACATTACTATATTAGTTGTAGTATTAGTAAAAAAAACTTCCATCTCACCCCCACTGGGGGTGGTCTTTGTTGTCCTTTCTCATTCTTGGGTCCTCCACCAGAGGCCTGGGAGTTTGAGGGTTCTGCACAGGATCTTAGCTGTTCCCAGCATTGCGCTTTTCTGGAAGGAGAGCTCAGATGTTGCTCCTGGGATCTGTTGTAGCCATTCTTCCAACTTAGGGGCTACTGCTCCAAATGCTCCTATCACCACTGGAGTCACTGTTGCCTTCACCTTCCACATCTTCTCCAGTTCTCCTTTGAGGCCCTGGTATTTCTCCAGCTTCTCATATTCCTCCTTTCTGATGTTGTTGTCACTTGGCACTGCCACATCTATTATCATTACTGTCTTCTGATCCTTGTCTACTATGACAATGTCTGGCTGGTTAGCCAACACCTGCTTATCCATCTGGATCTTTAAGTCCCACAGGATTTTAGCCCTTTCTTGCTCCACCACTTTTTCTGGGGTCTCCCACCTGGACTTAGGAGGACTTAGCCCATATGCTGTGCAGATGTTCCTGTATACAATTCCCGCTTCTTGGTTGTGGCATTCAGTATATGCTGTTCCTGCTTGCATTTTGCATCCTGCCACTATGTGTTGAATCATTTCTGAGGTTTCTTTGCATAGTCTGAACATTGGGTCTTGTCTTGTGTGGTGTATTCCTGCTTCTATGGATATGGTACTTAGTGCTTGTTCTTGTGCTGCTATGATTAGTGCCTCGGTGCTATCTCGGAGTCCAGCTTTCTCCAGCCATTGGTAGGATTTCTCCATGTCAACCACCTTCATTATCTGTCGTTGGTACATCCCATGCAGCAGCTTGTCTTGCCATGGTGCTTCATGTTTCTGTTCTTCCTTCCAGATATGTTGTAGCTGCCTTAGGCTCTCTCTCAGCATCTCATCTTTTGGTGCCATTCTTCTGATGTATTCCTGGATACTCCTTGTTTTATCCATGATGGTGGCTTGGATGCTTATCAAGCCGACCACCCTCCTTTCTGTTGGTATACAATCTTTGGGTGCCAGACTTAGGGTGGAGACCTCCATGCATTGTGAGGAGCTTTCATGTCTTCACATCTGCAGCTTCCATCTTTTCTTTTGGCCAGCACACTATGCCAGCAGCATATCTGATACCTGGCAGGGCATATGTATGATGGCACGAATCTTATTCTTCCCATTAAGCTGGCTCTTCAGGACCTGTCTTAGGGTACCGTCACACTCAGCGACGCAGCACGATCCCGACAATGATATGACCTGGCAGGGATCGTTGCTGCGTCGCTATGTGGTCGCTGGTGAGATGCCAAACAGTCAGATCTTCCCAACTACGCAGCAGCGATCGGCGACCCTTAGCGACCTTTGTAACGACGTGTCTCCTATGTGTCTTAGTGCTGTGTCGCTAGCAAGATTGTAGGTAAAAGGTGTCAAACACACCGATGCATGCTACCCAGCGGGATCTCAATGACCAAAGAAAAGTCCAGTGTTGTGAATGTTTTAGAAATGAATTCTGAGCAGAAGCTCCCTCTGGTGGTTACAAACAGTACTGAACCATTCAATGAGGATTGGCAATCAGGAATCACAGACTGGCTGGATATAAGGGAGGTTTTCCCCCATCATGGTTGCCGGTGATCAATTGTTCTTGTCTCAACGTTGTTTCCTGGTTCACTTGGAAGCTTGTTGAGTCTTGCCTCTTCTCCTGCTCTCAGATAAGATATTTTCTGTTTTTTGTTTTTGTGCTTGCCATTTGCATATTTCTCTGCATTTCTGTGTGGTTGGCCAGGTTCCCCTCCCGGGAGGCTTGGGCTCCTCTCGGTTCCTCTGGAGCCACTGTTATTTGTTCATTTGCCTTTTCCAGTTTTTTCAGTGGCTGCGGCTGAGTTTTGTTACACCAGAGAACTAATTTAGGTGGTAGAGGTCGTGTGATCTCAGGTGTTTTTGCAATTAGTAGCGTTGGCTTTTTTTAGGGGTTTTTTTGGATTGCAGTAAGTATCCTTCCTATTCTTTTCTGTCTAGGCAGATTGGGCCCCAGCGTTTGCTCATACTATTTTCTGTCTGTGTCTGTATTTCCTCTTGTCTAACCGCCATTACATGTTTGGGGGCTTCCTATGTTCTTTGGGGATCTGCTCCGGGGCAGATAGCTTTCCTCTTTCTATCATTAGGTGTAGTTAACCTGTCAGGCTGTGACGAGGCTTCTAGGACCAACGTAGGAATGCTCCACGGCTGCCTTTAGTTGTGGTGGTTAGTCAGGGTACTGCAATCCAGTAGATTCCAACCTCTCTGGTGTATTGCCGTTTTTGCCTGCTCTCCTCAGCTACCAAAACATAACAGTATCACCGGCCCAACTGAAAATTATATGGTACTCACAGAAGGGAAAAATAGTGTGGAAACAAAAAAGGTTGTCAGAGTTGTCAGAGATTTTTTTTTTTTTCTGTTTGTTGCATTTTTTCCCTCTTTTTCTCTGGGTGCTGAGAAGGATTTTTTTTTCAATGGAGTTTGCAGTTTTCTGGCCGTGTGGATCAGCTTGCCACTGAGGTTCGGAGTATTGCTACCTATCTTGCTAGGTTACCAGTTGTGGAACCCAGGATCCCCATGCCAGATTTGTTTTTGGGGGATCGAGCTAAATTTCTGAATTTCAAAAATAACTGTAAGTTGTTTTTTGCCTTAAAACCTAAGTCCTCAGGGAACGCAGCACAGCAGGTTCAAATTGTCATCTCTCTCCTGCGCGGCGATCCTCAGGATTGGGCTTTTTCCCTCGAACCTGGGGACCCTGTTTTGAGTAATGTTGATGCATTTTTTCTGGCTCTGGGGTTATTGTACGATGAACCTAATGTCACTGATCAAGCTGAAAAAACCTTGTTGGCATTAAATCAGGGGCTTGAGGACACTGAGTTGTACTGTCAGAAATTCCAAAAGTGGGCAGTCCTGACCAAATGGAATGATGATGCTTTGGCAGCCCTTTTTCGGAAGGGTCTGTCAGAGAATGTAAAAGATGTTATGGTGGGTTTCCCTGCTCCCTCTGGTCTCAATGATTCTATGTCATTAGCGATTCAAATTGACAGACGTTTGCGTGAGCGTAGAAGTATGCGTGGAATAGTGTTGCCTTGTGAACCAGCTTCTGAACCCATGCAGTGTGATAGAGTGGCTTCTGGGGCACAGCGTCATGAGTTTCGAAAACGCAATGGGTTATGTTTCTATTATGGTGACGCCTCTCATGCTATTTCTGTCTGCCCTAAGCGGGGAAGACGTTTTGCACGCTCAGTTGTCTTGGGTAGTGTTCAGACTTAATTTCTGTTGACTGTTACCCTGATTTGCTCCCTGTCCACATTTTCTGCTCAGGCTTTTGTTGATTCGGGAACAGCTATTAACCTGATGGATTTTGATTTTGCTAAACGTTGTGGGTTTCCCTTGATACCCCTACGGAAGTCTATTCCCCTACTGGGGATTGATTCTACCCTTTGGCTGAGAATAAATCCCAGTTCTCTACTCAGGTGATAATGAGGGTTGAACCTGATCATCAGGAGAGTTGCAAATTTTTGGTGCTGTATAATCTGCATGACATTATTGTACTAGGTTTCCCTTGGTTACAGTCTCATAATCCTGTTTTGGATTGGAAATCTGTGTCTGTAACCAGTTGGGGCTGCCAATGTGTTAATGCCAACACTCCTGTTTTTTCTGCCTCTCCCTAGGCTCAAGATGTTCCTGACTTTTTGACTGATTTTTCTGATGTGTTTAGCGAAAGTAAATCTGCATCCTTGCCCCCCCATAGGAACTATGACTGCGCTATTGAATTAGTGCCTGGTAGTAAATTCCTAAAGGTTGCCTTTTTAACTTGTCTGTACCTAAACATGACGCTATGGGGTCTTATATCAAGGAGTCATTGGAGAAGGGTCATATCAGACCATCCTCTTCATCCTTGGGTGCCGGTTTTTTCTTTGTGGCCAAAAAGGATGGTTCATTAAGGCCGTGTATTGATTATCGTCTCTTGAACAATATCACTGGGAAATATCAATATCCGTTACCCTTGATTTCTGACCTGTTTTCCAGGGTGAAAAGTGCTACTTGGTTTACCAAGCTTGACCTCAGGGGGGCGTATAACCTTATTCGCATTAAGCACGGGGATGAATGGAAGACGGCGTTTAATACCCCAGAGGGGCATTTTGAGTACCTAGTGATGCCCGTTGGGCTCACTAATGCTCCTTCCGTCTTCCAGTCCTTCATGAATGACATTTTCAGGGATTTTGTGGATAAATTTCTGATTGTTTATTTGGATGATATCTTGATTTTTTCCAATGACTGGAACTCTCATGTGAAACATGTTCGGACTGTGTTCCAGATTTCGAGAGAGAATGCTCTGTATGTGAAGGGATCAAAGTGTCTTTTTGGCGTACAGAGGATCTCATTTCTGGGATTCATTTTGTCTCCATCTGTTATTGAAATGGAACCGGTCAAGGTTCAGGCCATCTGTGATTGGGTCCAACCTACTTCATTAAAGGCTCTTCAGAGATTCTTGGGTTTTGCCAATTTTTATCGTAAATTTATTGGTAATTTCTCTGTTATTGTTAAACCATTGACTGATTTGACCAAAAAGGGTTCTGATGTGGTGAATTGGCCTCCTGAGGCAGTCTCTGCGTTTCAGGAACTTAAACAGAGATTCACTTCTGCTCCTGTTCTACGGCAGCCTGATGTTTCTCTGCCATTTCAGGTGGAGGTTGATGCCTCTGAAATTGGGGCAGGTGCCGTTTTGTCCCAAAGAGATCCTGAGACCTCTAAAAGTAACCCTTGTGCTTTTTTCTCGCGAAAATTTTCTCCAAATGAACGTAATTATGACGTGGGTAATTGGGAGTTATTGGCCATGAAGTGGGCTTTTGAAGAGTGGAGACATTGGCTGGAGGGAGCCAAACATCAGGTGGTGGTCCTCACGGACCATAAGAATCTGGTTTATCTGGAATCAGCCAAGCGACTTAATCCTAGACAGGCCAGGTGGGCCTTGTTTTTCACACGTTTTAATTTTGTGGTTTCCTTTCTTCCTGGCACTAAGAATGTTAAGGCGGATGCCCTCTCGAGGAGTTTCCTTGCGGACTCTCCTGAGTTATCTGATCCTGCTGTTATTTTGAAAGAGGGTGTAGTTCTTTCCGCCATCTCGCCCAATTTGAGACTGGCTCTGGAAGGGTGTCAGGAGGATAAACCCGAGCGCTGCCCTGTTGGGAAATTGTTTGTCCCAGACCAGTGGAAGAAGAGTGTGATGTCTGAGATTCATTGTTCCGCGTTGGCCGGTCATCCCGGAATTTTTGGTACCAGAGACTTGGTGAGTCAGTCCTTTTGGTGGCCTACTTTGTCTCGTGACGTCAGGGAGTTTGTGCAGTCCTGCATATCTCTATGGATTTTATTTCCGACCTCTCTGTTTCTCAGAGAATGACCGTTATCTGGGTGATTTGTGATAGGTTTTCCAAGATGATACATGTTGTGCCATTACCTAAGTTGCATTCCTCCTCCGAATTGGTGCCTTTGTTCCTTCAGCACGTGGTTCGGTTACACGGCATTCCTGAGAACATTGTGTCTGACAGAGGAGTCCAGTTTGTTTCCAGATTTTGGAGGACTTTTTGTTCTAAACTTGGTGTTCAATTGTCCTTCTCCTCTGCTTTTCATCCTCAGACCAATGGACAAACTGAAAGAACAAACCAGACATTGGAGACTTATCTGAGATGCTTTGTGTCTGCTGATCAAGATGACTGGGTCTCTTTTTTGCCTTTGGCTGAGTTTGCTCTTAATAATAGGCATCTCATCTTTTGGTGCCATTCTTCTGATGTATTCCTGGATACTCCTTGTTTTATCCATGATGGTGGCTTGGATGCTTATCAAGCCGACCACTCTCCTTTCTGTTGGTATACAATCTTTGGGTGCCAGACTTAGGGTGGAGACCTCCATGCATTGTGAGGAGCTTTCATGTCTTCACATCTGCAGCTTCCATCTTTTCTTTTGGCCAGCACACTATGCCAGCAGCATATCTGATACCTGGCAGGGCATATGTATGATGGCACGAATCTTATTCTTCCCATTAAGCTGGCTCTTCAGGACCTGTCTTAGGGTACTGTCACACTCAGCGACACAGCAGCGATCCCGACAATGTATGACCTGGCAGGGATCGTTGCTGCGTCGCTATGTGGTCGCTGGTGAGATGCCAAACAGTCAGATCTTCCCAACGACGCAGCAGCGATCGGCGACCCTTAGCGACCTTTGTAACGACGTGTCTCCTATGTGTCTTAGTGCTGTGTCGCTAGCGAGATTGTAGGTAAAAGATGTCAAACACACTGATGCATGCTACCCAGCGGGATCTCAATGACCAAAGAAAAGTCCAGTGTTGTGAATGTTTTAGAAATGAATTCTGAGCAGAAGCTCCCTCTGGTGGTTACAAACAGTACTGAACCATTCAATGAGGATTGGCAATCAGGAATCACAGACTGGCTGGATATAAGGGAGGTTTCCCCCCATCATGGTTGCCGGTGATCAATTGTTCTTGTCTCAACGTTGTTTCCTGGTTCACTTGGAAGCTTGCTGAGTCTTGCCTCTTCTCCTGCTCTCAGATAAGATATTTTCTGTTTTTTGTTTTTGTGCTTGCCATTTGCATATTTCTCTGCATTTCTGTGTGGTTGGCCAGGTTCCCTCCCGGGGGGCTTGGGCTCCTCTCGGTTCTTCTGGAGCCACTGTTATTTGTTCATTTGCCTTTTCCAGTTTTTTCAGTGGCTGCGGCTGAGTTTTGTTACACCAGAGAACTAATTTAGGTGGTAGAGGTCGTGTGATCTCAGGTGTTTTTGCAATTAGTAGCGTTGGCTTTTTTTAGGGGTTTTTTTGGATTGCAGTAAGTATCCTTCCTATTCTTTTCTGTCTAGGCAGATTGGGCCCCAGCGTTTGCTCATATTATTTTCTGTCTGTGTCTGTATTTCCTCTTGTCTTACCGCCATTACATGTTTGGGGGCTTCCTATGTTCTTTGGGGATCTGCTCCGCTGCAGATAGCTTTCCTCTTTCTATCATTAGGTGTAGTTAACCTCTCAGGCTGTGACGAGGCATCTAGGACCAACGTAGGAATGCTCCACGGCTGCCTTTAGTTGTGGTGGTTAGTCAGGGTACTGCAATCCAGTAGATTCCAACCTCTCTGGTGTATTGCCATTTTTGCCTGTTCTCCTCAGCTACCAAAACATAACAGTCCAGGCATTTCTGACACGACCAGCAATCTAACAGCAGAGGCCTGATTGCTGGTACGTGTCAAACATAGCGAGATCGCTGCTGAGATCGCTGTTGCATTACAAAACTTGTGACTCAGCAGCGATCTCGTTAGCGATCTCGCTTAGTGTGACGGGGGCTTTACCCTCAATAGTATTTGGATGTTGCTGCTTTCCTTGCTTCATCATGGTTACCGTATCCTTGCTGGATGCCGAGGTACTTGTAGCTTGTCTGTACATCCGCTACGTGCCCTGCTGGTAATTCCACTCCCTCGGTCTTTACTACCTTGCCTCTCCTTATTACCAATCGGCCACACTTCTCCAGTCCGGAGGACATCCCGATGTGTTCGCTGTAGATCCTTGTCAGGTGGATCAGTGAATCGATGTCTCGTTCATTTTTCACATACAGCTTGATGTCATCCATGTAGAGGAGGTGGCTGATTGTGCTTCCACTCTTGAACTTGTATCCATAGCCAGACTCTGACTGAGGGGGTTCAAACCTATGCAGAACAGCAATGGGACAATGTATCACCTTGGTATATGCCGCATTTGATGGATACTTGTGCTAGTTGTCTTGAGTTGACTTCTAATGTTGTTCTCCATAGCCCCATTGAGTTTCTGAGGAAGGTTCTCAATTTCCTGTTGACATTGTAGAGAGCCAAGCATTCACAGATCCATGTATGTGGCATTGAGTCATAGGCTTTCCTGTAGTCAATCCAGGCTGTGCTGAGATTGGTCTGTCTGGATCTTGAGTCTTGAGCGACTGCTCTATCTACCGTATTTTCCGGCGTATAAGATGACTTTTTAACCCTGAAAATTGTCTTCAAAGTCGGGGGTCGTCCTATACGCCCGGTATGGAACATATGGTGGGGGTAGTAGGCATCTCAGAGGCAAGGTGTTTACCTGATCATATCAAAGAGGGTCTAGACGCTGGGGGGCGGCGTCGGTGGCTCCTCTTTGTGCAGCCTTGGGGGGGCTCTGTGCTGGGGGACGGGGGTGGTGGTTCTTTCTGCAGAGTCGGGGCTCTGCAGGCATTTCCTCAATCCCTGGAGGCCCCGGCAGCTCCATTGCAGCGATGCGGTTGCCTCCGGGAAAATGGCCGCTGCATGCTCGACTTCAGATCTCGTCTAAAGATCTCGGGAGACGAGATCTGAAACTGAGCATGCGCCGCCCTCAGCGGCCATTTTCCCGGAAGCCACCGCATCGCAGCAATGGAGCTGCCGGGGCCTCCGGGGATTGAGGAAATGCCTGCAGATCCCGACTCTGCATAAATAACCACCGCCGCCGTCCCCAACTCAGAGCCTGGGGGGCTGCACAAAGAGGAGCCGCCGCTGTCCCCATGCACAGAGCCCCCACAGGCTGCACAAAGAGGAGCCGCCGCCGTCCCCCAGCAGAGCCCCCCAGGCTGCACAAAGAGGAGCCGCCGTCGCCGCCCCCCAGCACCTAAACCCTCGCTGATATAATCAGGTAAACACCTTGCCTCTGAAACGCCCACTCCCCCACCAAGATGACACCAGGCGTATAAGAAGACCCCCCCACTTTTAAGACGATTTCATATTTTGACTGTAAAAGTTGGGGGGTCGTCTTATACGCCCAGTCGTCTTATACGCCGGAAAATACGGTACTAGGAGCTGGTGCTTAGAGCCTCTGGTGTCGGTCCCCAATGCCTTTCTGAGCTGGATTCATGTACTGGTTCATATGGTTCTGTAGCTTGGTGGCTATGATGCCTGACAGGATTTTCTATGTTTTTGTAAGGCAGGTTATCGGGCGGTAGTTGGATGGAACTGTTCCTTTATGAGGATCCATCAAGATCAGTACTGTTCTACCTTGTGTTAGCCAGGCTGGGTGGTGGCATGCTTCTAGCAGTTGGTTCATCTGTTTTGCCATGCGTTCATGTACCGCTGTTAATTTCTTCAGCAAGTAGGTGCGGATCATGTCTGGACCAGGTGCTGTCCAGCTATTCATGTTTTTGACCCGCTGTTGGATGTCTGCTTCTTCTTATGGTGACTGGTTATTGCTCTAGGTGGTTGCTGTGTTTCATTCTCAGATCTTGCAGCCACATTGCACTGGTGTGTGTTTTTTCCTTTTACCATATGACCCTCCAGCATTGTTCAGTCTCTGCTATTGGTGCTATTATATATTTATAAGGCAAGAAATCACACTTATTAAACCTGACAGGGCACACCTGTGAAGTGAAAACCATTTCCGGTGACTACCTCTTGAAGCTCATCAAGAGAATGCCAAGAGTGTGCAAAGCAGTAATTAAAGCAAAAGGTGGCTACTTTGAAGAACCTAGATTATAAGACATATTTTCAGTTGTTTCACACTTTTTTGTTAAGTATATAATTCCACATGTGTTAATTCATAGTTTTGATGCCTTCAGTTTGAATGTACAATTTTCATAGTCATGAAAATACAGAAAAATCTTTGAATGAGAAGGTCTGTCCAAATTTTTGGTCTGCACTGTTTATATATTTATAGTTGCCAGCTTGGGTATGAATATATACTGTTTAACCTCGTGTATAAGCCGAGATTTTCAGCACTTTTTTGTGCTGAAAATGCCCCTCGGCCTACACACGAGTCATTGTGCAGAAACCAGCGAGGGAGGGGGTGCGGCAGCAGGAGTTGGTGGCTGGGACATCATGCTCACCCTTCTATGCTCCTGTGCAATCGCTGAATGTCCCCTGCAATCCTTTGTTGTCCCGGCTTCCTTCAGCTCTCCTGTGCTGAGCGGTCACATGGTACAGCTCATTAAGGTCATGAAATATGAACGCAACTCCACTCCCACTCAATAGAGGTGCAGGGAGAGTTATCCCTTTAATACTGTAATTTTTAGCTATTTTTGTTGTTTACATCGCCTTTAACATATATACACAAAACATGCACTACAGTCATGGCTAGAGTTGAGCGATACTTTCCGATATCCTAAAGTATCGGAATCGGAATGGTATCGCCGATATCACTAAAATATCGGCGATACCCGATACCGATACCGGAAGTCCCATGTAAGTCTATGGGAACAAAATATCGAAATTAAAAAAAACCCATTCTTGCCTTGTTGGTTAATTGTACATGAAGGAAAACAAGAAAGAGTAATGTAGAATGTATTGGGGAAGGTTGAGGAGACATTAAAGGCATAGATGTTTAACCCAATCAAATGGAATAGCATAAATATTTTTTTTTTTAAAGATGTTCGGATTGACGAAGAAATTGACAATGTTAACGTTTTTTATATTTTGGCAAATATGTATATTACACAACTTCCATGCTCTTCATCTTCACCTTTTTAACTTTTCACACACTTTCTCCTTCATAATCTTCTGCAGCATCATCTTTTTCATCAAATTATTCTTCATCTTCACCTTCTTTATCTTCTTCTTAAACTTCTTGCTATTCATCTTTGTTAACATTACTCATATTCTTCTTATTAAACTATTATTCTTATTCATATTCTGCTTCATCTTCTTCATCATATTCTTATTTGTGACAGAGAATCCTGTACTTGTAATCTGTCAAAGTATGAATTTTTCATCCTTCCGTTCTTGCTGTCACAAAAGATTTAAATTACAACAGTATTTGTCCGTGTTCAGTTTAGCCTGCAGCAGCAGGCATTTTCCAGGGGCACCACGAGGAGGAACGGACTCACCCCCATACACTGCTTAGTCTTCTTCTGCTTAGAATTTAGAGCATATATTTTGCTCTTCATTTTGGTCTTATACTTCATGTTCTTCTGCTTTTAGATCTTCTGCTTATTGTTCTTGTGTCTCTTGTTCCGTATCTTGTATTTGTAGCACAATCTTGTACCAGCTGATGTTACTGGGACACGGTTACTAAGCAGGAGGTACCTGTGCTCCAAAGCACTACCAAGGACCAGCAGACGTTGCTGGAACTCGGATACCGAGATGGAGGCACCTAGGCCAAAGGCACTGCGGAGAACCAGTTGACGGTACTGGAACCCGGACGGGTAGCAGAAGGTACAAGAGCCAATGCAAGTAACGAGGACCAGCTGACTGTGCTGGAACCCGGAGGGGCAGCAGAAGGAAAAGAGCCAATGGCACAACCGAGGACCAGCTGACGTTACTGAACCCCAGTAACACAGGAGCAAGTGTTGACTGTGCTAACAGCACTTCCGAGCAACAACTGGCGGTGTTGGAGCCCAGGGTCAAGGAGGATGTTTAAATACTAGATCAAGTAATTTCCTTGTTACCTGTCAATTTTAAATGTCTATACTTCAAACAAGAGAAAGATAACCTTTACTACCATAAGATGATGATTTCATTTAAACTAATATCTAGATAAATAAAGAATTGACAAACATAAACACATACATTAACATGTTGAACAGCAATGCAAACCACAAAATAAATTAGTTAAGGAATCTGCTATACGGTTGTACATAAAAGCATACAAGTACATATCTGAATCCATTAATGATGGATAAGTAACAGTATGTACACCATTTTTATTGTATAGACAATGAATGTCTGACTTCAAAACATCATCAGCATTACAAGTTATCTGTGATATTACTAAAATGTTCCATTTGCTGAATAATGTCCCTAAATATTTTATACAAAATTATACAATTTCCATCATGTAATACTCATAATATGTGGCAATAATCATTTTTATTAACAAACATAACCTTTAAAAAGTGCATAGTGCATAGTGAAAATTGCTATTTATGGCTGACTGTCGACTTGGAAGCATGACAACAGATAGATAAGGTATATATAGATGACACTGCATAGCCACAGATGGTGAATGGCGATGTAATACTGTACCTCAATAAAGTGTGCGTCACTACTACATATTTTTTTTTATATAGCTGTATAAACAGGGTACATGGATGTATGCTTGTGCCTTTGTTTTGACGCACAGACTGCCTTCCTGCTGAGACGCATTGGGTAGTGAACAGTTGTGTGCAGTGTTCACTGCAGTCTCTGCGGAATAACCACACTTAGACCTTATAACTTTTCAGACTTTCTTTATCAATCTACCAAGATGAAGAAGGCAGGGAGTAAGGCACGTGGTCGTGGAGTTTCTTCAGGGAGAGGACGTGGGGATTCTGTGGCTGCTGCGGCCCCCAGTGACACAGCATCCACAAGTTTTCCCCGGCCGTGAGCGTTCCTTTATGCGCACTTTTGTAGGAGCTCGGAGTACCCCCCTGCTGCGGGAAGAACAAATTGAAGCCGTTGTTGTTTGGATCTCAGCCAATGCATCGACTTCAATTGCTTCCACCTCCTCTCAGGACCACAGCACTGTTGGGCAACCATCTGTCTCTTCACCGCCTGGCAAATTGCCCAGGCAGTCAGAGAGTTCTGTACAGGAGCCAGCTGAGTGTCTGCTTCTGTTCTCAGAATCTATTGGCTTGCAAACAGTGGCCCAGCCAAGCAGCATTCTGTAATGTGAAGAAGAGGGAGTATGCAGTGATGCGCAACAGCTGTGTCTCTCTGAATCTGAAGAGGCGGGTGAGACAGTGCCGATGGTCAGCACACCGCAGAACGCATCTGATGATGATGATGAGACCCAGGTGCCAGTTTCTGTTGAGCATGGTGCTGGCCAGACCACCCAACAGCAGGTGTTGGAAGAGGGTAGTGGAGATGATGAGGTCCAAGACCCAACATGGCATGAAGAACAGGAAGGTGGTGGGAGCAGCTCAGAGGAATAATAATAATATTTATTTATATAGCGCCATCATATTCCGCAGCGCTTTACAGTTTAGCAGTTTCAGAACACAAGTCATAAGTAACAACGTTAACAATACAATAATTTAAGCTAAATAAGTCGCCCCTGCTCGTGACAGCTTACAATGTACAATGAGATGGGGGAGATACAAAGTATAGGTGTTTATATACAATGGTGCATTTACAATGATGTTCCAGCCATCTTAAGGACTGAGGGATGGAGATAGTGAATGGGCTAGAGACACACACACACTTACACAGAATACATAGAATGACTTTGATTAGTGAATGTGATAGGCCGCTCTGAACAAATGTGTTTTGAGGGAGCGCCTGAAACCATGCAAATTGTGGATAGTCCTAATTTCTTGGGGTACAGCATTCCAGAGGATTGGCGTAGAGCAGGAGAAGTCTTGGAGTCGGGAGTGGGAGGTACGTATTAGTGCAGAGGTTAGTCGAAAGTCGTTTGCAGAGCGCAGCAGTCGGTTAGGCCGATAGATAGAAATGAGGGAGGAGATGTAGGAGGGGTGCTGCACTGTGGAGAGCTTTGTGGGTGAGAACCAGTACTTTGGTTGAAAGCTGGGAGAGGCCTAGAGAAATGGTTAGTGATAGAAGGAAGATAGAGGAAGACATTGCCCCAACGGTACAAACAGGAGGGAGAGTTAGGCTGCAGACTCGGTTGCCTGTAGCCTCCAGTTTGGCACCTGTTCGGAGCAGTTGTCTTCCAAAAGTCAAAACGTGCGCTCCCAGGACTTGCACTGCGTGGTCCTTTTTTCACACACTTGCACATGATATTTGCTATGTGAAATGCAAGCTGTGTAATTAAAAATTAAAAATAGCTAAAAGTGTCAGTCACCTCAATACCACAAATATGTGGAAACATGTGCGGACAAAGCACATAGTTGAGTTACAAAGACACACTAGAGATGTAGGCCAACCTACAGCAGCACCTACATCTTCAGGTTGTGTTGAAGCCTCTTCATCGAGCTCACACACAGCTGGTTATGCTTCCTCACAGGATCGCCATGGAAGAACCTCGGCCACTGTTGTCCAGAGACAAACTGTTATTCCACACACAGCAGCAAGTTCCCTGTCATCCTCACACTCCCAGGCCACAAAACAGCCATCGGTAGCACAGGCATGGGATAAAAGACGGCCATACTCCGCAAACCATGCACGAGCACAGGCTCTGAATGCTGGCATTGCAAAACTCCTGTCCCTTGAAATGCTGTGATTCAGGCTGGTGGAGACAGACAGTTTCCGTAACTGAATATCATTGTCAATCCCACAATACAATGTGCCAAGCCGATTTCATTTCAGCAGGCAAGCCGTCCCTGGTCTGCAAAAGCATGTTGAGGGAAAAATTAAACATGCGCTACTAAAAGCCCTCAGTAGCAAGGTCCACCTGACCACCGATGCGTGGACCAGTACCCATTGTTATGATCTGCTACAACCAGTAAGGAAAGAAGGGAATTCTGTCCCTACAATACAACTAAGCTGAATCCCTACGATGTAACGGGGAACCTGATCCTGCGACCAGACCCGCTAAAGTCCTCATCTAGTGTGAACGAAGACCTATAGTTGCGAGGGAGTAATCCCTACAAGATCTAGGGACTGTGAGAAAAGGTGGACACCTCCTAACATAAATTGTAGCATGGATAATTAAACAGAAAAATAAATACTTTGTGATCCTAACATCAAGCAAAACTGACAGATTAAGGCACCTAAGCACCCGGCTAGCTTAACAGTAGATAATACAATGAAGTCAAGCAAAGCCAGAAGGGCGGAGCCAGACTAAATAGGGAAAAAAGGTCATGTGACCAGCAAACTGAAACAAAACCTAACAAGAGGGTTCTAACACCCATGGCCAGGGACAATACCTTTCCCTCACTGCCCATTGGGTCAATGTTGTGCAGCCGGGTACTGATCTTGCGAGTGGCGCTGTACGTGTTCTGCCAACTCCAAGGATTGCAGGAATCAAGTCTGTACACATTGATTCCTCCTCCTATTCCAGTTCCTCAGAATCATCGCTGCAGGAGCCGTCACGGTCTACCTCCACATGGACCCGTGAACGTTTACCTGTTGCGACCGATATGAGCACAGCCGTGTCCAAATGTCAACAGGCCATCCTGAAATTAATTTCCATGGGGAATCTTAGCCACACAGCGCAGGAGCTCTGTAATGCCATAAAGCAGGAGAGCGACTGTGGTTTTTGGAAGAGAATCTACAGGCAGGCTTGGTAGTGTGTGACAATGGCCGAAATCTGGTGTCAGCTCTGGGCCTTGGCAACCTCACTCACATACCATGTCTGTCATATGTGCTCAACTTGGTCGTGCAGAGTTTTTTGAGGGACTATCCGGATCTTGATGCACTGCTGCACAAGGTCCGCCTAGAGTGCGCTCACTTGCGACGTTCCAGCATGGCCAGATCGCTGATTGCAGCTCTGCAACGCAGATTTCACCTTCATGAACATCGCATCATATGTGACGTACCCACCAGGTGGAATTCCTCGTTACATATGTTGGAGCGGTTGTGTGAGCAGCAGCCAACAGTAATGGAGTATCAGCTGCATCAGGCGCAGTCAACTCGCAATTTGCGGCGTTCACACTTCACCACTACTGAGTGGGCCTCTATAATAAGAATAATAATATTATTTATTTATATAGCGCCATAATATTCCGCAGTGCTTTACAGTTTAACAGTTTCAAAACACGAGTCATAAGTAACAACGTTAACAATACAATAATTAAAGCAAAATCAGCCGCCCCTGCTGGTGAAAGCTTACAATCTACAATGAGGTGTGGGAGATACAAAGTACAGGTGTTTATATACAATGGTGTTTTTACAATGATGGTCCAGCCATTTTAAGGAAGTGAGGGATGCATGGAGATAGTGAATGGGCTACACACACAGAATTACACATAGAATGACTTTGATTAGTGAATGTGATAGGCCACTGTGAACAAATGTGTTTTGAGGGAGCGCCTGAAACCATCCAAATTGCGGATAGTCCTAATTTCTTGGGGTAGAGCATTCCAGAGGATTGGCGCAGCGCGGGTGAAGTCTTGGAGTTGGGAGTGGGAGGTACGGATTAGTGCAGAGGTTAGTCGAAGGTCGTTTGCAGAGTGCAGCAGTCGGTTAGGCCGATAAATATAAATAAGGGAGGAGATGTAGGGGGGTGCTGCGCTGTGGAGAGCTTTGTTGGTGAGAACCAGTAATTAGAATTGGATCCTATAATGAATGGGCAGCCACTGCCAGTGTAATGAGTGGCGAATAACTCTATGAAGGATATCTGCCACGTTTTGCGTGCGTTTGATGAGTCAACGCGGATGGCGAGTGCAGATGATGCACTAGTCAGCCTGACTGTCCCCCTTATCTGCCTGCTTCAAAAAACACTGCAAGCACTAAGGCATGAGGTTTTGGAAGAGGTGGAGGATGAGGAGTCACAAATTCCATCACCTTCTGGACAGTCAGCGCAACGTGGTTCCTCACAAAGGGCTGGAGGACTTTCAAAGTACCATGCTGTATCAACAATTGAACCTCCAGAGTCGCTGTCTATATTTTCATAACCATTACAAACTTTTAATGTATTTACAAAGCACATAATGTACAGTTTTTGTCTATCTTTTTGTAATGCTATTGTGTTTCCATAAACTGATGTTACAGAATTATGATACAAAGTTTTTAAATTTTGAGTTTTAAATTTTGTAAATTTATATGTATTTGAAGGACTTTGTGAGGAGGATGAGGAGGAGTCAATGGAGGAGGAAGACATCGCTCCAGAGGGAGGTAGACAATGCTCTAGTCAGTATGTAGACCAAGGGTGGGGTTGATGCACAGCAGGCGGAGATGACGCCTCTTGCAGGGGACAACGTTTCTTGGCCAGTTGGGAGTCTGCAGCACATGGTTGATTTCATGCTGCAGTGGCTGAGAAACGACCGCCGCATCGAACACATTCACACCACGTCTGATTATTGGGTGTACACCCTCCTAGACCCTCGCTACCGGGACAACTTACAAAGCCTCATCACACCGTTGAACCGGGAGCGTAAAATGCGGAAGTACCAAGACACACTGGTGCAATCCATAATGTTCTCCATTCCAGCCGAGAGCACTGCTGCTGCTACTGATTTACAAAGCAGCTCTGTGCGTCGAGGCAGTGGAGACAGCTCTGCAACAAGAGGGAGCACAAGCAGCGCCTCTGCACAGGGCAAGAACAGTATGTTCCAAATGTGTCGAAGTTTTGTGGCAGCGCCACCAATGTCTACACCATCCGAGACGGCTCCAGTCAGCAGGAGGCAACATTTCCGTAAGATGGTGACAGACTACATGTCTTGCCCTCTCAGTGTACTCCCAGATGGCACTTCCCCATTCAAGTTTTGTGTCTCTAAGCTGGATACATGGCCAGAGCTTAGCCAGTATGCATTGGAGGTGCTGGCTTGATCTGCTGCCAGTGTATTATCGGAGCGCGTCTTTACTGCTGCAGGTGGTGTACTAACAGACCGTTGCATGCGACTATCCTACGATAATGTAGAACGGCTTACTTTTCTGAAAATGAACTAGGCATGGATCTCGCCTGAATTTGCCTGTCCGGTTTCAGATTAACTAACTGGTTGGCAACGTTTTCCATGTCTCCTGTTATGTTCATCTTTCTACCACCTGAGCTATACTCCCTGGGCTACAACACTGCCAGTTGCTGCTCAGAAGTGTCGTGTCCACAGACCAATACACAAGCTATAGTGATAGTGGGGTTCAGTAACGCCTGCTGTTCCCTGCTGTGTGTCGGCAAAAATTACTGCTACCTAGCTACACATGTTTAAAAAAACATGACATGTTAAAGTGGCTAGTGCTACACATAGATATCAGGCTACACCCTTATTTCTAAGCTGTAAACAAGTGAAACGTCAAATTTAAAACCATTCAATGATTAGTGTTGGTAACAAATCTGTAACTAAATAATTGTGACATATTATGGCAGATATCCACATGTCTAACACAAATGCTAACACAAAAGCATACTTATGCTATAGGGTACTGATGGTGAACCTTCTCACTCCATAACTTTGACCAATCCAACTCACATCATGCCTCAAATGCTGCAATGTTGGAAGTGCATAATGTGGGTTGAACTTTGACAACAGCTGCAGTGCGAAGGTTATCCTTCTGTGTTCTTGGCTTTTAAATAAAAGCATACAAGTAAATATAATAATACATTGTTGATTAAGGGACATGATGTACACCTGTAATATTGTGCAAACAATGGATGTAGGACTATTCCTCTTCAACATTACTTATATTTGTGTCATTTGAAAAAATACATATTTTAGTTAAAAATTAAAAACCCATGTTCAGTAGCTGTGAAAGGCCCGTTTGTGTACTTCTATATTGTTTGCAACCAATGTATTGTATACGGATGGAAGCGCGTCACACTAAATAGATTAGATTATTTTTAAATGGAATGTAGCAGAACCAATTGGAGATAAATGAAAAGGATGAGCCACTGAGACACGCTCAGCAGAGTACAAGCAGCAGTGCTTGAACATGTAACTGGAGCGTGATCTGCACTCAAAAAAGTAAAAAACACAGACTGAAGTGAACACTGAAACACAACTGTCCACAATCTGTGAAAAGCTCCTTTCTGTACTTCTATAGTGTTTGCAACCAATGTATTGTATACGGATGGAAGCGCGTCACACTAATAGATTAGATTTATTTTAAATGGAATGTAGCAGAACCAATTGGAGATAAATGAAAAGGATGAGCCACTGAGACACGCTCAGCAGAGTACAAGCAGCAGTGCTTGAACATGTAACTGGAGCGTGATCTGCACTCAAAAAAGTAAAAAACACAGACTGAAGTGAACACTGAAACACAACTGTCCACAATCTGTGAAAAGCTCCTTTCTGTACTTCTATAGTGTTTGCAACCAATGTATTGTATACGGATGGAAGCGCGTCACACTAATAGATTAGATTTATTTTAAATGGAATGTAGCAGAACCAATTGGAGATAAATGAAAAGGATGAGCCACTGAGACACGCTCAGCAGAGTACAAGCAGCAGTGCTTGAACATGTAACTGGAGCGTGATCTGCACTCAAAAAAGTAAAAAACACAGACTGAAGTGAACACTGAAACACAACTGTCCACAATCTGTGAAAAGCTCCTTTCTGTACTTCTATAGTGTTTGCAACCAATGTATTGTATACGGATGGAAGCGCGTCACACTAATAGATTAGATTTATTTTAAATGGAATGTAGCAGAACCAATTGGAGATAAATGAAAAGGATGAGCCACTGAGACACGCTCAGCAGAGTACAAGCAGCAGTGCTTGAACATGTAACTGGAGCGTGATCTGCACTCAAAAAAGTAAAAAACACAGACTGAAGTGAACACTGAAACACAACTGTCCACAATCTGTGAAAAGCTCCTTTCTGTACTTCTATAGTGTTTGCAACCAATGTATTGTATACGGATGGAAGCGCGTCACACTAATAGATTAGATTTATTTTAAATGGAATGTAGCAGAACCAATTGGAGATAAATGAAAAGGATGAGCCACTGAGACACGCTCAGCAGAGTACAAGCAGCAGTGCTTGAACATGTAACTGGAGCGTGATCTGCACTCAAAAAGTAAAAAACACAGACTGAAGTGAACACTGAAACACAACTGTCCACAATCTGTGAAAAGCTCCTTTCTGTACTTCTATAGTGTTTGCAACCAATGTATTGTATACGGATGGAAGCGCGTCACACTAATAGATTAGATTTATTTTAAATGAATGTAGCGAACCAATTGGAGATAAATGAAAAGGATGAGCCACTGAGACACGCTCAGCAGAGTACAAGCAGCAGTGCTTGAACATGTAACTGGAGCGTGATCTGCACTCAAAAAAGTAAAAAACACAGACTGAAGTGAACCTGAAACAAACTGTCCACAATCTGTGAAAAGCTCCTTCTGTACTTCTATAGTGTTTGCAACCAATGTATTGTATACGGATGGAAGCGCGTCACACTAATAGATTAGATTTTTAAATGGAATGTAGCAGAACAATGGGGATAAATGAAAGGTGAGCCACTGAGACACGCTCAGCAAGTACAGCAGCATGCTTGAACATGTAACTGAGCGTGATCTGCCTCAAAAAAGTAAAAAACACAGATGAAGTGAACACTGAACACAATGTCCACAATCTGTGAAAAGCTCCTTTTGTCTCTAAGTGTTTGAACATGTATTGTATACGGATGGAAGCAGTCACCTAATGTTGATTTTCTAATATATGACTGCACAATTCCACTAATAAATAAAAAAAAAAAAAAAAAAGTGAACTGCAGATGTACAAACAGCGTGATGCAGAGCAATGCAGCGTACCTGAGTCACACACACACTGCAGGTAACCACGCAAAGAGCTTTCACAGCGGTGTAATACGCAAGACAGTAGTAACAAAATCGCAATATCTAACTGTCCTCAGAGTCAGCACAGCAGCGTTCTGTCCCTACTGAGTTCACACCGTGACGCTAAAATGGCTGCGGGCTTTTATAGTGCATTCTGACATCATTCAGCAGCCAATCACAGCCAGCCATTAGTTAGATGACCGCATCATTAAGATGTGCCACACTTCGTAGGATTCCCATTGGCTGACTAAAATCACATTGCCTCTCATAGATTATGGAATTCGATTCGGTATCGATATGGAAAAGTATCGGAATTAAGTATCGGAATTCGATAACGCGAATATCGCCGTACCGTACTTGCGTATGAATGCTCAACACTAGTCATGGCAAAAGTTTTGAGAATGACCAAATATTATTTTCACATGATCTGCTGCCTTGGTTTTTATGTGTGTTTGACAGATGTTTTTTTATCACAGACAGAAATATAATTGCAAACATATTGAGTAACAAAGCTTATATTGACAGTTAGAATGGTTATGCAGCAAGTCAATATTTGCAGTGTTGACCCTTCTTCTTCAGGACCTCTGCAATTCTCCCTGGCATGCTCTCAATCAACTTCTGGACCAAATCCTGACTGATAGCAGTCCATTCTTGCACAATCAATGCTTTCATTTTGTCAGAATTTTTAGGTTTTTGTTTGTCCACCCGTCTCTTGATGATTGACCACAAGTTCTCAATGGGATTAAGATCTGGGAGTTTCCAGGCCATGGACCCAAAATCTCTATGTTTTGTTCCCTGAGCCATTTAGTTATCACCTTTGCTTTATGGCAAGGTGCTCCATCATGCTGGAAAAGCCATTGTTGATCGCCAAACTGCTCTTGGAGGGTTGGGAGAAGTTGCTCTTGGAGGACATTCTGGTACCATTCTTTATTCATGGCTGTGTTTTTAGGCAAGACTGTGAGTGAGCCGATTCCCTTGGCTGAGAAGCAACCCCACACATGAATGGTTTCAGGATGCTTAACAGTTTGGCATAAGACAAGACTGGTGGTAGCGCTCACCTTGTCTTCTCCGAATGAGGCGTTTTCCTGATGTCCCAAACAATCGAAAGGGGATTCATCAGAGAAAATAACTTTACCCCAGTCCTCAGCAGTCTACTGTCTGTACCTTTTGCAGAATATCAGTCTGTCCATGATGTTTTTTCTGGAGAGAAGTGGCTTCTTTGCTGCCCTCCTTGAGACCTGGCCTTGCTCCAAGAGTCTCCGCCTCACAGTACGTGCAGATGCACTCACACCTGCCTGCTGCCCTTCCTGAGCAAGCTCTGCACTGCTGGTAGCCCGATCCCGCAGCTGAAACACTTTTAAGAGACGGTCCTGGGCTTGCTGGTCTTTCTTGGGTGCCCTGAAGCCTTTTTGGCAACAATGGAACCTCTCTCCTTGTAGTTCTTGATGATGCGATAGATTGTTGACTGAGGTGCAATCTTTCTAGCTGCAATACTCTTCCCTGTTAGGCCATTTTTGTGCATTGCAATGATGACTGCACGTGTTTCTTTAGAGATAACCATGGTTAACAGAAGAGAAACAATGATGCCAAGCACCAGCCTCCTTTTAAAGTGTCCAGTGGTGTCATTCTTACTTAATCATGACAGATTGATCTCCAGCCATGTCCTCATTAACACCCACACCTGTGTTAATGGAGCAATCACTAAAAAGAGGTTTGCTGGTTCTTTTAAGGCAGGGCTGCAATGATGTTGAAATGTGTTTTGGGGATAAAGTTCATTTTCTAGCCAAATATTGACTTTGCAAGTAATTGCTGTTAAGCTGATCACACTTTATAACATTCTGGAGTATATGCAAATTGCCATTAGAAAAAGTGAAGCAGTAGACTTTGTAAAAATTAATATTTGTGTCATTCTCAAAACTTTTGGCCATGACTGTACACTAAAAGACAAAATGTACATTGTCAATAATATAATAAAAAATACAATTAAAATTAAAATCACCATAAATATGAATAATAAATATAATAACAAGAGACTAAAAATAATCAGAGAAATGGTGAATAACTTAAAGTATGTGCTTAGGGACCTGGAGCACGTTCATTTAGGTATGAGGAGTTTTTGATTATGATACTATGATCTAATATTCATTTACCTGTTTTCAATGTGAGTGGTTGCTCTGCACTGCAGCACTTTATATCACTAAACTAACGCATTAATTTGTTTATTGTTGTTAGTTTTATATACCTTCAGTACCTTGCATTTGCTGCACTAAAAGTGAACTCAATTTTTGCACTGGAGCACTTTTTTCAGCACAGCACTTTGCATTGTTATATTTACTCTTCCAATGTGAGTGGTTGCTCTGCACTGCAGCATTTTAGATTGCTAAATTATTACATTAACTTGTTTATTGTGGTCAGTTGTGTATATCTTCAGTACCTTGTGGTTATTGCACTAATGGCAAACATTAATTCTCACTGATGCACTTTTGCATTGCTATACTTTTTTGCACTGTAGTATTTTTTGATCACCATTTTTTAGTATTTTTCACATAAATTAATATGATCACATATTAATTTATTTATATTGTATGGTTGCCATGTAATTTGTTTATCACTTTACACACTTTATTATGTTTATAATTTCTTGGTACTGTTATAATATATAATTTTTCATAGGTATATTTATTATATTTGTTTTTATCACATTGCTTTGATATATTGAATATATATATATATATATATATATATATATATATATTGTTTCCCATACTTTATTTGTATGTACGTGCTGCATTTATCAGCTGTTTACATTTTTTAGTATTAATTTTGTTTATTTTTCTTCATTACTAAATTTTCAATAAAATATTAATTATATTGGACTATTTATATTTATGTCTTTATTGCACTTTTTTTGGAGGATTTTATGTATTGGGTATCATTATACTCAGGAGAGTTTACACAACAAACTGTGTGGTGCAATTTCTCCTGTTACCCTTATGAAAACAGAAAATTTGGGACTAAAATAAATTTTTGTGGGAAAAATTAGATTTTTTTCATTTTCACGAGTTAACACTATAAATTTCTGTGAAGCACATGGGGGTTCAAGGTGCTCACTGCACATCTAAATAAGTTCCCTGAGGCGTATAGTTTACAAATTCCTATCACTTGTGGTGGGTTTCCTTTTACACTATTTAGGCACATCAAGGGCTCTTCCAACACAACATGGCATCTGCTAATTTTGCCAGTAAATTTTACATTCAAAAAGTCAAATGGCGCTCATTACTTTCCAGGCCTTGCCTATATCAGTGTGCTCTGGAGAAACTGCACAGCAAATTTTAGGGTTCATATTCTCCTGTTACCTTTGTGAAAGTAAAAAAATGTGTCTAAAGGAAATTTTTTGAGAAAAAAAGTTAAATGTTTGTTCTTTCCTTACACATGCCACTAATTCCTGTGAAACACTTGAAGGGTTAATAAACTTCTTGAATGTGGTTTTGTGCACCACGAGGGGTGCAATTTTTAGACTGTTGTCTCTTTGTGTATTTTCTGTCATATAGGCCCCTCAAAGTCACTTTAAATATGATGTGGTCCCTTAAAAATTGTAAAAATTAGTAATCGCTGGTCAACTTTGAACCATTCTAACTTCCTAACAAAAAAAATCATGTCTCAAAAATTGTTCTGATGTAAAGTAGACATGTGGGAAATGTTATTATTAACTCTTTTGTGTGACATGACT
This sequence comes from Oophaga sylvatica, assembly GCA_033576555.1. NCBI lineage: Eukaryota > Metazoa > Chordata > Amphibia > Anura > Dendrobatidae > Oophaga > Oophaga sylvatica. The sequence goes on along the minus strand of JARQOD010000002.1, from coordinate 158,605,609 downwards.
CTGATTTAAGGGCATAAAAATTAAACGTTTGAAAATAGCAAAATGTTCAAAATTTTTGCAACATTTCCAAATTTTTCACAAATAAATGTAAGTCATATCAAATAAACTTTATCACTGTCATGAAGTACAATATGTCATGAGAAAATTTTCTGAAAATCAGTGGGATATGTTGAGGCATTCCAGAGTTATTACCTCATAAAATGACAATGGTCAAATTGAAAAAAAATGTGAAAACAGGCTTCGGTTGAAAGGGTTAAACAATTACTTGAATAAGGATTTACTTAAACTAAAGTAAAAATAAGTTAACAGAATTAATATATTATTAAATATTATTCAATTCTTCTTTGCTAAGTTATTTTTACATCTGTTTATATCTAAAAGGCATATCTATAAGACTTTTATATGTTCATGTTCATGCTAATTTATTCAGATACTCCACACTTGTGGATATGATCGTTTAATTGAATACAAGAAATTGACCTCAGTGTCTCATACTGTAGCTACAGATTTATTTTGTAAGCCTCAATACGATAGGTCCAGTGTGGTGGCCATCTTACTACAAAACTTTAGAATTACAGTTGCCTACAAGTAGTATTCGACCCCCTGCAGATTAAGTGTGACACATGCGGAATTAACTTGGCATTGTGAAATTGTACAGTAGATCAGCCTGGAAGTGGAAATGCACTGCTGCAAAAAATTTTGTTTTAATTTTCTTTCTTTGTTTTTAAACGTTAAAAGTTAATTCAGAGTGTCATTATAATAAATCCCTCAAACACAAAATCTGTTTGTCCCTATGTGTGGATTAATTATCTCTTGCCAGCCTTTTGACTATTAAGACCCTCCCAAACTTGTGAACAGCACTCATACATGGTCAACATGGAAAACAAGACATTCAAGCATCAGAGAAAGATCGTGGGGTCACAAGGCTGAAGGGGTACAAAACCTTTCAAGGAGTTGGCCCTACCTGTCTCCACTGTTGGGCATCATCTGTAAGTGAAGGCTTATGAATACTGTTAGCTTCCACGGCCTGGCAGCCTTTGAAAGTTTCCTCCCGTGCCGGGCCAGCTTGTCCAAGAGTCAAGCTAACCCAAGGACAAAAGGAAGGAGCTCGAGATCTCATGGCAGTGGACATTGGTTTCAGTCAATACTAGTAAACGTACTCCCCCGCAATGTCCCGTCCAGACGAGCCGTAAGGTACTTTACTTCAAACGTCATGTCAGGGCTCGTCTACAGTTTCTCATGATCATTGGAGGACTCTGAGACAGACTGGTTCAAGGTTCTAGTTGATGAACAAGATCGAGATCTTTGTGCCAACACACAGATGACGTTTGGAACTGATACACTGCATACGACCCAAAATACCATCCCTACAGTTAACTGTGGTGGCAGCATCATGCTGTGGGCTGTTTCTCAGCCAAGGGCTAGGCCATCTGTCCGCATCCATGGGAGATGGATAGACGCCTACCTGGAGATTTTGGCCAAGACCTCGCTCCTCCATCAGATCTTAAATGGTCACAATTTCATCTTCCAACAAGACAACGACCCAAAGCACACACAAGAAAACCAAGGCCTGGTTCAAAGGGAAAAAGTCAAGTGTTGAGTGCCTAGTCAATCTCCTGACCTTAACCCAATTGAAAACTTGTGGAAGGAGCTCAAGATTAAGTCCACATGAGACACCCAAAACTAATAACTTGAGAAATTCTGCATGGAGGAGTGGCCAAGATAACTCCACAGACTGTCGGGCTGATCAGGTCTTATAAAGACGATATTAGCTGTAATTGCAAACAAGGGTTATTCCACAAAATATTAAAACATAGGTTTTTAATAATTGACCCACATTTTATGTTAAAATTTATTAAAATTCAACTGAGCAACATAACTTTTTGTTTTGTAATTATGCTTCTGTTAATAAATCCTACTCTCGTTTGCATTTGAAGCTCTAAATTATTTGCATCTTATCAAACACTAAATCTGCAGGGGGTTAATACTACTTGTAGCACTGTAAATAAGGATTGTTAGAGAAAATCAATCAATCCATAAATGGTTCTAAATTTACAGCTAGCATAAAAGGCCCACAATTTGGAAGCTTTGCATTCAATTAAAACTAGCCTTGCAATTATACAGGCTTATGAAGTATGCAGAACATCGTCACATGGCGCTGTTATGTCAACACGATTTGATTTTCTTGCCATTGATTGCTTTCTTCTTTCATTCATAGTGAGTGACACTTTTATTCACTTCTTGATGATTGACTGTAAGCTTGATTGTAGTAAATTGGCAGAGAAACAAAATGTCTAATTGGATGAACACATAGGCTATCTTGTGTTTCACAATTGTTCTTGAAATCTTTGCAATCTTTGTAATTAGACTGCTGAATGGAAAATAACAATTTCAGATCATTAATATCCAATTATATCAAATTACTACTATTCTCTTAAAACTTTTAAATAATACTATTTAACACTATTTACATTTTGTTTATTAAGGAGTACCCACTGATGCTTGCAATGAAAAACCATTGTACAACAGATCTGTTACTAATTTTTAATACAATATATTGTACATGATCTCTGCTGAGAAGATAAAAGGCAATAAACTATCTTACAATGTTGCCTAATATTGTATAGGTCTCTTGTGCAGCCAAAAGATTTCTGACCTACCAAGGCATCGATTCCACAAGACTGCTAATGGTATATTGTGGTATTTAGCATCAATGCAATCACAACAGAACCAGTAAGTTACAAGGTGGGGTCTCAATCTATCAGACTGTTTTTCTGGACATTTTACAAAAGATTTCTTAAATTGAGATTTGGGTGCTTGGCGACCAAGTATACACCTTGAACCATTTGTCATGTTGTTGAAAATTTTTGCAGGAGGGCAGGGTGATTGTGTTTTGGAAGAGGACACTGTCAATTCAAGAAATTGACCTTGATGGAGTGTGGTCACTTTGCAACAATGTTAGGCAAATGATAGAGATGATTGAACCTTTTGAAATTTGAATTCATCACGTTTGGCAACATTTTCCCCAAAATTTGATTTTTGACAAATTTATTTGAGGAGAATCTCAATTGGTCTGATTACCTTTGAACAGTGTGAAGAATGTTTTGCATTTTGCTGTCCCCTTATCCCATATCCAATCTGTTTTTTCATTATGGTTATAGACAAAGGAAAGAGAGAGAGGGGATCCAAACTTTTGTATTACAAGAAAGGTGAGAAATGTGTGTAATTTGAATGCATCAATCAATTTCACTCATATTGCTGCTGCCACCTACCCTTTCACTGTCTCCCTATTGATGCACATACAGTTATATGAAAAAGTTTGGGCACCCCTATTAATCTTAAGCTTAATGTTTTATAAAAATTGGTGTTTTTTGCAACAGCTATTTCAGTTTGATATATCTAATAATTATTGGACACAGTAATGTTTCTGCCTTGAAATGAGGTTTATTGTACTAACAGAACATGTGCAATCTGCATTCAATCAAAATTTGACAGGTGCATAAGTATGGGCACCCTTATCATTTTCTTGTTTTAAATACTCCTACCTACTTTTTACTGACTTACTAAAGCACTTTTTTTGGTTTTGTAACCTCATTGAGCTTTGAACTTCATAGTCAGGTGTATGCAATCATGAGAAAAGCTACTTAAAGCGGCCACTTGCAAGTTGTTCTCCTGTTTGAATCTCCTCTGAAGAGTGGCATCATGGGCTCCTCAAAACAACTGTCAAATGATCTGAAAACAAAGATTATTCAACATAGTTGTTCAGGGGAAGAATACAAAAAGCTGTCTCAGAGATTTAACCTGTCAGTTTCCACTGTGAGGAACATAGTAAGGAAATGGAAGAACACAGGGACAGTTCTTGTTAAGGCCTGAAGTGGCAGGCCAAGAAAAACATCAGAAAGGCAGAGAAGAAGAATGGTGAGATCAGTCAAGGACAATCCTCAGACCACCTCCAAAGAGCTGCAGCATCAACTTGCTGCAGATGGTGTCACTGTGCATCGGTCAACTATACAACGCACTTTGCACAAGGAGAAGCTGTATGGGAGAGTGATGCGAAGGAAGCCGTTTCTGCAAGCATGCCACAAACAGAGTCGGCTGAGGTATGCAAAAGCACATTTGGAGAAGCCAATCTCTTTTTGGAAGAAGGTCCTGTGGACTGATGAAAGCAAGATTGAGTTGTTTGGTCATACAAAAAGGCGTTATGCATGGCGTCAAAAAAACACAGCATTCCAAGAAAAACACTTGCTACCCACAGTAAAATTTGGTGGAGGTTCCATCATGCTTTGGGGCTGTGTGGCCAGTGCCGGCACCGGGAATCTTGTTAGAGTTGAGGGACGCATGGATTCCACTCAGTATCAGCAGATTCTTGACAGTAATGTTCAAGAATCAGTGACAAAGTTGAAGTTACGCAGGGGATGGATCTTTCAGCAAGACAATGATCCAAAACACCGCTCCAAATCTACTCAGGCATTCATGCAGAGGAACAATTACAATGTTCTGGAATGGCCATCCCAGTCCCCAGACCTGAATATCATTGAACATCTGTGGGATCATTTGAAGAGGGCTGTCCATGCTCGGCGACCATCAAACTTAACTGAACTGGAATTGTTTTGTAAAGAGGAATGGTCAAAAATACCTTCATCCAGGATCCAGGAACTCATTAAAAGCTACAGGAAGCGACTAGAGGCTGTTATTTTTGCAAAAGGAGGATCTACTAAATATTAATGTCACTTTTCTGGTGAGGTGCCCATACTTATGCACCTGTCAAATTTTGTTTAGATGCAGATTGCACATTTTCTGTTAGTACAATAAACCTCATTTCAAGGCAGAAACATTACTGTGTCCAATAGTTATTAGATATATCAAACTGAAATAGCTGTTGCAAAAACACCAATTTTTATAAAACATTTAGCTTAATATTAATAGGGGTGCACAAACTTTTTCATATAACTGTAAGTCTTATTCAACACTAGTGCTTTTTTTCTGTCCCTATGACCAATGAGCTGTGTGTTTTATCCTCCATCCCTATGCTCTAAAAGCATAACACTGGCCAGCCCAATCTTTTATACAGGCTTGATAGTTCCAGGTGACTGGTTAAAACCATGAAATTTGATAGATTTTAATTGAATTTTTGTTTAAGTGGAATATAATTAAAAATAAATAATTAAATAAATAAAATTAGAAAAGTTTAAAGTTTTTAAACTGTTTGCTAGACCAATTTAACAAGTTTCTTCAACAATACTGCTGGCTGTTGCTGACTGTTGCTGTAATTTCCTGAAATTAAACCAAGAAAATATATAAAAAATATAAATTGTTTAATATTCTGACAAGCATGCAAGCAACAACAAAATTGATGGTTGTTGCCTCAAGTTTCTTTGAATGTGTTTACCTACCAACCAACATATCATTCTTGGTTGTTTTTTTTTTCATCATTTGAACAGAAGTTTTTTTTGCCTAATTTAAAAAAATTATGCATTTGTTTTAATTAGTGCATACGTTTTAAAATTCCAATTCTGGTAACCATACATATGTTGAATATTCTGTGTGATTTTGTGGCATTTCGATGCAGTGCTCCTACCTTCTAAACCTTCTAACATTTGTTGTAACAATGTGCGCCCACAGTCACCTGACATGGACCATAGTGTAATTAGGCACCATGGAACAACCATCCTAATACTTGTCCTGCATCTGGTGTGGAGTATGTGTGTCTTTGTTCCTCTCTGCAGGAGGCCGCGCTAATACAGAATATTACAGACTGGTCTGAGACAAGACTTCAGGTGACTTTTTTTGATTCTTTGAATTAAATACACCAAGTGTTTAAGGGAGTGGGGTGTGAGTATTTCTAGCCAACCAGAGGGATGATCCCAAAAGAATGCAGAACATATGTTTGGGTTCTGCTTGTTGGTGATATGTCTTGGAAAGGCTAGGATTTGCTGCTGAGACCACAATCTGGAGCCACTATTTGGACATTTAGAGTTTATAGATCATGTGATATGCACTATTGTCCCATACTTCACATACACTGCTGGATTAGAGGAGCTGTTCAAAAGGACCAGTGTTGCATTTTCCTTAGCACTAGATTATCATTCCAGGTGGCATCCCTGGATATTATCTTTTTGTTGCAGACGCATTGAAGACTTTAATAAATCATATCTATTTTCTGTGGAATGTTCTCTCAGTCCCAAATAAGGTATTTTGGATTGTTCACCGGTCTGCTCTTCTTGTGTGCCCTGTCATTCACCCCATCACATTTGTTAAATGGTCCTTTTTGGCAAAGATCCTACATAAACAATTGCATTGAGAATAAATGTAGCAAGGTAGAAAAAATATACAATATGTTAGGGATCGAGTTGCCGCTGCTGCACAAAGGGAATCTTGAACCAGTCCCGCTGCGGTCCCCCATCCATCTCCGGCCGCAGTGGAGCCTGCTCAGCGGAGACGTCTGTCCCAGCGTCTCGCTCAGTCTAATACTGTGCAGAGGCTTGTTGCTGCCTCTTCTGGTTCCTCTATTATAACCAGTGCTGGAGCAGGCAGTCTTGGGACTAAGTCCTGCGTTTCTCCATCTGAGCATGCCAAGGGCAAGATCTCCCATTGGAGATCAGGGATCACATGCTCAGTTACAGCAGCGACTCCCATTGGTCCGCCAGTAAGGTCCTGAAACTGCTTGTGTTCTGGAACAGTTTCTCATTGGTCCTTTTCTGGAAGGTCCTGTAGCTGCTACTATAAAAGGTGCGCATGTTCGCTCGGCCATGCGCTAGTATCAAATCTGTTACGTCCTTGCACCAATGTGGTCATGTATGCATGTGGTTAGGTCCGACTGAAATAAGCCCCTAGAATACCGGCACCTCTGGTGAGGAGTTTTGTATGCACGTGTTCAGGGCTCGGCTGAAAACGCTATTAGAATACAGGCTACTCCAATGAGGAGATTATTGCTTGTGTTCTGATTGCATGACCACAGACTGCAATCCGCTTAGCAGTCATCTGTGTCCCCTGTGAGTCTGACAGGAGACAGTCTTTGTCACAGCGGCTCTGTGAATTAACAGAGTCCGCTTATATCACCATATAGTGCTACGGCGTTTACATCTGCGACTCTGCGGGATAACAGAGTTCGCTCATACTGCCTATTTGCACCATTTACTAGAAGCAGGCTCTGCCTGCACGGTGGACCCCGGGCTGCGAACACACCTCTCCTTAATATCTATTAGGTGCGTTCCCCAGGCCTTTAACACAATATTTGCTAAAAAAAAAAAAAACACATATTTAAAAGGGTGTATCTCGACAAATTGGTGACAAACGTAGCAGGGGACACAGAGCACTAAAGATTGCAAAGTGATGGTATACAATAAAATCCCAGAATAACAAGTATACAGCTCAAAGACCCAAATGTTATGTTTTGGTAACTGAGGAAAAGTAGCAAAAATAGACAAAGTAGCAATACACCAGAGAGGCTGGAAACTACTGGGTTGCAGGACCCTATACTAACCGCCTCGTTACAGCCAGAGAGATAGCTAAACCTAAAGACAGAAAGATGAAAACTAACTGCCCCATAGCAGAACCCCCAAAGAAATAGGAAGCCCCCAAACATGTAATGGCGGTTAGACAAGAAGAAAATACGAACACAGACAGAAAATAGAATGAGCAAACGCTGGGGCCCAATTCTGTTTAGATAGAAAAGTATAGGAAAGAATTCTGTCAGCAAACCAAAAAACCCTGACAAAAATACCAACACTTCTGATTAACAAAATACCTGAGATCACACGATCTCTACCACCTAAATCAGATCTCTGGTGTAACACACAGCAATTCAGCAAATACACAGGAACAGAGCAAGATTGCAAACACAAACTGAGCACAAATGCAGCGCCAGGCCCCAAAAGGGGACCAGGTTGAAGTCCACTGCAAAGCAGCAAACCAGCAAGGAAAATCCAACCACAGGAAAAAACACAGCAATTCACTTATCTGAATGAAAGCAGGAATGCAAGCTGAGCTCTGGCCAAGACCTGGAAGAACAATTGATTACCGGCAAGTCTGATGGGAGTTCAGGTCACTTATATCAGACCATTCGGACCCAGCTGAAAGCCATTCAGCAATTGGTTCATTACCCTCAGCAACCACCGGAGGGAGGCCCAGCTCCGAAGTCGCCTCCAATGTGTTCACAACACCCAAGCAATTAAACGGAACATGTCAGCAGAATTGTTCTGAGTAACCTAGAGACAGTGTCAGGTTGGCACCATTATACTGGTTAAAATTATACTTTGGTTGATGAAATTCATCTTATGGTTTTTTTTTTAATATTTATTTTCAGGTTTGGGTTAATGATATGCTCATGCTCCGGTTGGGGGCTCTTCATGTGGTAATCTTATTAGGTATTCATCAGTATAGCTTCTGACAGGTCACTTATCCATCAGTGACCTGACCCCTAATTTACGTAATGAATATTATATATATTTAAGAAAAAAAATCATCTGCAGGCAATTGCCTGCAGCGGAACCTGAGCTGCAGCATGATCGCATCTATAATGTGCATTTTTTTTCATATAGTGTTCATTAATTCATAAAAAAAAATCAGTCTGAAGATGGCACTGGCCGCACCTGCGAATTAGCAGCTTTCAGAGATCCGATAGCTGCTACTGCATAGGCACAGGCTATGCCATCTTGCCAGAGAAAAAAATTGCCTCCTCCAAGATGGTCCGTCGACACCTGAGCAGTAGCATCTATTGGGTCGCCAATAGCTGCTATTGAGCAGCTGCCGGTGGTGCCAACCTTCTAGAGAAAAAAATAAAAATTGTCTCCACTAAGATTGAGCCGGCCACTCGGACGCAGTAGCAGCTATCAGCGATCCGATAGCTGCTACTGCACAGTCGCGGCCTGCGCCATTTTCAGACTGATTTTTTTTAAATGAATTAATGTATGTCATCAAAAAATAATTAAACACACATTATAGATGCGATCATTATTCAGTGCAGGTGCCACCGCCGGTGGCTGATTGCAGAAGGTGATTTTTTTTTTTAAATACACTGCTCAAAAAAATAAAGGAAATACTTATACAACAGAATATAGCTCCAAGTAAATCAAACTTCTGTGAAATCAAACTGTCCACTTAGGAAGCAACACTGATTGACAATCAATTTCACATGCTGTTGTGCAAAATTGAATAGACAACAGATGGAAATTAATGGCAATTATCAAGAAACACTCAATAAAGGAATGGTTCTGCAGGTGGGGAGCACAGACCATATCTCAGTACCAATGCTTTCTGGCTGATGTTTTGGTCACTTTTGAATGTTGGTTCTGCTTTCACACTCGTGGTAGCATGAGACGGACTCTACAACCCACACAAGTGGCTCAGGTAGTACAGCTCATACAGGATGGCACATCAATGCGAGCTGTGGCAAGAAGGTTTGCTGTGTCTGTCAGCGTAGTGTCCAGAGGCTGGAGTCAGTACAGTCATGGCCAAAAGTTTTGAGAATGACACAAATATTAATTTTTACAAAGTCTACTGCTTCACTTTTTCTAATGGCAATTTGCATATACTCCAGAATGTTATGAAGAGTGATCAGCTTAACAGCAATTACTTGCAAAGTCAATATTTGGCTAGAAAATGAACTTTATCCCCCAAAACACATTTCAACATCATTGCAGCCCTGCATTAAAAGGACCAGCTAACCTCTTTTCAGTGATTGCTCCATTAACACAGGTGTGGGTGTTGATGAGGACATGTCTGGAGATCAATCTGTCATGATTAAGTAAGAATGACACCACTGGACACTTTAAAAGGAGGCTGGTGCTTGGCATCATTGTTTCTCTTCTGTTAACCATGGTTATCTCTAAAGAAACACGTGCAGTCATCATTGCAATGCACAAAAATGACCTAACAGGGAAGAGTATCGCAGCTAGAAAGATTGCACCTCAGTCAACAATCTATCGCATCATCAAGAACTTCAAGGAGAGAGGTTCCATTGTTGCCAAAAAGGCTCCAGGGCGCCCAAGAAAGACCAGCAAGCGCCAGGACCGTCTCTTAAAAGTGTTTCAGCTGCGGGATCGGGCTACCAGCAGTGCAGAGCTTGCTCAGGAATGGCAGCAGGCAGGTGTGAGTGCATCTGCATGCACTGTGAGGCAGAGACTCTTGGAGCAAGGCCTGGTCTCAAGGAGGGCAGCAAAGAAGCCACTTCTCTCCAGAAAAAACATCATGGACAGACTGATATTCTGCAAAAGGTATGGGCAGTGGACTGCTGAGGACTGGGGTAAAGTTATTTTCTCTGATGAATCCCCATTTCGATTGTTTGGGACATCAGGAAAACGCCTCATTCGGAGAAGACAAGGTGAGCGCTACCAACAGTCTTGTCTCATGCCAACTGTTAAGCATCCTGAAAACATTCATGTGTGGGGTTGCTTCTCAGCCAAGGGAATCGGCTCTCTCACAGTCTTGCCTAAAAACACAGCCATGAATAAAGAATGGTACCAGAATGTCCTCCAAGAGCAACTTCTCCCAACCCTCCAAGAGCAGTTTGGCGATCAACAATGGCTTTTCCAGCATGATGGAGCACCTTGCCATAAAGCAAAGGTGATAACTGAATGGCTCAGGGAACAAAACATAGAGATTTTGGGTCCATGGCCTGGAAACTCCCCAGATCTTAATCCAATTGAGAACTTGTGGTCAATCATCAAGAGACGGGTGGACAAACAAAAACCTAAAAATTCTGACAAAATGAAAGCATTGATTGTGCAAGAATGGACTGCTGTCAGTCAGGATTTGGTCCAGAAGTTGATTGAGAGCATGCCAGGGAGAATTGCAGAGGTCCTGAAGAAGAAGGGTCAACACTAGTGTTGAGCGATACGATACCGCAAGTATCGGGTATCGGCCGATATTAGCTGTATCGGACTTTCGATATTGACTTTCGATATTTCCCATATATCGTATACCGGAATCGGAATTGTCACTGTCACTGTGAGTGTCCGTCGGTCGGGTCTGTCAGGAGTCAGCGGCACTTACCTGGCAGAAGATCTCCGGTGGTCACGGCCTTGACTGGTTGATGGTCGCCATTATCTTTCCCCGGCGGTCACATGCAGTTTCTCGCGATAACTGCAGTGACTGCTGGGTAATCCCGGCCGTAAAGCAGTCAGTCCGATGACGTCACCGCCGGGGAAGCAGGTAATCAGCTGTGCTGCGCCGGGATGACAGCCTCTGCCTGTCATTCCGATGTAGCAGAGCTGGATCGTCGTGGGACAGTCGTTACTATGGACTGCGTCGGACAGGTGGTATACTGTTGGTTTGTTTTTTTCCTTTTTTTACAGGAGATCGATGGCGTCACAGGAATGAGAGTATAATAAAAAAAATGAAGACTGTGTTGTCTCTTTTATTTCATTAAAATACTTTTTTCTTGCTGTGTCTTTTTTTTTATACATTTAAAAACTTTGGGATTAATAATGGATCGGTGTCTTATTGACACCTCTCCATTATTAACCGGGCTTATTGTCACCGTGCAATCAACGGTGACATTAACCCCTTATTACCCCACTTGCCACCGCTACAGGGCAGTGGGAAGAGCCGGGTAAAGTGCCACAATTGGCACATCTTTTGATGCGCCAAATGTGGGGCTGCTGTAGCCTGGTATTATCAGGCTGTTGAGGGCCAAAATCCATGGGCCTTGACAGTCTTTTAATACCAGGCCGCAGCAGTCTGCATTTTACTTGGCTGGTTAACAAAAATAGGGGGACCCCTACACCGTTTTTTTTTTCGAGGGGATCCCCTATTTTTGTTAACCAGCCAAGCTAAGCAGACTGCTGTGGCCTGGTATTATCAGGCTGGCAAGGTACATGGATATTGGCTCATTACCAGCCTGAAAAACCAGGCCTCAGCAGTCTGCTTCATCTGGCTGGTTAACAAAAATAGGGTGGACCCCACGCCAATTTTTTTTCGAGGGGATCCCCTATTTTTGTTAACCAGCAAAGATAAGCAGACTGCTGTGGCCTGGTATTATCAGGCTGGCAAGCAGGGTCGGACTGAGGCACCGGGACACCGGAGAAACCTACTGTGGGCCCCAGCTCCTGCGTGGTGGGCCCTGATTTGAAAGGATAGGTCGTGGGGCAGAGGGGGCGGTGGCCCCGGGGCCCGCGCTCTGAGGGGGCCCACCCGGAGCTACGATACAGTTACATTCTGCGGCAGAGCAGGGAGAATCTCTCTCCCTGCTCTGCCGCCCGGAAGCTATGGGGCCTGAACAGGCGTTGGGGGGGCCCGGTGCCAGCAGTGGGCCCCCCACCCGTCATCGGAGGGTCAGCTGTGGCATCCAGCCGATAAGCTGACCGCATAGAGAGAGAAGGAGCGAGCGCTCCTTCTCTCCCATAATCCCCCTCTCAGCGTATGACAGCGGGCGCAATAACATCACCTGCCGGCGCCCGCTGTCAGACGCTGAGAGGGAGAACAGTGAGCAGCACAGGAACCGGGAGGTGAGTATTTTTTTAATTTTTTTTTTAATGGGGGTGCAGTCGACTCCTGTCTGGAGAAGTCGTCATGTCGGTGTGGGCCAGATGGAAAAGACATGAAAAGTGAACAATTCCATTAGAAAGAACATCAGCGGTAAGTCATTATCTGTACCTGTGCTGTAATCTATATGTTCTGTAGGACTGGTATTATTTAACACAGACCATATGGCGGTAATATCAATATTGGTCTGTGACGGATGGTCTCGTGAGGGATCTCCTCCCACACCTGGACTAAAGCATCCACCAACTCCTGGACAGTCTGTGGTGCAACGTGGCATGGCCTAAAATTTTCTGCAGCATGCACAGCGTGCCACAGCCTTTGTCCCTCTTTCCCTTATTCAAAGGTTGGGAAGTATGATGTTGGGCCGCAAGAATATATTTTCTCTGGTGGGCCCAAGGTACTCCAGTCCGACGCTGCTGGCAAGGTCCATGTATGTTGGCTCCTTAACAGCCTTAAATACCATGCCTCAGCAGCAGGGGCGTACATATAAATCATGGGGCCCCATAGCAAAAGCATGAATGTTCCCCACCCCCCCAAAAAAAAAACCCAGAGGCATTGTAAATTTAAAGTGACAGCACAGTGAGGGAAGTTGAGTCGCACAGAGACAGGGTTTTGGGGGTACTCGGCACCGATCACGTCGACTTCCATGGGGGATGTCACGAGTAACACAGCTCGGTCCGTGACCTGGGCGATCACTGGAATGTGGGATATTTCCAGGGGATGATAGAATGTTCGTGTAGTTTGTCGTGACGCCATCTGTAGTACCTGGTCAGGGTGTCCAGCGCTGCTGTGCAGGTCCTCTGGAAGGGATGGTGTAGTGCAGGTAGGTGATAAGTCTTCTACAGGTAACACGCTATCCTTCCAGGGCAGATAGATGTGAGATAGAGCAATGGTGCAGAGTGATGTAGCAGAGTGGAGTATGCGACGTAGTAAGAAAGCAGGAAAGGAAACAATTCTTACTACAAAGACATGCAGCATAAGGCTGCCTCAACCACTCCCATCCAACTAGCTACACCCTGTTCTAACCAGCCTGGGCTAGACCATCCCATTGGGTCCGCCTACACTCAGCTGGCATAGTGTACTGTTGAATGCAGTGGTTGGAGTCAATGGGGTGTTTCCTCCTTACCTGAGAGTAAGTTGTCACACCGCTGGGTGCGATGCAACATCTCTGTGGCGACTGGACCCTCGGGTGCTTCTGTCTTTTCACAAATGCCGGCTTTACCCGGCAATTGAATCAGAGGCTATTTTACTATGTAGAAGTGAATAAACTATAAATATATGTATATATATATGTCACAATGACATGTATATATATATATATATGTATTCTATGTGTGTATATTTTGTGTTTACAAGGAAAGAAAGTGTTTTTTTAGTTGCGATATTTTGTTCCCATAGACTTACATGGGACTTCCGGTATCGGTATCGGGTATCGCCGATATTTTAGTGATATCGGCGATACCATTCCGATCCGATATTTTTGGATATCGGAAAGTATCGCTCAACACTAGTCAACACTGCAAATATTGACTTGCTGCATTAACTCATTCTAACTGTCAATATAAGCTTTTGTTACTCATATGTTTGCAATTATTATATTTCTGTCTGTGATAAAAACATCTGTCAAACACAGATAAAAACCAGAGGGCAGCAGATCATGTGAAAATATAATATTTGTGTCATTCTCAAAACTTTTGGCCATGACTGTACACCAGGAGACTTGGAGGGGGCCATCGGAGGGCAGCAAACCAGCAGCAGGACCGCTACCTTCGCCTTTGTGCAAGAAGGAACAGGAAAGCACTGCCAGAGCCCTGCAAAATGACCTCCAGCAGGCCACAAATGTGCATGTGTCTGCCAAACGGTTAGAAACTGACTCCATGAGGATGGTCTGAGTGCCCGACGTCCACAGATGGGAGTTATGCTCACAGTCCAACAACATTCAGAATGCTTGGCATTTTCCACAAAACACCAGGATTGGCAAATTCGCCACTGGAGCCCTGTGCTCTTCACATATGAAAACAGGTTCACACTGAGCACATGTGACAGATGTGACAGAGTTTGGAGACGACATGGAGAGCGATGTGCTGCCTGTAACATCCTTCAGCATGACTGGTTTGGCAATGGGTCAGTAATGGTGTGGGGTGGCATTTCTTTTGAGGCAGGCACAGCCATCCATGTGCTCACCAGTGGAAGCCTGACTGTCATTAGTTACCGAGATGAGATCTTCAGACCCCTTGTGAGACCATATGCTGATGCAGTTGGCCCTGAGTTCCTCTTAACGCAGGACAATGCCAGACCTCATGTGGCTGGTGTGTGTCAGCAGTTCCTGCAAGATGAAGTCATTCAAGCTATGGACTGGCCCACCCGTTCCCCAGACCTGAATCCGATTGAGCTCATCTGGGACATCATATCTCGCTCCATCCACCAATGTCACATTGCACCACAGACTGGCCAGGAGTTGGCAGATGCTTTAGTCCAGGTCTGGGAGGAGATCCCTCAGGAGACCATCTGCCGCCTCATCAGAAGCATGCCCAATCGTTGTACAGTAGGGAGGTCATACAGGCACGTGGAGGCCACACACACTACTGAGCACCATTTTGACTTGTTTTAAGGACATTACATTCCACTTTAATTTTGGGTGTGACTCCAAATCCAGGCCTTCCCATTGGTTAATAAATTTGATTTCCATTGATGATTTTTGTGTGATTTTGTTGTCAGCACATTCAACTTTGTACAGAGCAAAGTATTCAATGAGAATATTTCATTCATTCAGATCTAGGATGTGTTATTTGAGTGTTCCCTTTATTTTTTGAGCAATGTATATATAATATTCATTATTTAAAACAGGGGACAGGTCACTGACGGATCAGTGCCCTGTCAGAAGCCAAAATGGTGAATACCTAATCAGAGCACCACATGCCACCCTGAAGCACGAGCATATCATTAACTCAAAACTGAAAGTAAAGATTACACAACAACCACGAGACGGATTTCATCAACCAAGGTATCATTTTAATCAGTATAACTGTGCCAACCTGAAAGTGTCTATAGGTTACTCAGCACAATCTTGGCGACAGTTTCGCTTTAATAAGTATTATCATATACACTTAAAGATAAGGTGCCAAATTCACCTATAAACAAGTACTGCAGTTGTTGAACAGAGTAATATACAGATTAACCCCTTTCCGACGTTGGGCGTAAAAATACGCCCACATTGGAATCCCTCCCTTTGATGTTGGCTCCGATTTTTCCCAGCACATGTCAGCTGTTTTGAACAATTTCTGACAGCAGCATTTAACTCACACTTCCGGCAAGTGCACCAGAAATCCCACCCATCGGTGACACCTTCACATGATTGCGGGTCACTGATATGTTGGCATGACAACCAGAGGTCTCCAGCAGACCTCTATGGTTGTTATAGCCAGAATGCTATGAGTGCCAATCAGTGGTCAGCGCTCATAGCAAATGAGCATTTCTGCTACATACAGGCGATCTGATCATCATCTGTATGTAGCAGAGTCGATCGGACAACTACAGCTTATAGTCTCCCATGAAGACTACTGAAGCATGCAAAAAGTAAAAGAAAAATGTTTTTAAAAATATCAAAAAAATAAAAAAAGTAAATGTTCAAATCATCCCCTTTCGCCCCATTCAAAATAAAACAATAAAAAAATCAAACATACACATATTTGGTATCGCCACATTCAGAATCGCACAATCTATAAAAAAAAAATTAATTGGCAAATGACGTAGCGAGATAAAAATTAAAAACGCCAGAATTACGTTTCTTTGGTTGCCGCTACAGTGCAATAAAAATGCAATAAAGGGTAATCAATTTTTTCCCATTTTCCAGTACACAATATATTAAACTCAATCATGTTGTTCAAAAGTACAACTTGTTCCGCAAAAAACAAGCAGTCACATTGCCATTTTGATCAAAAAATAAAAAAGTTATGGCTCTGGGAATAAGGGGAGCAAAAAATGAAAACGCAAAAATGGAAAATGGCCCGAGGTTAAGGGGTTAAAGTTAAGAGGGTTAGGTATAACTTTTAATCTGTCCATCCTGTTCACATGGAGCTACTGCCTACCCATGTTTTGGCACTAGCCGGCTTCCTGGGGTGGCATCACACTGACACTAAGCCATTCTTAAACTTTGAGTGAACCAATCAGTATACAAAAGTGTGGTATTAACCAGCGAGGTTCATATGTTCAAGCAGGTGAGGAGAATAAGGCCTTGTAAGCAGTGGCGTAGCGTGGGGGGCGGTTCGCCCCAGGCGGCACCTGAGTGGGGGCGGCACGGCAGCAGCAGCATTTCCTGTCCTTTGTGGGAGAAGCACAGAGGCACAGTTCAGCAGCCCCGCGCTCCGGACGGCACTCCCATCCTCTGCTCTGTGCTGTGCCACCAAGGACAGGTGAAAACTGCACGACTGAGAGACTGTGACACAGGATCGCTCTGTGCCTGCTGGAGATAGGCAGACAGTTGCAGTTTGCACCGTGACTGAGGTTGTTTCTGAAGAAGCCATCTGCACCACTGAGTACAGGGCCCAGGGAGGGAAGAGCTGAGGATTCGGGAGGAAATATGGGAGACAGTGACTCAGTGCCAGACTTATCTTGCTGAGAGCAACAGAGAAGACGAGACGCCGGACTCCAGTAAGTGCCTGTGATGTAGTAGAGCTGAGCCTGTTGTCCGGTGCATCTACAGCCTGAGTGAGCTCAGCTCATCACTGCAGGTCCAGCAAACAGGGATGTAGCAGAGCTGAGCCTGTTGTCCGGTGCATCTACAGCCTGAGCTCATCACTGCAGGTCCAGCACACAGGGATGTAGCAGAGCTGAGCCTGTTGTCCAGTGCATCTTCTACAGCCTGAGCTCATTCCTGCAGGTCCAGCACACAGGGATGTAGCAGAGCTGAGCGCCGGGCTGAGGAGTGTGTGAAATGTGAACAGTAAAAATTGAATTAAAACAACGATATCGATCCCTTGCAGTCCCATATAAAATTACTGAGAACATATTGCGATGTCACCATCTGCTGCTCCTCATGACATACTCAGCTCTGCCTCATCTGTTTGACCCACAGCAAGGAATGTCCTGTCCCATCTCTGACCAGGAAGGTCTTGTCAGTGGGGGGTGATGATGATGATGATGGGGGTACATTTCTAGCCGGATATTTAGGGTCACTGCTCTTTATGGATCTTCTGTTGCTGGATCCGCTCAGCTTCTCCATTCTAGCTGTGGACCCTCCACCCCCAGCATATATAATATACTTATACTGTACCTGTGGAGGGCTCTGTACAGCCGGGGGTCTGTCCAAATATATGTCACAGGTGATAATATACTTTTCTGTCTTGGTAAATATATTTAGATACAGGAAAACTCTAGTTTTGGCTCTGCTGCCCCCAGATCCTGTGCCCCCCATCCTGGCTGTGTTATTGAGTGCTTGCCTGCCTGTAATGAGCCATGTTCTGGCTTTCTCTGCACCTTAACCCCTGGCTGAGCCCTGAGATATGATTACACCTGTTCCCAAAATATTAGCTGTGTGAGTTTCCCAAATTCTGACTGTATGTCTGTGCCAAAAATCCTTTCTGTGCCACATTGTAGATCCTCTTTGCCTCCTTAATTCTGTGTCCGTTCCCCAACTTCTAGCTCCGTGCACCCCCCAAATTCTGACTTTATGTTTGTAGCTGAAATTCTGGTTCTAACCAAATCCTAAATTCTGTCTATACTGCGCCCTCACCCCCAGCTGTGTATGTGCCCCAAGTTGTATCTAAGTATGTGACACTGCAGCTTGCCCCTGTAATGCCCCCTGTAATGTCTCCTGTAATGCCCCCTGTAATGTCTCCTGTGATGCCCCCTGTAATGTCTTCTGTAAAGCCCCTGTAATGTCTCCTGTGATGCCCCCTGTAATGTCTTCTGTAAAGCCCCCTGTAATGTCTCCTGTGATGCCCCCTGTAATGTCTTCTGTAATGCCCCTGTAATGTCTCCTGTGATGCCCCCTGTAATGTCTTCTGTAAAGCCCCCTGTAATGTCTCCTGTGATGCCCCCTGTAATGTCTCCTGTGATGCCCCCTGTAATGTCTCCTGTGATGCCCCTGTAATGTCTCCTGTGATGCCCCTGTAATGTCCCTGTGATGCCCCTGTAATGTCTCCTGTGATGCCCCCTGTAATGTCTCCTGTGATGCCCCCTGTAATGTCACATTATTAAAAATTATTAAAAAATCCATTAGGTCTTCATACAGCATCATCAAGCTAATACATACATATATATAGAGAACTGCAAGAAGATGAAAGTCTAGAAATTTAGAAATAACAGCAGAGTTAGTAGCAGACTAAAAATTAGATCTTTGAGTGTAGTGTGGGCTCTTCGGATGCTTCCGGATTATCAATGACCAAAGGGGCGGCAAATTTTTCGACCGCCCAGGGCGCCACAAACAGTTGCTATGCCACTGCTTGTAAGTCTCATAACAGGAGGTGCAACCCATGTCCCGGTCACATGAACTAACATGTGCAGGTGTCAGGTCAAGCTACCATGAACCCAAAGCCAGGAGATACACACAGGAGATACCATGCCAGCCACCATGCATGCCCACACCAGTGGAATAGATGAATTAATCCAATGATCATAATACATAAAAAAGGCAAATAGTGTTAAAACAATATAGTACTATTTGCCAAATGTAGTGTGAATGTAATAAATCATGCTAAATGCCTCAAAAGATATATTAAAAAATACACAAGAATAGCAGCATATCTTAAGGTCATAAGCAGTGAAAAAAATTATACAATAAGACATTAAGTTTTGATACGAAAAAATGTGTATTTTAGATGAACCTGTGCACAATTAAATAATAAAAATAAACGTATTCATTTTATTGTATAAAATTGCCCCCTTTTGTTTGTTGTATTTCTATTTATACATGTCTGCCTCATATAGAGTATAAAAAATACCTGATGTGAGATGTTTGGGAATCCGATATTCCAGGAGCTGCTCTCTTCCCATTTTTTCTGATAATATTCATGTATATTATTCATCATTTTACCATTTACATTTAATTTAAATTGATCTAATATACATGTTTTTTCACTTTATCACTAATTGTTACAATCCATCAAGTAAAGGGATGACTGTCAGATAACCATGCTTTTAGACCCTTGCTATAAAAGAAAAATGATAGCATTTTTTTTGCTGCTTCTGAAAGGGAGTCCAAACAAGGATAGGCTTTGTTCCTTGCTCAGTGACACATTTGTAGGGAAGGCACTACTAGCTGCATATTTGGCCCAGACAACCCTCTCCACTCCCTGCAGTGTCATCACTCCCCTGTGTGTGCCAGCAACACAGATACAGCAAATAACAAAGGCAGCAGAAACAATTATGGTATATATGACATGATGGGCCAGATGTGCAGCAGATAAAACATGAACACAGATGCACTGCCTGAAAAGCCAGGTTAATTCAAATTAACATAGCAACAGTTAGCAAGGCCGAAAAGAAGACATTAGTCCATCCAGTTCAGCCTATATTCCCTCAGAATAAATCCCCACTACTTCCTTCTAATGAACTTAATAACTGTAAGTTACAATATTGTTACGCTCCAGGAAGATATCCAGGCCTCTCTTGAACCCCTCAACTGAGTTCACCATCACCACCTCCTCAGCAAGGAATTCCAGATTCTCACTGCCCTAACAGTAAAGAATCCTCTTCTATGCTGATGGAAAAACCTTCTCTCCTCCAGACACAGAGAATGCCCCTTGTGACTGTCACCTTCCTTTGTATAAACAGATCCTTGGAGAGATATTTGTATTGTCCCCTTATATACTTATACATGGTTATTAGATCACCACTCAGTCGTCTTTTTTCTAGACTAAATAATACTAATTTTACTAATTTCTCTGGGTATTGTAGTTCCCCCATCTCCTTTATTAATTTTGTTGCCCTTCTTTGTACTCGCTCTAGTTCTTAAAGGAAGGGGTGTAAAGTGTTAATCTATTGGGTGGAGCTGGCAGTGACGGAGCGGGTTTTATAAGAGTATTGCCCGGCCGCGGCCCGGAGTAATTATAATTCCCTCACTGCAGCGAGCCCAATAGCCAGCACACATCCAAGTGACCCGTCTGGTGACCAATTATCCTAGGTGCAGTTCCCTGACTGACCTGAGGGTAAGGGGGGCGCCAGAGAGCTGCAAGTTCCTAAGTGGAAGTGGGATAAATATAAATCCCTGCAGTTTACTGGGTCGGACGGCAGCAGCCGTCGTGTGTGTGCGTGTTTTCGTCACATTTGCGGCACGGAGGGATCACAAGCCGTGATACCCCGGGCTACCATGTGGCGGACCGTGTGCACGTTTTCATCACATGTGCACAGCACTCCATGTGCGATCTAACCAGGGATTTGTTTAGCACAAAAAGAAAAAAAAGAGCATGAACCGCACATTCAAAACTTATATGTTGATCTAAAGCCGCTAGGCAAAAATTATGTAACTGAACATAAGGTTCTTAGTTTAACATTCTGATCAGACTGTATGAAGTCCACTGCCACGTCACGGCAAACCACGTAGTGGGTCCTGACCGCCCTAATGGAGCGGAGCCGTGCGGCGACCACCGCCAACAGAGGCAATGCACCAGCAGGGCAGACTGCCTGCTGCCCCACAGCACCAGTGCTGCAAGACTAAGTCCCCATGACTCCAGACTGCGCCACCCCACCAGCACAAAGCCACAGCAACAATGGCTGCCACACGGCACCCACACCAAAATGAAAGGAGCACTGAAACTCACCTTCCTCCAGCTCTTCAGTGAGAGCCAAAATGGGCTTGGCATAATATCTCACTGTATGTCCATCCCCTTGCCTGGTGTTTCAGAATAAACACACAGTAATGCCTGCAAACAGTTTTATACGTATCCTGGAGTTGGTTATCTTGATAGCAGTATAAATCACTATTTCTCTTTAAAAACTTTACAAACTAATCAGGAAAAAGTATGTTGCCCGGGGAGAGTCCATAACTATCAAAAAATATGACCTTCTTATCATCGCATAGTAAAATCAATATCCAATGTTTTCCACTACTTTTTGAGTTATCGGTATTCACTATAAAAGCTGTGGGTCTCTGAGTCACTCTTTCTTGCAGAAGCAAATCACACGGAAACACCTCAGAAAATATTCATTCTGTATAGCAATTCGCCTTCATCAGTCTTGTGATTTGCTGGGAATCCATCATCAGTAGAAATCATACAAGACTTCACAACGGTTATTAATTTCTAGAATAGATGAATTCAGGGCATACACCACCATATTTACAGTGTGAGGTGTAGGTAGAGCAAACTGTTCTTTGGCACGCAGGTTACCTGTTTTAATGAGAGAGAAGTGGCCTCCAGGCTCTTGAACGGTTGATAAATCAAATGCAAACAATGTGAATCTGTCCATAAATTCTTCTCGATCAATCGCTAGAGCGCAATCAGACTTGTGTTTACCAGATATATTGGCTAGGGTCATATACTCTCTTACGGCTAGATCAATATTGAAATTGGGTTGATATGGCTGGGAAGGTATCTGTGGTCCATCTAAAAATAGAGCTGCATTATTCACATTATATAGTGGAAGTACACCAGATTTTTATTATACGCACCGCTGAGTGCTTCATTATCTACAAAACCCATGATTGGCTGAAATACTTTGGAGGGGTGTAAATGAACAGAAATTGTGGGTGGTGTTTTCACTTTAAATACAGGACACCCATAACATTTGCTTCAGCCTTGACAAACAGAATCTTAAAGACAGAGCTTTCTTGGGAGTCTGAACAGCTGCTCTACTCTTTGAAAAAGTTTGTGATAACTGATATCATAGATGCTAATATTATCAGTGCTTGTATAGTAATATTTATTATATAGTAATAAGCTGGACCTTTGTAATGCCTATATATACCGTATATACTCATGTATAAGCCGACCCCCCTAATTTTGCCACAAAAAACTGGGAAAACGTATTGACTCTCGTATAAGCCTAGGGGGCAAAATGCAGCAGCTACTGGTAAATTACAAAAATAAAAATAGCTACCAATAAAAGTAAAATTAATTGAGACATCAGTAGGTTAAATGTTTTTGAATATCCATATTGAATCAGGATCCCCATATAATGCTCCATACAGTTCATGGTGGCCCCATAAGATGCTCCATACAAAATATTCCCCATATAATGCTCCATAAAGGTTAATAATGGCCCCATAAGATGCTCCATAGAATAATATGCCCTATATGCTGCTCCATAAAGGTTATAGCCCCATAAAATGCTCCGTAGATTATGCCCCATAAGATGCTCCATCGACTATGCCCCCATAAGGTGCTCCATAGATTATGCCCCATATGATGCTCCATAGATTATGCCTCCGTATGATGCTCCATAGATTATGCCAACATATGATGCTCCATAGATTATGCCCCATATGATTCTTCATAGATTATGCCCCATATTGCTGCTGCCGCTGCTGCTGCAAGCGAAAAAAAAAATTACATGTTCACCTCTAGTAGCTGGGGGCCAGGTGCCAGTGTCCTGAGCAGGCGGGGACATCGACGCGCTATGGGGGACAGGTGCCGGTGTCACGGCTGGCTCAGGGCCCCGGCACCTGAGATATTCACCTGTCTCCGGTCCACTGCTGCATGCCGCTGTTTTCTGGGTCCTCCGGCAGTGAATGCTCAGGCAAAGGGCACGGCGCGCAGTACCTACGTCATTGCGCCCTCTGACCTGAACTTCACAGACAGAGGATGCACAGGATAGAGCGGAGCACAGCGGTGGACAGGGGACAGGTGAATATTGCTTATACTTACCCCCTCCTGGAGCGTCTCTGCAGGCCCCTTGCTTGTCCTGTGGTTTCCGGCAGCTATTCCTTCCTTCAGCGGTCACGTGGTACCGCTCATTAAAGTCATAAATATGCACATATTCATGACTTTAATGAGCGGTACCACGTGACCACTGCAGGAAGGAGCCTGAGATTGTGGGAGAAGCAGGGGGCTGCAGAGAAGTATGATCTGACACCCCCGCTCCCCCTCCCCTGCCGACCCCCCCAGTATATGACTCGCGTATAATCCGAAAGGGAGACTTTCAGCCTTAAAAAATGGGCTGAAAATCTCTGCTTATGCGAGAATATATACGGTAGTTATATATATACAGTACAGACCAAAAGTTTGGACACACCTTCTCATTCAAAGATTTTTCTGTATTTTCATGCTATGAAAATTGTAGAATCAAATTGAAGGCATCAAAACTATGAATTAACACATGTGGAATTATACATTACACTTTACAAAAAAGTGTGAAACAACTGAAAATATGTTCTAGGTTCTTCAAAGTAGCCACCTTTTGCTTTGATTACTGCTTTGCACGCAGAAAAGGTGAACGGATGGATTCTACATGCCTGGTTCCCACCGTGAAGCATGGAGGAGGTGGTGTGATGGTGTTAGGGTCTGCGGAATGCACCAAATATATGAGGTAGAGAGGTGCGTTCGCAGCCCGGGGTCCACCGTGCAGGCGGAACCTGCTGCTAGTAAAATGGCGAAAGTAGCAAACTCCGTTATCCCGCAGAGTCGCTAAAATAAACGCCGTAGTGCGTTGTGGCAGTAAATGCGAACTCTGTTACTACCCAGAGCCGCTAACGGAAATGCCACAGTGCTATATGGCGATAGGTGCGAACTCACTTAGCTTCAGTGAGCCGCAAAGTAAAACGCTAGGGCGCTGTCTAGCGTCGAAAGCAAACCATGTTACGTCACAGGGCCGCTGAGGAAAAGTGCTGTGTCCTGTCAAGCTCTCAGGTACACAGTTAAGTGCTAAGCGTACATAACGCGTGATCATGTGCTAATGTCCTCGCGGGAGTCACCCGCAATCTATGGCGTCTGAACGCCAGACCCTGAATACGGCAATCAAAACTCCTCACCGGTTACGCCGGTAATCTAGGTCATCTAGGACACCGACCCTGGCCAGCTACCATACCAAACTCCTCACCGATTAAGTCAGTATTCTAGTGGCTTATTTCAGCCGGGTCCCTAACCACACATACGCATGATCACACTGGCGCATAGCATACAATGGTTGATATTAGCGCATGGCGGCCCAGCCATGCTACCCTTTTATAGCAACAGCTACAGGACCTTCCAGGAACAAGGACCAATGAGAAGCTGTTACAAACACACGTAGCTACATGACCTTCCTGGCGGACCAATAGGAGCCGCTGCAGCACCTGAACATGTGACCCCTGATCTCCAATGAGAGATCTCACTCTGGGCATGCTCAGATGGGAAAACGCAGGACTTTGTCTCAAAGACGGCTGCTCCAGCACTGGCTATAATAGCAGATCCAGGAAAGGCAGCAGCAAGTCACTGCACAGTAGAGGAGTGGGCAAGATGCCTGGACCAATGTCTCTGCTGAGCAGGCTCCACTGCGGCCGGAGATGAATGGGAGACCGCAGCGGGACGGGTTCGAGACTCCCCTTGTGCAGCAGCGGGAACTCGAACCCTACCAGATGGTGTGGGGGTGCTTTTCTGATGACACTGTTGGGGATTAATTCAAAATCGAAGGCATAATGAACCAGAATGGCTACTACAGCATCTTGCAGCAGCATGCTATTCCATTCGGTTTGCGTTTAGTTGGACCATCATTTATTTTTCAACAGGACAATGACCCCAAACACACCTCCAGACTGTGTAAGGGCTACTTGACCAAGAAGGAGAGTGATGAGGTGCTACGCCAGATGACCTGGCCTCCACAGTCACCAGACCTGAACCCAATCGAGATGGTTTGGGGTGAGCTGGACCGCTCGCCGCTTCAATTTGGAATAAATCCCCAACAGTGTCACCAGCAAAGCACCCCCACACCATCACACCACCTCCTCCATGCTTCACGGTGGGAACTAGGCATGTAGAGTCCAGCCGTTCACCTTTTCTGCGTGCAAAGCAGTAATCAAAGCAAAAGGTGGCTACTTTGAAGAACCTAGAATATAAGACATATTTTCAGTTGTTTCACACTTTTTTGTAAAGTGTAATGTATAATTCCACATGTGTTAATTCATAGTTTTGATTCCTTCAGTGTGATTCTACAATTTTCATAGTCATGAAAATACAGAAAAATCTTTGACTGAGAAGGTGTGTCCAAAATTTTGGTCTGTACTGTATATATTCACTTTTTATTATAATTGATATATAATATATAAGTTGTATTTATACACGGTATAGCTTTAGTTAATACTTGCCTAATATTATCTAGAAATATTTATGATATAGTAATAAGCTGGACCTTTGCAATGCCTACATATAGTTATATATTTATATATTCACTTTTTATTATAATTGATATATAATATATAACTTGTATTTATCCACAGTATAGATATAGTTAATGCTTCCCTAAACTTATCTAGTAATATTTATTATATAGTAATAAGCTGTTCCTTTGCAAGGCCTACATATAGTTATATTTATTCACTTTTTATCATAATTTATATATAGTAAATAAGCTGTGTTTATCCATGGTGTAGATATAGTTAATACTTTTCCTTTTTATTTAGGATAGAATCCCAATATTCTTGTGATCAATACGATACCTTTCTTACACCCACACAATTAGAAACTGATCAATATAAATTTTACAACTTTGAATGTATGCAGGAGACAGTCACGCACATCCCAAATTACATTTACACTACTATGTATGGTAGCCCTTTCTGGGAGTTTGAAGGTAAATCATGTACTCATGACTTTGTACAGTTCTTTACAAGCGGTAAAGTTTCAGGTCATACATTTATTGCCCACAGTGCTGGTAGATACGACTCATACTTTATTGTTAAGGAACTGATTTCTGAAAAACTCAGCATGAAGTTGATTTTCCGAGGTGGTCATCTCTTGTGTGTGACACTGCCTGATTTGGAACTAAGATTGAGGCTAAGTTCACACGTTGCGGAATTGCCGCAGACATTTCCGCGGCAATCCCGCACTTCTCTGCCGTGGGAAATACGCATTTTTTTGGTATGCGTATTCCCGCCAGAAACTAGCGTTTTGCAAGCGTAATTAGCTTGCAGAATGCTAGTGTTTTCCTAGCGATCTGTAGCATCGCTTGGAAAACTGATTGACAAGTTGGTCACACGAGTCAAACATAGTGTTTGACACGTGTGACCAACTTTTTACTATTGATGCCGCCTATGCCGCATCAATAGCAAAAAGATCTAATGTAAAAATAATAAAAAAAATAATAAATCGTGATATTCTCACCTTCCGGCGGCACCCGCAGCTTTCCCGCCTCTCAGTGACACTCCCGGCCAATCCCGTTCCCAAGGATGCATTGCGACAGACCCCAGATGACGTAGCATCACGCGAGACCGCTACATCATCTGGGGTGATTTTCGCAATGCATTACTGGGAACGGGAGCGTCGCTGAGAGGCGGGAAAGCTGCGGGGGCCGCCGGAAGGTGAGAATATCATTATTTTTTATTTTAATTATTGTTTTATCAGGGATATGGTACCCAGGACCTGGAGGAGAGTCTCCTCTCCTCCGGATCCTGGGTACCATCCGCACATGAACCGCTTACATTGCGGATGGTGGGCATAGCCACATGCGGTAAGTCAGCGGTTCAATGCATTCCTATGGCAGCGATTCCGCCGAGATTACGTGAAATTAATGAACATGTTGCTTTTTTTTTCGCAAAGCGTTTTTTTCGCAGAAAAAAACGCTGCATGTGCACAAAATTTGCGGAATCCATTTAAATGAATAGGATGCTTAATGCTTGCGTTTTTTTTGCATTTTTGCCACGGGAAAAACGCGAAAAAACGCGAAAATTACTGACGTGTGCACTTAGCCTTATAGATTTGGTAAATTCCATGCCCATGAAACTTAGTAAATTGCCTCAGGCTATGGGATTTTCATGTTCAAAAGGGCATTTTCCCCACTTTTTCAACACTGAAGAAAATCAAAACTATGTGGGCCCTCTACCCACTGTAAAATATTATGGGGTGGAGTACATGTCGACTAGTGAGAAAGGGGAATTCATGGAGTGGTATCAGACCCAGGTAAATACAGCTTTTGGCTTTAAGTCTGAACTAAAAGCTTAATATAGACAAGATGTTGAGATTCTGAGATGCTCATTTGTACTCTATAGGGAACATGTTATGGAAATGATGCGGAAAATTTTAAAATACACTGTAAGCGAGAAAAGAAATTAATTGAAGTGTCCAGATGCATTGATCCTTTTCAATTCATTACCCTGGCATCTGTTTGTATGACAATGTATAGGTTTAAATTTCTACCAAAAAGGACCATCGCTATTTTACCGGGTGATAATTATCACAAGACAAAAAATGCTTTTCATCACCCTCTATACAGTGGCTCATGTAGCCCACACAGAGAACATAGTCATTAAACACGCTTTGAGAGGGGGTAAAAAACAAGTCGGGAAATATTTTTTAGATGGTTATGCCTAATTAGCAACAGACACATTGCCTTTGAATTTCAGGGATGTTTTTACCACAGGTGTCCGGTATGTTATAATGAAAATTATGCAAATAAGGCCTCAAACACTACCTATGGTCAGTTATATTACATCTATTTAGCTAAAAAGCGTTACTTGCAGTACTGCTGTTACACAGTGAGAATTATGTGGGAGCATGAGTGGAATGAAATGGTTGAAAAAGACTCTAATCTTCAAACATTTCTTCTCCAAATGGAATTCACCAAGCCATTAGACCCCCGCGATGCACTTTACAGAGGGCGTACTAATGCCATTAAACTCTATCACAGCCTGAAATCTGGAGAGTTCCTACATTACTACGATTTCACCAGTCTGTACCCCTTTGTAAACAAGACTAAAAGATACCCTAAAAGATAATATGAGGCCACCCTCATATTATCTTTGAGGGATTTTGTTTCATTAAAAATTATTTTGGTATCGCCAAAGTCAAGGTCTACCCACAGAGGGATTTATTTTTTCCGATTCTTCCATGAAAACCTCAACAAAAAATAATTGTACCCACTTTGCTATACATGTGCTGTAAATTCACAGACAGAGGAATGCACACATAGTGATGAAGAGCGTTCTCTGACAGGTACATGGTGTAGTATAGAGCTTGAGATGGCCGTAGAAAAAGGGTACAGAATAGCCCACAACTATGAAATATGGAATTTTTCTAATACCAGTGATGATCTGTTTGCACCATACATTAAATTACATCTTAGGGATAAGCAGGAGGCCTCAGGTTATCCTAGCTTGTCCACTGATGACAACAAGAAACAACAGTACATTGACACCTTTCTTGAAAAAGAAGCTGTATAATTACGGCCTGAAAATACAGGCTTGAATCCTGTAAAGAGACAGATTTCTAAACTTTTCTTAAATTCTTTATGGGGAAAATTTGCCCAGAGATCTAATTTATCATGTACCAGCATTATTAGCAATCCCGATGAGCTTTTTCAACATGTTTTTTTACCTTAATATGACATTTCAATGTTGCATTTTACTGATGATGAAACCACAACAATAGATTAGAAATATATAGAAGGACACCACACCATCAACAAAAACACAAACATTTTTATAGCCTGCTTTACAACAGCGTATGCCAGACTAGAGCTTGACTCTGCTGGACAAATTGCAGGAAATGTGTCTTTATCACAACACAGATTCTGTTATTTTTGTGCAGAGAGAAGGTGAGTGGAGTCCTCCTTTAGGTGATTACCAGGGGGAATTGACCAGTTAGATACCTGAGGATACTTACATCACTGAATTTGTATCTGCAGGACCAAAAACTTACGGCTACAAACTCAACACTGGTAAAACTGTCTTAAAAGTGAAGGGGATAACACTAAATGTTGGTATAATGTAATCTATTAATTTCAACAGTCTAAAAGATCTAGTACTGAACTATCCGCGTAATTTCGATTCTGAAACACAGAAGCGTGTTATCGTTGAACAGCACGGAATTGTGAAAAATAAAAAGTATTGGGACTTTGAAACAAGACAATTGCACAAAACTCAAAAGTGTGTTTGCCCAAAACGTTTACTGATAGACGATTTTACCACTGTCCCTTTTGGTTATTAATTACGGCTTGTGATGGATCCCCGCCTGCAACACCCATTCTCATGCATTTTAGCAGGGCTTTCTAATTCTGGAAAAAGTTATTTTGTGAAACAACTGTTATATAATATTGAAACTCATTTTTATCACCAACCCGATAACATGGTTTGGTTTTAATCGTGTTGGCAAAAGCTATATGGCAAAATTACTCTTTCCTTTCCCAGCATCAGATTTGTGGAGGGTCTGCCACATAAATTCGTAGATAATGAATTATTCCTGCCTGAAAAGGTAAATTTGACTATTGTTGATGATCTCATGGAGAGTGCTAGTGATAATAGTGAAATAAAAAAAGCCTTTACCAAGTACGTACATCACAGAAATCTCAGCAATGTCTCTACCTGGTACAAAACATTTTTTGTCAAGGAAATAAAAGTCGCACTATAAATTTAACCCCTTAGTGACAGAGCCATTTTGCTGCTTAATGGCCAATTATTACAATTCTGACCACTGTCACTTTATGAGGTTATAACTCTGGAATGCTTTAACGAATACAGCTGATTCTGAGATTGTTTTTTCATGACATACTGTACTTCACGTTAGTGGTAAAAAAATTTTATATGACTTGCTTTTATTTATGAAAAAAACGGAAATAAGGCGAAAATTTTGAAAATTTTCGCAATTTTCAAATTTGAAATTTTTATGCCGTTAAATCAGAGAGATATGTCACACAAATTTCTTAATAAATAACATTTCCCTCATGTCTACTTTACATCAGCACCATTTTGGGAGCAAAATTTTCTTTTGTTACGAAGTTATAAGGGTTAAAAGTTGACCAGCGATTTCTCATTTTTACATCATTTTTTTTTAAGGACAACATCACATTTGAAGTCACTTTGAGGGGTCTATATGATAGAAAATACCCAAAAGTGACACCATTCTAAAAACTGCACCCCTCAAGGTGCTCAAAACCACATTCAAGAAGTTTATTAACCCTTCAGGTGCTTCACAGGAGCAGAAGCAATGTGGAAGAAAAAAATTGACATTTAACTTTTTTTTGCAAAAGCTTTACATCGGAACCAATTTTTTTTATTTTCAAAAGTGTTAAAAGAAAAAATGAACCACAAAATTTGTTGTGCAATTTCTCCTGAATACGCCGATACCCCATATGTGGGGGAAAACCACTTTTTGGGCGCACGGCAGAGGTCGCAAGTGAAGGAGTGCCGTTTGACTTTTTCAACGCAGAATTGGCTGGATGCCATGTCGCGTTTAGAGAGCCCCTGATGTGCCTAAACAGTGGAAACCCCCCACAAGTGACCCCATTTTGGAAACAAGACCCATTAAGGAACTTATCTACATGAGTGGTAAGCACTTTGAACCTCCAAGTGCTTCACACAAGTTTAAAACTTAGAGCCGTGAAAAAAAAATCATTTTTTTTCCACAAAAATGATCTTTTCACCCCAATTTTTATTTTCTCAAGGGTTACAAGACCCCAAAAGCTTTTATGCAATTTGTCCTGAGCATGCCAATACCCCATATGTGGGGGTAAACCACTTTTTGGGCGCACGGCAGAGGTCGCAAGGGAAGGAGCGCCGTTTGACTTTTTCAACGCAGAATTGGCTGGACGCTATGTTGCATTTGTAGAGGCCCTGATGTGTCTAAACAGTGGAAACCCCCCACAAGAGACCCCATTTTGGAAACTAGACCCCCTAAGGAACTTATCTAGATGTGTGGTGAGCACTTTGAACCCCCAAGTGCTTCACAGAAGATTATAACGGCCAGGCGTGAAAATAAAAAATCATATTTTTTCCACAAACCTGATCGTTTAGTTCCCAATTTTTTATTTCCCAAGGGTAACAGGAGAAATTAGACCACAAAAGTTGTCCAATTTGTCCTGAGTACGCTGATACCCCATATATGGGGGGAACACTGTTTGGGTGCACAGCAGGGCTTGGAAGGGAAGCAGCGCCGTTTGACTTTTTCAAACCAAAATTGTCTGGAATTGAGATTGGACACCATGTCGCGTTTGGAGAGCCCCTGATGCTCCTAGACAGTGGAAGCCCCACACAAGTAACACCATTTTGGAAAGTAGACCCCCTATGGAACTTATCTAGATCTGTGGTGAGCACTTTGAACCCCCAAGTGTTTCACAAAAGTTTATAATGCCTGGGTGTGAAAAAAAAGCAACAATTTTCCATAAAAATGATTTTTTAGTCCCAAATTTTTGATTTTTCACAAGGAAATTGGACCCCAAAAGTTGTTGTCCAATTTGTCCTGAATACACTGATACCAAATTTGTGGGGGGGGGGAACTGTTTGGGTGCACAGCAGGGCTTGGAAAGGAAGTAATAAAGTTTTGGAATGCAGACGTTGATGGGGGTCATGTTCCATTTGCAGTGCCCCAGATGTGCCTAAACAGTGGAAAACCCCCACAAGTGACCCCATTTTGGAAACTAGACCCCCTAAGTAACTTATCTAGATCTGTGTTGAGTAGTGTTGAGCGATACGATACTGCAAATATCGGATATCGGCCGATATTAGCTGTATCGGCCTTTCGATTCCGAATACCGATATTTTCGTCATATCGGATACCGGAATCGGGATTGTCACTGTCATTGTCAGTGTCCGTCGGTCGGGTCTGTCACTGTCAGTGTCCGTCGGTCGGGTCTGTCAGGAGTCAGCGGCACTTACCTGGCAGAAGATCTCCGGCGGTCACGGCCTGGACTGCTTCATGGCCGCCATCCTCTTCTCCCCGGCGGTCACATGCAGTTTCTCGTGATAACTGCAGTGACTGCTGGGTAATCCCGGCCGTAAAGCAGTCAGTCCGATGATGTCACCGCCGGGGAAGCAGGTTGTCAAGATCCCGTCTGGGTTGGAGCCGATGTTACTGCAAACACTAGGGGAAGCAGAGGCAGGTAGCGTAGTCAGGTGGCAGCCGGAGGTCGGTTCACAGGAGAGCAGTGTTTGTAGCAATGGATCAGGCGGATAACGTAGTCAGGTGGCAGCCGGAGGTCGGTACACAGGAAAGGCAGTTCGGTAACAGAGGAGCAGGCAGATAACGTAGTCAGGTGGCAGCCGGAGGTCGGTACACAGGAGAGCAGTGTTTGTAGCAATGGATCAGGCGGAGAGCGTAGTCAGAAGGCAGGCCGAGGTCGGTTCACAGGAGAGCAGTGTTTGTAGCAATGGATCAGCAGGAAACGCTTGACTAAAGGCTTGGAGCTCAATAATCTCGCAATGACACACCCACAGGGCCAGGTTTATATAGGGTGTGTAATTGGCAATCAGAGGCCCAATCAAAAGAGCACTAGGTGTAGCCAATCAGGAAGAACAGTCAATGGTATCTGGGTTCAGCAAGGAACTTTGCAGCCAGCAGAATAGCTCAGATGGTAGAGCTGCTGGCCAGTGGACAAGAGGTACTGGGTTCGACTCCTGACAGTACTCCCCTCCTTCCAGGATGGCCTCTGGACATCTCAGGAGCTGGCTTATCCGGGTACCTCTGATGAAAGGCTCTTGTTAGTCTAGGAGCATGGACGTTGTCCCTTGGTTCCCATGAATTTTCCTCTGGTCCGTAACCCTTCCACTGCACCAGATACTGCAGTTTACCTCTGAATTTTCGGGAGTCCAGAATCTTATCCACAATGTATTCTTCTTCACCACGGATCCTTTCTGGTGGAGGAGGTGGCTGAATTCTTCCTGGAAACGGGTTTTCACAGAAGGGTTTGAGCAAGGATATGTGAAACACTGGATGAATCTTTAGATTGTTGGGAAGTTCCAAACGAAAAGCAACCTGGTTAATTTTTGCAGAAATTTGAAAAGGTCCAATGAATTTCTGACCCAATTTGGAGGATGGCACATGTGTCTTAAGGTTTTTAGTGGACAGCCAAACTTTGTCTCCAACCTGAAGAGCAGGGGGCACTCTCCGATGTTTATCTGCTGCTTCCTTATATACTTCCTGGGTCTTGAGTAATATCTCTGATAATTCCTTCTGGGATTCCTGTAATTTTGCAAGCCTGTCATTTACAGCAGGAATGGGAGTGTTCACTGGCAGATTAGGGATAAATACTGGATGTACTCCATAATTAGCAAAAAATGGGGTTTGAGATGTAGCGCTATGTATGGAGTTGTTGTAGGAAAACTCTGCTGTTGGTAAATAGTCCACCCAGTCATCCTGAAGATAGGAAATGAAGCAACGGAGGTATTGCTCCAAAGTCTGGTTCGTTCTCTCCGTCTGGCCATTGGACTGAGGATGGAAAGCGGTAGAAAGATTCACCGTGACTCCCAAGGCTGTACAGAAACTCTTCCAAAATTTTGACGTAAACTGAACGCCTCTGTCAGACACCACGCTGTCAGGAATTCCATGTAACCTGAATACCTCTTTGATTATCAGTTCTGCAGTTTTTTCAGCAGTAGGAATTCCTTCAGTTGGAATAAAGTGGGCCATTTTTGTGAGTCGGTCCACTATGACAAGGATGACGGTCATCTGTTTGGAAGGGGGTAGTTCCACAATAAAATCCATGGAAATAGATCCCCAAGGCCTGGATGGAACTGGAAGTGGTTGCAAGAGTCCTAGAGGAGACGATCGTGGGGTCTTGTTTCGTGCGCATGTTAAACAGGTTGAAACATATTTCCTCACGTCCTTCCTACAACTAGGCCACCAAAAGAAACGAAGTAGTAAGTCTTGTGTTTTTGCAACTCCAGGATGTCCTGCCAGTTTAGAATCATGGACACTTTTGAGGACTTCAAGGCGAGAAGATTCAGGTACATATATTTTGTGTTTCTGCATCCAAAACCCCTCTTTGAATGAAAGATCGACGTCTTCCGAAGGATGGTTAAGGAAAGAGTCCTCTTGATATCCATCTTTAATTCTATTACATAGTCCTCTAGAGTGCAATATTCCCAAAAAATTTTTAGGGCCTAGAATTGTATCGTCATTACTAGACCTCTCCTGAGGTTCCGAACACATCCTGGACAGGGCGTCAGCCTTGCCATTTCTTGAACCAGGCCGGTAAGAAATTATAAAATTGAATCTTGAGAAAAATAAGGCCCATCGTGCTTGTCTTGCAGACAATCTTTTTGCTGTACGGAGGAATTCAAGATTCTTGTGGTCCGTGAGGACAGTCACAGGGTGATTGGCACCTTCCAAAAGATGTCTCCATTCGGAGAAGGCAGCTTTAATGGCTAACAGTTCTTTATTACCGATGTCGTAGTTCTTTTCTGCAGATGACATGGTGTGGGAAAGAAACGCACATGGGTGAAGTTGCATTTTGTCCCCAACTCGCTGAGACAGAATGGCTCCCACTGCAGAGTCCGAGGCGTCCACTTCGACAGTAAATGGCAATTCAGGATTTGGGTGTACTAACAATGGAGCAGACGTAAAAAGAGTTTTCAATTTGTCAAAAGCCTCCTGTGCCTCCGGAGACCAGAAAAATGCTTTGGTCTTTTTTGTTAGTGTAGTAATTGGTAGTATGATCCGTGAAAAGTTCTTTATAAATTTTCGGTAAAAATTTGCAAATCCTATGAAACGCTGGACGTCTTTTAAATTTCTTGGAACAGGCCAGTCCACTACAGCATTGATTTTGCCGGGATCCATGCTCAGACCTTCTGGGGAGATGATATATCCCAGAAATTGGATACTGGTTTGTTCAAACTCACATTTTTCAAGTTTAATGTAAAGATGGTTCTCCTGTAGTCGTTCCAAGACTAACTGGACGTGCCTGCGATGCTCTTCCAAGGTGTCTGAAAATATAAGAATGTCATCGAGATAAGCCACAACGAATTGGTCCAAGAAATCTCGAAATACATCATTAATAAAATGTTGAAAGGTGGCTGGGGCATTGCTAAGACCAAAGGTCATAACCAGAGATTCAAAATGTCCATATCTCGTTCTGAAGGCGGTCTTCCACTCATCTCCTGGGCGAATCCGTATGAGGTTGTAAGCCCCTCTAAGATCCAGCTTCGTAAAGATTTTCGCAGAACGGAGTCTCTCAAATAGTTCAGGAATCAAGGGTAGCGGGTAACGATTCTTGACAGTGATATTATTCATCTCTCTGTAGTCAATACATGGCCGCAGAGTGGAGTCTTTCTTTTCAACAAAGAACAGGGGTGCCCCAGCTGGAGATGTGGAAGGTCGAATAAAGCCTTTCTCTAAATTTTCATCCAGGAACTTTCTTAATACCTTCAATTCAGGTTCGGAAAGATTGTAAATCCGTCCAAATGGAATGGTTGCTCCTGGCAGCAATTCAATGGGACAGTCGTAAGGACGGTGAGGAGGTAATTGATCTGCTTTCTTCTTACTGCAGACATCAGAGAACTGCTGATATTGAGGTGGTAGTTTCTCTTCCTTCTCATGCAAAATCTCAGAGATTTGGACTTGTTGGAGAACAGGGGGTTCCTTATGACAATTATTCTTACAGTAGTCAGATGGAAAGGTGATGGTCCTTGATGCCCAGTTGATAGAAGGGTTATGGACTGAAAACCAGGGGATCCCTAGAATAACCGGAAATTTCGGAGATGAGATAAGGTGGAAACTGACAGCTTCATGATGATCCGGTTCGATACAAATCTCCAGTTCGATTGTCTCATGCGTGACAGGTCCAGAAGACAAGGGTGATCCATCCACAGTTTCCATTTCAATTGGTGTGGATTTGGTCCTACTGGAAATATTATTATCACGTGTAAATTTTAAGTCCATAAAATTCCCTCCTGCTCCCGAATCCAACAGGGCAGAGCATTGTATTTTTTGGGTGCCCATTACAACCTGAATGGGGATTACAAAATGAGATGATGTAGTATGTATTTTGTCTATTTCTGGCGTTACTGATGAGATAGTCTGCAAGATGGAATCCGACTGCTGAGAAAGGTCCATATTGCTGGCAGACCTGTTGTTGGTAAAGGCTATAGTCCTTTTGTTAGGACAGTTGATGGCATAGTGTCCAGGGTCCCCACAATAGAGGCAGAGATGTTCTGCACGTCGCCTCTCCTTCTCCTGTGCAGAGAGTGGTCTTCGGATGACGTCGATCTGCATCGGTTCAGACACGCCTTGCGTCTTTTCTTGGTGGTCCGATGCTGAAAATGAGAAGCCAGGGCTATTCCCAAGTGCTCGCAGTCTCTCCTTTCTCCTTTCAGTAAGTCTCTGGTCAATCCGGATACATAGTTGAATAAAGTCCTCCAACTGGTCAGGGGTCTCAACCCTGGCAAGCACGTCTTTCACTGGTTCTGATAACCCTCGTCGAAATTGACTTCTCTGGGCCGCTGGATTCCAGGTGGTGTCGGCCACCCAGCGACGGAACTCCGATGTGTATTCCGCAACAGAGCGACGTCCTTGGCGCAAATTATGTAATTTGGTTTCTGCTGTGGCACAGCGGTTTGGGTCATCAAAAACTTGATTCATAGCTGCGGTGAAGGCTTCCAGGTCATTAAGGAGGTCATAGTCCTTTTCTACATAAGGTGAAGCCCAAGCAAGAGCTTCATCCGTCAGGAGATTTATCATGAAAAAAACTTTCTTCCTCTCACTGGTAAAAGGAGCAGGTTGCATCTGGAAGTATATGCGGCATTGATTGAGGAATCCTCGGTACTGCTTGCGATCCCCACTGAACTTTGCAGGCAGCGGCAGCCGCGCGTTTGATTCGGACCCTGAATTGCGCACGTCCAGAAGTTGTTTTTGTAGCTCAATTACTTCCTGTTGTATCGCCGTGAAATCAGTTTGTAACTTGGCATATTTTCCTTGAGAGTCCGTACAAAAACTTTGAAGCTCCGTAACTTGCCGTCTCAGGGTGTTCACAGCGGACTCCATTTTGGCGCGAGATTATTCTGTCAAGATCCCGTCTGGGTTGGAGCCGATGTTACTGCAAACACTAGGGGAAGCAGAGGCAGTAGCGTAGTCAGGTGGCAGCCGGAGGTCGGTTCACAGGAGAGCAGTGTTTGTAGCAATGGATCAGGCGGATAACGTAGTCAGGTGGCAGCCGGAGGTCGGTACACAGGAAAGGCAGTTCGGTAACAGAGGAGCAGGCAGATAACGTAGTCAGGTGGCAGCCGGAGGTCGGTACACAGGAGAGCAGTGTTTGTAGCAATGGATCAGGCGGAGAGCGTAGTCAGAAGGCAGGCCGAGGTCGGTTCACAGGAGAGCAGTGTTTGTATCAATGGATCAGGCGGAGAGCGTAGTCAGAAGGCAGGCCGAGGTCGGTTCACAGGAGAGCAGTGTTTGTAGCAATGGATCAGCAGGAAACGCTTGACTAAAGGCTTGGAGCTCAATAATCTCGCAATGACACACCCACAGGGCCAGGTTTATATAGGGTGTGTAATTGGCAATCAGAGGCCCAATCAAAAGAGCACTAGGTGTAGCCAATCAGGAAGAACAGTCAATGGTATCTGGGTTCAGCAAGGAACTTTGCAGCCAGCAGAATAGCTCAGATGGTAGAGCTGCTGGCCAGTGGACACGAGGTACTGGGTTCGACTCCTGACACAGGTAATCAGCTGTGCTGCGTCGCGATGTATGCAGACCCTGGATGGTCGTGGGACACTCGTTACTATGGACTGCGTCGGACAGGTGGTATACTGTTGGTTTTTTTTTTTTTCTTTTTTTACAGGAGATCGATGGCGTCGCAGGAATACAATAAAAGAAATGAAAACTGTGTTGTCTCTTTTATTTCATTAAAATACTTTTTTCTTGCTGTGTCTTTTTTTTAAACATTTAATAACTTTGGGATTAATAATGGATGGTGTCTTATTGACACCTCTCCATTATTAACCGGGCTTATTGTCACCGTGCAATCAATGGTGACATTAACCCCTTATTACCCCACTTGCCACCGCTACAGGGCAAGTGGGAAGAGCCGGGTAAAGTGCCACAATTAGCACATCTTTTGATGCGCCAAATGTGGGGCTGCTGTAGCCTGGTATTATCAGGCTGTTGAGGGCCAAAATCCATGGGCCTTGACAGTCTTTTAATACCAGGCCGCAGCAGTCTGCATTTTACTTGGCTGGTTAACAAAAATAGGGGGACCCCTACGCCGTTTTTTTTTTCGAGGTGTAAAATTGCTGAAAAAACATGCGTGGGCTCCCGCCCTATTTTCGCAACCAGACAGACAAAGCCAGTGAGTGGGGGCAGATAATAATAGGCCAGAGAGGGACCATTATTTTTGGCCCCCCCCGGCTACTAACATCTGCCCCCAGACACCCCAGAAAGGGCAAATCTCTAATTAGATTTGCCCTTTCTGGCACTTTGCCCGTCTATTCCCATTGCCCTGTAGCGGTGGCGAATGGGTTAATAAGGGGTTAAAATGACCTTGCAATTGAAAGGTCACTTTAAGCCAGGTTAATAATTGAGAGCTGTCAATTAGACAACTATCAATTATTAATCCTATTGTATAAAAGAAAAATCAAACACACACACTTTAATAAAAAAGAAGTTTAATGAAATAATCACACAGTTTTTGACCATATTTTATTTACCTGCTAAAACCATTTCCTGTAATAAAAATAAAATAATAAAGCAAAATTATTCTTACCTATCCCATGCACAGTCAGGTCCCACGGTGTAATCCTTCAGAAAGGGTTAATGTTTACTGCAGGGACCGCAGCTAATGCTGCAGCCTCACAGTAAACCCCCAAATGAATGAGTTCCTCTCCTGGCTGACAGGAGAGGAAGTGGAAAGCTTAATTGATTGCTTTCCACTTTCACTTCAGGTCAGCCAGGGACACCATCAGTGACGTCAGAGGGAACTGATTAACAAAAATAGGGGTTCCCTTCGAAAAAAAAATGGCGTGGGGTCCCCCCTATTTTTGTTAACCAGCCAGATGAAGCAGACCGCTGAGGCCTGGATTTTCAGGCTGTTAAGGAGCCAAGATCCATGGACCTTGCCAGCCTGATAATACCAGGCCACAGCAGTCTGCATATCTTGGCTGATTAACAAAAATAGGGGATCCCCTCGAAAAAAAAATGGCGTGGGGTCCCCCCTATTTTTGTTAACCAGCCAGATGAAGCAGACCGCTGAGGCCTGGATTTTCAGGCTGTTAAGGAGCCAAGATCCATGGACCTTGCCAGCCTGATAATACCAGGCCACAGCAGTCTGCATATCTTGGCTGATTAACAAAAATAGGGGATCCCCTCGAAAAAAAAACGGCGTAGGGGTCCCCCTATTTTTGTTAACCAGCCAGATGAAGCAGACCGCTGAGGCCTGGTTTTTCAGGCTGGTAAGGATCCAATATCCATGGACCTTGCAAGCCTGATAATACCAGGCCACAGCAGTCTGCTTAGCTTGGCTGGTTAACAAAAATAGGGGATCCCCTCGAAAAAAAAAAGGCGTAGGGGTCCCCCTATTTTTGTTAACCAGCCAAGTAAAATGCAGACTGCTGCGGCCTGGTATTAAAAGACTGTCAAGGCCCATGGATTTTGGCCCTCAACAGCCTGATAATACCAGGCTACAGCAGCCCCACATTTGGCGCATCAAAAGATGTGCCAATTGTGGCACTTTACCCGGCTCTTCCCACTTGCCCTGTAGCGGTGGCAAGCGGGGTAATAAGGGGTTATTGTCACCGTTGATTGCACGGTGACAATAAGCCCGGTTAATAATGGAGAGGTGTCAATAAGACACCGATCCATTATTAATCCCAAAGTTTTTAAATGTTTAAAAAAAAGACACAGCAAGAAAAAAGTATTTTAATGAAATAAAAGAGACAACACAGTTTTCATTTTTTTTATTACTCTCTCATTCCTGCGACGCCATCGATCTTGTAAAAAAATAAAAAAAAACAAACCAACAGTATACCACCTGTCCGACGCAGTCCATAGTAACGATTGTCCCACGACGATCCAGCTCTGCTACATCGGAATGACAGGCAGAGCCTGATATCCCGGCGCAGCACAGCTGCTTACCAGCTTCCCCGGCGGTGACGTCATCGGACTGCTTTACGGCCGCGATTACCCAGCAGTCACTGCAGTTATCGCGAGATACTGCATGTGACCGCCGGGGAGAAGAGGATGGCGGCCATTAAGCAGCCCGGGATGTGACCGCCGGAGATCTTCTGCCGGGTAAGTGCCGCTGACTCCTGACAGACCCGACCGACGGACACTGACAGTGACAGTGACATTCCGATTCCGGTATCCAATATGACGAAAATATCGGAACTCGGAATCGGAATTCCGATACAGCCAATATCGGCCGATACCCGATACTTGCGGTATCGGAATGCTCAACCCTACTCAACACTAGTGTTGAGCACTTTAAACCCCAAGTGTTTCACAAAAGTTTATGCCTGGGTGTGAAAAAAAAAACAAAAAGCAATTTTCCACAAAAATGATTTTTCAGTCCCAAATTTTTGATTTTTCACAAGGAAATTGGACCCAAAAAGTTGTTGTCCAATTTGTCCTGAGTCCACTGATACCAAATATGTGGGGGGGGTAGTGTTTGGGTGCACAGCAGGGCTTGGAAAGGAAGTAATAACGTTTTGGAATGCAGACGTTGATGGGAGTCATGTTCCGTTTGCAGTGCCCCAGATGCGCCTAAACAGTGGAAAACCCCCACAAGTGACCCATTTTGGAAACTAGACCCCCTAAGGAACTTATCTATATGTGTGGTGAGCACTTTGAACCCCAAAGTGCTTCACAGAAATTTATAAACGCAGAGCCGTGAAAATAAAAAAAAAAAATTTTCCTCAAAAATGATTTTTTTAGCCAGCTATTTTTTATTTTCCCAAGTGTAACAAGAGAAATTAGAACCCCAAAATTGGTGTGCAACTTGTCCTGAGTACGCTGATACCCCATATGTTGGGGTAAACCACTGTTTGGGTGCACGGCAGGGCTCGGAAGGGAGGGAGCGCCATTTGACTTTTTGAACGCCACGTCGTGTTTGGAGACCCCCTGATGTGCCTAAATAGTGGAAACCCCTCAATTCTAGCTCCAACCTAACCCCAACACACCCCTAACCCTAATCACAACCCTAACCCTAATCCTAACCCTAATCCCAACCCTAATTCCAACCCTAATTGTAACCCTAATCCTAATTGTAGCCCTAACCCTAATTGTAACCCTAACCCTAATTGTAACCATAACCCTTATTATAACCCTAACCCTAAGGCTAGGTTCATTTTGCGTTTTACCAGCCCGTTCAACACATAGCGTTGACGGGCTGGTAATGGTATAGCATAACGCGATCGTGTTATGCTATACCCGCTAGCGCAGAGGACTCAGCAGATGATTCATCTGCGCTAGCGGTGATGGAGCCCAGGCGCTGCAGCCCGCATCTGAGGCTCTGTCACTGAATGATGGCACATCGTGAACGCATGCCGCTTTACGGCATGCGTCGCCATGCGCCCTCAAATGGGGGTGAATGTCAGCGTTAACGGACTGCGTTACACCGCGTTATACCGCGGTGTAACGCAGTCCGTCTAACGGACTGCCATAACGCAGTATGAACCCAGCCTAACCCTAATTATAACACTAACACTAACCCTAACCCTAGCCCTAACCCTAAACCTAGCCCTAACCCTAACCCTAATGGAAAAATGAAAATAAATATAATTTCTATATTTTATTATATGTCCCTAACTAAGGGGGTGATAAAAGGGGGTTATGTACTGTTTTTTTATTTTGATCGCTGTGATAGTTTATCACAGTGATCAAAATGTACTTTTAGGAGAATGAATGAAAATTTTTTTGAATCTGCCCGCCATTTTTTTTTTACAGGAAGAAGACCCGGGAGCCTGGGGCCTGCCAGAGGACGGGGGACACCGGGAGGTACAGGGGGGATCGGGGGACCTGGGGACCCTAATTCTCTCCCCTCTGATGTGCGATCACATCAGGGTGGAGAGAAATCTTTTTTTTTTTTGCGGTCGCCGTTATACTCAGTATAATGGCGATCGCGACAACGGGGTCGGTAACTATTGACCCGGATCATGTTCTCTGGGGTCTCGGCTACCCTCGGCAGCTGAAACCCCAGATAAAATTGCCCACCCCCTGGCAGATCGCGGCAGGCGCACTGAGCATGCGCCCGCCATTCAAGATGGCGGCGCCCACCGGAGGAGGCAGGTGGGCCCGGAGGCCACAAGGGGCATATTGGGGGCCACAAGGGTGGGATCGGGACCCTTTTTTTCTGTCCTCTGATGTCCGATGACATCAGAGGACAGAGACATTAAATGGCACATCAGATTTTTTTTGTTGCGATCGCCGTTTTGGGTTAATAACGGCGATTGCAACATCGGGTCGGTAAAAACCGACCCGATTCATATTCTCTGGTGGGCGCTATTCACTTTTTCCACAGTGCCGTTAATTAACGGCGCTGTGGTTTAAGTACCCTTAATGCTTAATGACCGCCGTTAAAAGGCGTATCGGCGGTCGTTAAGGGGTTAAACACAAAATACATGGTACTTTTTAATAACCCTCGAGATAAATTACAAATTGTAATACTAGCACGACAAATGTACCCGTGAAAAACTTGCTTTTTCTTAGAAACTTTTGAGAATGCCACGCGTGAACTTTATGGGTATTTGATGCTTGACTTAAGAGCCGATACCCCTGAGGAACTTCGCTTGGGGACAGGTCTTTTTCCTCCAGCTTTTCCAACTGTGTAAGTTCAAAAGAAAACTCTCTAAAAAGTGAATTTACACAAAATCAGACATTCTACACTGTGGCCATAGTGTTGTAAAGATGTCTTAGAGAATACACCATAATTGGGACCTCTAAAAAACACTGGTGAAGGCATCTCCTTCTGTCAGAAAATCTATTTGTGCAATGCCAGCCACAATTTAATTACAGCGATAGGGGAAATCACTTTAAATGTCTTAAAAAGGTGAATTCCTCTGAAAGAGCGACAAAAAAATATGCTGAAAAAGTGGAGTAAAGCTATAAAAGCCATGAGTAATAAATACCACAGCATAAAGAAAAAGAAGGGTCTACTAAAGTAGACCAGAGAATTTATAGGTCCTCTTTTAGGTTTTGTGATTCCGATATTAATAAGTCTACTCAATCAGCGGTAATTAATGGAACATACCGAGAAAATTTATCTTGCTCCCAAACAGGAAATAATTCAACTTAGACCCTTAGACCCCCCTATTACAACCAACATATGCCAGAGTGTAATCCAAAGTCTTGATGGAGAAATTGCTGAGATTTTACAACGTTGTGATATACCAGACGATATGAAAATTAAAAAAAATAGTGATGTACTACAGAGATACTTGATCATTAGCACTCCTGAATCTGATCACCAACAATTGTCGACTTCAGTACCTGATAAAAATACAATGTTATTGAAATTGTAAGCCATGTAAATCCGAGATATAAAAAGAATGCAGAATTTTTACTAGGCAGACTGTTACAGAACCAAAATATTACTTCATGGAATGATAAAGGAAAGTGAATTTTTATTCAAAGGAACTGTAATTCCCCTTTCTAACATGCTGGATTTGGTATGTAACACAGCTCAGTCATGCCATGTCCAGAAGTAACTTACCCAGGGGCTGGATACATTTATACAGGCTATGGTAGAATTAAATGTACCCTCCACTGTCATGGGTAATTCCACTACCAGAGAACAATTAGATCGATTAAAAATTCCAATGAACTAAACTGATGGAATATCTAAGTCACGAACACTGTTCACACCACACCGTGCGATTTGTCCTTTTCACTCCTCCACACTAGGTATTGCTCAAGGCCCATTGAGGCGTAAAAAAAGAGTATCACTGATACTACAATCCATGTGGCTCA
This sequence comes from Oophaga sylvatica, assembly GCA_033576555.1. Lineage (NCBI taxonomy): Eukaryota > Metazoa > Chordata > Amphibia > Anura > Dendrobatidae > Oophaga > Oophaga sylvatica. Next base: position 158,561,399 of record JARQOD010000002.1, on the reverse strand, counting down.
CTATGTAGCAGTTATCGATTGTGAAAGCTATAAATTATTATATAAGAAATATTATGTATATACATTATTAAATTCCACGTTATCTATGTGATTGTAATAGTGAATGTTCAGTGATAATTGATTTAATTTGTTTAATTGTGGTGCATTGTGGGTTTCAAGAAATATAATGTAACTGATTGAATCTAATTGAACAATGAAATTTATTAATACGTCTTTATAAGATGCCATTGATTTTGTTCAATAAACATTATAACTTTTATCTGAAAAAGGTGTCTCTCATTCTTTATTTTACTCAGTACTGTTTATCGTATCAAATTGTTAATAAAAGAGAATACATAATATCCGCACTATAAATTCTATATAAATGGTCCTATTTAAATAATAGCTGTATCAAAAACCTATATATTGTCCCTATAAAATAATAGGCAAAATGAAATAATTCTGATTAACATATCAATCGCACATTGTTTCATTTTGATTACTGGAATTCTTGTCAGTTACGAATTTAATACACTTTGATACACTATGATAGTCGTATGATATCTATTTAATACACTTTAATATCACTTTGCTATAAATAAATTTGTTGGAAACAATTTTATACACTTTTTGATTCACAACGATATTAGTAGAATATCTATTTAATACACTTGATTTCACTACAATATTCGCACGAATATCTATTTCATGCCCTTTAATACACTACAATAGCCACATGATATCTTTTTAATTCTCTTTAATATCAGTTTGATGCACTTTGATATCACTTTGATATCAATTTGATATCAAATTGATAGTGGGCGGGGCACTTGTCAGATTTCTTTTTGATGAGACATTCCTCCCCCTTACTACTTATAGATATTAGGTTAAATCTTGCTAGTATTGTCTGTCTCTCTAATATTTATAGAGTAGAGATTAGTCAGCCTTTTGATAGAGAGAGAAACCTTGATGGTAAGAAAGCAGAAGATTCTGCGGCACTTAGAACGCCTAAAATTACTGTCAAGAGGAGAGAAGAGAAGAGCAAAAATAATGTGACAAAGCAAAGTGAAGGCATTCTCATTCTTAAAATAGGGAATATCACAAGTTATTTCCGAATCCGCAGGGCCGCCATCAGGGCATGAGAACCCTTACTGCTGTATGGGGCCCGGTCATTAGGGGGGGGCCCGCCGCCCGAGCATGCAGGTCTGCGCTCGGGCCCGGGGGCCCCCAACATTTTGAGGCTCCCCCTGCACCTCAAGGGGCCCCCAGCTAGCGGCACATCACACAGCCGCTATGGGGGCCCCTGTGTGGCAGGGGGGCCCGCCTGCCCCCAGCGCCGACTCCCCCCGCCGCTGCATTGAACTATACCGGCGTCTGCCAGTACAGTTCAAAGCGATGATGGAGGAGAGAGCGTCAGCTGATGCTCCCTCTCCCATCATTCCCTGCTCTGCCTCTGACACAGCGCGCTCACTGTGTGCCGGGCAGAGCAGGAGACAGGAGCTGGGAGCAGCGCTGGCACGAGGATGAGGTGAGGAGTGTTTTTTTTTTATAAATCTGTCCTGCTGTGGGGCAATTCCTGGGGGGGAGGGGAGATGAGGGCTGTAAAATGTGGGCCCTGCTGTATACTATGGGGGCCCTGCTATATCCAATGTGGGCCCTGCAATATACAATGGGGGCCCTGCTGTATGCTATGGGGGCCCTGCTGTCTACTATAGGGGCCCTGCTGTAAAATGGGGGGCCTTGCTATATACTTTGTGGGGCCTGCTATATACAATGTGGGCCCTGCTGTAAAATGGGGGCCCTGCTATATACTATGTGGGTCCTGCTATATACAATGTGGGCCCTGCTATATACTATGGGGGCCCTGCTGTAAAATGTGGGCCCTGCTATACACTATGGGGGCCCTGCTATATACAATGGGGGCCCTGCTATATACTATGTGGGCCCTGCTGTATACTATGTGGGCCCTGCTATATACTATGTGGGCCCTGCTGTATACAATGTGGGCCCTGCTATATACAATGTGGGCCCTGCTATATACTATGTGGGCCCTGCTATATACTATGTGGGCCCTGCTGTACACTATGTGGGCCCTGCTGTACACTATGTGGGCCCTGCTGTACACTATGTGGGCCCTGCTGTACACTATGTGGGCCCTGCTGTATACTATGTGGGCCACGCTGTACACTATGTGGGCTGTGTTATATACTATGGGGGATATATTATATTTTATAGGGTGGCTGTTATATAATATATGTGGCTGTGTAATATACTTTGTGGCTGTGTTATATACTATGGGGGCTACATTATATTCCTTTGGGGAGGCAGGCTGTATGATATTCTATTCGGGGATACATTATATTCTATGGGGGGCTGTATTATATTTATTATATTCTATGAGGGGTGATTGCATCATACTCTATGAGGTGGCTACATTGTATTCTATGAGGGGCTAGATTATATTGTATGGGGCTTCATTATACTTTATGAGGGGCTACATTATATTCTATGGGGGCTGCATTATACTATATGAGTAGGGCTACATTGTATTTTATGGAGGGGCTACATTATACTATATAAGGGGGCTCAATTATATTCTATGGGGGTTTAGATTATACTCTGTGGGGTGGTTGCATTATACTCTGTGGGGTGGTTGCATTATACTCTGTGGGGTGGTTGCATTATACTCTGTGGGGTGGTTGCATTATACTCTGGGTGGTTGCATTATACTCTGGGGTGGTTGCATTATACTCTGGGGTGGTTGCATTATGCTCTGTGGGGTGGCTGCATTATGCTCTGTGGGGTGGCTGCATTATGCTCTATAGGGTAACTGCATTATACTATACGTGGGCTGCATTATACTGTATTGAGGACTATGGGGAATACATTATACCATATGAAGAACTATGGGGTGCATTATACTATGGGAAGTGAATTGTACTACATGGATGACTATGGCGGTGCATTATACTATATGGAGCACTATGAGGAGTGTATTATACTATATGGATGACTGAGTGTATTTTAATATATTGAGGGCTATTAGGAGTGTATTATACTATATGGAGGACTATGGATACATTATATTATATGGAGGACTATGTGGTGTGCACTTTACAATATGGAGGACTGTGGTGCACATAATAATATATGGAGGACTATGGGGTGTATTATACTAAACAAGCAAAATGCTGCATATTCATCGAGTGATTGGTGTTAGGCTAAGTGCACACGTTCAGGAATGTTTGCAGAATTTTCCTGAGCAAAAACTGACTTTTTCCGCGGTAAACTTTCTAGGTCAATAATATAGCGGGAAAAAGGCTAGAATTCCGCAAAATTAATGAACATGTTGGCTCTTTTTCCGAGATGCGTTTTTTTCGCGGAAAAAAACGCACCATGTGCACAAAAATTGCGGACTTCATTCTAAATGATAGGATGCTTAATTCATGCGTTTTTGATGCGTTTTTTTCCCGCGAAAAAAACGCAAATAATCCTGAAAGTGTGCACATAGCCTGAATGTGTCATTGGTGAGGGCATGGTGCAGAAGTGAAGTTTTTCCATGAAAGGGCGGAGGGATTTTGGAAGGTTTGCGTGGTGGAGGAGGAGCTAGGGTGGATGCGGAACTGGGGGGTGGAGCCTGGGCGGAGTCTCAAGGGGGGCCCCATAAATTTTGCCAGTATGGGGCCCCGAAATTCCTAGTGGCAGCCCTGCGAATCCGTACAAGGTCTGATAATCCTCTGGATAGACTAAGATACAGCATGTGATAGAGGCATCCCATCCATCAGCATTGTGTAAAATGGCACCAGGAAAGTTTTTCTTTTCAATCTTTGAAAATTGAATTACAAAGTATTCAAATTTGAGAGTGTAGTGAAGATAGTGTCAGGAATCGAACCCAGTGTCTCTTGTCCACCGGCCAGCAGCTCTACCATCTGAGCTATTCTGCTGGCTACAAAGTTCCTTGCTGAACCCGGATACCATTGACTGTTCTTCCTGATCGGCTTCACCCAGTGCTCTCTCGTTTGGCCTCTGATTGCCAATTACACGCCCTATATAAACCTGGCCCTGTGGGTGTGTCATTGCGAGATTATTGTGCTCTTAGCCTCTAGTCAAGCGTTCCCTGCTGTTCCTGCTGCTACAAACACTGCTCTCCTGTGAACTGACCTCGGCCTGCCCTTCTGACTACGCTCTCCGCCTGATCCATTGCTACAAACACTGCCTTTCCTGTGTACCGACCTCCGGCTGCCACCTGACTACGCTACCTGCCTCTGCTTTCCCTAGTGTTTGCAGTAACATCGGCTCCAACCCAGACGGGATCTTGACAGAATAATCTCGCACCAAAATGGAGTCCGCTGTGAACACCCTGAGGCGGCAAGTTACGGAGCTTCAAAGTTTTTGTACTGATTCTCAAGGAAAATATTCCAAGTTACAAACTGATTTCACGGTGATACAACATGAAGTAATTGAGCTACAAAAACAACTTCTGGACGTGCGCAATTCAGGGTCCGAATCAAACGCGTGGCTGCCGCTGCCTGCAAAGTTCAGTGGGGATCGCCAGCAGTATAGAGGAAGAAAGTTTTTTTCATGATAAATCTCCTGACGGATGAAGCTCTTGCTTGGGCTTCACCTTATGTAGAAAAGGACTATGGAAGCCTTCACCGCAGCTATGAATCAAGTTTTTGATGACCCAAACCGCTGTGCCACAGCAGAAACCAAATTACATAATTTGCGCCAAGGACGTCGCTCTGTTGCGGAATATACATCAGAGTTCCGTCGCTGGGTGGCCGACACCACCTGGAATCCAGCGGCCCAGAGAAGTCAATTTCGACGAGGGTTATCAGAACCAGTGAAAGACGAGCTTGCCAGGGTTGAGACCCCTGATCAGTTGGAGGACTTTATTCAACTATGTATCCGGATTGACCAAAGACTTACTGAAAGGAGAAAGGAGAGACTGCGAGCACTTGGGAATAGCCCTGGCTTCTCATTTTCAGCATCAGACCACCAAGAAAAGACGCAAGGCGTGTCTGAACCAATGAAGATCGACGTCATCCGAAGACCACTCTCTCCACAGGAGAAGGAGAGGCGACGTGCAGAACATCTCTGCCTCTATTGTGGGGACCCTGGACACTATGCTATCAACTCTCCTAACAAAAGGACTATAGCCTTTACCAACAACAGGTCTGCCAGCAATATGGACCTTTCTCAGCAGTCGGATTCCATCTTGCAGACTATCTCATCAGTAACGCCAGAGATAGACAAAATACATACTACATCATCTCATTTTGTAATCCCCATTCAGGTTGTAATGGGCACCCAAAAAATACAATGCTCTGCCCTGTTGGATTCGGGAGCAGGGGAAATTTTATGGACTTAAAATTTACACGTGATAATAATATTTCCAGTAGGACCAAATCCACATCAATTGAAATGGAAACTGTGGATGGATCACCTTTGTCTTCTGGACCTGTCACGCATGAGACAATCGAACTGGAGATTTGTATCGAACCGGATCATCATGAAGCTGTCAGTTTCCACCTTATTTCATCTCCGAAATTTCCGGTTATTCTAGGGATCCCCTGGTTTTCAGTCCATAACCCTTCTATCAACTGGGCATCAAGGACCATCACCTTTCCATCTGACTACTGTAAGAATAATTGTCATAAGGAACCCCCTGTTCTCCAACAAGTCCAAATCTCTGAGATTTCGCATTAGAAGGAAGAGAAACTACCACCTCAATATCAGCAGTTCTCTGATGTCTGCAGTAAGAAGAAAGCAGATCAATTACCTCCTCACCGTCCTTACGACTGTCCCATTGAATTGCTGCCAGGAGCAACCATTCCATTTGGACGGATTTACAATCTTTCTGAACCTGAATTGAAGGTATTAAGAAAGTTCCTGGATGAAAATTTAGAGAAAGGCTTTATTCGACCTTCCACATCTCCAGCTGGGGCACCCCTGTTCTTTGTTGAAAAGAAAGACTCCACTCTGCGGCCATGTATTGACTACAGAGAGATGAATAATATCACTGTCAAGAATCGCTACCCGCTACCCTTGATTCCTGAACTATTTGAGAGACTCCATTCTGCGAAAATCTTTACGAAGCTGGATCTTAGAGGGGCTTACAACCTCATACGGATTCGCCCAGGAGATGAGTGGAAGACCGCCTTCAGAACGAGATATGGACATTTTGAATCTCTGGTTATGACCTTTGGCCTTAGCAATGCCCCAGCCACCTTTCAACATTTTATTAATGATGTATTTCGAGATTTCTTGGACCAATTCGTTGTGGCTTATCTCGATGACATTCTTATATTTTCAGACACCTTGGAAGAGCATCGCAGGCACGTCCAGTTAGTCTTGGAATGACTACAGGAGAACCATCTTTACATTAAACTTGAAAAATGTGAGTTTGAACAAACCAGTATCCAATTTCTGGGATATATCATCTCCCCAGAAGGTCTGAGCATGGATCCTGGCAAAATCAATGCTGTAGTGGACTGGCCTGTTCCAAGAAATTTAAAAGACGACCAGGATTTGCAAATTTTTACCGAAAATTTATAAAGAACTTTTCACGGATCATACTACCAATTACTACACTAACAAAAAAGACCAAAGCATTTTTCTGGTCTCCGGAGGCACAGGAGGCTGTTGACAAGTTGAAAACTCTTTTTACGTCTGCTCCATTGTTAGTACACCCAAATCCTGAATTGCCATTTACTGTCGAAGTGGACGCCTCGGACTCTGCAGTGGGAGCCATTCTGTCTCAGCGAGTTGGGGACAAGATGCAGCTTCACCCATGTGCGTTTCTTTCCCACACCATGTCATCTGCAGAAAAGAACTACGACATCGGTAATAAAGAACTGTTAGCCATTAAAGTTGCCTTCTCCGAGTGGAGACATCTTCTGGAAGGTGCCAATCACCCTGTGACTGTCCTCACGGACCACAAGAATCTTGAATTCCTCCGTACAGCAAAAAGATTGTCTGCAAGACAAGCACGATGGGCCTTATTTTTCTCAAGATTCAATTTTATAATTTCTTACCGGCCTGGTTCAAGAAATGGCAAGGCTGACGCCCTGTCCAGGATGTGTTCGGAACCTCAGGAGAGGTCTAGTAATGACGATACAATTCTAGGCCCTAAAAATTTTTTGGGAATATTGTACTCTAGAGGACTATGTAATAGAATTAAAGATGGATATCAAGAGGACTCTTTCCTTAACCATCCTTCGGAAGACGTCGATCTTTCATTCAAAGAGGGGTTTTGGATGCAGAAACACAAAATATATGTACCTGAATCTTCTCGCCTTGAAGTCCTCAAAAGTGTCCATGATTCTAAACTGGCAGGACATCCTGGAGTTGCAAAAACACAAGACTTACTACTTCGTTTCTTTTGGTGGACTAATTGTAGGAAGGACGTGAGGAAATATGTTTCAACCTGTTTAACATGCGCACGAAACAAGACCCCACGATCGTCTCCTCTAGGACTCTTGCAACCACTCCCAGTTCCATCCAGGCCTTGGGGATCTATTTCCATGGATTTTATTGTGGAACTACCCCCTTCCAAACAGATGACCGTCATCCTTGTCATAGTGGACCGACTCACAAAAATGGCCCACTTTATTCCAACTGAAGGAATTCCTACTGCTGAAAAAACTGCAGAACTGATGATCAAAGAGGTATTCAGGTTACATGGGATTCCTGACAACGTGGTGTCTGACAGACGCGTTCAGTTTACGTCAAAATTTTGGAAGAGTTTCTGTAAGCCATGGGAGTCACAGTGAATCTTTCTACCGCTTTCCATCCTCAGTCCAATGGCCAGACGGAGAGAACGAACCAGACTTTTGAGCAATACCTCCGTTGCTTCATTTCCTATCTTCAGGATGACTGGGTGGACTATTTACCAACAGCAGAGTTTGCCTACAACAACTCCATACATAGCGCTACATCTCAAACCCCATTTTTTGCTAATTATGGAGTACATCCAGTATTTATCCCTAATCTGCCAGTGAACACTCCCATTCCTACTGTTAATGACAGGCTTGCAAAATTACAGGAATCCCAGAAGGAATTATCAGAGATATTACTCAAGACCCAGGAAGTATATAAGGAAGCAGCAGATAAACATCGGAGAGTGCCCCCTGCTCTTCAGGTTGGAGACAAAGTTTGGCTGTCCACTAAAAACCTTAAGACACATGTGCCATCCTCCAAATTGGGTCAGAAATTCATTGGACCTTTTCAAATTTCTGCAAAAATTAACCAGGTTGCTTTTCGTTTAAAACTTCCCAACAATCTAAAGATTCATCCAGTATTTCACATATCCTTGCTCAAACCCTTCTGTGAAAACCCGTTTCCAGGAAGAATTCAGCCACCTCCTCCACCAGAAAGGATCCGTGGTGAAGAAGAATACATTGTGAATAAGATTCTGGACTCCCGAAAATTCAGAGGTAAACTGCAGTATCTGGTGCAGTGGGAAGGTTACGGACCAGAGGAAAATTCATGGGAACCAAAGGACAACGTCCATGCTCCTGGACTTACAAGAGCCTTCCATCAGAGGTACCCAGATAGGCCAGCTCCTGAGATGTCCAGAGGCCATCCTGGAAGGAGGGGAGTACTGTCAGGAATCGAACCCAGTGTCTCTTGTCACTTGCCAGCAGCTCTACCATCTGAGCTATTCTGCTGGCTACAAAGTTCCTTGCTGAACCCGGATACCATTGACTGTTCTTCCTGATCGGCTTCACCCAGTGCTCTCTCGTTTGGCCTCTGATTGCCAATTACACGCCCTATATAAACCTGGCCCTGTGGGTGTGTCATTGCGAGATTATTGTGCTCTTAGCCTCTAGTCAAGCGTTCCCTGCTGTTCCTGCTGCTACAAACACTGCTCTCCTGTGAACTGACCTCGGCCTGCCCTTCTGACTATGCTCTCCGCCTGATCCATTGCTACAAACACTGCCTTTCCTGTGTACCGACCTCCGGCTGCCACCTGACTACGCTACCTGTCTCTGCTTTCCCTAGTGTTTGCAGTAACATCGGCTCCAACCCAGACGGGATCTTGACAGATAGGCTATTGTAATTTATATATGAAAACAAGGAACAGAGTCATCGTGATAATATAAAATGGCATTCAATGTTATTAAGTAGTTACAAAAAATCACACAAAACATAGCGTAATAGATATAACCAGAAATGTACAGATAAGGAAGAAGACCACTATGGAAATGATATCACATATACAAGGCAATGAGTAGTCATAGCCATATACCGAACAGCCATCAAGTACTGCGTCTCAGGTGGAACAGACCCACCATAGTAAAATGTGGCTTACAGATGAAGTAAACAGAGAGGAGACTCGACCCGAGATGTCGACCGATGTGCGTTTCGCTGGCACACAACCAGTGGTACATAGAGACTATGCTGCGTGCTAATGCGCACTCGACTCATTCGACTGTGTGCGCGCCAGGATGCAGGACGCCTCACTGCGCAGGAACGGGACTCACTGCACAGCACCCACAAAAACCGCTCCATTGGTCTACGGACCATGTGATGCATCACGGGGATACTTAAAGTCTATCCACTTGTCACTATCCCTGAGAAGCGTGTTGTGCCAGCAAACGCTGTCGGTCGACTCCCAGGTCGAGTCTCTCCTCCTGTTTACGTCATCCTGTAAGCCCACGTTTACCTATGCAGGGTCTGTTCCCCACCTGAGATGCAGTTACTTGATGGGCTATTCCCGGTATATTGGCTATGAGACTACTCAGTGCCTTGTATATGTGATATCGTTTCCATGGAGGTCTCTCTTACCTAATTTGTGCCATTTCTGGATTATATCTATTACTGCTATGTTTTGTGTGATTTATTTGTATCTACTTAATAAAATTTGATATACCATTTTTATATTTATCACCGATGACTCCTGGTTCTCTTGTTTTCCCATGATATATGGAGTTGGTGTTTGTTTTTTAAAGGGCTAAGCACGACTACGTGCATTTTCCCATCCCATTGAATTATTAATATGCAGCTGGAGGTGTTTCTTGTAATTTATATGTATTGTCTTCCATAAAATTTGTCATGTCTAAATCCCTACTTTTTTGACTGACTGCCGAATGTCTAATGATTAATGTGAAATGTAATGTGTCCATCATCCTACTTGGGGAGCACATTTAGCATGTGACATCCACCTCCGACTCCTTGCACACCACCTGTACTATGATAATTTAGAGTGTAATCTAGTGAAAGCATATGGTTTCTACCTCAAATGAGCAACATCTTGGACATCTTCTGGCTGTAACATCTTTCAGGCATGATTCAAATCATATGTATAATATATCATACACAATTGTTGAAGTGGGTGGGGCGGTGTGCATCAGTAATGAAGCACCGTCCCAATGGGTGGACCAAGGAAAAAGGAGAATAATGTTCCACCCCATACCCAATGATGGACAGTATATAATGGATTAATTATTTCCCTAGTGTAACAAAAGTTGTGGACCCAAACAAACTGAACTTGTGCTCATTATGGCAAATGTCTCTGGGAGCAGAAGAGGATTTTTTTTTATAGAAGAGTGCTAAGTATAGAACATTACTGCCTTTCACCTATTGATTTTAAAACTGTTTTTGCACTTTTTATCTATGTCTATCACTTCCCTATTTTTTATACATATTAAGCACTGTACCTTTTTGTGTAGTAAAGTCAAAAACTAGAGATAGGTGAACTTGTTCGGAAAAACATTCACCAATCTCAAATTCGGCACAAACGTAGCTCATTCGGATTCGTATTTGGATTTCTAAGCATTTTTCCTAAAAATTGGCAAAACTCGGCCAAAGTTCGGTAAATGACCGAGTTCACTAAGGGCTCTTTCAGACATTAGCGTTTCCAGTAGCAGCATGGGCCACAAAATGTCCCACAAACATGTACACTGATGACACACAAATGACATTTCTGTTTCATCAGTGTGACACATACCGGCACCTGGAAATCAGCTGTACTGTTCATGCTGTTCCATGGAGGCAGATGATGAAGTGAAGACAGCTAACATCACGGTACCCTGCTTGAGCTGTGATCAGCGCTAGCAGGACACAATGTTGAGAGGTTTATTCAACTTTTAACAGTGAGAGCAAGCAGTGGCTGATGGGAGTTGTCGGCTTCAGCAAGGCTGGTTATCAAGAAAAAGAGGGGTCTCCGCACTGTATTTTTAATTATTTAAGCAAATACTTAAATAAAACAGCATGGGGCCCTCACATTTTTGACAACCAGCCAAGCTAATGCATATAGCTGGGGGCTGGTATTCCCAGGCTAGTAAGAGGCCATGAATATTGCCCCCTCCTGCCTAAAAGTAGCAGCCGCAGATGCGCATCTATTTCTGGTGCTTTGCCTAGCTGTTCCAACTTGCAGTAGTAGTGGCAAATGGGGTTCATATTTGTTGGGTTGATGCCACCTTTGTATTGGACGGTGACATCAAGCCCACGGGTTAGTAATGGAGCGGCGTTTATAAAGCACCAATCCATTACTAATCCTATCATTACTGTCATGGGTTACCGCAACAGAAAGGATCCAGATGACCGCAGCGTCTGATTGCTCCTACTCCTGCACTGAGAAGAGCTCTCCTGCTCTCCTTTATTTTAATGTAGTTTATTTCTTTTGCAGAACAGGGGTTAATAGTCCATGTGGGAATCTCTGAGATTTCAACTGAGCTGAGTTAACCACTCCCATTCCCTTCATAATCTAGGTCCTGATTCAAATTCATGTAAGAGCTAGCATTTTCTGCATGGCTTAGCAGAAGTGTTCATATGAGGAGTTTGGAGGAGTTATCTCTGATTGTTGTGTGGTTTGTAAGTGTGATAATTCCCTTCCAGCCTCTTACTTTGGTTTTTCCAATCCTCCACTCCCTGGTGCATTCCTCTGTTATATGTGAGTGAATATATGCATGGTGTTTCAGTTTACCTTTGTTTGTGTTGCCTTGATCCCGCAATGGATTGTATTCGGCACTCATGAACTAATTGGAATGGGTGCTCAAGTAAAGTATCAATCTCAATATCGATATAAGTGAAAAACTTGGCACTCAAAATGTATCATGTTGAAAAAAGGTTCCAATTTATTTTGCATACACCGATCAATTAAACGTTTTCGCTCTGTATAGACCTTCATCCGAAACTATGGAGATATACAAAAGAAACAGGTGTCAATAAAGTGACAAGTACAGTTAGATCAAAATAAAGTGGTGGTGACGAACATAAAAATTGGCTGACATCATGGTATAGATAATAGTAGAACGTCCTATCTTCAAAACAGTATAAGTACTACTACAGCCAGGGAGAAAATATTCAGAATCACAGCTATAAACAGCATGACATCTTTATCAATCTTCTGGCTAGAATTTTTGCAAGATCTTCCAGTATAGCAATGAAGTATAAAGGATACAATGGTGTCCTACAGAAAAGTCAAAATAGGAGGTATTTCTGCTAGTATGGCAAAGAATAGAGCAGGAAGATCTGTGTTCTTAGAAAGATCTAGCGCGGTAAGAGATGGGGGGAGATAGTCACCAGATACCTGGAGGGTTGAGGAAAGGGTTAATAGAATAACCTGTATATTATGTCACTCAAGGTGGTAATACAGTATGTTGTGAATTTAATCACTTGCATTGTAGTGGCCATAAGATTTTGTAGCGGCTGTAACTGTATGCTGTTTGTTTAGAGAACCATGTGTCCTAGCACGGGAAAGTTTCCAGTGCCGTAGGTCTAATAGACCAGGTAAATGTAGTCCTGTGTATCGGTTGGGGTAATAAGATATCCCGTTATATATTCTGTAATAAAGGATAGTATCTCAGCATGTTAAAAAGGTAACATAGAGTGCGCACAACTAGGCCAGAGTAGTAATTTTTGATTTCCACTTAATGAATAAATCATGTGTCCTGGTGCAGGGAATATGGCAAGCTACGTCACCTGTGAGAAGCTCTGTCGGTCTACTGCACAGACCAGGTTTTTGTAGCCTGGTGAAACCAGGAAGTGCGGTGGTCTGGTGCGAAAGGTCCTGCCGTATAGTTTTGGAATTGTTCGCACCTGCGCACTAGTGCAATCATGTGACAAGAAGTTGTATGGTCCTGAAACTAGATAGTGTACAAACGTATATGCACTAAGTATTTTGGTTATATCATACTTGCAATAGTGTTTGTTATGTGGAGTACGTGGCATCCCCTAATATGGAAATGAGACTAATATGCAAATATGAAAAAGGGGTGGGAGGTTAACATTTCCATAATAGGGGATGTTACCTACGCCACATATCAAACACTATTGCCAGTACAATTTAACTAAAATACTCAGCGCGTATACACTATCTAGTTTCAGAACCTCAAACTCCTTGTCACATGGTTGCACTAGGGCGCAGGTGAGAACAATTCCAAAACTATACGCAGGAACTGTCGAATGCCGCTGTCACGTGATCTTTTCCTGATCACATGACCCGACGCACCTGGCCACTGCACTTCCTGGTTTAATAGGCAACAAAAACCTGGTCTGTGCAGTAGACCGACAGCGCTTCTCACAGGTGACTCAGCTCGCCATATTCCCTCCGCCAGGACACATGATTTATTCATCAAGCGGAAATCAGGTACTACTACTCTGGCCATGTTTTGCGCACTATATGTGACCTTTTTAACATACTGAGCTACTATCCCTTATTTTAAAATATATAACGGATTATCTTATTACCCCCAACTGCTACAGTGGACTACATTTACCCAGTCTATCAGACCTACAGCACTGGTAACTTTCCCTGTGCTAGGAAACGTGGTTCCCTAAACAAACAGCATACTACAAATGGCCACTACAAAATATTATGGCCACTACAATGCACGTGATTAAATTCACAACATACTGTATTACCACCTTGAGTGACAGAATATATACAGGTTATTCTATTAACCCTTTCCTCAACCCTTCAAGTATTTGGTGACTTACTTCCCCCATCTCTTTTCACGCTGGATATTTCAAAGAACACAGATCTTCCTGCTCTATTCTTTGCTATACTGGCAGAAATACCTAATATTTTGACTTTTCCGTGGGACACCGTTGTATCCTTTATACTTCATTGCTATACTGGAAGCTCTTGCAAAAAATCTAGCCAGACGAATGATAAAGAAAATGTGATATTGTTTATAGCTGTGACTCTGAATATTTTCTCTCTTGCTGTATTAGTACTTATACTGTTTTGAAGATAGGGCCAATTTTTAAGTTCGTCACCACCACTTTATTTTGATGTATCTTCACTTGTCACTTTATTGACACATATTTCTTTTGTATATCTCCATAGTTTCTGATGAAGGTCTATACCCAGACCAAAAACATTTAATTGATCACTTTATGCAAAATAAATTGGAACCTTTTCTTCATTATGGTTCATTTTTAGTGTCAAGTTTTTTCTTTTTCTTCAACATGGTACATTTTGACTGCCAAGTTTTCACTTGTGTTGCCTTGTTCATAGGGTTGGTGTACTGTGGTGCACAGTAGCACCCTTCTTCCCTGGGTGGGGGGGAAGAGAAGAGTATCCCGGAGAATAGGGCAAGCTAGGGTTGTTAGGGACAGGGAATAAGCCCCTGTTCCCGGGTCACCCGACAGCAGAGTCGTGACATTAGCTCTGACCGTAGCCATTTTCTGATCCATTATCAATCCTATCACTACTCTGACAGGGCAACTGCAGCAGTTCAGTCTGGACATGGCATATTTATGCACGGTTGTTTTGCAGCACCTTAATACATCAGGTGTGGGAATCATGTCTCCAGGGCTAAACGTAGTGGAGCCCAAGATCACTTTGCCTGACTGGTTCTCTGGGGGCATGATAAGTTTTTTGGTTTTCAGAGAGGCCTGTAAACTGTACTTTAGGTTACATCCTGTTTCCTCAGATATAGAGGATCAACATGTGGGGATAATAATCTCGCTTTTCCAGCGGGACCCAAAAGCATGGAAGTTTTCTCTACAATCTGAATCCCATTTTAAGATTGCTGATGTTAGCAGCTGCTGCATCAACTGAAGGCTGTAAACTAAGGTTACCTTGGATGTGCATTTTACTGTACTAGTAAATAAATAAAAAAATAAACAAAAAAACAGGATGAGGTCCTCCATAATTTTCATAAACAGCTGAGGAAAAGGCAACGGCTGGGTGCTGATGTTAATATTCTGAGAAAGAGACAATATTTATAAAGGTTCCCAGGCAATTAATGTCAACTCACAGCTGTAAACATAGCCTTTCTTGGTTATTAAAATGGGGGACCCCCCAAAAAATGACATGGGGTTCAATTGTATATTTGATAACCAGCCAGTAAAAACTGACAGCTGTGGGCTGCAACCCTCAGCTGTTAGTTTCAGCAAGGCTAGTTATCAAGAATAGAGTGGTCCCACACTTTTTTAAAAAAATTATTTAAATAAATGATAATTAAAAAATAGTATGTGGTCCACCCCACTTTTGACAACCAGCCAAGCTAAAGCAGACAGTTGGGGGCTGTTATTCTCAGGCTGGATATTGCCCCTCAGCCTAAAAATAGCAACCCACAGCCGCCACAGAAAAGGAGCATCTATTAAATTCTCCAATTCTGTCTCTTTGCCTAACTCTTCCCACATGCCCTGTGGTGGTGGCAAATGGGGTTATTTGTAGGGTTTGTGTAACCTTTGTATTGTCCCGTGATATCAAACCCACAGCTTAGTATAGTCTATAAGAAGCATGGTTTGTGACATGCTCCTGGCGTATGCATGGTAAGTGCCGCTGTCAGAACTTGACAGCCGCATTTAACATGTTAACAGCCGTGAGTGGATCTGGATTCCACATGCAGCTGTTATGGGCACATTACAGCTGATCAGATCAGCTGTCATGTGCCTGAAAAGGTGTGGAGGCGTGGCTTTTGATGTTCAGTTATTTTTGTGAAAACATTCGTTGAACAAGTCAGCGAACGTTTAAATGTTCGCCAAACCAAACATCAAAAGGCTTGCTCATTTCTACCTAAAACTTGAATCACTTTGCTTGTTTCCCTATAGAACCTTAGTGTCTCGATAAAGGCTAAGTGATAGCTTGTGCAAGTGGCCTGTGTATGGTCTGCAAGTACTGAGTACATTGTGTGCATTATATTGGGAACAACCACCCTTTAAGTGAGTGGTGACAGCATTGAGCATCTTGGGTGTGTGGGCTGGTTGGAAGAACATTCTGTGTTCAATCTGTAGCCTGAGCGAGGGGTGAGAGTGAGATTGAGCTGTAGAGTGACATGGTTCTCTTGAAGTGTAGTCCTCCACTCCTCATCACAGAGGATGAATAAGGGCCTTACTGTGACAGCAATGTAAAGCAAATTTCAGGAAATTCCACTCAAAGTCAGTCCTCCACAGATTCATCTGCTCATCTCTAGTATATCTAGTGAGACTAGTATATCTGAGTCTCAGATGTAGAGTCAAGAAGAAACACCTGTACTTTATTTCAACATAACTCTTTCTTTTTTACCATGGGAGGGCACTGGTAACCACTTGCTCTGCAACAAAATATATTTTTATTGAGGAGTTTGGAAAAGGAATAACAAATCTATGGCCATTTCCAGTGAAAAAATAACTTTATCTGTAATATCGTCTCTGTAGAAGGCTAACAATGTTGAAGAGCCACGAAGCCATAATTTTTCTCATAGGTTAAACTGACTTGACCTGTATAAAGTCCTTAAAATAGTCCAGTAATATGGTACCTAACTGGATTGTACCACAATAATTATTTTTTTGTGTTATACTCTAAGGAAGGCATTTTCTCAAAAATCATGACATATAAAAAAAAGTGATTTAAGATTTTTTTTAAGATCAACACTAGCTGCCTTTAAAGAAATAATCTATGGAATTTCCATTTTAGAACTTACACAGCAGGAAATCAGTGCTTCAAATTTTCTCTCACTGAATATTCATCACTTATAGCTATAAATATCAACTACAGCTGTGACAACAAAACAAAAATGTTAGATAATTAAATGACATATGTCTTAGAATGTGAATAAGGACACATTTTTTATGTACAGTACTGTAAAACCAAACTAGACAACATATTAAGCCGGTAAAAAGTTAGCATGACCACTATTATTGCTATATTACATTTCTGAGTCACTTTAGTAAATCTTTAATGCAATTTTAGCAAATGAAAATTATGTTTTCTATAGTTAAAAACACAATATAGCCAACCAGGGGCTGGCTGGCAAATTTTAGCCGGGCGGCAAGCACATAGCTGTGGCCCATGAGTAGCAGCACATCGTTAAAAAGGTTGTCTTAAGCTACAAGTCTAAAGTCACTATATGTGAATCCTCACATCATGTGGACTGTGCGCTGTGAGGATTCTCTGGTGATGGCGGTGGGAGCAGGCAGTTATGTGATCAAGTATGTGACATGTATATTCCCGGCCACATTACAACTAGACTGCTTCTTGCCTTGCTCATTCAGGTGTGTTAAATGAGGCCGAGCAAGGCTAGTTGTCATGTATGCAAATCACATACCTGCAGTCACACTCCCGCCGAATCACCACAGCACTGCGAGCAATGTGAGAATTCACGAGTCTGCAGTCACAGAGTGACTTGTAACTTAAAACTGGACAACCCCTTTAACATGTCAGTACTTGGATCAGCTCAGATGAGCATTTCTATTGATCAAGCAAATCACATATTATACTCATGTATTATTATTTTTAAACTGCAAATTGTCTCTTCAGAGAGGAAGAGGACTAGAACTTTAGTGCCATCTATTGGAAGTAGCAATCCAAAAAGTCAATGTCGACCCTTTAACGAGCCTTATCACATGACTTAGGATAAAAGCAAAACCAGAATCTCAGTTTGCAGGCACTGTGTTTTGGGGTACTGCCCCTCGTCAGTTCAAAGTGTGAGATCTGGTTTGGCTGTGTGAGAGGCATCTGACCGATATCCAAGAAGTATCATTTCTCTTTGTGGAGATTGACATGCTAAGTATGCCGAGATGAGGAGACTTAAAGCCGCAATGCTCCTCTGGGAAATATGCAAACTGTCCCTTCAAAGAGAAAGAGGACTAGAACTCTAGTGCCACCTATTGAAAGTAGCAATCCTAAAAGTCAATGTCGACGATTTAATGAGCCTTATCACATGACTTAGTATAAAAGCCAAACCAGAATCTCAATTTGTGCACACTGTGTTTCAGGATACTGCCCCTTGTCAGTGGAAAGTGTGAGATCTGGTTTGGCTGTGTGAGAAGCATCTGACCGATATCCAAGAAGTATCTTTTATTTTTAAACTGGATATAGATTTTCATATATGTAGTAAAGCAAAGTATGATATGCTTCTCATCATTACCTAGGAATTTTTTTTCTTACAATAATCTATACTGGTTACACCTGGACCTGCCTACAGAACCTCAGATATCACATATGGAACCATATAATTTTCAGTTTTAACCCCTTCACCCCCAAGGGTGGTTTGCACGTTAATGACCGGGCCAATTTTTACAATTCTGACCACTGTCTCTTTATGAGGTTATAACTCTGGAACGCTTCAACGGATCTTCGCGATTCTGAGATTGTTTTCTCGTGACATATTGTACTTCACGTTAGAAGTAAAATTTCTTCGATATAACTTGCGTTTATTTTTGAAAAAAACGCAAATATGGCGAAAATTTTTAAAATTTTGCAATTTTCAAACTTTGAATTTTTATTCCCTTAAAACAGAGAAATATGTCGCACAAAATAGTTAATAAATAACATTTCCCACATGTCTACTTTACATCAGCACAATTTTGGAACCAAAATTTTTTTTTGTTAGGAAGTTATAAGGTTAAAAGTTGACCAGCGATTTCTCATTTTTACAACAAAATTTACAAAGCCATTTTTTTTAGGGACCACCTCTCATTTGAAGTCACTTTGAGGGGTCTATATGGCAGAAAATACCCAAAAGTGACACCATTCTAAAAACTGCACCCCTCAAGGTACTCAAAACCACATTCAAGAAGATTATTAACCCTTCAGGTGCTTCACAGGAACTAAAGCAACGTGGAAGGAAAAAATGAATATTTAACTTTTTAGCCACAAAAATGATCTTTTACAAACTTTTTTTTTATTTTCACAAGGGTAAAAGGAGAAAATGGGCAGATAAGGTTGTTATGCAATTTCTCCTGAGTACGCCAATACCCAATATGTGGGGGAAAACCACTGTTTGGGCACACGGCAGAGCTCGTAAGGGAAGGAGCGCCGTTTGACTTTTTCAAACTAAAATTGGCTGGAATTGAGATTGGACGCCATGTCGTGTTTGGAGAGCCCCTGATGCGCCTAAACAGTGGAAACCCCCACAAGTGACACCATTTTGGAAACTAGACCCCCTAAGGTACTTATATAGATCTGTTGTGAGCACTTTGAACTCCCAAGTGTTTCACAAAAGCTTATAATGCCTGGGTGTGAAAAAAAAAAAAAACAATTTTCCACAAAAATGATTTTTTAGTCCCAAATTTTTGAATTTTCCCAAGGAAATTGGACCCCAAAAGTTGTTGTGCAATTTGTCCTGAGTACGCTGATACCCCATATGTGGGGGGGGGAACTGTTTGGGTGCACGGCAGGGCTCGGAAAGGAAGTAGTAACGTTTTGGAATGCAGACGTTGATGGGGGTCATGTTCCGTTTGCAGTGCCCCAGATGAGCCTAAACAGTGGAAACCCCCCACAAGTGACCCCATTTTGGAAACTATACCCCCTAAGGAACTTATCTAGATCTTTGGTGAGCACTTTGAACCCCCAAGTGCTTTACACAAGTTTATAATGCCCGGGCATGAAAATAAAAAATCCTATTTTTTTCCCACAAAAATTATATTTTAGTCACTAATTTTTATTTTCTCAAGGGTAACAGGAGAAATTGGACCACATAAGTTGTTGTCCAATTTGTCCTGAGTACGCTGATACCCCATATGTGGGTGGGAACCACTGTTTGGGCGCACGGCAGAGCTCGGAATGGAAGGAGCACCATTTGACTTTTTCCAACCAAAATTGGCTGGAATTGAGATTGGATGCCATGTTGCATTTGGAGAGCCCCTGATGTGCCTAAACAGTGGAAACCCCCCACAAATGACCCCATTTTGGAAACTAGACCCCCTAAGGAACTTTTCTAGATCTTTGGTGAGCAATTTGAACCCCTAAGTGCTTCACACAAGTTTATAACGTAGAGCCGTAAAATTTAAAAATCATATTTTTTCCACAAAAATTATCTTTTCACCCCAATTTTTATTTTTCCAAGGGTAACAAGACTCCAAAAGTTATTGTGCAATTTGTCCTGAGTGCGCTGATACCCCATATGTGGGGGTAAACCACTGTTTGGGTGCATGGCAGAGTTTGGAAGGGAAGGAGCGCCGTCTGACTTTTTCAACGCAGAATTGGCTGGACGCCATGTCGTGTTTGGAGAGCTCCTGATCTAATATATATATATCCGGAAATATACAATGCACTAAATAAAATTATATGTATAGAATATAAATAATAATTTAAATAATAAGTGCTTATATCACCAGAAAAGACAATTGGATGGTAGACCATCCGAAAATGTGAATAAAGAAAACCCAGGAAATGGAAGGGAATAACCCAGATGAAAGGATAAAGAAACGACCAAAATATGTCAAAATAATGCCTTTATTTGTACAAAGAAATGGCTGACAAATTTGCAATAAAACCATGTAAAAATGTTAATACAAAATACGGTAATAAACTAAAAAAACACACCAAACACACCACAAGCTGTGAGTTGAAAAATAAATAAATATACACAACAAAAAAATAATAACACTTACAAAGATACTCAAGCTTTAGTTCACATTTATTTTGGTGCCACATATTGTATAACAATAATATAATATATTATTATTTTGCCATATATACCATCTGTGCATACACCTGGTTATTACAAAGAGCATATGTATACACAACTTTGAGTATCTTTGTAAGTGTTATTATTTTTTTGTTGTGTATATTTATTTATTTTTCAACTCACAGCTTGTGGTGTGTTTGGTGTGTTTTTTTAGTTTATTACCGTATTTTGTATTAACATTTTTACATGGTTTTATTGCAAATTTGTCAGCCATTTCTTTGTACAAATAAAGGCATTATTTTGACATATTTGGTCGTTTCTTTTCCTTTCATCTGGGTTATTCCCTTCCATTTCCTGGGTTTTCTTTAGAGCTCCTGATCTGCCTAAACAGTGGAAACCCCCATAAATGACGCAATTTTGGAAACTAGACCCCTCAAGGAACTTATCTAGATGTGTGGTGAGAACTTTTAACCCCCAGGTGTTTCACTAAAGTTTATAACGTACAGCCGTAAAATAAAAAATCCTTTTTTTTTTTACAAAAATGATTTTTTCGTCCCCAATATTTTATTTTCACAAGGGTAACAGAAGAAATTGGAACCAAAAGTTGTTGTCCAATTTGTCCTGAGTATGCTGATACCCAATATGTGGGAGAAAACTACTGTATGGGCGCACGTCAGGGCTCGGAAGGGAAGTAGTGACGTTTTGGATTGCAGACTTTGATGGAATGGTCTGGGGGCGTCATGTCACATTTGGAGAGCCCCTGATGCACCTATACAGTGGAAACCCCCCACAAGTGACCCCATTTTGGCAAATAGACCCCACAAGGAACTTATCTAGATGTGTGGTGAGCACTTTGAACCCCGAAGTGCTTCACAGAAGTTTATAACGTACAGCCGTAAAAATAAAAATCTTTTTTTTTTACAAAATGATTTTTTCGCCCCCAATATTTTATTTTCACAACGGTAACAGAAGAAATTGGAACCCAAAAGTTGTTGTCCAATTTGTCCTGAGTACGCTGATACCCAATATGTGGGAGAAAACTACTGTATGGGCGCACGTCAGGGCTCGGAAGGGAAGTAGTGACGTTTTGGATTGCAGACTTTGATGGAATGGTCTGGGGGCGTCATGTCGCATTTGGAGAGCCCCTGATGCGCCTAAACAGTGGAAACCCCCCACAAGTGACCCCATTTTGGAAAATAGACCCCACAAGGAACTTGTCTAGATGTGTGGTGAGCACTTTGAACCCCGAAGTGCTTCACAGAAGTTTATAACGCACAGCCGTAAAAATAAAAAATCCTTTTTTTTTTTTGCAAAAATGATTTTTTTGCCCCAATATTTTATTTTTACAAGGGTAACAGGAGAAATTGGACCCCAAAAGTTGTTGTCCAATTTGTCCTGAGTACGCTGATATCCAATATGTGGGAGAAAACTACTGTATGGGTACACGTTGGGGCTCGGAAGGGAAGTAGTGACGTTTTGGATTGCAGACTTTGATGGAATGGTCTGGGGGAGTCATGTCGCATTTGGAGAGCCCCTGATGCGCCTAAACAGTGGAAATCCCCAACAAGTGACCCCATTTTGGAAAATAGACCCCACAAGGAACTTATCTAGATGTGTGGTGAGCGCTATGAAGCCCCAAGTGCTTCACAGAAGTTTATAATGTACAGCCGTAAAAAAAAAAAAAATATTTTTTTTTGTACAAAAATGATATTTTCGCCCCCAGTTTTTTTATTTTCCCAAGGGTAGCAGAAGAAATAGGACAAATTGCACAATAACTCTTGGGGTCAAGAGTACGCTGATACGCCATATGTGGGGATAAACTACTGTTTGGACGCATGGCAGAGCTGAGAATTGAAGGAGCACCGTTTGACTTTTTCAAAGCAGAATTGGCTGGAATTGAGATCAGACGCCATGTCACATTTGGAGAGCCCCTGATGTGCCTAAACAGCTGAAACCCCCCAATTCTAACTCCAACCCTAACCCCAACACACCCCTAACCCTAGTCCCAACCCTAACCACAAACCTAACCCTAACACACCCCTAATCCCAACCCTAACCCTAATCCTAACTTTAGCGCCAACCCTAACCCTAACTTTAGCCGCAACCCTAACCCTAATGGGAAAATGGAAATAAATACTTTTTTTAAATTTTATTATTTTTCCCTTACTAAGGGGGTGATAAAGGGGGGTTTGATTTACTATTTATAGCGGTTTTTTATGATTAGCAGCTGTCACGCTAAAAGACGCTTTTTATTGCAAAATTAGTTTTTGCATCATCACATTTTGAGAGCTATAATTTTTGCATATTTTGGCCCACAGAGTCATGTGAGGTCTTATTTTTTGCGGGACGAGTTGACGTTTTTATTGGTACCATTTTTGAGCACGTGACGTTTTTTTATCGCTTTTTATTTCGATTTTTGGGAGGTTGGAATGAACAAAAATCAGCAATTCATGAATTTCTTTTGGGGGAGGCGTTTATACCGTTCCGCGTGTGGTAAAATTGATAAAGCAGTTTTATTCTTCAGGTCAGTACGATTATGGCGATACCTCATTTATATCATTTTTTCATGTTTTGGCGCTTTTATAGAATAAAAACAATTTTATATAAAAAATAATTATTTTTGCATCGCTTTATTCTGCGAGCTATAACTTTTTTATTTTTTCGCTGATGATGCTTTATGATGGCTCGTTTTTTGCGGGACAAGATGACGTTTTCAGCGGTACCATGTTTTTTTATATCGGTCTTTTTGATCGCGCGTTATTCCACTTTTTGTTCGGCGGTATGATGATAAAGCATTGATTTTTTGCTTCGTTTTTTTTTTTTTTTTTTAAGGGGTTCACTAAAGGGGTTAACTAGTGGGACAATTTTATAGGGGGGGTCGTTACGGATGCGGCGATACCAAATATGTGTACTTTTATTGTTTTTTTTTTTTTATTTACAGGAAGAAGTGAATTTATTGGGGAATATTTTTTTTTTTTTTATTTATTTTGGATTTTTTTTTTACACATGTTTATTTTTACTTTTTTAACTTTTTTACTTTGTCCCAGGGTGGGACATCACAGTATTTTATCAGATCGCTGGTGTGACAGTGTGCACAGCACTCTGTCACACCAGCGATCGCACAGGCATAGATGCAGGCTTCTCAGTGCCTGCTCTCGGCAGGCACTGAGGTAGCCGCCTCCCTCCAGGACCCCGGCGCCATCTTGGATCCGGGTCCTGGGAGGGAGGAAGCCCTCAGAACAGCGCGATCACATCGCGCTGCTCTGAGGGTCTCAGGGGGGCGCGCAGGGAGCCCCCACCCTGCGCGATCCTCCCCTGTGCCCCCAGTACACCGCGATCATGTTTGATCGCGGTGTGCAAGGGGTTAATGTGCCGGGAGCGGTCCGTGACCGCTCCTGACACACAGTCATGGGTGTCAGCTGTGATAATCAGCTGACACCCGGCGGCGATTAGCTGCGCTCCCCTCAGGGGCGCAGCTGATCGCCTATGACGTACTATCCCGTCCCCGGTCATACGGGCCCAGGTACCATGGACGGGATAGTACGTCCGATGGCAGTAAGGGGTTAACATAGCCATGAAGCACATTTTGGTTTGCTACATGTGTACAGTACATGATCAGAACCAGTAGTAGAATTAAGTCAGTAGATAAATGCAGTGCCCGAATCATTATCAGTAGATACATTCAGCGCCAGAACTCTCGACAAGTAGATAAATGCAGCACCAGAACCCCCATCAGTAGATGAATGCAGCGATAGAGCCTCCATCAGTAGATGAATGCAGGGTGAGAACCACCATCAGTAGATGAAAGCAGCAACAGAACCACCATCAGTAGATGAATGCAGGGTCAGAACCACCATCAATATTTGAATGCAGCGATAGAACCACCATGAGTAGATGAATGCAGGGACAGAACCCCATCAGTAGATGAATGCAGGGTCAGAACTCCCAACAGTAGATGAACGCAGGGACAGAACCCCCACCTGTAGATGAATGCCAGGTCAGAACCCCAATCAGTAGATGAATGCAGCAACAGAACCACTATCAGTAGATGAATGCAGGGACAGAACCCCCATCAGTAGATGAAT
This sequence comes from Oophaga sylvatica, assembly GCA_033576555.1. Classification (NCBI taxonomy): domain Eukaryota; kingdom Metazoa; phylum Chordata; class Amphibia; order Anura; family Dendrobatidae; genus Oophaga; species Oophaga sylvatica. The sequence continues at coordinate 158,536,540 of JARQOD010000002.1, read as the reverse complement.
ACAGGGACAGAACTCCCATCAGTAGATGAATGCAGGGTCAGAACCACCATCAGTAGATGAATGCAGCGACAGAACCACCATCAGTAGATGAATGCAGGGTCAGAACCACAATCAGTAGATGAATGCAGCGACAGAACCACCAACAGTAGATAAATGCAGGGTTAGAACCACCGTCAGAAGATGAATACAACATTAGAACCACCGTCAATAGATGAATGCAGCACCACACTTATTACAGTGGTCAATTTCAGTGATAAATCAGCCCCATTATACACTTGTATGACATGAACATATACCTCCCAGTATGTCTTTAACTATGGTAAGGAACACTGGGAGCTATTGTTACCTTCATCATCAGACTGAAGACCATACAGGAACCTCACTACTTATGAGATGTAGTCAGTATTACAAACATTGACATCCCGGTACCTTATAGATGACATCATACCTGATTGGAGTCATTCCCCCAGACTGTCTCTTTCCATAATAACCATCCCACACCACCTTTCTCCATAATATACCCCAGACACCGCACCTCCCCATAATATGCCCCATACACCGCCCCTCTCCCTAATATACCCCCTACACCACTCCTCCCCTTAATATCCCGCCTACACCGTCCCTCTCTATAATCTTTGGCTCCATAATGTCCCCCACATACTGTCCCAAGTCTCTATAATGTCCTCCCTCCACACCCCCCATCTGAACACTTAGGGTATGTTTCCAGGGTCAGTATTAGTAGAGAACCCAAGATAGGAGGGCACCATCAACAAATTAGTAAATGTGTTCAACCCGCCGCATGACACTGAAGATCGATGAGAAAAGGAGAGAATAGACCGTCATGCAATCTGGCAGGGATCACCATAAAAAATATATAAAATTTTATTAGACTATATGTAAACCACACACAAATATTAAAAACATTTAAAAAACACACAAAAATACAAAATCATGCCCTGTGAGGACATGGGCTGAGGAACACCGGCCAACACCCGAAAAGTTTAGCCCCAATGGGCTTAGTACCAAATAATTAGGCTGTTACTGTGCAGTGGTAATTAAACAGTATAGCTCCATTGCAATTCCATTTAAATAGCAAAAACCATGATTATACAGTATTAGGCAGGGATCACACTTGAAAGAAACTTGCACGAGTCTCGCACCTCAATATCCGGCACTGCCACTGGCACTCGGACCGGAGCATTCAGCTGCATAGAAATACATACAGCGCACAATCCGGTCCAGAGTGAAGGGGGTAGTGCCGGGTACTAAGGTGCGAGACTCGTGCGAGTTTCTCGCAAGTGTGACCGCGGACTTATATACATTATCTTTACATGATTTCTAAGTAGAAAAGAAAGCACTAATGAATCATGTCTGACCAATAAGAAGGTAATGATTGGTATCCAATATAAATGTTACCTAATATTGAGTGCAAACCAAAATCATGCTATCAATAGCCTGCATAGTCAGGTGAAAAACATCCAAAACTTATTGGGTAGAAGACTTAATTAGTCCACAATATTCCCAAACCTATAAAGTGAGCATAAATATATAGAAAATACCTATAGTTGATATGCTCATGGAGCAAAACACATAGCAGCATATTACAGCATGTTGCAGGTGTAGAGGCTTGGTCCGGCTCCTGTTAGCCCAACGCGTATCATCACAAGAGTGAATTCATCAGTGGCAGAGAGTGTGGTTACCATATCATGATGTCTATATATACTAATCATAAATTATCAAGTCTACACAGCAGATTAACTCACTCCATCGGAGCATGGTCTCGACGTGTGCACTTGGATGCCAGAAGAGTAGTCACAGTCAAACGGCGCATGCGCCACAGTTGTCATGGAGGTCAAAAAATACCAACCCTACCTCGCATGTGTCACAAAGAGCCACACATGCAGCCCCTGATGAAGTCACTCTAGTGACGACACGTGTTAGGCTAATAGGAGCTAGACACAACCTTTATACCTGCAACATGAAGTAATATGCTGCTATGTGTTTTACTCCATGAACATATCCACTATGGGTATTTTCCATATACTTAAACTCAACTTAGGGTATGCTTCCGCAGTCCGTAATGGCAGCGCTTTGGACGCAGCACATGCCCGCTCCATCCAAAGCACTGCCGGCTTTTGTATGTGCTGTGATTCCGCATGTGTTGATTGAACGGTGCGGAATCACCGCACCCTATACATAGAACTGTGATATTTATCTTGTGGAGACTGAGCTAGAAAGATGCGCCGCATGTGGTCTATGCAGGGAAGTTGGAGGTGGCCGTGCACGCATACTGGAGATGGGTTTTCATGAAATTTCATCCACTATGCTGTAACATCTGTGCGCTGTGGATTGGATGCTGCGGCAGTACGCAGCGTCCAATCCGCAGCAAATACTGATCGTGGAAACATACCCTTATAGGTTTGGGAATATTGTGGACTAATGAAGTCTTGTACCCAATAAGTTTTGGATGTTTTGCACCTGACTATGCGGGACATGCTGCAGTCCGTCTCTGCAGAGAAGCAGAAGGCGAGGTGTTGTGAATGGGTTTGAGATGAGTTCTGAGCAGAGGCTCCTTCTGGTGGTTACAAGCGGTGCTAGTGAAGATTGTGAGGACTGGGAATCAGGTGTTACTGACTGGTCTTATATAAGGGAGTCATTTTCCCATCAGGGTTGCCGGTGATCAATTGTTCTGGTCTGAATCCTTCATTCCAGTTTCCCTTGTAGCCTGCTGTGTCGTGTCTGCATCTCCTGCTTACAGATAAGACTTTTGCTTCTTTTGTGTTTGTGCTATATTTTTGCATTTTGTCCTGCACTTCTTTGGGGGCCTTCTGGGTCCCCTCCGGGGGCTTCTGCCCTCTCAGTTTAGTTCAGCCACTGAGTTTTGTTCTTTTGCTTTTTCCAGTTTTTTCAGTGGCTGCTGTCTTGATTTTGTTACACCAGAGAGCTAATTTAGGTGGAAGAGGTCGTGGATCTCAGGTGATTTTGAAATTAGTAGAGTTGGTGCTTTTACAGGGTTTTCTGGGATTGCAGTAAGTACCCTTCCTATCCTTTTCTATTTAGATAGTTTGGGCCCCAGCGTTTGCTCATACTATTTTCTTTCTGTGTCAGTATTTCCTCTTGTCTAACCGCCATTACATGTTTGGGGCTTTCTATTATCTTTGGGGTCTGCTCCGGGGCAGATAGCTTTCCTATATCTATCTTTAGGTGTAGTTAGTTTCTCAGGCTGTGACGAGGCGTCTAGGACCAACGTAGGAACGCTCCACGGCTGCCTCTAGTTGTGGTGGTTAGTCAGGTACTGCAATCTCATAGATTCCAACTGCTCTGGTGTATTGCCTTTTTGCCTGCTCTCCTCAGCTACCGAAACATAACAGTATCACCGGCCTAAAAAATTGAAAATTGTATGGTACTCACAGAAGGGAAAAATATTGTGAAAGAAAAAAGGTTGTCAGAGTTGTCAGAGATATTTTTCTGTTTGTTGCATTTTTTTTTTTTCCCTCTGTATCTCTGGGTGCTGGGGAGGATCTTTTCTCTCAATGGAGTTTGCACGGTTGTCTGGCCGTGTGGATCAGCTTGCCACTGAGGTTCGGAGTATTGCTGCATATCTTGCTAGGTTGCCTGTTGTGGAACCTAGGATCCCCCTGCCAGATTTGTTTTTGGGGGATCGAGCTAAGTTTCAGAATTTCAAAAATAATTGTAAATTGTTTTTTGCCTTAAAATCTAAGTCCTCAGGAAACGCAGCGCAGCAGGTTCAAATTATCATCTCTCTCCTGCGCGGCGATCCTCAGGATTGGGCTTTTTCCCTGATACCTGGGGATCCTGTTTGAGTGATGTTGATGCGTTTTTTCAGGCTTTGGGGTTATTGTACGATGAGCCTAATGTCACTGATCAAGCTGAAAAAACCTTGTTGGCATTAAATCAGGGGCTTGATGACGCTGAGTTATACTGTCAGAGATTCCGTAGGTGGGCAGTCCTGACCAAATGGAATGACGACGCTTTGGCGGCCCTTTTCCGGAAGGGTCTGTCAGATAATGTAAAGGATGTTATGGTGGGATTCCCTGTCCCCTCTGGTCTCAATGATTCTATGTCATTAGCGATTCAAATTGACAGACGTTTGCGTGAGCGGAGAAGTATGCGTGGAATGGTGTTGCCTTGTGAACCAGCTTCTGAACCCATGCAGTGTGATAGAGTGGTGTCTGGGGCACAGCGTCATGAGTTTCGAAAGCGCAATGGGTTATGTTTCTACTGTGGTGATGCCTCTCATACTATTTCAGTCTGCCCTAAGCGGGGAAGACGTTTTGCACGCTCAGTTGTCTTGGGTAGTGTTCAGACTAAGTTTTTATTAACTGTCACTCTGATATGCTCTCTGTCCTCATTTTCTGCTCAGGCTTTTGTTGATTCTGGAGCAGCTATTAACCTGATGGATTATGATTTTGCTAAACGTTGTGGGTTTCCCTTGATACCCCTACAGAAGTCTATTCCCCTACTGGGGATCGATTCTACCCCTTTGGCTGAGAATAAACCCCAGTTTTCTACTCAGGTGATAATGAGGGTTGAACCTGATCACCAGGAGTGCTGCAAATTTTTGGTTCTATATAATCTGCATGACATTATCGTGCTGGGTTTCCCTTGGTTACAGTCTCATAATCCTGTTTTGGATTGGAAATCTGTGTCTGTAACCAGTTGGGGCTGCCAATGTGTTAATACCAACACTCCTGTTTTTTCTGCCTCCCCCCAGGCTCAGGATGTTCCTGACTTTTTGCTTGATTTTTCTGATGTGTTTGCATCCTTGCCTCCCCATAGGAGCTATGACTGCGCTATTGAATTAGTGCCGGGTAGTAAATTCCTAAAGGTCGCCTTTTTAACTTGTCTGTACCTGAACATGACGCTATGCGGTCTTATATCAAGGAATCATTGGAGAAGGGTTATATCAGACCATCCTCTTCACCCTTAGGTGCCGGTTTTTTCTTTGTGGCCAAAAAAGATGGTTCATTAAGGCCGTGTATTGATTATCGTCTCTTGAACAATATTACTGTGAAATATCAATACCCGTTACCCTTGATTTCTGACCTGTTTTCCAGGGTGAAAAACGCTACTTGGTTTACCAAGCTTGACCTCAGGGGGGCGAATAACCTTATTCGCATTAAGCACGGGGATGAATGGAAGACGGCATTCAATACCCCTGAAGGGCATTTTGAGTACCTAGTGATGCCCTTTGGGCTCACTAATGCTCCTTCCGTCTTCCAGTCCTTCATGAATGACATTTTCAGGGATTTTGTGGATAAATTTCTGATTGTTTATTTGGATGATATCTTGATTTTTTCTAATGACTGGGACTCTCATGTGAAACATGTTCGAACTGTATTCCAGATTTTGAGAGAGAATGCTCTGTATGTGAAGGGATCAAAGTGTCTTTTTGGCGTACAGAGGATCTCATTTCTGGGATTCATTTTGTCCCCATCTGTTATTGAAATGGACCCGGTCAAGGTTCAGGCCATCTGTGATTGGGTCCAACCTACTTCATTAAAGGCTCTTCAGAGATTTTTGGGTTTTGCCAATTTTTATCGTAAATTTATTGGAATTTCTCGGTTATTGTTAAACCATTAACTGATTTGACCAAAAGGGTTCTGATGTGGTGAATTGGCCTCCTGAGGCAGTCTCTGCATTTCAGGAACTTAAGCAGAGATTCACTTCTGCTCCTGTTCTACGGCAGCCTGATGTTTCTCTGCCATTTCAGGTGAGGTTGATGCCTCTGAAATTGGGGCAGGTGCCGTTTTGTCCCAAAAAGATCCAGAGACCTCTAAAAGTAACCCTTGTGCCTTTTTCTCTCGAAAATTTTCTCCTACTGAACGTAATTATGACGTGGGTAATCGGGAGTTGTTGGCCATGAAGTGGGCTTTTGAAGAGTGGAGACATTGGCTGGAGGGAGCCAAACATCAGGTGGTGGTCCTTACGGACCATAAGAATCTGGTCTATCTGGAATCTGCCAAGCGACTCAATCCTAGACAGGCCAGGTGGGCCTTGTTTTTCACACGTTTTAATTTTGTGGTTTCCTTTCTTCCTGGCACTAAGAATGTTAAGGCGGATGCCCTCTCGAGGAGTTTCCTTGCGGACTCTCCTGAGTTATCTGATCCTTCTGTTATTTTGAAAGAGGGTGTAGTTCTTTCCGCCATCTCGCCCAATTTGAGACTTGCTCTGGAGGGGTGTCAGGAGGATAGGCCCGAGCGCTGCCCTGTTGGAAAATTGTTTGTCCCGGACCAATGGAAAAAGAGTGTGATGTCTGAGATTCATTGTTCCGCATTGGCTGGGCATCCCGGAATTTTTGGTACCAGAGACTTGGTTAGTCGGTCCTTTTGGTGGCCTACCTTGTCTCGTGATGTCAGGGAATTTGTGCAGTCCTGCGGGACTTGCTCTCGCTCCAAGCCTTGCTCTCGCTCTAGTGGTTTGTTGATGCCATTGCCTGTGCCCAAGAGACCATGGACCCATATCTCTATGGATTTCATTTCCGATCTTCCTGTTTCTCAGAGAATGACCACCATCTGGGTAATTTGTGATAGATTTTCCAAAATGATACATCTTGTGCCATTACCTAAGTTGCCTTCCTCCTCTGAATTGGTGCCGTTGTTCCTTCAGCACGTGGTTCGTTTACACGGCATTCCTGAGAACATTGTGTCTGACAGAGGAGTCCAGTTTGTTTCCAGATTTGGAGGACTTTTTGTTCTAAACTGGGTGTTCAATTGTCTTTCTCCTCGGCATTTCATCCTCAGACCAATGGTCAAACTGAGAGAACAAACCAGACATTGGAGACTTATCTAAGATGCTTTGTGTCTGCTGATCAGGATGACTAGGTCTCTTTTTTGCCTTTGGCTGAGTTTGCTCTTAATAATAGGGCTAGCTCTGCCACTTTGATGTCTCCGTTTTTCTGTAATTCTGGGTTTCACCCTCGATTTTCTTCAGGACAGACGGAGGCTTCTGTCTGTCCAGGTGTTGACTCTGTTGTGGAGCGTATGCAACAGATTTGGGACCAGGTAGTGGAGAGGTTGTCCCTCTCTCAGGAGAAGTCCCAGCGGTTTGCTAACCGGCATAGGACTGATGGTCCTCGGTTTAAAGTGGGGGACTTGGTCTGGTTGTCCTCAAAGAATATTCCTATGAGAGTAGCATCTCCTAAATTTAAGCCTAGGTTCATTGGACCTTATAAGATCATGGAGATTATTAATCCTGTTTCTTTTCGTTTGCTTCTTCCAGGGACATTTAAGATCCATAACGTGTTCCACAAGTCCTTGTTGAAGAGGTTTGTTGAGCCAGTGGTTCCTGCTGCTGTGCCTCCTGACCCTGTTTTGGTTGAGGGCAATCTGGAGTATGTGGTTGAGAAAATATTGGATTCTCGTTTTTCTAGACGAA
>JARQOD010000002.1:158496841-158529042 GCA_033576555.1 Oophaga sylvatica | reverse complement strand
AATAAGGACACAGCCAGAATAAAGTCCTTTATTTATCTTAATTAACCATACTTACTGCATCACTTAATCCCATACTCCCTCGATCTCCTGCAACAAATATAAAATAATAAACCAACACATAATACTATCCTGTCCGCTGTAGTCCATTTACCGAGGGTTCCACGACAATCTCATGTGTAGAACAGTCACATCGGGAGATGTGAATGTTCTACAGTGTCTCCGGTGATACACTGACAGGAGATAATCCTCCTGTAGTTTATCACTGAGCCACCCTGAGAGTTCTCCTGGAGTTCATCACTCCGGTGTTCTCACTTTACGGCAGTGTGAGAACTTTCCCAAGCAGCGATGCCGTAAGTGATAGCACGGAGCCGATCAGCTGATACACCGAGGGGGCGATTACCTCCTGTCAGTGTATCGCCGGTCGGGTATAACGGTCACATCTCCTGATGTGACTGTTCTACACGTTAGATAGCCGTGGGACAATCTGGATTACCTTGGACTACAGAGGACAGGAAGTATATGTTGGTTTATTATTTTACGTTATTTCTAGGAGACGAGGGCGTCAGGGATTTGGTGTTCGGTGAGTATAATGTGTTTTTATTTCTATGTGAATATGTATATATTATGTAACAATACGTATGTAGTATGTGAATAATGAATATGTATGTTATTTTACTTTTTTTGTAACAATGAGCACAGGTGCCGGCAGATGATACTACTCTCCCATCCGCGGCATCTGTTATCACAGTTTTCAGTGACACCAGAAATAGCCGGATGGGAGCAGTAGTCTCATCAGCCCAAGTGCTGGCAGATGATACTACTCTCCCATCAGCGGCACCTGTTGTCACTGTTATCAGTGACACCAGAGATAGCCGGATGGAGCAGTAGTCTCATCGGCCCAGGTGCCGGCAGATGATAAAACTCTCCCATCAGCAGAACCTGTTGTCACTTTTATCAGTGACACCAGAGATAGCCAGATGGGAGCAGTAGTCTCATTGGGCCAAGCCTGCTTCACTGCTGCGGTTTACAGTAAGCTGCAGAATCACGCTGAAATCTGACAGCATGATCCCGCAGCGCTGTGACCGACAGTACTGGCGTTAGCATTACCGCACACACAGACTCCCACGCACACACACAGACACCCGCACACAGCCGCAGACACACACACTGACACACCGACAGCCGCACACAGCCGCACACACAGACACAACATGTGACGAGCATGGCGGCACCAGGTCTGAAATAGACCTGATGATGCTGTGCAGCCAGCCAATCACTGTAATTCCACAACCAACATGGCTGCGGCATTACAGTGGGTGGCAGATAATCCCTGCAAGATCATTGGCTCTCTAAAGAGCACCAAACATTCAGGGTGGGGACCCGAGCTCCAGCCGCGCAAACCCCTTAAATACTCGGCGAGCTCCGAACATCGAATAGTGGCGAGCATGCTCACTCATCACTAGTCAGCAGTCTTCCACATGATTGCGGAGCCTACTGATATAGACTAAGGGTGGGACCTTTATAACTGCTTAGGAAGTCTTTGCAGGTGTTTTCTGTTAATTATTCTAATTTACTGAGATAATGACTTTTGGGTTTTCATTGGCTGTAAGCCATAATCATCAACATAACCAGAAATAAACACTTGAAACAAACCACTGTTTGCAATGACTATATAATATATGAGTTTCACTTTTTGTATTGAAAAACTGAAATAAATGAACTTTTTGATGATATTCTAATTTAGTGAGAAGCACTTGTATTAGTGAAATGTACCCAAGAGCTCTCAATACTGTATGGCTGAGAAATGTAACCCAGCAAAAATGTTAATTTTTTTTCAGTCTCATATGTCAAAAAAATGTACCACAGAACATGAAATAGTGTACGCGTAAGAAATTTAAAGAAACAAGCACAATTTTCAAATGCTATCTTCTACTGTTATATACAACCAAAATGTGACAGAAAGCATACAATACTGTATGGATGAATAATGTAATCCTGAACAATTTTTCTACGCTTTTGTAAGTTTTACATACCTCCATAATGCAACAATAACCATGTTAAACTGTATGGATAATTCACTGAATCCATAACAAAATTTTGAACAAAAATATTTGGAAAGTATAATAGATGTACACTGCTCAAAAAATAAAGGGAACCCTTAAACAACAGAATATAACGCCAAGTAAATCAAACTTCTGTGAAATCAAACTGTCCAATTAGGAAGGAACACTAATTGGCAATCAATTTCACGTGCTGTTGTGCAAATGGAATAGACAACAGATGGAAATTGTTGGCAATTATCAAAACACACTGATTAAAGGAATGGTTCTGCAGGTGGGGACCGCACACCACATCTCAGTACCAATGCTTTCTGGCTGATATTTTGGTCACTTTTGAATGTTCGTTGTGCTTTCACACTCATGGTAGTATGAGACGGACTCTACAACCCACACAAGTGGCTCAGGTAGTGCAGCTCATCCAGGATGGCACATCAATGTGAACTGTGGCAAGAAGGTTTGCTGTGTCTGTCAGTGTAGTGTCCAGAGGCTGGAGGCGCTACCAGGAGACAGTCCAGTACACCAGGAGACATGGAGGTGGCTGTAAGAGGGCAAAAACCCAGCAGCAAGACCGCTATTTCCGCCTGTGTGCAAGGAGGAACAGGAGGAGCACTGCCAGAGCCCTGCAAAATGACTTCCAGCAGGCCACAAATTTTCATCAGGCACCATGAGGATGATCTGAGTGCCCAATGTCCACAGATGGGGGTTATGCTCACAGCCCAACACCGTGTAGGACGCTTGGCATTTGCCACAGAACATCAAGATTGGCAAATTTGTCCCTGCGCCCTGTGCTCTTCACAGATGAGAGCAGGTTCACACTGAGCACATGTGACAGACGTGACTGAGTCTGGAGATACCATGGAGAGCGATCTGCTGCCTGCAAAATCCTTCAGCATGACCAGTTTGGCAGTAGGTCAGTAATGGTGTTGGGTTGCCATTTCTTTGGAGGGCCACACAGCTCTCCAAGTGCTTGCCAGTGGTAGACTGACTTCCATTAGGTACCGAGATGAGATCATCAGATCCCTTGTGAGACCATATGCTGGTGCGATTGGCCCTGGGTTTCTCCTAATGCAGGACAATGCCAGACCTCATGAGGCTGGAGTGTGTCAGCAGTTCCTGCAAGATGAAGGCATTGAAGCTATGGTCTGGCCCGCAAGTTCCCCAGACCTGAATCTGATTGAGCACATCTGGGACATCATGTCTCGCTCCATCCACCAACGTCACGTTGCACCACAGACTGTCCAGAAGTTGGCGGATGCTTTAGTCCAGTTCTGGCAGGAGATCCCTCTGGAGACCATCCGCCTCCTCATCTGGAGCATGCCCAGGCATTGTGGGGAGGTCATACAGGCACAGGGAGGTCATGCAGGAACATGGAGGCCACACACACTATTGAGCATCATTTTGACTTGGTTTAAGGACATAACATTCCACTTTAATTTTGTGGGTGACTCCAAATCCAGGCCTCCAGTGGTTAATAAATTTCCATTGATGATTGTTGTGTGATTTTGTTGTCAGCACATTCAACTTTGTACAGAAGAAAGTATTTAATGAGAATATCTCATTCATTCAGATCTAGGATGTGTTATTTGAGTGTTCCCTTTGTTTATTTGAGCAGTGTACTTACTACACAGTCATAAATGCTTCGCAGAAAGTACAAAACCAGACAGAAAATAATGTGAGGGTCATCTATAGACCCCTGAGAGGCAACAACCCGCAGACCTCATTAAAATATTGAATATTACAAACCCTTTATGTAATCTGGTGATGTGGAATAGTGTGGGCTAATCCAGGCTTTGTTCATTTTTATGAGAGTGAACTAGTCTGCATTCTCTGTTGACAGATGAAAGCTCCTCTCTGTTATAATCACCCGAGAGCCCCTAAAAACATGCTCACAGAAGACACTAATCGCAGAAAAGCACAACACCTCCAAAGCATAGAGTGACAGCTCATGCCAGGTGTCCAGCTTTGAGACCCAACAGTTGAAAGTAGCAGTGGAATTAGGGAGTATGCTGGTTTGGTGGGCCAGGTATTGCTTGACCATCTTTAAAAAACCTTTTCCCTCCTTGTAAAAAATACCATATCCTCAGGTACTGGCCACTGTCCTGTGTCATGAAATTGGCCCATACCTTTGACAGTGTACCCCTGTCTCTGCTGTGTGTCTCCCTGGCCTTGCCTCCTTGGTTGGGCAAGAAAGCTTACCCCCTGCCGCTACCATTGTCTGATGTGAATTTTTTTAACATATTTTCCACATTGGCTTTCTGGTATAGCACCATTTTAAAAGTCCTCTTCACCTCAGGAAGAAGAGGTGTAGTATTCTACTTATAGCGTGAGTCTACCAGGGTGAATAACAAGCACTCATTTTTTGACAGGATGAATGTAACGTGAGGGTCACGGGAAAAGTAGTGGTACATAAAGTCGGCCATATGTGCTAAACTCTTCCTCCTCAGCATCCACCTCCTTATTGTTACCTTATCTGTGCTGAGATGAGTTTGGGCAGGCTGCAATCTATCTCTGTCTTATGTCTTCCTCCATCCCCACCTGGTCCTCATGGAAAGCTTCATGTTTATTTGTGAGCAGTAACTGTTTAAGTAGGCACAGACTTGTGTTTTTTATTACACTTGATAAATATGCCAGTATGGATTTGAAATCGTATTGGAAAATAATGTCCCTTCCAATGAATATTGCAGCAAGAGACTTCTTTACAGCAGCGCAGCCAATTTTTTTTTTTCTTTTGGTAATTTCCCTCTGGAGGAGCCGTCCCCCAGCCATGGGGCAGCTGCAGCTGACTATCTAAATCTTTATAGTGGTTGTGTCTTCACACCGCCACCCAATGTGAGCAAACCTATTGCTTTTACTGTCTCCTATATTAGGGTTTTACCCTAATGTGTGCTTCTCCCTTCACAGTTACTGTTTATTTAAGTAGGCACAGAAGTGGGATAGTTGCTCTAACAATGGCATCATCGCTGCCCATCATCTTTGTGGAGTCCTCAAAGTCTGATCTTGGCATGGCACAGATTGCAAATGGCCATTTTATTTGTCTCAGAACTCTCATTAAAAATGTCCTCGACTGAGAAACTGCTAACTTTTTGATGGAGAAATTCAGGACTGTCGGTACTCTGTGGAACAGTTGCCTGCTTTCTCCCTCTGGTCATCCACTGCCTAGTCTTGTCTGTTTTGATTCTGCCTATCTCTTCCTATCAGCACATCTGGCCTTGCTCTACATGACAGCTGCTCAGGTTTGGTCGGTGATTTTGTCATCTACCACCTCATCTTCCACCACCATACCCTGGTAATCCTGACTTTGTGACTTAACAACAAGACTTAGCAGCAACTGTGTCTCATCATCATCTTCCTCCTCCTTATCCCAAATTTGCCTTTACTCACTTTCATGTTCTTGTGGCTGTGGCTGCTCTAAGTTTTGTACATCATAAAGCAGCATGTCATCCTGTCCCTCTTAGAGCATGCATGTTGAGAGGCCACAATTGAGAAATGTTGTGGTACAGAGCTCCTCAGAGTGTCCTAGTGTGGGATCACTAGTCTCCTGGTACTCCATATGGAGGAAGGAAGGAGGATCAGGGTGAAGATTAAGTGATCCAGACTCTAGGCTGGTGAGCCTGGACTGTGTGGAAGACTGGGTGGTGCTTCCAATCCTGCTGGAAGTATTTTCTTCTTTTCAACTGACCATGTGTTCGCACTGCTATGGCTACAAAAGTGGTATAGTGTGACTTCCTGCAAAGAGGGACAGGAACCTATTTGTCGTGGATGGTGTTTCTTGTGCTTGAGAAAAAGGCGTAGTCACACGTGCCCTACGTCCTCAGCATCTACGTGCAACCTCATCAGCACTTCCACTTCACTGTCTCATTGCACGCCTTACACATTTTGCAATTACTAGGGCTCTTGAAAGCAAGTTTATTTTTAATAAAAGACAAAAAATGGTCACCTGTAGCAATCAAAGAGGTTTTTGTGAGTTTACTCCACCATAATGTAAGAGAAAGAATGCAAAAATGTATGGCTGACAAGTTCAATCCAGAAAAATGAGTCAATGCTTTTTTTCAGTTTTAGAGATAAAATAAATGTTCACAGATCACATAACACTGTATGATTGAGAAATGGAAGCCTAAAAATTTTTTTAAAAGTTTTTTTTATCAATTTTAGAGATCACATAATTGTTCACAGACCACATAACACTGTATGGCTGAAAAATAGAAGCCGACAAATTTTTTAAAAGCTTTTTAGCAGTTTTACAGATCACAGAAACGTTCACAAACCATGTAAAACTTTAGTTCTGAGAAATTGAAGCTTACAAAATGTTTAAAAGCTTTTGTTCACTTTGCCAAGTGATGTATATCAGATCAAAAAAATATTTGGCACACCTCGTACACACTCGGCTCCGCTCCGTACACCTTGTACACTCACGGCTCTGCTCCGCACACCTCGTACACACGCGGCTCTGCTCCGCACACCTCGTACACACACACAGCTCTGCTCCGCACACCCCATACACACGCGGCTCCGATCCGTACACCATGTACACTCACGGCTCTGCTCCGCACACCTTGTACACACACGGCTCCGCTCAGCACACCTCATACACACACGGCTCCGCTCCGTACATCTTGTACACACACGGCTCCGCTCCGCATACCTCGTACACACTTTGCTCCGCTCCGCACACCTCATACAGACATGGCTCCGCTCCGTACATCTTCTACACTCACGTGTCCGCTCCGCACACCCCATACACACCCTGCTCCTATCTGTACACCTCGTACACACACGGCTCAGCTCAGCACACCTCGTACACACGCGGCTCAGCTCAGCACACCTCGTACACACGCGGCTCCAATTTGTACATCTTGTACACACACAGCTCCGCTCCGCACACCCCATACACACGCGGCTATGATCTGTAAACCTGTCATGGTCTGCTGAGTTTCTGGGATTAGGTGGTTTTAGGGTTAACCGGAATGGCCTCACTCTGGGATTCTGGGAGGCTTTTTATAGCCTCATTGTGGGGCCATCCTCTGTCGCTTATACTCTGACCCTTGGCCAAGTGTGTGTGACCCTGTTGTGCTTGTGCCAGTGCTTTGTGCCTGTGCTACGTTCTGTTTGTCTGGTTCTGATTTGGCTGTGTCCCTGTTTTGAGTTTTGCTTGTCCCTTTTGTACTCTGCTGCCCTCTACGTGTATGACCCTTGGCTACGTTCTGACTCCGCTCTGCCTGCTCCTCTAGTACTTCGTCGCTCTCTACGTGTATGACCCTTGGCTAAGTTCTGACTTCGCTCTGCCTGCTCCTCTTGTACTTCGTCGCCCTCTATGTGTATTACCCCTTGGCTACGTTCTGATTATCCGTTCGGTATATGCCCAAGGGTAACTGTGTCCCGTAGTTACCCTTCTAGGAGTTTTCCTTCACCTCATAGCTCTCTGGAGCTTAGGCCACGCCCACTAGCAGTCACGTGCCTGCAGGTCCTTTGCTCTGAAGCATTCTCTATCTGCTACTGCTGACTCTGAGAAACGTGTGGCCGGCTCCGCCCACTAGCAGTCACATGTGGAAGGTCCTGTTACTGAGAAACACTCGTCATCTCTGCTGCGGCTCTGCTACAGATACCTTTGGGCATAGTTTGTTCACTAAGGACACACGCACTGGCTCAGTGAGCAAGTGCAGTGCGGTGTCCCTGACAAAACCTTGTACACACACAGCTCTGCTACATTCACCCTGTAAACCCCTCCTGACCCCACACATAAACTTACCTCATCCAGCCCCATGACAACCAGCACACCAGAGTCCTGCATACACAGAGGCCCCTAATAATGTGACTCCTGACTCCTCCTCTCCTGTGACCTCATCACAGGTCCTGTGTGCACAGAGCAGCAACATATGAGCAATACGAGCAGATGCTGCAGAAAAGAATCTGCCACTCCCGCTCTTCAGGGATGCGCCGCCGCCTGAGTCAGAGTGCTCAACTTGCCTCATGGTAAGTGCGCCCCTGATTGCAGGCTTTTCTTCTATTATGCATCTATGTAATTTAAATACATATACGGTATATGTTTGTGTCACTGACATCTATAGATCTATGTATTATGTGTATATATATATATTCTATCTATTCTATTCTAACCTGTCACTTTATGATTTTACTTTGCTGGCTTTTCATCTATCTATCTATCTATCTATCTATCTATCTATCTATCTATCTATCTATCTATCTATTTATCTATCTATCTGTGTGTGTGCTTTGACGAACATTTAGTTCGAAAACGATGTGTAAATGACAAAATGACATAGAGAATTGCTTTATGTAAAAGCTCATGTTAGAATCACATTGCAATCAGATAACAATTGCACTGCATTCGGATGTAAATCAGATGCTAGGTGTGAAAAATCAGATTGTACTCTCATGACACTCACATTGCACTCCTGCGATTCTCGGCAGGGAGACTCGGACCAATTCTCCATACATTTAGTGTGACGCCGGCCTAAGTGTAAGCATAGTCTGTTTGCTTTATATGCTTGTTTAGGGCCACATTGACATTGACATTTTCTTACTTTCAAATGAAGCTTCTGGTGTTTTTGCACTTCTGAATGTAAAAAAGCAGTAACCTGACAGACCCCATTAACAGTCAACAGGTAACAAACAGGCTTCTACAGGATTGTTTGGGATTTATTTTAAGACTCATACAGTAGCTGTTATTACTTTGCCATGAATTAAAGCAATGATACCAATGTGAGTATATCTTTTACAATAGCATGTGCACCTCAAAATATTTTTAACAATTGTTAATATTTTTTATTTTAACAGTTTTCTACTAGATATCATTCCTGCCATTAAATACTATTCATAATTAATACATAATTGCCTTTTTTTTTTTGTTTTTTTAAATTTCACAAGATTAATGTAGCATAATATCCGTTTACAACATATAATGAAACTATTTTCCTTTTCTGTCTATTTTGTCTTTTGCTATTTAATTTTTAATTTCTGATTTCCATAGTTATTTTTGTTTTCAATCACATAATGACACAACAGCATAAAGATTATTCTAATATCTGTTTTGCATACAATTTACATAGGGACTGCATCGTAAGAAGGCCATTTTCAGCCAGGATTGTTTTGTGAAAAATAGACAAAGCCACCCTGTCTGCCCTCGGCTTTCATCTATTCATAATCTACACACTATTTATATCTACTGAAATCTAAGAATCCAAAGCTTTACCAGAATATGCCTTATGTCGCTGAAGTCCTTGCTAGAGGAAGAGCTTGTTTGTATTGTCATCAAGTCTTACAGAAACAGATAAAAGACTCCAAAACACAAACTTCTTAAAACAGCTATTCTTGTATTGTAACATGAGAGACTTTTCATTTTATTTATTGCATATTTTGCAGGAGGTTTTCTAAGAGCAAGAAAACAGGAGAAAGAATAATGTAACACTTCAGTCTATTTAGTTATAAATTCTGTATTATATTTTTGAAATGTAGATTTTTAGATAACTTCTCTCTATTTAGCGCCTTCAACATGTGTTTGTAGATCGTGTTTTCCCATAATGAACTACACATTGTCTGTTACGTTGAAACTTGTTGAGTGTGGATGTGTTGTCTTAGTGATGTGACTTTGGAGTTACTGAAGATTAGAGATGAGCAAATTTGTCCAGATTTGGTCCCCGAATCAGATTTTGAAATATTCGGGCCATATTCGAACACTATTCATGCCGAATGTTTGTCTTATGATTGGTTCCGAACATATTTGGTAATTTCTACTCCCATTGACTCCAATGACGTTCGGTTGTGTTCGACAAATATTGCAAAAACAGTATTCAATTCCAATCATATTCGGAACCGAATCCCAGCAAATTTGCTAATCTCTACTGAAGATTCCAATACTGGCATGTTGGGTTCCGATGCAGACAAGGGCAATATATATGGTTCAAAAGTGTTGTCCACTACTAGGAAAACCACTTCTCAATCTAAATGTTTGGCTCTGATAAAATAAAAACACTTACACTTGCCTCCGCTGCCAGTACTGTTCCAGTGATGTCAGCACTTGCAGTCCCGGGGCTCATGTGAGGTTGTTATGTTACACAAGCTCCTTGCACAATCAAATCCGGCTTCACTGTCCCCACCTTTGGACGTATTAAACATCAACAGGAAGTTAGGGCTGTGGCTTCTCTCTGACTGTTCATGTTGCATTTGTCCGAAGACAGGGACAGTGAAGCCAGCGCTGATTGGCCGCAGGGCGCACGTGACATAACAGCCTCACAGGAGCCCGAGGAATTCTAGTGCTGACACTGCTGGAATGGTTCCTGCACCAGAGGAGCATTGAAGTGTTTTTATTTTAACACAGGCAAAAAGTCAAATTGAGAAAGGGTTTTCCTAGTAGTGCACAACCCCTTTAATGTGTTTTGTTTAAACATATAATTGGCTTTTTATGAAATTAACTGTACTGTGTGTATATATCTAAGACAGATAAGTTCATGTGAATCCTGTTAAAAACATTACTTGCCATGTGCAATTTTAGCTATTGTGCTTTTGTTTTTTCCCTCCACTCTTCCAAGGATCATAGTTTTTTTGAATTTTCCATCAATATATTTGGGATTTATTTGAATTGCACTATTCATTTTTCTATACAATGTACTGAAAAAAAGGACAAAGATAAAAAACAAAAAATAATAATTCTGCCATTGTTCTGGTTTTGTTTTTATGGTGCTTATTACGCAGTGATATGGAAATTTGTACAAACAGCAATCTGGTCTCACAGGTGATTTTAATCAAATTAAATTTACCGTATATACTCATGTATAAGCCGACCCATGTATAAGCCGACCCCCTAATTTTGCCACAAAAAACTGGGAAAACGTATTGACTTGCGTATAAGCCTAAGTTGGAAAAAGCAGCATCTACTGGTAAATTACAAAGATAAAAAAATATATCAATAAAAGTAAAATTAATTGAGACATCAATAGGTTAAATGTTTTTGAATATCCATATTGAATCAGAAGCCCCATATAATTCTCCATACAGTTAATGATGGGCCCCATAAGATGCTCCATACAAAATACTCCCCATATAATGCTCCATAAAGCTTAATAATGACCCCATAAGATGCTCCACAGAATAATATGCCCCATATGCTGCTCCATAAAAGTTATTCCCCCATAAGATGCTCCATATATTTTATGCCCCATATGATGCTCCATAGTATATGCTCCCATAAGATGCTTCATAGATTATGCCCACATAAGATGCTCCATAGATTATGCCCCATATGGTGCTCCATAGATTATGCCCCATATGATGCTCCATAGATTATGCCCCATATGATGATCCATAGATTATGCCCCATATGATGTTCCATAGATTATGCCCCCATATGATGCTCCATAGATTATGCCCCCATATGATGTTCCATAGATTATGCCCCCATATGATGCTCCATAGATTATGCTCTCATATGATGCTCCATAGATTATGCCTCCATATGGTGCTCCATAGATTATGCCCCCATAAGATGCTTCATAGATTATGCCCCCATAAGATGCTCCATAGATTATGCCCCATAAAATGCTCCATAGATAATGCCCCATATGATCCATAGATTATGCCCCATATGCTCCATAGATTATGCCCCATAGGCTCCATAGATTATGCCCCAATAAGATGCTCCATAGATTATGCCCCCATAAAATGCTCCATAGATTATGCCCTATATGCTCCATAGATTATGCCCCATATGCTCCATAGATTATGCCCCATAAGATGCTCCATAGATTATTGTTGTGTTTTGGTAGCTGAGGAGAGCAGGCAAAAACGGCAATACACCAGAGAGGTTGGAATCTACTGGATTGCAGTACCCTGACTGACCACCACAACTAAAGGCAGCCGTGGAGCGTTCCTATGTTGGTCCTAGACGCCTCGTCACAGCCTGAGAGGCTAACTACACCTAAAGATAGAAAGAGGAAAGCTATCTGCCCCGGAGCAGATCCCCAAAGAACATAGGAAGCCCCCAAACATGTAATGGTGGTTAGACAAGAGGAAATACAGACACAGACAGAAAATAGTATGAGCAAACGCTGGGGCCCAATCTGCCTAGACAGAAAAGGATAGGAAGGATTCTTACTGCAATCCAAAAAAAAACCCTAAAAAAAACCAACGCTACTAATTGCAAAAACACCTGAGATCACACAACCTCTACCACCTAAATTAGTTCTCTGGTGTAACAAAACTAAGCTGCAGCCAAAGAAAAAACTGGAAAATGCAAATGAACAAACAACAGTGGCTCCAGAGGAACCGAGAGGAGACCAAGCCCCCCGGGGAGGGGAACCTGGCCAACCTCACAGAAATGCAGAGAAATATGCAAAAGGCAAGCACAAAAACAAAAAACAGAAAATATCTTATCTGAGAGCAGGAGAAGAGGCAAGACTCAGCAAGCTTCCAAGTGAACCAGGAAACAACGTTGAGACAAGAACAATTGATCACCGGCAACCATGATGGGGGGAAGCCTCCCTTATATCCAGCCAGTCCATGATTCCTGATTGCCAATCCTCATTGAATGGTTCAGTATTGTTTGTAACCACCAGAGGGAGCTTCTGCTCAGAATTAATTTCTAAAACATTCATAACAGTACCCCCCCTTGAGGAGGGGTCACCGAACCCTCATTTGTGCAACCACGTCAGTCAGGATGAGCTCTGTGATACGCACGGATCAGTCTCCTAGCATGGATGTCCGAAGCAAACACCCAAGAATTGTCCTCCTGACCATAACCTCTCCACTTAACCAAATACTGGAGTTTCCGTCTAGAAAAACGAGAATCCAATATTTTCTCAACCACATACTACAGATTGCCCTCAACCAAAACAGGGTCAGGAGGCGCAGCCATAGGAACCACTGGCTCGACAAACCTCTTCAATAAGGACTTGTGGAACACATTATGGATCTTAAATGTCCCTGGAAGAAGTAAACGAAAGGAAACAGGATTAAGAATCTCCATGATCTTATAAGGTCCAATGAACCTAGGCTTAAACTTAGGAGATGCAACTCTCATAGGGATATTTCTTGAGGACAACCAGACCAAGTCCCCCACTTTAAACCGAGGACCATCAGTCCTATGCCGGTTGGCAAACCGCTGGGCCTTCTCCTGAGAGAGAGGGACAACCTCTCCACTACCTGGTCCCAAATCTGCTGCATACGCTCCACAACAGAGTCAACACCCGGGCAGACAGAAGCCTCCGTCTGTCCCGAAGAAAATCGAGGGTGAAACCCAAAATTGCAGAAAAATGGAGACATCAAAGTGGCAGAGCTTGCCCTATTATTAAGAGCAAACTCAGCCAAAGGCAAAAAAGAGACCCAGTCATCTTGATCAGCAGACACAAAACATCTCAGATAAGTCTCCAATGTCTGGTTTGTTCTCTCAATTTGTCCATTGGTCTGAAGATGAAAAGCAGAGGAGAAAGACAATTGAACACCAAGTTTAGAACAAAAAGTCCTCCAAAATCTGGAAACAAACTGGACTCCTCTGTCAGACACAATGTTCTCAGGAATGCCGTGTAACCGAACCATGTGCTGAAGGAACAAAGGCACCAATTCTGAGGAGGAAGGCAACTTAGGTAATGGCACAAGATGTATCATTTTGGAAAACCTATCACAAATCACCCAGATAACCGTCATTCTCTGAAAAACAGGGAGGTCGGAAATAAAATCCATAGAGATATGGGTCCATGGTCTCTTGGGCACAGGCAATGGCATCAACAAACCACTAGAGCGAGAGCAAGGCTTGGAGCGAGAGCAAGTCCCACAGGACTGCACAAACTCCCTGACATCACGAGACAAAGTAGGCCACCAAAAAGACTGACTCACCAAGTCTCTTGTACCAAAAATTCCGGGATGACCGGCCAACGCGGAACAATGAATCTCAGACATCACACTTTTCTTCCACTGGTCTGGGACAAACAATTTCCCAACAGGGCAGCGCTCGGGTTTATCCTCCTGGCACCCCTCCAGAGCCAGTCTCAAATTGGGCGAGATGGCGGAAAGAACCACACCCTCTTTCAAAATAACAGCAGGATCAGATAACTCAGGAGAGTCCGCAAGGAAACTTCTCGAGAGGGCATCCGCCTTAACATTCTTAGTGCCAGGAAGAAAGGAAACCACAAAATTAAAATGTGTGAAAAACAAGGCCCACCTGGCCTGTCTAGGATTAAGTCGCTTGGCTGATTCCAGATAAACCAGATTCTTATGGTCCGTGAGGACCACCACCTGATATTTGGCTCCCTCCAGCCAATGTCTCCACTCTTCAAAAGCCCACTTCATGGCCAATAACTCCCGATTACCCACGTCATAATTGCGTTCAGTTGGAGAAAATTTTCGAGAGAAAAAAGCACAAGGGTTACTTTTAGAGGTCTCAGGATCTCTTTGGGACAAAACCGCACCTGCCCCAATTTCAGAGTCATCAACCTCCACCTGAAATGGCAGAGAAACATCAGGCTGCCGTAGAACAGGAGCAGAAGTGAATCTCCGTTTAAGTTCCTGAAACGCAGAGACTGCCTCAGGAGGCCAATTCACCACATCAGAACCCATTTTGGTCAAATCAGTCAATGGTTTAACAATAACAGAGAAATTACCAATACATTTACGATAAAAATTGGCAAAACTCAAGAATCTCTGAAGAGCCTTTAATGAAGTAGTTTGGACCCAATCACAGATGGCCTGAACCTTGACCGGGTCCATTTCAATAACAGATGGAGACAAAATGAATCCCAGAAATGAGATCCTCTGTACGCCAAAAAGACACTTTGATCCCTTCACATACAGAGCATTCTCTCTCAAAATCTGGAACACAGTCTGAACATGTTTCACATGAGAGTCCCAGTCATTGGAAAAAAATCAAGATATCATCCAAATAAACAATCAGAAATGTATCCACAAAATCCCTGAAAATGTCATTCATGAAGGACTGGAAGACGGAAGGAGCATTAGTGAGCCCAAAGGGCTTCACTAGGTACTCAAAATGCCCCTCTGGGGTATTAAACGCCGTCTTCCATTCATCCCCGTGCTTAATGCGAATAAGGTTATACGCCCCCTGAGGTCAAGCTTGGTAAACCAAGTAGCACTTTTCACCCTGGAAAACAGGTCAGAAATCAAGGGTAACGGATATTGATATTTCACAGTGATATTGTTCAAGAGACGATAATCAATACACGGCCTTAATGAACCATCCTTTTTGGCCACAAAGAAAAAACCGGCACCCAAGGGTGAAGAGGATGGTCTGATATGACCCTTCTCCAATGACTCCTTGCTATAAGACCGCATAGCGTCATGTTCAGGTACAGACAAGTTAAAAAGGCGATCTTTAGGGAATTTACTACCAGGCACTAATTCTATAGCACAGTCATAGCTCCTATGGGGGGGCAAGGATGCAGATTTACTATCGCTAAACACATCAGAAAAATCAGTCAAAAAGTCAGGCACATCTTGAGCCTGGGGAGAGGCAGAAAAAAGAAGAGTGTTGACATTAACACATTGGCAGCCCCAACTGGTTACAGACACAGATTTCCAATCCAAAACAGGATTATGAGACTGCAACCAAGGGAAACCTAGTACAATAATGTCATGCAGATTATACAGCACCAAAAATTTGCAACTCTCCTGATGATCAGGTTCAACCCTCATTATCACCTGAGTAGAGAACTGGGGTTTATTCTCAGTCAAAGGGGTAGAATCAATTCCCAGTAGGGGAATAGACTTCCGTAGGGGTATCAAGGAAAACCCACAACTTTTAGCAAAATCAAAATCCATCAGGTTAATAGCTGCTCCCGAATCAACAAAAGCCTGAGCAGAAAATGTGGACAGAGAGCAAATCAGGGTAACAGTCAACAGAAATTTAGTCTGAACACTACCCAAGACAACTGAGCGTGCAAAACGTCTTCCCTGCTTAGGGCAGACTGAAATAGCATGAGAGGCATCAACACAGTAGAAACATAACCCATTGCGTTTTCGAAACTCATGACGCTGTGCCCCAGAAGCCACTCTATCACACTGCATGGGTTCAGAAGCTGGTTCACAAGGCAACACCATACCACGCATACCTCTACGCTCACGCAAACATCTGTCAATTTGAATCGCCAATGACATAGAATCATTGAGACCAGAGGGAGCAGGGAAACCCACCATAACATCTTTTACATTCTCTGACAGACCTTTCCGAAAAAGGGCTGCCAAAGCATCATCATTCCATTTGGTCAGAACTGCCCACTTTCGGAATTTCTGACAGTACAACTCAGCATCCTCAAGCCCCTGATTTAATGCCAACAAGGTTTTTTCAGCTTGATCAGTGACATTAGGTTCATCGTACAACAACCCCAGAGCCAGAAAAAATGCATCAACATTACTCAAAACAGGGTCCCCAGGTGTCAGGGAAAAAGCCCAATCCTGAGGATCGCCGTGCAGGAGAGAGATGACAATTTGAACCTGCTGTGCTGCGTTCCCTGAGGACTTAGGTTTTAAGGCAAAAAACAACTTACAGTTATTTTTGAAATTCAGAAATTTAGCTCGATCCCCCCAAAACAAATCTGGCATGGGGATCCTAGGTTCCACAACCGGCAACCCTGCAAGATAGGTAGCAATACTCCGAACTTCAGTGGC
The DNA here is from genome assembly GCA_033576555.1 of Oophaga sylvatica. Lineage (NCBI taxonomy): Eukaryota > Metazoa > Chordata > Amphibia > Anura > Dendrobatidae > Oophaga > Oophaga sylvatica. The sequence goes on along the minus strand of JARQOD010000002.1, from coordinate 158,512,354 downwards.
AAGCTGATTCACACGGCCAGACAACTGTGCAAACTCCATTGAGAGAAAAAAAAATCCTCCTCAGCACCCAGAGAAAAAGAGGGAAAAAAATGCAACAAACAGAAAAAAAATCTCTGATAACTCTGACAACTTTCTTCTTTCAACACTTTTTTTTTTTCCCTTCTGTGAATACCATATAATATTCAGTTTGGCCGGTGATACTGTTGTGTTTTGGTAGCTGAGGAGAGCAGGCAAAAATGGCAATACACCAGAGAGGTTGGAATCTACTGGATTGCAGTACCCTGACTAACCACCACAACTAAAGGCAGCCGTGGAGCGTTCCTACGTTGGTCCTAGACGCCTCGTCACAGCCTGAGAGGCTAACTACACCTAAAGATAGAAAGAGGAAAGCTATCTGCCCCGGAGCAGATCCCCAAAGAACATAGGAAGCCCCCAAACATGTAATGGCGGTCAGACAAGAGGAAATACAGACACAGACAGAAAATAGTATGAGCAAACGCTGGGGCCCAATCTGCCTAGACAGAAAAGGATAGGAAGGATTCTTACTGCAATCCAAAAAAAACCCTAAAAAAAACCAACACTACTAATTGCAAAAACACCTGAGATCACACAACCTCTACCACCTAAATTAGTTCTCTGGTGTAACAAAACTAAGCCGCAGCCAAAGAAAAAACTGGAAAATGCAAATGAACAAACAACAGTGGCTCCAGAGGAACCGAGAGGAGACCAAGCCCCCGGGGAGGGGAACCTGGCCAACCTCACAGAAATGCAGAGAAATATGCAAAAGGCAAGCACAAAAACAAAAAACAGAAAATATCTTATCTGAGAGCAGGAGAAGAGGCAAGACTCAGCAAGCTTCCAAGTGAACCAGGAAACAACGTTGAGACAAGAACAATTGATCACCGGCAACCATGATGGGGGGAAACCTCCCTTATATCCAGCCAGTCCGTGATTCCTGATTGCCAATCCTCATTGAATGGTTCAGTACTGTTTGTAACCACCAGATGGAGCTTCTGCTCAGAATTCATTTCTAAAACATTAATAACATATTATGCCCCCATGAAATGCTATATAGACTATGCCCCATATGCTCCATAGATTATGCCCCCATAAGATGCTCCATAGATTATGCCCCCATAAAATGCTCCATAGATTATGCCCCATATGATCCATAGATTATGCCCCATATGCTCCATAGATTATGCCCCATAGGCTCCATAGATTATGCCCCAATAAGATGCTCCATAGATTATGCCCCATAAAATGCTCCATGGATTATGCCCCATATGCTCCATTGTATAGGTCTCATATGCTGCTGCTGCAAAAGAAAAAAAAAAATGACATAATCACTCTCGTCGCTGGGGACCAGGTGCCGATGTCCTGAGCAGGCGGGGACACCGGCGCGCTATGGGGAACAGGTGCCGGTGTCACCGCTCGCTCAGGGCCCCGGCACGTGAGATATTCACCTGTCCCCAGTCCACTGCTGAGCGCCGCTGTATTCCGGGTCCTCTATCAGTGTGTGCTCAGGCAGAGAGCGCAGCGCACACTAACTACGTCATCGTGCCCTCTGTCTGTACATCACAGCTAGAGGACGAGGAGGTCAGAGCAGAGCACAGCAGTGGACCGGGGACAGGTGAATATCTCATATACTTACCCCTCCTGGAGTGTCTCTGCAGCCCCTGCTCTTCTCCCGCGGTCTCCGGCAGCTTTTCCTTCCTACAGAGGTCACATGTGCATATTCATGTCTTTAATGACCGGTATCACGTGACCGCTGCAGGAAGGAGCCTAAGATTGTGGGAGAAGCACTGGGGTTGCAGAGACGCGCCGGTGAAGGGTAAGTATGATCTGACATCCCGCTCCCCTTCCCCCGCAGACCCCCCGGTATATGACTCGCGTATAAGCCGAGAAGGGGACTTTCAGCCTTAAAGAGTGGGCTGAAAATTTCAACTTATACGCGAGTATATACGGTATTTAAAATCAAGGTACAATTCAAAGAAATGTATAAAGATAGGAGATAAAATAAATACGTTCATCGAGACGTTTTTTAAAAACAATCTGCACAGTTTAACCCCTTAACGACCAAGCCATTTTGTAGTTTAAAGACCAGGCCAATTTTTACAATTCTGACCACTGTCACTTTATGTGCTTATAACTTTGGAACGCTTCAACGGATCTTGGCGATTCTGAGAATGTTTTCTCGTGACATATTGTACTTCATGATAATGGTAAAATTTATTCAATATAACTTGCGTTCATTTATAAAAAAAATGGAAATATGGCAAAAATTTAGAAAATTTTGCAATTTTCAAACTTTTAATTTTTATGCCATTAAATCAGAGAGATATGTCACAAAAAGTAGTTAATAAATAACATTTCCTACATGTCTGCTTTACATGAGCACAAGTTTGGAACCAACATTTTTTTTTGTTAGGAAGTTGACCAGCAATTTCTCATTTTTCCAACAAAATTTACAAAACCATTTTTTTTAGGGACCACCTCACATTTGAAGTGAATTTGAGGGGTCAATATGACAGAAAATACCTAAAAGTGACACCATTCTAAAAACTGCACCCCTCAAAGTGTTCAAAGTCACATTCAAGAAGTTTATTAACCCTTTAGGTACTTCACAAGAATTGAAGCAATGTGGAAGGAAAAAATGAATATTTAACTTTTTTTCCCAAAATTTTTCTTTCGACACAATTTTTTACATTTTGTCAAGGGTATCAGTAGAAAATGATTCACAATATTTGTTGTACAATTTCTCCTGAGTACACTGATACCCCATGTGTGGGGGAAAACCAATCTTTAGGCGCACGGCAGTGCTCAGAAGGGAAGGAGCATCATTTGAGATTTTGAATGTCAAATTGGCTGGAATCGAGAGCGGACATTATGTCGCGTTTGGAGAGTCCTTGATGTACCTAAACAGTGGAAACCCCCATAAGTGACCCCATTTTGGAAACTAGACCCCCCAAGGAACTTATCTAGATCTGTGGTGAGCACTTTGAACCCCAAGGGCTTCACAGAAAAGTATAATGTAGAGCCGTAAAATTTAAAAATCATATTTTTTCCACAAAAATGATCTTTTCACCCCCAATTTTTATTTTTCAAAGGATAAATGGATCCCAAAAGTTATTGTGCAATTTGTCTTGAGTACGGTGATACCCCATATGTGGGGGTAAACCACTATTTGGGCGCATGGCAGAGCTCGGAAGGGAAGGAGCGCCTTTTTAAAATGCAGACTTTGATGGAATGATTGGCAGGTGTCATGTCACGTTTGGAGAGCCCCTGATGTGCCTAAACAGTAGAAACCCCCCACAAGTGACTCCATTTTGGAAACTAGACCCCCCAAGGAACTTATCTAGATGTGTGGTGAGTACTTTGAACCCCCAAGTGCTTCACAGAAGTTTACAACGTAGAGCCGTGAAAATAAAAAAATCATATTTTTTTCCACAAAAATAATTTTTTTGCCCCAAAATTTTTATTTTTATAAGGGTAACAGGAGAAATAGGACCCCAAAAGCTATTGTGCAATTTGTCCTGAGTACGCTGATACCCCATATGTGGGGGGGAACCACTATTTTGATGCATGGCAGAGCTCGGAAGGGAAGGAGCACTGTTTTTAAATGCAGACTTTGATGGAATGGTCTGCGTGTGTCTTGTCGCGCTTGGAGAGCCCCTGATGTACCTAAACAGTAGAAACCCCCACAAGTGACCGCATTTTGCAAACTAGACCCCCCAAGGAACTTATCTAGATGTGTGGTCAGCACTTTGAACCCCCAAGGGCTTCACAGATGTTTATAACGTAGAGCCGTGAAAATAAAAAAAATCATATTTTTTTCCACAAAAATGACCTTTTTGCCACCAAATTTTTATTTTTATAAGGGTATCAGGAGAAATATGACCCAAAAGTTGATGTGCATTTTGTCCTGAGTACGTTGATATCCCATATGTGGGGGGGAACCACTGTGATCGCCTTACTGCGATCTTTGAGAGGCAGAATGAACAAATCCACAAAGGTTAAGAATTGGTTTTCTTTTTTAGCCGTTCCTCATGCGGTATTAGTGATTAGGCGACTTTATTCCTCTGATCGGTGTGATTAAAGCGACACCAGATTTATACCCTTTTTTCATGTTTAGCTTCTGTCACACTCTAAAAGACTCTTTTTTTTGAAGAATTTTTTGTAAGAAATTTTTGCATCTCCGTATTTTGAGAGCTATAATTTTTCCATATTTCGTCCGACAGGGTCATGTAAGGTCTTGTTTTTTGCGGGACGAGTTGACGTTTTTCATTGGTACCATATTCGGGCACATAACGTTTTTTGATCGCTTCCTATTCCGATTTTTGTGGAAGCAGAATGAACAAAAACCAGCAATTCAGGAATTGTCCTTTTTTTTTCCTCCGTTCCGCGTGTGGTAAAATTGATAAAGCAGCTTTATTCTTCGGGTCACTACGATTACAGCGATACCTCATTTATATATTTTTTTTGTGTTTTGGCATTTTTTACACAATAAAAAATTTTATAGAAAAAATAATTATTTTTGCATCAGTTTATTCTGCGAGCTATAACTTTTTTATTTTTTCGCTGATGATGTTGTATAGCAGCTTGTTTTTTGTGGGACAAGATGACGTTTTAAGCGGTACCATGATTATTTATATACGACTTTTTGATCGCGTGTTATTGCACTTTTTCCAAGCGGTATGATGATACCGCTTGGAAAAAGTATAATTTACTACTTTTTTGTGTTTTTTTTTTACGGCTTTCACTGAAGGGGTTAACTAGGGTTACGCTTTTATAGATGGGATTTTTATGGACGCGGCGATACCAAACATGTGTATTTTTTTTTCTTTATTACATAAAAATGTGTATTTTTTAGGGGAATTTTTTTAAATTATTTTTTAATATTTTTTTACAAATTTTTTTAAAAAATGCTTTTTTTTAACTTGTCCCTTTATGGGACTTTCACTTTTTTACTTTTTATTGCAGGTACAATGCATATACAAATGTATATGAAAAAAGAATGATACACACGTACTCAGAAGACTCTTAAATACACAATACACAATCAATTGGTACAATAACAAGATAAAAAGGTAAAATACCCATAAAAATATTTCATTAATATAATATATTAAAGGTGCATCAATACAAGTGACATACTATTCAAAAAAGAATATCCATAAATATTTATATACATATATTAACAAACCATAAATGACAGGATATCTGCAAAAATCAATATGTATATCCATTAATAAAGTGACATACTAACAATTAATATAAATTGTGAGTGTCTACAAAAATCAATATATGTATCCATTAGTGTATAAAGTGACATACTAACATATTGAGGATAGAAAACATATCTATATATGTATGTATCACAAAGTGATACTAAATTGCATCAATTTAATAATTTAAAAAAATAAATAAATAACAATCGTATTATATATGCTACAAAAAATTACCCTACAGCTTGCTTGGATTGTAGCCTTTGATGGTCACCTGGGACTATTAGAGTGCCATCTTTTTGAAAAATTATTTTGAGTGTATGTGCCTAGCATGATATATGTGCCTAACATGATTTAGTCATAATTCATATTTTTTGTAGCATACATAATACGATTGTTTGTTTGTTTTTTATTATTAAATTGATGCACTTAAGTATCACTTTGTGATACATACATATATAGATATGTTTTCTATCCTCAATATGTTAGTATGTCACTTTTTTACACTAATGGATACATATATTGATTTTTGTAGACACTCACAATTTATAATAATTGTTAGTATGTCACTTTATTAATGGATACACATATTGATTTTTGCAGATATCCTGTCATTTATTGTTTGTTAATATATATATATATATATATATATATATATATTTTATGGATATTCTTTTTTGAATAGAATGTCACTTGTATTGATGCACCACTATTAGGCTATGTGCACACGTTGCGGAATTGCCATGGAAATTTCCGCGGCAATTCCGCACCTCCCTGCCGCGGGAAATCCACATATTATAGGTATGCGTATTCCCGCTAAAAACTAGCGTTTTGCAAGCGTAATTAGCTTGCAGAATGCTAGCGTTTTACAAGCGATCTGACAGGTTGGTCACAGAGTCAAACAAGTGTTTGACAAGTGTGACCAACTTTTTACTATTGATGCCGCCTATGCCGCATCAATAGTAAAAAGATCTAATGTAAAAATAATAAAAAAAATAATAAATAATGATATTCTCACCTTCCGGCGGCCCCTGCAGCTTTCCCGCCTCTCAGCCACGCTCCCGGCAAGTTCCATTCCCAGGAGTCCTTTGCGACAATCATCCCGATGACGTAGCATCACGCGAGACCGCTACGTCATCTGGGTGATCTCGCAAAGGACTCCTGGGAACGCAATTGGCGGGAGCGTCACTGAGAGGCGGGAAAGCTGCGGGGGACGCCGGAAGGTGAGAATATCATTATTTTTTATTTTAATTACTGTTTTTACATGGATATGGTACCCAGGGCTTGGAGGAGAGTCTCCTGTCCTCCAGACCCTGGGTACCATCCGCACATGAACCGCTTACTTTCCGCATGGTGGGCACAGCCACATGCGGAAAGTAATTGGTTCAATGCATTCCTATGGCGGCGGAATCGCAGCGGTTCCGCAAAAAAGAATGAGCATGCTGCGGATTCTCCCGCGATGCGATTCCGCCGCGGAAAAACCCGCAGCATGTGCACAGCATTGCGGAATCTCATAGGCCTTAATGAGTTGTATTGTGTAAGCGGTTTTGAACAGCTAAGCAAACATAGAACGTGATCATGCGCTAATGTCCTCGCGGGAGTCACCCGCAATCTATGGCGTCTGAACGCCAGGCCCTGAATACGGCAATCAAACTCCTCACCGGTTATGCCGGCAATCTAGGGCATCTAGGACACCGACCCTGACCAGCTAGCATACCAAACTCCTCCCGATTAAGTCGGTATTCTAGGGGCTTATTTCAGCCGGGCCCTAACCACACACACAGCATGACCACACTAGCGCTAAGCATTTAATGATTGATATTAGCGCATGGCGGCCCAGCCATGCCACCCTTTTATAGCAACAGCTACAGGACCTGCCAGAAACAGGAACCAATGAGAAACTGTTCCAAACACATGTAGTTTCAGGACCTTCCTGGTGGACCAATAGGAGCTGCTGCAGTACCTGAACATGTGACCCCTGATCTCCAATGAGAGATCTTACCCTGGGCATGCTCAGAAGGGAAACGCAGGACTTTTGTCCCAAAGACATCTGCTCCAGCACTGGCTATAATAGCAGATCCAGGAGTGGCTGCAGCAAGTCTCTGCACAGTACTGGAATGGGCAAGACGCTGGGACCGACGTCTCTGCTGAGCAGGCGCCACTGGGCCGGAGATGAATGGGGGACCGCAGCGGGACTGGTTCGAGATTCCCCTTGTGCAGCAGCGGGAACACGAACCCTAACAGATCGCTGTGATAGTTTATCACAGTGATCAAAATGTACTTTTCAGAGAATGAATGAAAATTTTTTTGAATCTGCCGCTCACTGCGCATGTTTCCGCCATTTTTTTTTACAGGAAGAAGACCCGGGAGCCTGGGGCCTACCGGAGGACGGGGGACACCGGGAGGTACAGGGGGGTATCGGGGGACCTGGGGACCCCAATTCTCTGCCCTCTGATGTGCGATCACATCAGAGGGGAGAGAAATCGTTTCTTTTTTTTTTGGGTCACCGTTATACTCAGTATAACGGCGATCGCGACACCGGGGTCGGTAACTACCGACCCGGATCATGTTCTCTGGGGTCTTGGCTACCCTCGGCAGCCGAGATCCCAGAGAAAGTTGCCCACCCCCTCGGCAGATCGCGGCGGGCGCACTGAGCATGCGCCCGCCATTCAAGATGGCGGCGCACACCGGAGGAGGCAAGTGGGCCCGGGGGCCACAAGGGGCATATTGGGGGCCACAAGGGGGGATCGGGGACCCTTTTTCTCTGTCCTCTGATGTCCGATGACATCAGAGGACAGAGAAATTAAATGGCACATCAGATTTTTTTTGTTGTTGCGATCGCCGTTATAGGGTTAATAACGGCGATCGCAACATCGGGTCGGTAATAACCGACCCGATTCATGTTTTCTGGGGTCTACCGGTGGTAGCCGAGACCCCGTAGAAAATGCGCCTCTGGGGGGCGCTATTCACTTTTTAAGTACCCTTAATGACCGCCGTTAAAAGGCGTATCGGCGGTCGTTAAGGGGTTAAAAAACTTTTTTCTGGCTGTGTATTTTTTTTTAAATTTACAAACTTTATGATTAATAATGGATCGGTGTCTTATTGACGCCTCTCCATTATTAACCGGGCTTATTGTCACCTTTAAACAAATGTGATATTAACCCCTTATTCCCCGCTTGCCACCGCTACAGCGCAAGTGGGAAGAGCCAGGTAAAGTGCCACAATTGGCGCATCTTTGGATGTGCCAATTGTGGGGCTGCTGCAGCCAGGTATTTTTAGGTTATTGAGGGCTAAAATCCATGGGCCTTGACAGTCTTTTAATACCAGGCCGCAGCAGTCTGCTTTTTACTTGGCTGGTTAACAAAAATAGGGGGACCCCCACGCCATTTTTTTTCAAGGGGATCCCCTATTTTTGTTAACCAGCCAAGCTAAGCAGACTGCTGTGGCCTGTTATTATCAGGCTTGCAAGGTTCATGGATATTGGATCCTTGCCAGCCTGAAAAACCAAGCCTCAGCAGTCTGCTTCATCTGGCTGGTTAACAAAAATAGGGGGGACCCCACACCATTTTTTTTTCAAGGGGATCCCCTATTTTTGTTAATCAGTTCACTTCAGGTCAGCCGGAATTCCCTCTGACGTCACTGATGCTGTGCGGTGTCCCTGGCTGACCTAAAGTGAAAGTGGGAAGCAATCAATTATGCTAACCACTTCCTCTCCTGTCAGCCAGGAGAGGAGATGATTCAGTCAGGGGTTTACTGCGAGGTTTTTTTTACAACGAATTTACACCTTTAATTAACCCCTACATGTGTGAAATTTTGCACACATACACTCATGTAATTGTTAGTGAAAATCATATATCAAACTACATGAAATGACATGGTTAATGCTATGTAAACCATGTGTCATTTCATGTCGGGTGGTTCTGTAATTTCACAAAAGCCGGCATTGCCCGGCAATTGAATCAGAGGCTATTTTACTATGTAGAAGTGTATGAACTATAAATATATGTATATATATATATATATATATATATATATGTCACAATGACATGTAAATATATATGTATTCTATGTGTGTATATCTAGTGTTTACAAGGAAAGAAATGTTTTTTTTAATTACGATATTTCTGTCCCATTGACTTGCATTGGGTTTCTGGCATCTGATTGGCGATACCTGATACTTTTTGAGTATCGGGCCGATCCAATCTGATCCGATATTTCTGGATATCGGGCAGTATTGCTCAACAGTACTGGTCATTAACCTACAAAATGGCTTGGTTGTTAAGGGGTTAAACATAAACTCTGCGCCGCTAGAGTTGCACATACACTGTCTAAATATATATATATATATATATATATATATATATATATATATATAGGATGCCTAAAGGTGAATAATTGGAACAATATCAGCCATTCATGGGGGCATCACTTTCAAATACCGTCTCCTATGTACAAGGAAAACGTCTGTTCATCATCCAGAATGAATTGAGCCCTTTCCCAATGCGTTTCTTCCCATAGGATTCATCAGGGGATATGGCATATATACAGTACAGACCAAAAGTTTGGACACACTGTCTCATTCAAAGATTTTTCTGTATTTTCATGACTATAAAAATTGTAGAATCATACTGAAGGCATCAAAACTATGAATTAACACATGTGGAATTATACATTACACTTTACAAAAAAGTGTGAAACAACTGAAAATATGTCTTATATTCTAGGTTCTTCAAAGTAGCCACCTTTTGCTTTGATTACTGCTTTGCATGCAGAAAAGGTGAACGGATGGACTCTACATGCCTGGTTCCCACCGTGAAGCATGGAGGAGGTGGTGTGATGATGTGGGGGTGCTTTGCTGGTGACACTGTTGGGGATTTATTCAAAATTGAAGGCATACTGCACCAGCATGGCTACCACAGAATCTTGCAGCAGCATGCTATTCCATCTGGTTTGCGTTTAGTTGGACGATCATTTATTTTTCAACAGGACAATGACCCCAATCAAACCTCCAGTCTGTATAAGGGGTATTTGACCAAGAAGGAGAGTGATGAGGTGCTACGCCAGATGACCTGGCCTCCACAGTCACCAGACCTGAACCCAACCAAGATGGTTTGGGGTGAGCTGGACCGCTCACTGCTTCAATTTTGAAGTCCTCTATGGTCCAATCCTTACGTGTTTAGCAAACTTCAGCCTGGCTCTCCTTTGCTTCTCATTGATGAAAGGCTTTTTTCTAGCTTTACATGACTTGAGCCTTGCCTCCAGGAGTCTGTTACGAACTGTTCTTGTCATGCACTTCACCCCAGCTGCCTTTTGCCATTCCTTTTGTAGGTCATGTGATGTCATCCTACAGTTGCTGAGTGACATTCAAATAAGATAATGGTCATCCCCATCAATGGAGAGTCATTTTCGCCCTCTGCCGGTCTATAGCTTTGTTGTCCCCAATGTCTGCTGCTTGACCTGGTTGTAATGGACAGCCGTCTTAGAAATTTTAAGAATGGAGGCAACATGATGCTCACTGTATCCCTCTGCTAGTAATGCCAGAATTGAGCCCTTCTTTTTCTTACTCAAGACTTTTCTTTTCAACTCGTTTGGCATGGTTAAAAGTTATTTTTTTTCATTCCTATTACTTTAGGGATATTACTAGCACTTGTTTGCCATCCAGGTTGTCCTATTGCAAGAGAATTGTGAACACCACAGCAGTGTTTTTTATACTTTCCTTCATTAATTAAAATTTGGTTCAGGTGATCACCTAATCAGAAGCACTTAAGTAGAATGAGGTGTACTCTGGTTGGAATTCGTGTACTCTGGTTTTAATTCAACTGACACTGGAATGAACTGGCTGCCAGCCATGTTAAGAAGCTGATTTTTATAAAACTGTGCAGTGGTCTCTTAATTTTTGCCAGAGCTGTATATATCTATCCCATCCATTTCAGCTTTTTTCTCATGCCCTCAGACCTGTTTCTTGGGTCCAGCAAAAAAAAAAAATCGGCTTTCTGTTGACTTGCATTAGATCTATTATTCTGTACGAATACACAGATATTAGAAAGTATTTGTACTGATTTTCCTGAATCTGAATATTTCACTGTTCGCTCATCACTAACAGTAATCAAAAGCCATCAGTAGTGTTGAGCGATATTGCTCGATATCTAAAAAAATCGTATCGAAATTGTATCGCCGATAGCACTAAATATCGTCGATATCCGATTTCGATAGCGGAAGTCCCATGTAAGTCTATGGGAACAAAATATCGAAATTAAAAAAAACCTTTATTTCCTTGTAAACACTAAATATATCACACATAGAATACATATATATATATATTATATATATACATGTCATTGTGACATATATATATACATATATTTATAGTTTATACACTTCTACATAGTAAAATCGACTCTAATTCAATTGCCGGGTAGAGACGTGACATACCTCATAGAAGTCGACGGGCTCGGTGCCGAGTACCCCAAAAACCTCTGGCTCTGTGCGACTCAACTTGGGCGTCACGAACAGGATTCTGTAGCTCGCTATAAGCGAGTCCTGTGTGCCTGAATTGCACTGGTTTTGTGCTTGAGAATTGCTAAAATCATCAGAGAATGTATTTGCCATTTTTCCGCCATATCTGCGTCACGACGAGGCACTGGTGAAGAAGAAGGGCGTGCTCTTCGTGGGTGTCACTCACTCAGTGGCGTGAAAACGATGGCCGACCACTCTAAATGGTACTGCAATGTAAGATCGTGCCCCACGCTCTTCAGTTCCGCCTCCTCATCCTCCTCAGTGTGCGGAAACTAACACGAAGGTCCCGCCTCACTACAAAAGAGGGGCCCTCTCCAGATGCTAATGACACATGTGACTTGGCAGAGATAGCTAATGGACACGACTAGCAGAAGTGGGAAGGGATGGAGCAGTCAGAGCTCTCCCCCCACGGAAGCGACCCGATCGCCACAGAATCACCGTTGGGCACCCGGCCTGTAAACCCTCCTACGCTGCAAGAAGCGGAGGATACCCTAAGAGGCCTGGCCCGGCACCGGGAGGAGGTCGCCAGGATGGAAGCGAGCTGGCGTGCCCTAAAAATAAACTTGGAGCGGCGCCAATCCCTCTTACCTGAAGTGTCTGTACCGGAAGGTGAGGCACCCGTTCTAGTAGAGGAGTCCTTGCAATGTGATCCGGTTGACGTTGTCACAGTGGAGGCACCCGTTCCTGCAAAAACCGCAGCACCGTCAGCAGCACCCCAGATCCCGCTGTCTGCCCCCGTCGCTGAGACAGAAGAAGCGACACCCGTCCTCATGAGGAGGCCGCGCAGGCACCAGAGCACTACCTGCCTGTACCGGAGCCCCGACTGTCATCTGATTTAGAGCCGTCTGCTTCCTCCGCAGGGGAGCGCCGCCAGGACTGGGGGCGACAGGAGAGCTGCCGCAAACCGGACACTGTAAGCTGCAGTGGAGTGGTGGAGACATGGAGCAGCTGGTGGAGAAGAATTTCAACCGGCGTCAGGAGGAAGAGTGGAGACGTTTGAGACGGAGAGAGAAGCAGAGCGACAAAGGGAGCAGCGAGAATCCCTAAAACTTCGCCAACGTCACCTGGAGAAGGACCGGGTAGATAAGGCCCGGATAAGAAAGGATAAAGGAACCCTGAGTGAGCCGCGGCGTAAGGGTGCAGTACGGAACTTTAAATTGAAAGGTGGTTGGGGCTTCATCAAGGAGCCTGGGCTTTATTTAGAAGTCTTTGTGACCCGGCGGGACGTGGAGGCTCACCTCCCAGAAGGACACCCGGGGAGGGACCTGTTGCCAGGAGACTTGGTGACTTACACCCGACACTGGGGTTACAATGGGTGGTACGCCCTAAATGTTACCAGGTGCGACCCCTACTCCCCAGTGTGTGAGGAACCTGTGAGACCCTCGAAGCCTTCAGCCTCCCACATCCAGGCCTCTGCAAAAGTGCCCACCCCACGCCGTAAATCTCCCCAGCCTCCCTCAGTGGTCTCCTCAGCAGACCCACCCATGGACATGATATCGATACGTGGCCCGTACCCGGCGCCTGTTAGGCCCCCTGGGGTTCGTACAGTCCGGGACATAGGGTTCCAGACCCGGAGGGAGATGAAAGAGGTGGCCACACAGACCCAGATAGCGGGTCACGACGTCACTGTACAGGCCACACGACGTCATCAGGTCCTGGTGGTCCTTGGTGCCTCGGATGTTTGGCAATCTCAAGAAGAGTACCAGGTGGTACCTGGAAGAGGCCAGCCAAAGAAGTCTAAATAACCCGGACAGGGTCCCTGTATGTAAATAGTTAAATTGTTTATGTACCCGGACGGGTGAATGTTCCTAAAAAAGTTTTTTAATTTAATAAAAAAAAAAACCCCCAGTTTTCATTTCTTTTATTACTGTCTCATCCTGCGACGCCATCGATCTCCTGTAAAAAAATGAAAAAAAAAAAAAAAGTATACCACCTGACCGACGCAGTCCATAGTAACGAGTGTCCCACGACGATCCAGCTCTGCTACATCAGAATGACAGGCAGAGCCTGTCATCCCGGCGCAGCACAGCTGATTACCTGCTTCCCGGCGGTGACGTCATCGGACTGACTGCTTTACGGCCGGGATTACCCTGCAGTCACTGCAGTTATCGCGAAAAACTGCATGTGACCGCCAGGGAGAAGATAATGGCGGACATCAAGTAGTCCAGGACGTGACCGCCGGAGATCTTCTGCCAGGTAAGTGCCGCTGACTCCTGACAGACCCGACCGACGGACACTCACAGTGACAGTGACAAATCCGATTCCGGTATTCGATAAGACGAAAATATCGAAACGAATTATCGAAAGGCCGATAGAGCTAATATCGGCCGATAGCCGATATTTGCATTATCGTATCGCTCAACACTAGCCATCAGACAATGATAAAAATCCTAGCAGTTGCTGGGTGCAGGGAGGCAAATATTGGCTGGAGGATCACGGATCCAGTACCTAAGGTAACGTGTGGGACTTGGGGAACCATTTCTCTCTTCTTTGACATATTGGATCATATCCGAAGAGAGAGAAATTAATTTTAAATCAGACTTTTTTTTATGTGATTGCAGTTATTCGTTGAATAATGGCGATCATGTGACAAGGGATTGTAATATCCAATTCTGATCATGTTCTCTAGGGTCTGAGCTATATCCTTATTTTCAGCAACATTAAAAGATGGCACTGAGGAATAAGTCCATTTAACTGCCACCGTTAAAAGCTGTATCAGTGGTCTTTAAGGGGTTAATGCTCCTAACATGCTGTAAGTAAAAATAAGAGAAATAGCATACTGCATACTAAAACATTTATATTCAGGTACCTGATAGATGACAATGTCTCCAATTGAGTCATTCTCTTTCTTTCTACATCTTGTCCAGATTTCTTGATCATTTTTCACATCCATAGCTCGTCTCCATAGACTTCCATGTTCTCCAGTCTTCTGCAGCACATCCCTACGCAGTACCCTTAGCAATATCAGTCATTATAATGCTCCTGAATAAGAACATCTGCCCTACACTGTACCCCTGAATAAATCCTTGCCCTTACTCCCCATACTGTGTCCACATAAATTCTTCACCTTGCTCCCTACACTGTGTCCACATACTTTCTTTCACTACTCATACTGTTTCTGCACCCCCACTCACCACACTGTGTCCGCACCCATCTCCCCTCACCATGCTATGTTTGCATCCATCCCTCACTCATTCCCCATAGTGTGACCACATACATTCCCCTCTTTTTGTTCCCATTATGCGTTAGCACCCATCAACCCCATTCATCATAATGTGTCTGCACCCATTCGCTTCATACATTCACCCTTCGCTCCTCATACTGTGTCCGTACCCACCCTCATTCATCCTACTGTGTCCACACCCACTCATCATGCTTTAGCCACACACACCCTTACTCATCATACTGTGTCTGCACCCACCTCGCACTCACGAAAATGTGTCCGCACCCACCCCGCACTCCATACCGTGTCCACACCCTACCTATCACTCATCATACTGTGTCAGCACTAGTGTTGAGCGATACGATACTGCAAATATCGGATATCGGCCGATATTAGCTGTATCGGCCTTTCGATTCCGAATACCGATATTTTCGTCATATCGGATACCGGAATCGGGATTGTCACTGTCACTGTCAGTGTCCGTCGGTCGGGTCTGTCACTGTCAGTGTCCGTCGGTCGGGTCTGTCAGGAGTCAGCGGCACTTACCTGGCAGAAGATCTCCGGCGGTCACGGCCTGGACTGCTTCATGGCCGCCATCCTCTTCTC
>JARQOD010000002.1:158474093-158496741 GCA_033576555.1 Oophaga sylvatica | reverse complement strand
GATTCATTTTGTCCCCACTTTATTGAAATGGACCCAGTAAAGGGGTTCGGCCATCTTGATTGGGTCCAACCTACTTCATTAAAGGCTCTTCAAAGATTTTTGGGTTTTGCCAATTTTTTTCGAAAATTTTTATTGGTAATTTTCGGTTAGTTAAACCATTGACTGATTTGACCAAAAGGTTCTGATGTGGTAATTGGCCTCCTAGCAGTTCTGCATTTCGAACTTAAGCAGAGTTCATTCTGCCCTGTTTCGGCAGCCTGTTTGTTTTCTCTCCATTTTCAGGGGAGGTTGATGCCTCTGAAATTGGGGCAGGTGCCGTTTTGTCCAAAAAGAACCAGAACCTTAAAAGTAACCCGTTGGCCTTTTCTCTCGAAAATTTTCTTACTGAACGAATTTGACGTGGGTAATGGGAGTTATGGCATGAAGTGGGCTTTTGAAAGTGGAGACATTGGCTGGAGGGAGCCAAACATCAGGTGGGGCCTTACGGACCTAAAATCTGGTTTTTTTTATCTGGAATCCCAACGACCAAACCTGACAGGCCAGGTGGGCCTTTTTTTCACCTTTTAATTTTTGGTTTCCTTTTTCCTGGCACAAGAATGAATGCGGATGCCCTCCGGGGGTTTTCCCCTTGCGGACTCTCCTGAGTTACTGACCTTTGTTATTTTGAAAGAGGGGTAGTTCTTTCCGCCATTCACCCAATTTAGACGCTCTGGGAGGGGTGTCAGGGGATAGGCCCGAGCCTGCCCTGTTGGAAAATTGTTTGCCGGCCCAGTGAAAAAGAGTGTGATTTGAATTCATTTTCCGCGTTGGCTGGGCACCTGGAATTTTGGTACCAGAGACTTGGTGCGGTCCTTTTGGTGGCCTACCTTGTCTCGTGATGTCAGGAAATTTGTGCATCCTGCGGGACTTGCTCTCGCTCCAAGCCTTGCCCCCGCTAATGGTTTTGTGTGCATTGCCTGTGCCCAAGAGACCATGGCCCCATATCTCTAGGATTTAATTTCCACCTCCCGTTTCTCGAGAAATGACCGTCATCGGGTGATTTGTGTAGGTTTCCAAATTACTCTTGGCCATTACCTAATTGCCTTCCTCCTCTGAATTGGTGCCTTTGTTCCTTAGACGGGTTCGTTACACGGCATTTCTGAGAACATTGTGTCTGACAGAGGAGTCCATTTGTTTCCAGTTTTTGGAGACCTTTTGTTCAAAACTTGGTGTTCAATTGTCTTTTCCCTCGGCGTTTCTCCTCAGACCAATGGCAAACTGAGGAACAAACCGAAATTGGAGACTTATCAAGAGCTTTGTGTTGTGATCAGGATGACTGGGTCTTTTTTTGCCTTTGGCTGGTTGCTCTTAATAATGGGCAGCTCTGCCACTTTTGATTTTCTCCATTTTTTCTGTTTCTGGGTTTCCCCCCTCATTTTCTTCAGCAACGGAAGCTTCTGTCTTCCATGTTTGCTCGTTGGGAGCGTAGCAACAATTTGGCCCAGGTAGGGAGAGGTTGCCCTCCTCGGGGAGAGGGCCCAGGGTTGCTAACCGCAAGACTGATGGTCCTCGTTTAAAGTGGGGGACTTGGTCGGGTGCCTCAAGAAAATTCCTATGAGAGTGGCTCTCCTAAATTTAAGCCTAGGTTCTTGGACCTTTAAGATCATGGAGATTCTTAATCCTGTTTCTTTTCGTTTGCTTCTTCCAGGACATTTAAATCCTAACGTGTTCCACAAGTCCTTGTGAAAGGTTGTTGAGCCAGTGGTTCCTACGCTTGTCCTACCCTGTTCTGGTTGAGGGCAATTTGAGTTTGTGGTTGAGAAAATATTGAATTCTCGTTTTCTAGACGGAAATCCAGTTTTTTGGTAAGGGAGGTTATGTCAGGAAGCAATTCTTGGGTGTTTCTTCGGACATCCATGTAGGAGACTCTCCGTGCTATCATAGAACTCATCCTGACCGACTGGTTGCTCAATAGGGTTCGGGACCCCTCCCAAGGGGGGGTCTGTTTGGAATGGATTAAATGAGTTCTGAGCAGGGCTCCCTTGGGGTTACAACGGTATGGAATGCCATGAAGATTGGGGAGTGGGAATCAGGTGTTCTGAGGTCTTATATAAGGAGTCACCTTCCCATCAGGGTTGCCGGTGACAATTGCCTGGTCTCAATCCTTGAGTCCTGTTCCCTTTTTAGCCTGCTGTGTGTGTTGCATCTCTGCAACAGATAAACATTTTCTTCTTTTTGTTTTTGTGTTGTTTTTGCATTTTGTCCCTCACTTTGTGGGGGGGCCCTTTAGGGTCCTCTCCGGGGGCTTTTCCCTCTAGTTTGTTCAGTCACTGATGTTTTACTTTTGCTTTTTCCATTTTTTCAGTGGCTGCTGTTTTGATTTTGTTACACCAGAGAACTAATTTAGGTGGTAGAGGTGTGTGAACCAGGTGATTTGAAATTAATGAGTTGGTCTTTTCAGGGTTTTTTGGATTGCAGTAAACCCTTCCCCTTTTCTTTTAGGTATTTGGGCCCCAACGTTTTTCCCCTACTATTTTCTGTCTTGTCATTATTTTCATCTTGTCTAACCGCTATTACATGTTTGGGGCTTTCTATGTTCTTTGGGGATCTGCTCCGGGGAGATAGCTTTCCCTTTCTATTTTAGTTATTATTTCCCGGCGTGACGAGCTCTAGGCCAACGAGGAACGCTCCACGGCTGCCTCTAGTTGTGGTGGTTAGTCAGGGTACGCAATCTATAATTCCAACTTCTCTGGTTTTTGCCTTTTTTTGCCCCTCAGCTACCGAAACATAACACTCACCCAAAGTAGTCATCTGGGTACCTACAACAAGAGCGCATTGGTTTAAAAATCCGTACCAGCTAACCCATACCAAGCCAAATGACTCCCTCCTCAACCGAAATAAGAAGTCAAAACCAACAATTTAGAGGAACATCTATCAAACCTATCCAAACTAATGGAGTACTCAACCTTGGCCTCACTTTTGTTCCTACAATAATTGGACTTTTTTGCAGCCTAAAAGACTTGCAACTTTTCTAAGGAAAGTTATCCTTCGGAAATTCACTCAAAAAGGGAGAGACATGGCCTCAATTCTGTGGGGAACAAGAAGCCCAGCTTATTTGGAGGAGTTGGAAAGGAGAGCCTTCCCAGCCACAGGACCTTCCCCACTTTATTACCCAGACCACCATTTCCCCCCCCTTCTCTCGTGTCCAAATTGAGATATTAACAAACTGGTCTTGGAGGGAATTTTAAAATTCCCTAACAGGGAGAGGGGACAACCCACTCATACCAAGGGAACACTTAAACAACTAGTCCCCGGGCGTTGTTATTAAACCAACTGTAAGGTTCTGTGATCGTTTCTGAAACTCAGTTTGTTTCCCATTTGCTTTCTTTTTTGCTGCAGCATCTTGCCCTAGTCAAAATGGAGTTTTCCGCTTGCATTTCCCGCCCTGTTCCCCGTTTGCTTTTAAAAAACCACAGCGAGTAATCAGTGCTTCAGAATCTAGCCTGCATGAACCTGTTTTCTGACCCCCTGAAGCCTTGGACCTTGTATTCCACCCTTCTTTGAGGAATTGAACATTGTGGACTCTGAACTCTGCTCTTGAGAGCCTCACGTTTGCATGGATTCGGTAACAGAGAAGAAGACTAATCTGTTGTGGAAGTTATTGCTGGCTTAATTACTCTGGCCTGCGTGTCTCCTGCTCTGTGTTTTCAACCTGTGTGTTTATTTTGCCAATTTGTATGAAGCAATACAAACTTTCTTTATAACCGTTTCCAGTATTTTCATCGCACCCAGCCAAGACCATTGAACTGTCCACTACAAAAGATTCGAAGCCAAACGTTAGGTTGCGGGTCTGGAAAAGGCTTCTGCTGTACTTGGATATCGGATGCCGGTTGTACTTTCTGTATGACAGTTTGTGATTTCACAACCATTCAGGTGGCAATTCCCTTAATTTTTTTTTTCTGCGGTTATCACAGGTAAACACATTGTTTTGTTTTTTTTTTTCTTCTTTTTGTCGCTGAAACTCTGGATATCAATGTCTGGTGAAACTTCTTGTAATAGTGGTTGGACTTTCCCAAACCATTCCAGGTGAGCTTTTTCCCTAAATTTTTTTCTTTCTTCAGTGTTGCCACAGGTGAACACTTTGTTTTTTTTTTTCCTCCTCTTTTCCGTACCTGTCTTAAAAAGATCTGGAAAATGGGGCCCGATAAAGGAACTTTGCGGGTGACGATAATTCCTTGCGATTTGCAGAATATAAAGACCCGTTTTACAAACTTCAGGACCAAATAACACAATTTTGAAGTGGTTGGACAGACTACCCAGGATTCGAGCCAGGATTGAGGTTCTGGAGGGGCGAGTCCGGCTCCTGCCGTGGCCCCGATTCTGGGATTCCCAAGTTGCCCCTTTTGTTTTGGTGGGAACGGAAAAATTCGGGGGGTTTGTTAACAATGCAATCTTTTTTTTCGCACATGCTTCCAATTTCCTACGAACGATCTAAGGTGCTTACTTAATTTGTTGCTTACCAAACAAGCTTTGATTTGGGGAAAAACCCTTGATTAACGGGATGTTTTGTCCCTTGATGATTTTTTTCAGCCATGGGGAGGTGTTTGATGACCCCCAATCAGGTGAACCTGAAGCAGCCATGTTAGCTTTTGCGCCAAGGTAAGCACCGGTAGCGAAATGCCTTGGATTCAGAATGGGCCCTTATACCACCGGGAAAATTCCGCCAAAAAATCATTTTTCGAAAGGGGTTATCCCCCCCCAATTAAGGATGAACTTGCTCGGCCGCCCTCCCATGGTTAGGTGCTTTATTAATACGCACCGAATGATACTCGTTTAACTGAACGCGGAAGAGAGATGGGGTTCAAAGCAATCGTACAAAACCTTTTCTACCTTCCCTCCGCTAAGGACCTTTGAATAGGATTACACGGGAACCTAACCTGAACCATGAGGTAGACTCTTTACTACACGGGTTTAGGATCACGAAGGAACATCGTTTTTAAGGAGAATTATGTTTTTATTGTGGTAATCAGGGCACTTTATTTTAATGTCCCAGCCGTTCTCCGCAAGACTACTGAGCACTATTCATTGTGAGTGTTGCGAGGGATCTTCAGTCCGAGCCTCAGGCTCAAAACTGCAGCAACAGATCTTTTTCTGGCTTAAACCTTACCCTGAGGCTTGACTGTTAAATGCTGCCATCTTTCAAGTTTCCTCAGCGGTGTCCCGCGATTGTAAGAAAAACAATTCCACTGTTTTCTTTCCTCAAACTCTGGGTTGACTCAGCCTGGGTTCTAGCTGCTAAAGACCAGGTGCGTGGAAATTTTAATGGATGTCTCCCCTTTTTTCTAAAAAGGGAATAGTTCGTGAAGAAGGCTGCTCCAGACAGATGGAAACTGTTAAGGTTCCCTGCTGACCTCTGGACCATGGACAGGAAACGACTTTAAAAGGTTTTATGGGTAAAGATCATCAAGAGAAACGTCCTTTATGCTTATCTCTTCTCTCCTTCCCATTTTCTAGGGCTACCATGGTGCAGGCCGAATCCTACATTAACTGGGAGACCAAGGAATTTTCACTTTCCAAGAACAGATAGTCCAAAAATTTCGCTTGCTCTGTTCCTAAAGGACCATGTCGTCCCCTGAAACCCTGTATACCAGGACTTTTGGATTTATGGAAAAAGAAAAGCCCCCGACCGCTTTTCCTCCCGTCCATATGATTTCCAATTGAATTATTGCCGGAGAGAGATACCTTTTGGTAAGATCACCCCCTGGCGGGGCCCGGCTGGTTTTTTAAAAGAGTACATCGAAAATTAGCCAAGGGCTTCATTCGCCCCTCTTCAACTTGCAGGGGCACCCTTCGTAAAGAAGAAAGAATATCCCTGAAACCTGCGTGACATAGGAACTCAATAAGGTTACTTTAGAAACCGTTTCCATTCCTTTATCCCTGAGTTATTGGAGAGATGCGAAGCCAAAATTTTTCTAAACTGATCTTCGGGGGCCCTTTTAAACTTATCCGATTAGACCTGGGGAAGAATGAAGACTGCTTCAGTCACGCTATGGACACTTTTATACTGTTATGCCTTTTGGTCGAGTACCGCCCAGCCACTTTCCAAACTTGGTGAAAAACCTTCGGGATCTCCTAGAACTTTTGTGGTAATTTATTTGGATGTATTTAATTTTTTCTAACTCCACAGAGGAACATCATGACAGGAGAATGTCTTGGAACGTCAAGACAAAATCCTTTAATCAAGCTTGAAAAGTGTGAATTCCATAAGACCGAAATTCAATTTCTGGGGTATGTACTGTCTAAAAGAATTAGTATGGATGGAAGTAAAACCCAAGCCTTCAATGATTGGCCTTCCTAGAAATGTGAAGGAGGTACGCGCTTCATCGGGTTTGCAAACTTCTATGACTTTCATTAGAAATTTCTCTGAGTATGTCACCACACCCAACTTACCCGGAAAGGCTAATTCTCCTGGCCCCCAAGCCCGGGAAGCATTTTTCCCGTTAAAAGATAAATTTAACCACTGACTTCCTAGTACCCCAACCCAGAGCTTGCCTTTATAATAAGGTGGATGTTAGACTGTGCCTGGGGGCTATACTCTCTCAGGAACAGGTGAGAAAATTCTTCATCCCGTGCCTTCTTTTCCCAGCAGGTCTTCGGTGAGAAGAAATACTGTGGGCAATAGAGAGTTGTTTGGCATTTTGCCCCTTCAAAGAATGGGACACCTTCTTCAAGGAGCTGCACAGCAAATGTCGTTCTCGACCATCGTAATCTTGAGTTTATCGGTCGGCTAAGTGCCTTATCCTCGCCGCCGCTGGAATTTTTCCTTAAACCATTTAATTTTATTATTTCTTAAACCAATGCGAATGGGGCTGATGCACTTCTGGATTTATCAGCAAGACCGCCAATTACTCCCAAGACTATTTTCCTGCTCTAGATTCCTAGGGTGATTCCATCAAGACCTAATTTTAAAGACATAAGGAAGCATACCATCGGATTTTTTTTGGTCAAACCCCCCAAAGGGGCGTAATCTTTTCTTTAAGAATGGTGTGTGGATTCGGGGACAACGTCTGTAAATTTCCTGAAACAGTCAGATTGGGAAAATTGCAACTCATTCACATTCAAAATAGCCGGGCAAGAAGGAATTCTAAAGACACAGGAATTTCTTTCTCGTTTCTTTTGGTGGCCCACTTTAGGGGTTGTTTTGGACATTCACTTCGTTGGGTTTGTGCAAAAGATGCAAAACACCTCGCTCTTCACCAATGGTCGTTAACCCTTCCCCCCCCGTCCCCCCGTGGGATCCATTTTATGGATTTCAGTGGAATTACCAACCTCTAAGGAAGAAACCTATTCTATGTGGTTGACCGTTTAACAAAGGAGCTCATTTATCCCTTGTGTCGGCTTCCCGCAAAACAGACATCAAATTTGATGATTAAAGATGTGTTTCGTTTAATGGAGTAAGGATGAGGTTATTTTGGATCGAGGGGGGCAATTCACTTCAGGTTTTGGCAAAATTTCTGTGACTTGGACATTTAAATAAACCTTTCTTTGTTTCATCCCCAATTAATACAAACCGAACAAATCAAACCCGGAGCAGTATTCCGGCTTTTATTGCCCCCAACAGGATGATTGGGTGGAATTTCTTCCATTTTGGCGGTTCTCTTACAACAATTCAGAGTGCCCTCCACTAAACAGTCCCTTTTTACTCTAATTAAAGGTTTCATCCTAACATTTACCACGATTTCCCATAGAAAGCCTTTTGCCACGTGGCTGAAAGAGTCAGACTTTACAGAAGAAATGGACTTCTAAAGGAGAACTGGAATCCTAGGAAGGTCAAGAAGGCCAGAAAATTTCGTAAACCTGCACCCCTTTTAAGGTAGGAACTGGTCTGGCTGTCAACCAAAATCTTAATTAAGGATTCCACTCAAGTTGGGAATAAGTACATTGACCCTAAAAAACATAAGATTATAAGTGCCGTCTTGTCGTCTTCAATTGCCCCAAATTTAAGAATCCACCCTGTCTTTCATGTTTCCCACTAAAGGCTGCGCACCCAAAGTTTCCGGACGTTTTCTCCTTGGCCCTGACCCAGGCTAGTCGATGGTCGGAAGAATTTGTGGGAAAGGATTTTAGTTCCGGTTGTATAAATCTTACAATTTGATAAATGGCAGGGCCCCATGGGGACAACTCTGGGAGCCAGTCAAAACTTAAAATGCTCCCGCTTGTCCGTCGTTTCATCGAGTACCCACAAAGCCTGTCTGAGGTTTCCGGAGGTTTCCCTAAGGGGGAGTAATGTAAGGTTCTGTTACTGTTTCTAAACTCATTTGTTCGTCTGCCATTTCTTTCTGTTTTGCTGACTATTGCCCTCATCAAAATGGGTTTTCCAGCTTGCATGTTTTCCCGCCCTATTTCTCCGTTTGCTTCTTAAACAGCCACAGCTGGTAATCAGTGCTTCGAATCTAGCCTGCGTGAACCTGGTTTCGACTCCGAAGCCTTGGCCTGTTTCCAGCCATCCTTCTAGGAACTCTGAAGCACTTGGGACCTGAACCTGCTCTTGGAGCCTCACTTTGCATGGACTTTGCGGTAACAGAGAAGAAGATCTGAATTGTTGTGGAGAGTTATTTGCTGAGCTTAATTACTCTGGCCTGCTGTGTCTCCTGCTTCTGGTTTGCACCTGTGTTTTTATTTTTGCCAATTTGTATAAGCAAACAAATTTCTTTTCAACCTGGTCTCAAGTATTTTCATGCACCCAAAAACAAGCCTATAAACTGACCCATACATTACACCAGCGTAAGGGGGGGAATGTGGGTCTGGCCGGTGGAAATACAAGGGGAAGCACACAGACAGCTTAGAGTCGGGAGTCATATCCCTCCCCCAAACATCAGCAAGGTTTTTCAGGCTATCTACTTAATTTTGGAGGAAGCGTTTACATGGGGATCATACCAAAGAAGGTTTTGGACGGCCGATTTGTCTTGCCCGGGGTGGTCCCCACCTTCACTTGCACCCAAATTCACAAAGACCGGTGGAACCCAGGCATCCCGTCCCCTGGATGGGGGGCTATGTATCCGGTTTGGCAAATCATTGAACATTACTTGCACCCATTGTGGTGACATTGCCCCTCCTATGTCAGAGACACAACGGACGTCTGATAAATCGATGGTTTGACTCTGAGCCGGACTTTCCGGTTGCTGGTTCCTGTTGCAGCTGACGTTGAGTCTCTGTACACCAGCATCAACCATGCGGATGAGTTGAGGGTGACACAGTTTTTTCTTGACATGGGTGACATGGACCCTCCCCTGCGTACCTTGACATGGAGTTACTCGAATTTATTCTTACCCATTAACTTTTTTACTTTTAAAGATAAATTTTATTTACAAGAAACGGGGCACCGATGGGGGCAGCATGGCGCCGTCCTATCCTAACCTCTTCCTTGGTTTTTCAGAGAGGGGGGTGTTTAGGATGGTGCGCATGCCGCCTCCCAGGCGGTGTGCTGTACAGATACATTGATGATGTTTTCTGTTATTTGGCAGGGTCCTGAGGCGGGCCTTCATAAATTCATCGGTGCACTGAACAAGAACGACTATAACATCAAATTAACGTACAAATTTTCACGTACCAATATTGATTTCTTTGATATTAACATCACCGTTGTTGGGAAATGGCACAGTGCTGACGGGACGTTTTCCGCAAGGAAACGTCTATCATGCATTATTACATGCCACATCTACATCCGTGCCATCCCAACCGGACAATTCTTAGAATGAAATGTATCTGTGCTACCGATTATATTTTTTGAGGGGCAGTCGAGGGACCTGTCTCGACGATTCCATGATCGAGGGTACAGCAGGAGAGTGTGTTATAGTGTGGGTATCTGAGGGCCAAAGGTATATCCTGCAATCATTTTTGTGGCACGAATCAAAAAATTAAGGGAGCAAAATCAAATCCAATTAGATTTATTTCTACTTACAAAATCTTGGTCACAGATGCGGCAATTTTGACCAAGCATTGGCCCATACTTCGTTTCGGACCCTATGCTTAGAGACTTTTTACCTGAACGCCCTCTTCTCACGGCTAGGAAGTCACAGAATTGAAAGATTTACTGGTCAGAAGCCACTATGTGGCCAATCCTCCTAGTTATTTTGGTGCTGGTGTGCAGAGACAGGACTGTTTCCCATGTGGTTCAGCCTGGCATGCAAAAAAAATCTGTCGAACATCGACATTTGGGGTTGTGGATGGGGTGGGGAGCCACCGATTAGGCACTATATATCTGCAGTAATTGTTTATGTCGTCTATTTTGGCCACATGTCCTTGTGGCATGAACTATGTAGGCCCAACTCCTCGCGATTTTCATGTTAGAGTTAGGGAGCACATTCGGACATCATGGTGCTAAGAGGTTGTAGACTTTAGCATTTTGAAAACGATCCCTTGGCATTTCCGACTGCGCCACAGGTGCAATCCTACGGGCCTTAAGTTCATCGGCATTGACCGGGTACGTGCGGCACTAGAGGCGGTGACCTCAAACGCACCTTGGCGCGTTGGAGTGCCGATGGATCGTGACCTTAGACACAATGGCCCCTAAGGACTAAATGAGAAGAACTCCTTTGCATAATTCTTGTAAGGCCATTCCGGGTTTTCCGTTCTCTTTTGATTTTAAGGTGTGCTAATTTTTAATTTTAATTTTCTTCTTTCATGTTTATCAATTACAGTATCATATTTATTTTCTGTTGCTTACCGATTTATCCACCCGCTCATGATGGATGATTGACATGGATACACTGACGTTATATATCTTTTGAAAGCCTAAGAAATCGACTCGGTGGTTGGATCCATCTTTGGAACTGGATGTCTGGACAATACTTTCGGCATTATTTCTAACATCCACGTGTCAGAATAATTCTTTGAGTGGACTAATCTCTGGATATATGGGACCTAGACTGTCTGTCATCAACTCCATGTGATGACATCATTGTTAGGGCTACATTCTGGTGTTGTTATGCTATACATTTAACTGTGACATTATAGTTTTTTACAGCAAATTACTACTTTTTTTTTATTTCTGAGTATAGCATTAGCCAATTAAGTGCTTCAGTTATCTCCATATGTTCTCCTAGATTATGATTATGTATGGAGAACATTTATTTATGACATTGTGTCTCCATTTCTCTCTCCCCATGCCCAGATTTTCCTGTTTTAAATTATGGGTACTTACCTTCACATTGCATCCGTGTCTGCTCTTTCTTATTATTTAACCGTTGTCAGCGGTAGCACTTCTCTTTCTTTATTTCCTTTTTTCTTTTTTCCTTTCTCCTTACAATTCTCCTTTTTCCCTTTAGCGTTGGTTCCCTCCCCCCCCCTTTTTCTTTTCTTTTCTTGTTTTCCCACCCTTGTTTCTTATCTTTCCTTCTTTTTCGGCTTTCTGTTATGCAACATAAGATCTTTGTCCCTTGATTGCCACAATAAAGATGGCGCACGTACATGAGCGCATGCGGTTGGCGCGGTCCGCTTCTCAAAAGACCTCCACAAGATGGCGGCGGGTCCCTGACATCACAGGAAGTATCTCCTTGACCCACGCCGCCATCGGACTGTCGGATACGACGCGGGCACCGCTCCAATGCCGGCATTCACATGCGCCGCCGAATAGTGTTACCCTTTCACCTGAGCGCTTTGGTATATAATTATGATTAGCATGCCATGCCACACCGCCCCCCGAAGAAGCCCTGACAAGCGAAACGTGCGTCGAGGCACGCACCTGGTGTCACATAACCTCCCACAGGGTAAGCATATCGCACTTTGCCCTGCACTCTCCACAGCACTTTATAGGAGTACTAAATTTAGTGTAACTGACTCATACTCCTTGTCTGATCTTGCTGGATTCCTTGTTGGACTTTGGAACTGGTCCTGCTATATATATGGTGTGACTTTGTGGTCTTTTTTATGAGGATCCAGACCTGCTTACATAATGTTGTTACTATTACCCTTTGTGGTTCCATTCTTTTTCATGTGGATCCTTAGCAGTTACATGGAGCTAAGTCTGCGTTTTTATATGTCCCAGGTGCATTTTCTTGTTATTTCACCAATTCATTTTTGCATCTAATATACGGTTGATACTGTGTTTATTTTAAATATGTAATAAAATTTATATTTTTATTTAAAATGTTTTTTTGGTGTTCTATTTTGGGCTTGATGCTCTGGTTTGCTCTGTCTAGTCTATCTATGTTTATATTGCCCTGTCCCTTATATTTGGACCATTCTTTATCATGTCACCCAAGGTTTTGGTTTAATTAATGTTCACTTAGGAAGCAACACTGATTGACAATCAATTTTCACATGCTGTTGTGCAAATGGAATAGACAGCAGATGGAAATTATTGGCAAATTATCAAGACACACTCAATAAAGGAGTGGTTCTGCAGTGGGACCGCAACCACCTCTCAGTACCAATGCTTTCTGGATGATGTTTTGGTCACTTTTGAATGTTGGTTGTGCTTTCACCACTCATGGTAGCATGAGACGGACTCTACAACCCACACAAGTGGCTCAGGTATGCAGCTCATAGAGGATGGCACATCAATGCGAGCTGTGGCAAGAAGGTTTGCTGTGTCTGTCAGTGTAGGTCCAGATGCTGGAGGCGGTACCAGGAACAGGCCAGTACACCAGAAGACGTGGAGGGGGCCGTAGAGGGCAACAACCCAAGCAGTAGTACTGCTTCCCCACCTTTGTGCAAGGAGGAACAGGAGGAGCACTGCCAGAGCCCTGCAAAAATGACCTCCGCAGGCCACAAATATGCAGTGTCTGCACAAACGATTAAACCGACTCTACAAAGATGGTATGACTGCCCGACGTCCACAGATGTGGATTGTGCCACCAGCCCAACACTGGGCAGGACCTTGTCATTTGCCACAGAACACCAGGATTGGCAAATTCACCACTGGTGCCCTGTGCTCTTCACAGTTGAAACAGATTCAAACTAGCACATATGACAGACATAACAGAGTCTGGAAATTCAGTGCACAGGATCTGCTGCCTGCAACATCATTCAGCATGACCAGTTTGGCAGTGGGTCAGTAATGGTGTGGTGGCATTTCTTTGGAGTGCCGCACAGCCCTCATGTGCTCGCCAGAGTAGCCTGACTGCCATTAGGTACCCAGATGAGATCCTCAGACTCCTTGTGAGACCATATGCTGGTGTGGTAGGCCCTGGGTTCCTCTAATGCAGGACAATACCAGACCTCATGAGGCTGGAGTGTGCAGCAGTTCCAACAAGATAAGGTATTGAACCTAGGATGGCCCACCCGTTGGCCAGACCTGAATCTGATGAGTATATCTGGGAACATCAGTCTTGCTTCCATCCACCAACGTCACTTGCATCACAGATTGTCCAGGAGTTGGCGTATGCTTTAGTCCAGGTCTGGGAGGAGATCTCGGAGAACCATCCACTGCCTCATCAGGAGAATGCCCAGGCATTGTAGGGAGGTCATACAGGCACAAGGAGGTCATACAGGCACGTGAGTCCACAACAACCTACTTGAGCATCATTTTGTGCTTGTTTTAAGGACATTACATTCCACTTTAATTTTGTGTGTGACTCCAAATCCAGACTTCCATTGGTTAATAAATTTGATTTACATTGATTGCTTTTGTGTGATTTTGTTGTCAGCACATTCAACTTTGTACAGAGCAAATATTCAATGAAATATTTCAGTTATTTCAGATCTAGGATGTGTTATTTGTGTTCCATTATTTTTTTGAGCAATGTATAATATATATATATATAATATATATTACACAGTATATTCATATATATATGCCTATATATATATATACATATATATTATATATATATATACAGTGGGTTCGGAAAGTATTCAGACCCCTTTAATTTGTCACTCTTTGTTTCATTGCAGCCATTTGGTAAATGCAAAACAGTTCATTTTTTTCTCATTAATGTACACTCTGTACCCAATCTTTGAAAAAAAAAAAGAAATGTGGAAATTTTTTGCAAATTTATTAAAAAGAAAAACTGAAAAATCACATGGTCATAATTATTCAGACCCTTTGCTCAGTATTGAGTTAGAAGCACCCTTTTGAGCTAGTACAGCCATGAGTCTTCTTGGAATGATGCAACAAGTATTTCACACCTGGATTTTGGGGATAGTCTGCCATTCTTCTTGCAGATGCTCTCCAGTTTCCGTCAGGTTAGATGGTGAACGTTGGAGAACACCATTTTCAAGTCTCTCCAGACATACTCATGGGCCAGTCAAGAATGGTAAAAGAGTTGTTCTGAAGCCACTCCTTTGTTATTTTTTTGTTGTGTGCTAAGCGTGATTGTCTGTTGGGAGGTAAACCTTTGGCTAAGTCTGAGATCCAGAGCACTGTGGAATAGTTTTTTCATCCAAGATATTTCTGTACTTGGCAGCATTCATGTTTCCTTCAATTGCAACCAGTCGTCCTGTCCCTGTAGCTGAAAAACACCCTCATAGCAAAATGCTGCCAGCACATGTTTCACTGTTGGATTGTATCGGGCAGGTGATGAGTAGTGCTTGGTTTTCTCCACACATATTGCTTAAATTACCCCAAAAAGTTCAATTTCGTCTCTTCAGAAGCAATCTTTTTTTTTATATATGGGAGTCCTTCATGTTTTTTTTTTTCAGAAAAACTCTTGCATTCTTTATATGTCTTGAACGGAGGAGATTTCTGCTGGCCATCTGCCATAAAGGTCAGACAGGGGAGGGCGCAGTGATAGTTGACTTTTTGAATTTCTCCCATCTCTCTACTCAATCGGTGGACTCAGCCACAGTGACTTGGGGTTCTTCTTACCCTCTCACCAAGCTCTTCTCCCCAATTAAAACAGTTTGGCTGGGCGGCCAGGTCAGAAGACTTCTGGTGGCCCAACGCTTCCTTTAAGATTATGGGCCACTGTGCCTAGGCCTTATACGCAGAAATTATTTTGTAACCTTGGCCAGACTTTGCCTTGCCACAATTCTTACTGAGCTCCTTGGCCAGTTTTTTTGCCTCATGATTTTTTTTGGTCTGACATGCCTGTGAGCGTGAGGTTTTTATAACGGTGTGTCTTTACAAATAAGCCTCAGTTTAATTATACACTTTGACTTCAGGAAGAGAGAGACCTCAAGGAGGCATCGGAAATGGACAGCAGGACTGAAAAATGAGTGTCTGAGCAAAGGGCTGATTATTTATATCATGTATTTTTTCATTTTTTTCTTTTTTAAAAAATTTGCAAAAAATTCTATATTTTTTTATTAATCATCAAAAGGATGCAGGTGTAATTAAGAGGAAAAAAAAGAATTTTTTTTGCATTCCAATTGGCTTCAATGAAATAAAGATGAAAAAAATTTAGGGGGCGAATACTTTCCGAACCCACGTAGCCCCAGGCAAATTAAACCTTGTTCAAATATGATTATATTTTTCGATGCAGCTTTTCCTGGTCGCAGCTTTCAATGTGTTCTGTAGAGAATATCAAATGAATATTTTTTTATTTTTCACGTAAAACTTTATTACTTTAGCACACAAAGAAATTATGTAGTATGTATTTCTGTTGGAAGAAAATACTTTGAAAACATCGGCACTCTATATTTTGACTACAATGGTTTTTCATAAGGAGAAATTTTTGTACTGCTCTTTATATGCTGTATGTTAAAATTTTAATGGTCCTAATCAAAGGTATAATTTACAAACAGGTATTACCCCTTTTAAAAACTTTGGGACGATCAAAAAACCGGTTGGCAGGTACTTACCGCCTTGGGACTTGTATGTCAGGGAGGCGCTCAATCGCCGTTGGCTTTTGCTGCTTCTGACAGCTGACACAAATTCGGCAAAAAGCATGCCAAAAGCTCCCTGTAATTTAACCCCCTAAATTATTATCGCTAGTGATCACAGAATTTTGCAGGCATGCAGGGGAGGTTCCCCTGCACCTGATTGAAACCCTTGCGGTCATTCCGGGGGACCTGATCGCTAAAAGGGAACCTGGCATCTTGTTCACCAGCACTAAAGTTTGTTAGACATGCGCAGGTAATGTTTCTAACTAATCTTCCTAGACCTACCGTCCAGCCAAACGACAATCGTGGGGCAGACCTTGGAAAGAGGTAAAGAAAAACCCCAAGTCTTGGTGGCCCCACAATGCAGTAGGGGATGGGAGAAAATTCACAAAGTAACTTTCCTGAGCCTCCATCTTTGGGCCTTTATGGCAAGGGCCTAACAACCTCTCCCATGCAAGACTATGAAAGCTTGCATAGAGTTTTTCAAAAAACCATGAAGGACTCCAGATATAGAAATTGATTCTCTGATCTGATGAAAATAAAAATAGATAGAATAATTCTAAGCGGTTTGTGTGGAGAAAACCAGGCCTGCTATCACCTGCCCGATAAAATCCCAACAGTGAAACATGGTGGTGGCAGATCAAGCAATGGGGTTTTTTTTACCAGGACAGAAACTTGTGCAAATGAAGGAAACATAAGCGCCAAGTACAAGAATCCTGGGGTGAAACCTCTTCCACATGCCTGGACCCAAAAGGCCGAAGTTCACCTTCAACAAGAAAATACCCTAAAACACACAGCCAAAAATAACAAAGGAGGGCTTCAGAACAACTCGTGACCATTCTTGACTGGCCCAACAAGCCCGACCTAAACCCATTGCATCTTGGAGAGACCTAAATCTGTCCACCAACGTTCACCATTCAACCTGATTGGCTGGAGGGATTGCAAGAAGAATGGCAAGGATTCCCAAATCCTGGTGTGAAAACTTTTGATTATCCCAAGAAGACTCATGGCTGTACTAGCTCAAAAGGATGCTCTACCAATACTAACAAAGGGTTGAAATTAGTGCAGAGTGTACATTTAATGAGAAAAAAAAAGAAGGATTTGGAATTTACCAATGGCTGAATAAAACAAAAGGGAAAATGTAAAAGGGTCGAATCTTCCTCCCACATTTATTTACCCAAAATAAATATTTTTATTACAAAAAAATAAACAATAAGTCACAATTTGATAGAAGGTCCAGAATGACCCGACCTATAAAATGGGGGTCCCACCAGTTAAACCTTCAGAACAGCAAAAAAAAAATGAAAATAAAGAGACAAAAAAAATGCTTTCTCTCAAACCACAGAAAAAAGGGGAATAAAACGAGATCAAAAAGATGAATGTAAATAAAAATAAAATCCGAAAAGGTATTTATCCTGTAAAAAAGCAACCCAAACAGCTCGTTAGGGAAAAAAAAAAAAATGTTTGATCTCAATAAAGCAATCAAAATAATTTATTTTTTCAATAAAGGTTTTTTGATTAAAGCGCCAAACACAAAAAAAATGTGTGGTATACGTAATGTACTGACCCGAAGAATAAAATTCTTTACAATTTACCACACCTGGAACAGCATAAAAAACAAAAAAACAATTGCGAATTGGGTGTTTGTTCAGTTTCCTCCCAAAAAGCAATTGAAACATAAAATTAGTCATGGCAGCACCAGGTGTAAATTTACACCAATTCGGGCACCCTCCTTTGATGTGGGCTTCGGCGATAAGCCCTCTCTTTTCCAGCCATGTCTGCGTCTTGAAAGCTGACATGGACCGCAACACAGAGGGTGGAATCAGATCCCTTGCAGCATAACCCATTAATGTTGCTGTCAAACACTGACATGACATTTAACAGCGATTCTGGCATCGCGCCGGATCCCGTACATGACGTTGGTCAAGATGGGTTTTAATTTTAACCAAGGTCTGTCGCCTCATAGCAAGTGAAGTATTCTTCTACCGGTGACTGACATGCTGATTACGAGCCATCAGGTTAGGCAGCTTCTAAAAAGAAAAAAAAAAAAAGTTTTAAAAAATATTAAAAAAATTTTAAAAAAAGTTAAATTCCCTCTTTTTCCCAATTCAAAATAAAAAAAAAAAAATCAAAATTAAACACTTATTTGTATCCCCGCGTTCATAACGCCCAATTTATTTATAAATAAAAAAGGATTAACCTTATCCTAAACGCATACGAGAAAAAAAAAGTAAAACCCCCAGAATTATGTTTTTATGGTCGCCGCAACAATGATTTAAAATGCAATAACAGCGATCAAATGACGTTTCACACCAAAATGGTATCATAAAAATGTCACTCGGGCCAAAAAATAACCCCCAAACCCCAAAACCCAAAAACAGAAAATGGAGACAAATTATGGATCATTTTGCAATTTTTTTTTAGCAAAGTTTGGAATTTTTTTCACCACTTAGATAAAAAAGAACCTAGACTTTTTGGTGCTATGAATTGTAATGACCTTGAATAATAATGACAGACATTTTGCATTTAATGAACCTCAAAAAAAAAAAAACTGTGGGTTGCAGAAACAAAGCCCTCACGGCCATAGGATGGAAAAGTAAAAAGTTTGTCTCTGGTAGAAGGGGAATAAAAAGTGAAAGTGCAAAGTCGAAAATACTCCAGTCAGAAAGGGTTAAAAACAAACTGTCCCAAAAAAAACTCCAAAGCCGGTAAAAAAACCTCAAAAAAGGGATGTAAATTTTTTTTTGCAAAAAAAGCATCTTTTATTTTGTGACAGGGAAAAAAAACATAAAAACTCCTATCTAAATCTGGTATCATGTAAAGCATGAACCAAAGAAAAATAATAATCTTTATGCAAGCAACATATTCCGCCGCTTACAGTTTTTTAAAACATTATTGCGCGGGTTCCATGGGTCACAACTAGGTTCCCACTGTATGTTTTTGGGTTGTGAGGAAACCAAGCTCCCAGAGGAAACCCACGCAACACGGGGAAACAAACAAACCCTTGCAGAGTTGTCCTTGTGGGTTACCCAGGACTCCAGCACTGCAAGGCTGTGTCAATCCCTGAGCCACCGTTCTGCCCAAATCATCTAATCACATAGCAATGAGGAAAAGGAAAAAATAAATAAACATTTTATTGAACAACTTCTGATTTGCCTTCTGCATCCAAAGATCGCAAGAAGGGCTCGTGCATATTAATCCGCGCTCTATGCTGAGGTTTACCCTGGTTTCCAAGAAATCCTAAATACGTGATTCAGAAGGAACCACCAACAAAGATTCCCTTTTAAAAGAGCGTGGAAGCATTGTAAGTGGGGGAAAAAAATATTTGATCCCTTGCTGATTTTGTAAGTTTGAAACGAAAAGACTAACATCTAAATTTTGTGGTATTTGTTTTCACATGAGAGGTAAATATAAATATAAAATCCAGAAAATCACATTTATAAATAAATAAATTTTAAAATTTTTTTTTTGCAGGAGAAATAAGTGTTTTGATCCCTCGGGAAACAAGGCTTAAATACTGGTAGCAGTCAATTATTTTTTTATAGTTTTGTGAGGTTTGCGCACATTAGGAGAAATTTTGGTCCACTCCTCTTTTCAGATCATCTCAAAATCTTAAGATTTAGGCTGTCACTTGGCAACTGGGGCTTTCCAGTCCCTCCATAAGTTTTCTGTGGGATTAAGGTCTAGAGACGGTAGGCCACTCCAATAACCTTACTGTGCTTCATTTTGAACCTCTCCCTTTGAATTGGCTTGTTTTTTGGGTCATTGTCTTCCTGACAGACTAACATGACCATTTTTAATGTCCTGGGGGAAAAAGAAGGAGGTTTCACTCCAACATTTTACGGTACATGGCTCGACCCCCCATGCTCCCATTATGCGGTGAAGTAGTTCTGTTCCTTTAGCGGAAACACCCCCCAAAAAATAATTTTCCACCTCCATGCTTGACAGTGGGATGGTGTTCTGGGGCCTGCCAGCATTTCTTTCCTCCAAATAAGTGATTGGTTAATTCCAAAGAGCTCATTTTTTTCTCTTGACCCAGCACCTCTCCTAATCATTCCCGTTTTCCATTTTTTGTTGGCAAACTTCAGCCGGCCTGCACATGTCCTTCTGGCAGGGGGGACCTTGCAGGGCACCACAGGATTTTAAACCTTTACGGCGTAATGGTTACCAATGGTTATCTTGGTGACTGTGGTCCCAGCTGCCTTTAGGTCACTAAAAATTTCCAATAATGTACTTTGAGGTTGATCTCTCACATTCTCATATAACACGGAAGAAATTTTGCATGTGGCCCAAATCGATGTCGATTAACAGTCATTTTGTAGTTTTCCATTTTCTTACTATCACCAACTGTTACTCCTTCTCACCCCGGGTTTTGGTTTTTCAACCCATTCCACTTTGTGCAGGTCTTGACTTGTCCTGACATCCTTATAAAGTTCTTTGTCTTGCACAGTTGTAGAGGTTTGGTCTGATGATTATTTGATTCGTGCGGGGAGTTTTTTTTAAATGACATTTAAAAGAAGCTGTCTTAAACAGATAATGAGCTGATTAGGGGCACAACTGGTCTGTAGGAAAAAGAATCTTAAATTTGGTAGGGGATCAAAACTTATTTCCACTGCAAAATGCAAATAAATTTAAACAATTTTATACAAGTTTTTTGGATTTTATTTTTGTATTCTATCTCTCAATGTTAAAATTAACCTACCCTTAAAATTAAAGACTGTTCAGTCTTTGTCAGGATCAAAACTTATTTCCACCACTGTGATCCATCTTCTCCTGTGATCCGGCAATGTCCTTTTAGGCGTGCAAAAAGTGCCATCGGCACAGTTTTTTGCATCTCGGAAAAGAAAGATAGCATTGAACAAAATCCGAGGAGTCCAGAGAACCTCTGCTTTATAGGAAAAAATCCCTCGGGTTTCTCTGAATAATGAAAGGGAGATTTAGATGGAAACCCCAAATAAGTGCCAGCGAAG
The DNA here is from genome assembly GCA_033576555.1 of Oophaga sylvatica. Lineage (NCBI taxonomy): Eukaryota > Metazoa > Chordata > Amphibia > Anura > Dendrobatidae > Oophaga > Oophaga sylvatica. The sequence goes on along the minus strand of JARQOD010000002.1, from coordinate 158,476,027 downwards.
GGCTGAAAATTATTATCCCAAAAGTTATGTAAAAATTTCCTAACCAAAAGACAAATTAGTCCAAAAAAAAAAAAAAACAAGCCCTCACTCAGGTCCATCATGTGTCAAGGAAATATAGGGGGGCTTCCCGTTTGGTTTACAAAGGCTCTAGAAAAGCAAATAATGATTCCCCAAATGAAATCCAGAAATTCTGCCCACCAAATCATTCTACCCCTTGGGACTAAAGCACAGTTAGCTCCAATGTTTGGAATTTCTGTAGTGATGGGAGCCCACCTAATTTATGGGTGTATTCTCCAAAGCACGACTGGGAACAATGTATATCCTGAACGTATGGCATCCAATGTAGGTTACTCAAAGCGTTTGCATTTTCACTTAGCAAACATCCACTGCTGCTGTTTCTGGAAACACCTATGGACAAAATTGTCCCACACCTGTAGAAAATTCCCAAAGGGGATTTTTTCAAAATAGGGTCACTTGTGGAGAGATTGTCTTCTAGAAATTGGGAGCTATGTATTGGTGTCTGCAAAAAATTCTAGGAAAACTCGCCCGACATATGGGCTAAGCAGACTGTACATCCACATAATGGGGTATTTCAATTCAGAAGAAAATTGGGACAAATTTTGATGCTATTTTTTTTACCCCATTTCCGAGTGAAAATGTAAAATCTGGCGGGAAGAAATGTTGGGGTAAAAAGTAATTATTTTTTTCTTCACAGCCAAGGTATAAAATTCGTGACCCCTCTTTGGTTCAAATATTACACGCCCCTAGATGAATTCTTAGAGATGTATTTTGTAAAGGGGTCTGTTATTGGGTTTCAGCGTTCTATCACCTTGGGGCTCTACCCCCTGTAACATGGCACCCTCAAAAAGTCCAGAAAATCGAACTCCAATATGGCTTGTTCTTTCTGAGCACGCATTGGCTTAAAGGTTTTTTACCGCTTATGGATATTGCATAATCACAAGAAATTGCACAACACATTTCAGGTCCATTTTTCCGCTCTCCTTTGAAAATTAAAAAAATTTGGAGCTAAAACAAAATTTTGGGTGAAAAATTTATATATTTTTTTTTTTTGACAGATTACTTGAAAATTATGTGAAGCACCGTGGTTAAAGTGCTCCCAACACTAAACCTTGGTATCTATTACCAAAACGCTTCAATTGTGGTGGTCTTCCACGTTAGGTTCATCAGGGGTCTCCAAACGTGACTTGAACGGCAAACCATTCCATTAAAGTTTGCGTTTTCAAATGTCACTCCTTCTTTTTGTCGGGCCCCACACATAGTTTTTCCCCACATTTAGGTATCTGCATACTCAGGAGAATTGCACAACAAAAGTTTCGTTCCTTTTTTTTTCCTGTTACCCTCATGAAAAAAAAAAAAATTGGGGCTAAAATTCCTTTTTGGGAAAAATTTGATTTTTTTCTTTCACGGCTCTTGTTATAAATGTGTATCATTGGGGTTTAAGGTGCCACCATCATCTAATACATTCCTAGATGGGTTAGTTTCCAACATGGCTCCCAATGCGACTGACAACGTAACCTGTCATCAATATCTGCGTTTCCTTATTTTCACTCCTTAATTGGCCCGCCAGCCCTAAACTGGTTTTTTCACCACATATGGGGTATCTCAAAACTCAAAAAATTTGCTCAAAAAATTTTGGGTCCTTTTTCCCTTTCACCTTGTGAAAAAAATTTGGGACTGAAACTAAATTTTTTAGTTTTGTAGGAAAATGTTTGCTTTATTTTCACAGCTTCTTTTTAAAGTTTTGAAGCCCTGGGAGTTCAAGGTACTCAGACACACCTAGACAAGTTCCCTGAAGTTACCCAAAATCCTAATTCAAAAAGGCAAAGTCAATTCTTTTACTACCAACAAAAAGATCCCATGGCAGACCCAGAGTTCAAGAAGTGAAGTAAGGAGAAGAAATTTTTTTAAAAAAG
>JARQOD010000002.1:158438799-158473993 GCA_033576555.1 Oophaga sylvatica | reverse complement strand
GCACAACCCAAAAATAAACACCAAAAAAATTTTAAATAAAAATATAAATTTTATTACAATTTTAATTAAACCATATCCCCCAGTATATATAGATGCAAAAAAATTTGGGAAATAACAAAAAATCCCCTGGAATAAAAAAAACCAAAAATTAGCCCCCATGAACGCTAGGGATCCACATGAAAAGAAAAAACCCCAAAGGGTAATAGTAACAACATTATGAAAGCAGGTCCTGGATCCCATAAAAAAACCACAAAGTACACCAATATATAGCAGGACCCATTTTCCCAAACCCAACAAAAAACCACAAGATCAGAAAAGGAGCTATGATCTCTACACAAATTTAGTACCTCCTAAAAGTGCTGTGGAGGTGCAGGGCAAAGTGCGATATGCTTCCCCATGGGGGGGGTATTGAACCAGGTGAGCCTCGCGCACGTTTCCTTGCAGGCTTCTTCGGGGGCGGTGTGGCATGGCAGTAATCATGATTAATACCAAAGCCTCAGGAAAAAGGGGATAACACGTTTACATGTGAATGCCGGCATTGACGTGCCCGCGCGTATCCGACAGTCCGATGGCGGCGTGTCAAGGAGAATATTCCTTGATGTCAGGGACCCCGCCGCCATCTTGTGGAGGTCTTTGAGAAGCGGACCGCGCCAACCGCATGCGCTCATGTACTGCGCCATCTTTATTGTGGCAAATCAAGGGACAAAGATCTTATGTTGCATAACAGAAAGCAGAAAAAGAAGGAAAGATAAGAAACAAGGGTGGAAAACAAGAAAAAGAAAGAAAAAGGGGGGGGAAGGAACCAACGCTAAAGGGAAAAAGGAGAATTGGTAACGAGAAAGGAAAAAGAAAAGAAATAAAGAAAGAGAAGTGCTAACCGCTGACAACGGTAAAGAATAAAGAAAGAGCAGACCACGGATGCAATGTGAAGGTAAGTACCCATAATTAAAACAGGAAAATCTGGGCATGGGGAGAGAGAAATGGAGGACACAATGTCATAATTAAATGTTCTCCTACATAATCATAATCTAGGAGACATATGGGAGATAACTGAAGCCATAATGGCTAATGCTAACCTCAGAAATAAAAAAAAAGTAGTAATTTGCTGTAAAAAAACTATAATGTCACAGTAAATGTATAGCATAACAACAGCCAGAATGTAACCTAAACAATGATGTTCATCACATGGAGTGATGACAGGCAGTCCTAGGTCCCCTATATCCAGAGATTAGTCCACTCAAAGAATTATTCTGACACGTGGATGATTAGAAATAATGCCGAAAGTATTGTCCAGACATCCACGTTCCAAAGATGGATCCAACCACCGAGTCGTTTCTTAGGCTTTCAAAAGAATATATACGTCACGTGATCCATGTCAATCATCCATCTGAGGGCGTGGGATAATCGGTAAGCAACAGAATAAATATGATACTGTAATTGATAAACATGAAAAGAAGAAAATTAAAAATTAAAAATTAGCACACACTTAAAATCAAAAGAGAAGGAAAACCCGGAATGGCCTTACAAGAAGTATGCAAAGGAGTTCTTCTCATTTAGTCCTTTAGGGGCCATTGTGTCTAAGTCACATCCATCGGCACTCCAACTGCGCCAAGGTGCGTTGAGGTCACCGTCTCTAGAGCCGCATCGTACCCGGTCAATGCCGATGAACTTAAGGCCCGTAGGATTGCACCTGTGGCGCAGTCGGAAATGCCAAGGGATCGTTTTTCAAAATGCTAAAGTCTACAACCTCCTTAGCACCATTGATGTTCCGAATGTGCTCCCTAACTCTAACATGAAATTCGCAGAGTTGAGGCTACATAGTTCATGCCACAAGGACAGTGGCCAAATAGACGACATAACAAATACTGCAAGATATATAGTGCCTAATCCGGTGGCTCCCACCCCATCCAAACCCCAAAGGGTCGATGTTCGACAGATGTTTTTGCATGCCGCATGAACCACATGGGAAACAGTCCTGTCTCTGCACACCAGCACCAAAATAACTAGGAGGATTGGCCACATAGTGGCTTCTGACCATAAATCTTTCAAATTCTGTGAACCCTAGCCGTGAGAAGAGGGCGTTCAGGTAAAAAGTCTCTAAGCATAGGGTCCGAACGAAGTATGGGCCAATGCTTGGTCAAAATTGCCCGCATCTGTGACCAACGATTCTTGTAAGTAGAAATAAATCTAATGGATTGATTTTGCTCCCTTAATTTTTGATCATGCCCAACAAAATGATTGCAGGATATACCTTTGGCCCTCAGATACCCACACTTAACCACTCTCCTGCTGTACCCTCGATCATGGAATCGTCGAGACAGGTCCCTCGACTGCCCCTCAAAAAACTAATCGGTAGCACAGATACATTTCATTCTAAGAAATTGTCCGGTTGGGATGGCACGGATAGTAGATGTGGCATGTAAAAATGCATTGATAGACGTTTCCTTGCGGAAAACGTCCGTCAGCACTGTGCCATTTCCCAACACGGTGATGTTAATATCAAAGAAATCAATATTGGTACGTGAAAATTTGTACGTTAATTTGATGTTATAGTCGTTCTTGTTCAGTGCACCGATGAATTTATGAAGGCCAGCCTCAGGACCCTGCCAAATAAAAAAGAACATCATCAATGTATCTGTCCAGCACACCGCCTGGGAGGCGGCATGCGCACCATCACTAAACACCCCCCTCTCTGAAAAACCAAGGAAGAGGTTAGGATAGGACGCGCACATGCTGCCCCCATCGCGGTGCCCCGTTTCTGTAAATAAAATTTATTCTTTAAAAGTAAAAAAGTTATGGGTAAGAATAAATTGAGTAACTCCATGATCAAGGCACGCAGGGGAGGGTCCATGTCACCCATGTCAAGAAAAACTGTGCCACCCTCAACTCATCCGCATGGTTGATGCTGGTGTACAGAGACTCAACGTCAGCTGCAACCAGGAACCAGCAACCAGGAAACAGTCCGGCTCAAGAGTCAAACCATCGATCTTCATCAGGACGTCCGTTGTGTCTCTGACATAGGAGGGGCAATGTCACCACAATGGGGTGCAAGTAAGTTCAATGAATTTGCAAACCGGATCACATAGTGTCATGTGTGCATCGCCACGAAGATCGTCGGGTTGCACATTCTGATTCTCACAGCTGAGTTGCTGTTTCTTTGTGTTTGGCAGTTAGGGATAATTCTGTCTGTGCTCAGTTCTGGGACTGGGTGCAGTTTTCTCCCGGCTGCAATTAATTATTTGTTGATTGGTTTCCTTTAAATCTCTGGTTGTCTGTGTTGGGAGTTGCCAGTGAAATTCTTTTATGCAGACCACAGATAGGTTGTATCTGTATAGACTTAAGTTAAAGAGCTCCTTAGTTGTTTTAAGCTCACCTTGCTTAGAGTTTAATATCCCAGATCATTTATGTCCTTCTGTGTTTGAGTGTGTATGCAAGTCTGTGTTTTCTCCAGTCTGTCTTATATGTCTAATCTGTGTATTTAGCAGAGATCAGCCATATCCCTTTGGGTGGAATCATATCCTTCTTAGGACTGATTACAGGGTTTCAGGGACTGATAGGAACAGGGTTAGGCTGGAGACTTGGACCTCTGAACCATTACATACCTCCAAGGTGGGATTAGTTAGGACCCCAGTTTTAGGGTCAGGTTAGACCCCCGGTCCCTCTTTCCTGTGACAGTGTATCAAGTCTCAAGATTAACCCTGAGTTCAACGGATATCGTGTCAGGTAAATCTTTCTATATTTACATGCTGATGTTGCTAATCATATATGTTGTATAGAGTGTTGTTCTTTTAAGAATAGTTTACTGACATCGTACACATATCATAAGACCGCGGAGACAGCCTGAGGGCTAACTACACCTAAGATAGAAAGAGGAAAGCTACTGCCCCCGGAGCAGATCCCCAAGAACATAGGAAGCCCCCAAACATGTAATGGCGGTCAGACAAGAGGAAATACAGACACAGACAGAAAATAGTATGAGCAAAACGCTGGGGCCCAATCTGCCTAGACAGAAAAGGATAGGAAGGATTCTTACTGCAATCCAAAAAAAACCTAAAAAAAAACCAACACTACTAATTGCAAAAACACCTTGAATCACACAACCTCTACCACCTAAAATTAGTTCTCTGGTGTAAACAAAACTAAGCCGCAGCCAAAGAAAAAAAACTGGAAAATGCAAATGAACAAACAACAGTGGCTCCAGAGGAACCGAGAGGAGACCAAGCCCCCCGGGGAGGGAACCTGGCCAACCTCACAGAAATGCAGAGAAAATATGCAAAAGGCAAGCACAAAAACAAAAAACAGAAAATATCTTATTGAGAGCAGGAGAAGAGCAAGACTCAGCAAGCTTCAAGGAACCAGAAACAACGTTGAGACAAGAACAATTGATCACCGGCAACCCTGATGGGGGGAAACCTCCCTTATATCCAGCCAGTCCGTGATTCCTGATTGCCAATCCCATTGAATGGTTCAGTACTGTTTGTAACCACCGGGGGGAGCTTCTGCTCAGAATTCATTTCTAAAAACTTCATAACAGATTATGCCCCATGAATGCTTTAAAGACTATGCCCCATAGCTCCATAGATTATGCCCCCATAAGATGCTCATAGATTATGCCCCCATAAAATGCTCCATAGAATTATGCCCCATATGATCCATAAGATTATGCCCATATGCTCATAGATTATGCCCCTAGGCTCCATAGATTATGCCCCAATAAAGATGCTCCATAGATTATGCCCCATAAAATGCCCATGGATTATGCCCCAATGCTCCATTGTATAGGTCTCATATGCTGCGCTGCTGCTGCAAAAAGAAAAAAAAATTACATACTCACCTCTCGTCGCTGGGACCACGTGCCGATGTCCTGAGCAGGCGGGACCACCGGCGCGCTATGGGGAACAGGTGCGGTGTCACCGCTTCGCTCAGGCCCCGGCAGTGAGATATTCACCGTCCCCAGTCCACTGCTGAGCGCCGCTGTATTCCGGGTCCTCTATCAGTGTGTGCTTCAGGCAGAGAGCGCAGCGCACACTAACTACGTCATCGTGCCCTCTGTCTGTACATACAGCAGAGGACGAGGAGTCAGAGCAGAAGCACAGCAGGGGACCGGGGACAGGTGAATATCTCATATACTTACCCCCTCCTGGAGTGTCTCTGCAGCCCCTGCTCTCTCCCGCGGTCTCCGGCAGCTTTTCCTTCCACAGAGGTCACATGTGCATATTCATGTCTTTAATGACCGGTATCACTGACCGCGCAGGAAGGAGCCTAAGATTGTTGGGAGAAGCCTGGGGTTGCAGAGACGCGCGGTGAAGGGTAGTATGATTGAAACCCCGCATCCCCTTCCCCCGCAGACCCCCCGTATATGACTCGCGTATAAGCCGAGAAGGGGACTTTCAGCCTTAAAGAGTGCTGAAAATTTCAACTTTACGCATTAACGGTATTTAAAAAAAAAAGGTACAATTCAAAGAAATGTATAAAGATAGAGAAAAAATTAATACTTCATCGAGACGTTTTTTTTAAAAAAAATCTGCACAGTTTAACCCCTTAACGACCAAAGCATTTTTTTTATTTTAAAGACCAGGCCAATTTTTACAATTCTGACCACGTCCTTTAGTGGCTTTTTAACTTTGGAACGCTCAACGGTTCTTGGCGATTGAGAATTTTCCGTGCATATTGTACTTCATGAAATGGTAAAATTTATTCAATATAACTTCTTCATTTATAAAAAAAAAATGGAAATATGGCAAAATTTGAAAATTTTGCAATTTTCAAACTTTTAATTTTTATGCCATTAAATCAGAAATTTGCACAAAAATAGTTAATAAATAACTTTCCAAGTCTGCTTTACATAGCACAAGTTTGGAACCAAATTTTTTTTTTTTAGGTTGACCAGCAATTTCTCTTTTTCCAACAAATTTACAAAACCATTTTTTTTAGGGGGCCACCTCCATTTGGTGATTTGAGGGGTCAATATACAGAAAAACCTAAAAAATACACCATTCTAAAAACTGCACCCCTCAATTGTTCAAAGTCACATTCAAAATTTATTAAACCCTTTAGGGGGACTCACAAGAATTGAAAAATTTTGGAAGGAAAAAATGAACATTTAAAATTTTTTTTCCCCCAAAATTTTTTTCGACCAATTTTTTACTTTTGTCAAGGGTTCATAAAAATGATTCCAATATTTGTTTACAATTTTCCAGACACTGAAACCCCCTGTGTGGGGGAAAACCAATCTTAGCGCCCGGCATGCCAAAAGGGAAGGGCATCATTTGAGATTTGAATGTCAAATGGCGGAATCGAGAGCGGACATTATGTCGCGTTTGGAGAGTTCCTGATGTATAAACAAAGGGAAAAACCCCCCATAAGTGACCCATTTTGGAAACTAACCCCCCAAGGAACTTATCTAATGTGGTGAGCACTTTGAACCCCAAGGGTTCACAAAAAGTATAATGGGGAGGCCTAAAATTTAAAAATCATATTTTTTCCACAAAAATGATCTTTTCACCCCCAATTTTTATTTTTCAAAGGATAAATGGATCCCAAACGTTATTGTGCAATTTTTTCTTGGTACGGTGACCCCAATGGTGGGGGTAAACCACTATTTGGGCGCATGGCAGAGCCGGAAGGGGAAACGCCTTTTAAAATGCAACTTTGATGGAATGCTCAGGTGTCATGTCACTTTGGAGGCCCTTATGTGCCTAAACGTAAAAACCCCCCAAGTGACCCTTTTGGAAACTGACCCCCCAAGGAACTTATCTAGATTGGGTATTCTTTGAACCCCCAAGTGCTTCACAGAAGTTTTACAACGTAGACCCGGGAAAAAATAAAAAAAATCTATTTTTTTCCACAAAAAAATAATTTTTTTGCCCCAAAATTTTTTATTTTTAAAAGGGGGTAAAAGGAGAAATAGGACCCCAAAAGCTTTTGCAATTTGTCCTGATACGCTGATACCCCTTGGGTGGGGGGGAACCACTATTTTTGATGCATGGCAAGCTGGGAAAAGGGAAAGACTGTTTTTAATGCAGACTTTGATGGAATGGTCTGCGTGGCTTGTCCGCTTGGAAGCCCCTGATGTACCAAAACAGTAGAAACCCCCCACAAGTGACGCATTTGCAAACAACCCCCCAAGGAATTATCTAATGGTGGGAGCACTTTGAACCCCAAGGGCTTCCGATGTTTTAACGAGGCCGTGAAAATAAAAAAATCTTTTTTTTTCCACAAAAATGACCTTTTTTGCCACCAAATTTTTATTTTTATAAGGGTATCAGGGAAAATATGACACCAAAAGTTGATGTGCATTTGTCCTGAGTACGTTGATATCCCATATGTGGGGGGGAACCACTGTGATCGCCTTTTACTGCGATCTTTGAGAGGCAGAATGAACAAATCCACAAAAGGTTAAGAAATTGGTTTTCTTTTAGCCGTTCCTCGTGCGTATTAGTGATTAGCGACTTTATTTCCTCTGATCGGTGTGATTAAAGCGACACCAGATTTATACCTTTTTTCATGTTTAGCTTCTGTCACACTCTAAAAGACTCTTTTTTTTGAAGAATTTTTTGTAAGAAATTTTTGCATCTCCGTATTTTGAGAGCTATAATTTTCCAATTGTCGTCTGACAGGGTCAATGTAGGTCTTGTTTTTTGCGGGACGAGTTGACGTTTTTATTGGTACCATATTCGGCACATAACGTTTTTGATCGCTTCCTATTCCGATTTTTGTGGAAGCAGAATGAACAAAAACCACAATTCAGGAATTGTCCTTTTTTTTTTCCTCCGTTCCGCGGTGGTAAAATTGATAAAGCAGCTTTATTCTTCGGGTTCAACGATTACAGCGATACCTCATTTATAATTTTTTTGTGTTTTGGCATTTTTTACACAATAAAAAATTTTATAGAAAAAATAATTATTTTTGCATCAGTTTTCTGCGACTATAACTTTTTATTTTTCGCTGATGATGTTGTATAGCAGCTTGTTTTTGTGGACAAGATGACTTTTAAGCGGTACCATGATTATTTATATACGACTTTTGATCGCGTGTTATTGCACTTTTTCCAAGCGTATGAGATAACCGCTTTAAAAAAGTATAATTTACTACTTTTTTGTTTTTTTTTTACGGCTTTCACTGAGGGGTTTAACTAGGGTTACCTTTTATTAGAGGGATTTTTTATGGACGCGGCGATACCAAACATGTGTATTTTTTTTTCTTTATTACATAAAAATGTGTATTTTTTAGGGGAATTTTTTTAAATTATTTTTTAATATTTTTTTTACAAATTTTTTTAAAAAATGCTTTTTTTTTAACTTGTCCCTTTATGGGACTTTCACTTTTTTACTTTTATTGCAGTACAATGCATATACAAATGTATATGAAAAAAGAAGATACACACGTACTCAGAAGACTCTTAAATACACAATACACAATCAATTGGTACAATAACAAGATAAAAGGTAAATACCCATAAAAAATTTCATTAATTAAATATATTAAGGTGCATCAATACAAGTGACATACTATTCAAAAAAGAATATCCATAAATATTTATAACATATATTAACAAACCATAAATGACAGGATATCTGCAAAAATCAATATGTTATCCATTAATAAAGTGACATACTAACAATTAAAATAAATTGTGAGTGTCTACAAAAATCAATATAGTATCCATTAGTGTAAAAAGTGACATACAAACATATTGAGGATAGAAAACATATCTATATAGTATGTATCACCAGTGATACTAAATTGCATCAATTTAATAATTTAAAAAAAATAAATAAATAACAATCGTATTATATTATGCTACAAAAAATTACCCTACAGCTTGCTTGGATTGTAGCCTTTGATGGTCACCTGGGACTATTAGAGTGCATCTTTTTGAAAAATTATTTTGAGTGTATGTGCCTAGCATGATATATGTGCCAACATGATTTAGTCATAATTCATATTTTTTTGTAGCATACATAATACGATTGTTTGTTTTGTTTTTTATTATTAAATTGATGCACTTAAGTATCACTTTGTGATACATACATATATAATATGTTTTCTATCCTCAATATGTTAGTATGTCACTTTTTTACACTAATGGATACATATATTGATTTTTGTAGACACTCACAATTTATAAAATTGTTAGTATGTCACTTTATTAAGGATACACATATTGATTTTTGCAGATAATCCTGTCATTTATTGTTTGTTAATATATATATTATAATAATTTATATATATAAATATTTATGGATATTCTTTTTGAATAAATGTCACTTGTTTGATGCACCACTATTAGGCTATGTGCACACGTTCGGAATTGCCATGGAAATTTCCGCGGCCATTCCGCACCTCCCTGCCGCGGGAAATCCACATATTATAGGTATGCGTATTCCGCTAAAAACTAGCGTTTTGCAAGCGTAATTAGCTTGCAGAATGCTAGCGTTTTACAAGCGATCTGACAGGTTGGTCACATGAGTCAAACAAGTGTTTGACAGTGTGACCAACTTTTTACTATGATGCCGCCTATGCCGCATCAATAGTAAAAAGATCTAATGTAAAAATAATAAAAAAATAATAAATAATGATATTCTCACCTTCCGGCGGCCCCTGCAGCTTTCCCGCCTCTCAGCCACGCTCCGGCAAGTTCCATTCCCAGGAGTCTTTGCGACAATCATCCCGATGACGTAGCATCACGCGAGACCGCTACGTCATCTGGGTGATCTCGCAAAGGACCCTGGGAACGCAATTGGCGAGCGTCACGAGAGCGGGAAAGCTGCGGGGACGCCGGAAGGTGAGAATATCATTATTTTTTATTTTAATTACTGTTTTTTTACATGGATATGGTACCCAGGGCTTGGAGGAGAGTCTCCTGTCCTCCAGACCCTGGGTACCATCCGCACATGAACCGCTTACTTTCCGCATGGTGGGCACAGCCACTGCGGAAAGTAATTGGTTCAATGCATTCCTGGCGGCGGAATCGCAGCGGTTCGCAAAAAAGAATGAGCAGCTGCGGATTCTCCCGCGATGCGATTCCGCCGCGGAAAAACCCGCAGCATGTGCACAGCAATGCGGAATCTCATAGGCCTTAAGAGTTGTAATTGTGTAAGCGGTTTTGAACAGCTAAGCAAACAAGAACGTGATCATGGCGCTAATGTCCTCGCGGGAGTCACCCGCAATCTATGGCGTCTGAACGCCAGCCCTGAATACGGCAATCAAACTCCTCACCGGTTATGCCGGCAATCTAGGGCATCTAGGACACCGACCCGACCAGCTACATACAAACTCCTCCCCGATTAAGTCGTATTCTAGGGGCTTATTTCAGCCGGGCCCTAACCACACACACACCATGACCACACTAGCGCTAAGCATTAATGATTGATATTACGCATGGCGGCCCAGCCATGCCACCCTTTTAATAGCAACAGCTACAGGACCTGCCAGAAACAGGAACCAATGAGAAACTGTTCCAAACACTGTAGTTTCAGGACCTTCCTGGTGGACCAATAGGAGCTGCTGCAGTACCTGAACATGTGACCCCCTGATCTCCAATGAGAGATCTTACCCTGGGCATGCTCAGAAGGTGAAACGCAGGACTTTGTCCAAAGACATCTGCTCAGCACTGGCTATAATAGCAGATCCAGAGTGGCTGCAGCAAGTCTCTGCACAGTACGGAATGGGCAAGACGCTGGGACCGACGTCTTGCTGAGCAGGCGCCACTGCGGCCGGAGATGAATGGGGGACCGCAGCGGGACTGGTTCGAGATTCCCCTTGTGCAGCAGCGGAACACGAACCCTAACAGATCGCTGTGATAGTTTATCACAGTGATCAAAATGTACTTTTCAGAGAATGAATGAAAATTTTTTTTGAATCTGCCGCCACTGCGCAGTTTCCGGCCATTTTTTTTTACAGGAAGAAGACCCGGGAGCCTGGGCCTACCGGAGGACGGGGGACACCGGGAGGTACAGGGGGGGTATCGGGGGACTGGGGACCTAATTCTCTGCCCCTGATGTGCGATCACATCGAGGGGAGAGAAATCATTTCTTTTTTTTTTGCGGTCACCGTTTATACTCAGTATAACGGCGATCGCGACACCGGGGTCGGTAACTACGACCCGGATCATGTTCTCTGGGGTCTTGGCTACCCTCGGCAGCCGAGATCCCAGAGAAAGTTGCCCACCCCCCTCGGCAGATCGCGGGCGGCGCACTGAGCATCGGCCCGCCATTCAAGATGGCGGCGCACACCGGAGGAGGCAAGTGGGCCCGGGGGCCACAAGGGGCATATTGGGGGCCACAAGGGGAGATCGGGGACCCTTTTTTCTCTGTCCTCTGATGTCCGATGACATCAGAGGACAGAGAAATTAAATGGCACATCAGATTTTTTTTGTTGTTGCGATCGCCGTTATAGGTTAATAACGGCGATCGCAACATCGGTCGTAATAACCGCCCGATTCATGTTTTCTGGGTCTACCGTGGTAGCGAGACCCCGTAAAAATGCCCTCTGGGGGGCGCTATCACTTTTTAAGTACCCTTAATGACCGCCGTTAAAAGCGTATCGGCGGCGTTAAGGGGTTAAAAAACTTTTTTCTGGCTTGTATTTTTTTTTAAATTTACAAACTTTATGATTAATAATGGATCGGTGTCTTATTGACGCCTCTCCATTATTAACCCGGGCTTATTGTCACCTTTAAACAAAGGTGATATTAACCCCTTATTACCCCGCTTGCCACCGCTACAGCGCAAGTGGAAGAGCCAGGTAAAGTGCCACAATTGGCGCATCTTTGGATTGCCAATGTGGGGCTGCTGCAGCCAGGTATTTTTAGGTTATTGAGGGCTAAAATCCCATGGGCCTTGACAGTCTTTTAATACCAGGCCGCAGCAGTCTGCTTTTTTACTTGGCTGGTTAACAAAAATAGGGGACCCCCCACGCATTTTTTTCAAGGGGATCCCCATTTTTGTTAACCAGCCAACTAAGCAACTGCTGTGGCCTGTTATTATCAGCTTGCAAGGTTCATTGGATATTGGATCCTTGCCAGCCTGAAAAACCAAGCCTCACAGTCTCTTCATCTGGCTGGTTAACAAAAATAGGGGGGACCCCACACCATTTTTTTTTCAAGGGATCCCCTATTTTTGTTAATCAGTTCACTTCAGGTCAGCTGGATTCCCTCTGACGTCACTGATGCTGTGCGGTGTCCCTGGCTGACCTAAAGTGAAAGTGGGAAGCAATCAATTAGCTAACCACTTCCTCTCCTGTCAGCCAGAGAGGAGATGATTCAGTCAGGGGTTTACTGCGAGGTTTTTTTTACAACGAATTTACACCTTTAATTAACCCCTACATGTGTGAAATTTTTGCACACATACACTCATGTAATTGTTAGTGAAAATCATATATCAAACTACATGAAATGACATGGTTAATGCTATGTAAACCATGTGTCATTTCATGTCGGGTGGTTCTGTAATTTCACAAAAGCCGGCATTGCCCGGCAATTGAATCAGAGGCTATTTTACTATGTAGAAGTGTATGAACTATAAATATATGTATATATATATATATATATATATATGTCACAATGACATGTAAATATATATGTATTCTATGTGTGTATATCTATGTTTACAAGGAAAGAAATGTTTTTTTTTAATTACGATATTTCTGTCCCATTGACTTGCATTGGTTTCCGGCATCTGATTGGCGATACCTGATACTTTTTGAGTATCGGGCCGATCCAATCCGATCCGATATTTCTGGATATCGGGCAGTATCGCTCAACAGTACGGGTCATTAACCTACAAAATGGCTTGGTTGTTAAGGGTTAAACATAAACTCTGCGCCGCTAGAGTTGCACAACACTGTCTAAATATATATATATATATATATATATATAATATATAAAATATATATATAGGATGCCTAAAGGTGAATAATTGGAACAATATCAGCCATTCATGGGGGCATCACTTTCAAATACCGTCTCCTATGTACAAGGAAAACGTCTGTTCATCATCCAGAATGAATTGAGCCCTTTCCCAATGCGTTTCTTCCCATAGGAATTCATCAGGGGATATGGCATATATACAGTACAGACCAAAATTTTTGGACACACTGTCTCATTCAAAGATTTTTCTGTATTTTCATGACTATAAAAATTGTAGAATCATACTGAAGGCATCAAAACTATGAATTAACACATGTGGAATTATACATTACACTTTACAAAAAAGTGTGAAACAACTGAAATATGTCTTATATCTAGGTTCTTCAAAGTAGCCACCTTTTGCTTTGATTACTGCTTTGCATGCAGAAAAGGTGAACGGATGGACTCTACATGCCTGGTTCCCACCGTGAAGCATGGAGAGGTGGTGTGATGATGTGGGGTGCTTTGCTGTGACACTGTTGGGGATTTATTCAAAATTGAAGGCATACTGCACCAGCATGGCTACCACAGAATCTGCAGCAGCATGCTATTCCATCTGGTTTGCGTTTAGTTGGACGATCATTTATTTTTCAACAGGACAATGACCCCAATCAAACCTCCAGTCTGTATAAGGGGTATTTGACCAAGAAGGAGAGTGATGGGGTGCTACGCCAGATGACCTGGCCTCCACAGTCACCAGACCTGAACCCAATCAAGATGGTTTGGGGTGAGCTGGACCGCTCACTGCTTCAATTTTGAAGTCCTCTATGGTCCAATCCTTACGTGTTTAGCAAACTTCACCTGCTCTCCTTTGCTTCTCATTGATGAAAGCTTTTTTCTAGCTTTACATGACTTGAGCCTTGCCCTCCAGGAGTCTGTTAAAGAACTGTTCTTGTCATGCACTTCACCCCAGCTGCCTTTGCCATTCCTTTTGTAGGTCATGTGATGTCATCCTACAGTTGCTGAGTGACATTCAAATAAGATAATGGTCAATCCCCATCAGTGGAGAGTCATTTTCGCCCTCTGCCGGTCTATAGCTTTGTTGTCCCCAATGTCTGCTGCTTGACCTGGTTGTAATGGACAGCCGTCTTAGAAATTTTAAGAATGGAGGCAACATGATGCTCACTGTATCCCTCTGCTAGTAATGCCAAATTGAGCCCTTCTTTTTCTTACTCAAGACTTTTCTTTTCAACTCGTTTGGCATGGTTAAAAGTTATTTTTTTTTCATTCCTATTACTTTAGGGATATTACTAGCACTTGTTTTGCCATCCAGGTTGTCCTATTGCAAGAGAATTGTGAACACCACAGCAGTGTTTTTTATACTTTCCTTCATTAATTAAAATTTGGTTCAGGTGATCACCTAATCAGAAGCACCTTAAGTAGAATGAGGTGTACTCTGGTTGGAATTTGTGTACTCTGGTTTTAATTCAACTGACACTGGAATGAACTGGCTGCCAGCCATGTTAAGAAGCTGATTTTTATAAAACTGTGCAGTGGTCTCTTAATTTTTGCCAGAGCTGTATATATCTATCCCATCCATTTCACTTTTTTCTCATGCCCTCAGACCTGTTTGTTGGTCCAGCAAAAAAAAAAAAATCGCTTTCTATTGACTTGCATTAGATCTATTATTCTGTACGAATACACAGATATTAGAAAGTATTTGTACTGATTTTCCTGAATCTGAATATTTCACTGTTCGCTCATCACTAACAGTAATCAAAAGCCATCAGTAGTGTTGAGCGATATTGCTCGATATCTAAAAATATCGTATCGAAATTGTATCGCCGATAGCACTAAATATCGTCGATATCCGATTTCGATAGCGGAAGTCCCATGTAAGTCTATGGGAACAAAATATCGAAATTAAAAAAAACCTTATTTTCCTTGTAAACACTAAATATACACACATAGAATACATATATATATATATATATATACATGTCATTGTGACATATATATACATATATTTATAGTTTATACACTTCTACATAGTAAAATCGACTCTAATTCAATTGCCGGGTAGAGACGTGACATACCTCATAGAAGTCGACGGCTGGGTGCCGAGTACCCCAAAAACCTCTGGCTCTGTGCGACTCAACTTGGGCGTCACGAACAGGATTCTGTAGCTCGCTATAAGCGAGTCCTGTGTGCCTGAATTGCACTGGTTTTGTGCTTGAGAATTGCTAAAATCATCAGAGAATGTATTTGCCATTTTTCCGCATATCTGCGTCACGACGAGGCACTGGTGAAGAAGAAGGGCGTGCTCTTCGTGGTGTCACTCACTCAGTGGCGTGAAAACGATGGCCGACCACTCTAAATGGTACTGCAATGTAAGATCGTGCCCCACAGCTCTTCAGTTCCGCCTCCTCATCCTCCTCAGTGTGCGGAAACTAACACGAAGGTCCCGCCTCACTACAAAAGAGGGGCCCTCTCCAGATGCTAATGACACATGTGACTTGGCAGAGATGGCTAATGGACACGACGAGCAGAAGTGGGAAGGGATGGAGCAGTCAGAGCTCTCCCCCCACGGAAGCGACCCGATCGCCACAGAATCACCGTTGGGCACCCGGCCTGTAAACCCTCCTACGCTGCAAGAAGCGGAGGATACCCTAAGAGGCCTGGCCCGGCACCGGGAGGAGGTCGCCAGGATGGAAGCGAGCTGGCGTGCCCTAAAAATAAACTTGGAGCGGCGCCAATCCCTCTTACCTGAAGTGTCTGTACCGGAAGGTGAGGCACCCGTTCTAGTAGAGGAGTCCTTGCAATGTGATCCGGTTGACGTTGTCGCAGTGGAGGCACCCGTTCCTGCAAAAACCGCAGCACCGTCAGCAGCACCCCAGATCCCGCTGTCTGCCCCCGTCGCTGAGACAGAAGAAGCGACACCCGTACTCATGGAGGAGGCCGCGCAGGCACCAGAGCACTACCTGCCTGTACCGGAGCCCCGACTGTCATCTGATTTAGAGCCGTCTGCTTCCTCCGCAGGGGAGCGCCGCCAGGACGGGGGGGCGACAGGAGAGCTGCCGCAAACCGACACTGTAAGCTGCAGTGGAGTGGTGGAGACATGGAGCAGCTGGTGGAGGAGAATTTCAACCGGCGTCAGGAGGAAGAGTGGAGACGTTGGGAGAGAGAAGCAGAGCGACAAAGGGAGCAGCGAGAATCCCTAAAACTTCGCCAACGTCACCTGGAGAAGGACCGGGCAGATAAGGCCCGGATAAGAAAGGATAAAGGAACCCTGAGTGAGCCGCGGCGTAAGGGTACAGTACGGAACTTTAAATTGAAAGGTGGTTGGGGCTTCATCAAGGAGCCTGGACTTTATTTAGAAGTCTTTGTGACCCGGCGGGACGTGGAGGCTCACCTCCCAGAAGGACACCCGGGGAGGGACCTGTTGCCAGGAGACTTGGTGACTTACACCCGACACTGGGGTTACAATGGGTGGTACGCCCTAAATGTTACCAGGTGCGACCCTACTCCCCAGTGTGTGAGGAACCTGTGAGACCCTCGAAGCCTTCAGCCTCCCACATCCAGGCCTCTGCAAAAGTGCCCACCCCACGCCGTAAATCTCCCCAGCCTCCCTCAGTGGTCTCCTCAGCAGACCCACCCATGGACATGATATCGATACGTGGCCCGTACCCGGCGCCTGTTAGGCCCCCTGGGGTTCGTACAGTCCGGGACATAGGGTTCCAGACCCGGAGGGAGATGAAAGAGGTGGCCACACAGACCCAGATAGCGGGTCACGACGTCACTGTACAGGCCACACGACGTCATCAGGTCCTGGTGGTCCTTGGTGCCTCGGATGTTTGGCAATCTCAAGAAGAGTACCAGGTGGTACCTGGAAGAGGCCAGCCAAAGAAGTCTAAATAACCCGGACAGGGTCCCTGTATGTAAATAGTTAAATTGTTTATGTACCCGGACGGGTGAATGTTCCTAAAAAAGTTTTTTAATTTAATAAAAAAAAAAACCCACAGTTTTCATTTCTTTTATTACTGTCTCATCCTGCGACGCCATCGATCTCCTGTAAAAAAAATGAAAAAAAAAAAAAAAGTATACCACCTGACCGACGCAGTCCATAGTAACGAGTGTCCCACGACGATCCAGCTCTGCTACATCAGAATGACAGGCAGAGCCTGTCATCCCGGCGCAGCACAGCTGATTACCTGCTTCCCCGGCGGTGACGTCATCGGACTGACTGCTTTACGACCGGATTACCCTGCAGTCACTGCAGTTATCGCGAAAAACTGCATGTGACCGCCAGGGAGAAGATAATGGCGGCCATCAAGCAGTCCAGGACGTGACCGCCGGAGATATTCTGCCAGGTAAGTGCCGCTGACTCCTGACAGACCTGACCGACGGACACTCACAGTGACAGTGACAAATCCGATTCCGGTATTCGATAAGACGAAAATATCGAAACGAATTATCGAAAGGCCGATAGAGCTAATATCGGCCGATAGCCGATATTTGCATTATCGTATCGCTCAACACTAGCCATCAGACAATGATAAAAATCCTAGCAGTTGCTGGGTGCAGGGAGGCAAATATTGGCTGAGGATCACGGATCCAGTACCTAAGGTAACGTGGGGGACTTGGGGAACCATTTCTCTCTTCTTTGACATATTGGATCATATCCGAAGAGAGAGAAATTAATTTTAAATCAGACTTTTTTTTATGTGATTGC
Source organism: Oophaga sylvatica (assembly GCA_033576555.1). Classification (NCBI taxonomy): domain Eukaryota; kingdom Metazoa; phylum Chordata; class Amphibia; order Anura; family Dendrobatidae; genus Oophaga; species Oophaga sylvatica. The sequence continues at coordinate 158,456,411 of JARQOD010000002.1, read as the reverse complement.
AGTTATTCGTTGAATAATGGCGATCATGTGACAAGGGATTGTAATATCCAATTCTGATCATGTTCTCTAGGGTCTGAGCTATATCCTTATTTTCAGCAACATTAAAAGATGGCACTGAGGAATAAGTCCATTTAACTGCCACCGTTAAAAGCTGTATCAGTGGTCTTTAAGGGGTTAATGCTCCTAACATGCTGTAAGTAAAAATAAGAGAAATAGCATACTGCATACTAAAACATTTATATTCAGGTACCTGATAGATGACAATGTCTCCAATTGAGTCATTCTCTTTCTTTCTACATCTTGTCCAGATTTCTTGATCATTTTTCACATCCATAGCTCGTCTCCATAGACTTCCATGTTCTCCAGTCTTCTGCAGCACATCCCTACGCAGTACCCTTAGCAATAGCAGTCATTATAATGCTCCTGAATAAGAACATCTGCCCTACACTGTACCCCTGAATAAATCCTTGCCCTTACTCCCCATACTGTGTCCACATAAATTCTTCACCTTGCTCCCTACACTGTGTCCACATACTTTCTTTCACTACTCATACTGTTTCTGCACCCCCACTCACCACACTGTGTCCGCACCCATCTCCCCTCACCATGCTATGTTTGCATCCATCCCTCACTCATTCCCCATAGTGTGACCACATACATTCCCCTCTTTTTGTTCCCATTATGCGTTAGCACCCATCAACCCCATTCATCATAATGTGTCTGCACCCATTCGCTTCATACATTCACCCTTCGCTCCTCATACTGTGTCCGTACCCACCCTCATTCATCCTACTGTGTCCACACCCACTCATCATGCTTTAGCCACACACACCCTTACTCATCATACTGTGTCTGCACCCACCTCGCACTCACGAAAATGTGTCCGCACCCACCCCGCACTCCATACCGTGTCCACACCCTACCTATCACTCATCATACTGTGTCAGCACTAGTGTTGAGCGATACGATACTGCAAATATCGGATATCGGCCGATATTAGCTGTATCGGCCTTTCGATTCCGAATACCGATATTTTCGTCATATCGGATACCGGAATCGGGATTGTCACTGTCACTGTCAGTGTCCGTCGGTCGGGTCTGTCACTGTCAGTGTCCGTCGGTCGGGTCTGTCAGGAGTCAGCGGCACTTACCTGGCAGAAGATCTCCGCGGTCACGGCCTGGACTGCTTCATGGCCGCCATCCTCTTCTCCCCGGCGGTCACATGCAGTTTTCTCGCGATAACTGCAGTGACTGCTGGGTAATCCCGGCCGTAAAGCAGTCAGTCCGATGACGTCACCGCCGGGGAAGCAGGTAATCAGCTGTGCTGCGTCGCGATGACAGGCTCTGCCTGTCATTGCGATGTAGCAGAGCTGGATCGTCGTGGGACACTCGTTACTATGGACTGCGTCGGACAGGTGGTATACTGTTGTTTTTTTTTTTTTTTTTTTTACAGGAGATCGATGGCGTCGCAGGAATGAGAGTACAATAAAAGAAATGAAAACTGTGTTGTCTCTTTTATTCATTAAAAGACTTTTTTCTTGCTGTGTCTTTTTTTTAAACATTTAATAACTTTGGGATTAATAATGGATCGGTGTCTTATTGACACCTCTCCATTATTAACCGGGCTTATTGTCACCGTGCAATCAACGGTGACATTAACCCCTTATTACCCCACTTGCCACCGCCACAGGGCAGTGGGAAGAGCCGGGTAAAGTGCCACAATTGGCACATCTTTTGATGCGCCAAATGTGGGGCTGCTGTAGCCTGGTATTATCAGGCTGTTGAGGGCCAAAATCCATGGGCCTTGACAGTCTTTTAATACCAGGCCGCAGCAGTCTGCATTTTACTTGGCTGGTTAACAAAAATAGGGGGACCCCTACGCCGTTTTTTTTTCGAGGGGATCCCCTATTTTTGTTAACCAGCCAAGCTAAGCAGACTGCTGTGGCCTGGTATTATCAGGCTTGCAAGGTCCATGGATATTGGATCCTTACCAGCCTGAAAAACCAGGCCTCAGCGGTCTGCTTCATCTGGCTGGTTAACAAAAATAGGGGGACCCCACGCCAATTTTTTTTGAGGGGATCCCCTATTTTTGTTAATCAGCCAAGATATGCAGACTGCTGTGGCCTGGTATTATCAGGCTGGCAAGGTCCATGGATCTTGGCTCCTTAACAGCCTGAAAATCCAGGCCTCAGCGGTCTGCTTCATCTGGCGGTTAACAAAAATAGGGGGGACCCCACGCCATTTTTTTTTCGAAGGGAACCCCTATTTTTGTTAATCAGTTCCCTCTGACGTCACTGATGGTGTCCCTGGCTGACCTGAAGTGAAAGTGGAAAGCAATCAATTAAGCTTTCCACTTCCTCTCCTGTCAGCCAGGAGAGGAGCTCATTCATTTGGGGGTTTACTGTGAGGCTGCAGCATTAGCTGCGGTCCCTGCAGTAAACATTAACCCTTTCTGAAGGATTACACCGTGGGACCTGACTGTGCATGGGATAGGTAAGAATAATTTTTCTTTATTATTTTATTTTTATTACAGGAAATGGTTTTAGCAGGTAAATAAAATATGGTCAAAAACTGTGTGATTATTTCATTAAACTTTTTTATTAAAGTGTGTGTGTTTGATTTTTCTTTCATACAATAGGATTAATAATTGATAGTTGTCTAATTGACAGCTCTCAATTATTAACCTGGCTTAAAGTGACCTTTCAATTGCAAGGTCATTTTAACCCCTTATTAACCTATTCGCCACCGCTACAGGGCAATGGGAATAGACGGGCAAAGTGCCAGAAAGGGCGAATCTAATTATAGATTTGTCTTTTCTGGGGTGTCTGGGGCAGATGTTAGTAGCCAGGGGGGGGGCAAAAATAATGGTCCCTCTCTGGGCTATTATTATCTGCCCCCATTCGCTGGCTTTGTCTGTCTGGTTGCGAAAATAGGGCGGGAGCCCACGCATTTTTTTTAAACAATTTTACACCTCATATATATATATATATATATATACATGTCATTGAATTTGTGACACATATATATATATTTATATTTATAGTTCATACACTTCTACATAGTATAATAGCCGCTAATTCAATTGCCGGCTTTTGTGAAAATGCAGAACCCGACATGAAATGACACTTGGTGTACATAGGGTTAACCATGTCTTTTCATGTCCTTTGCTATCTGATTTGCACAAACAATTACATCAGTCTATGTGTGCAAAATTTCACACCTGTAGGGGTTAATTAAAGGTGTAAATTCGTAGCAAAAAAGTCTGTTTTTTTTACAACGAATTTACACCTTTAATTAACCCCTACAGGTGTGAAATTTTGCACACATAGACTGATGTAATTGTTTGTGCAAATCAGATTGCAAACGACATGAAAAGACATGGTTAACCCTATGTACACCAAGTGTCATTTCATGTCGGGTGCTTCTGTCTTTTCACAGAGACCGGCTTTACCGGCAATTGAATCAGAGGATATTTTACTATGTAGAAGTGTATAAACTATACATATATGTATATATATGTCACAATGACATGTATATATATATATATATGTATTCTATGTGTGTATATTTAGTGTTTACAACGAAAGAAAGGGTTTTTTTTGTTGCGATTTTTTGTTCCCATAGACTTACATTGGACTTCCGGTATCGGAATCGGATATCGACGATATTTAGTGATATCGGCGATACCATTTCGATACGATATTTTTAGATATCGAGCAGTATCGCTCAACACTAGTCAGCACCCATCCCCCTCTCACCATACTGTGTCTGAACACATCCCCCATACTGTTTCGTCATACATGCCCCCATCTCACTCCTTGCTCCTCAAACTGTGCCTTCAAATTTGTCCTGCTCCCCATATTGTGTCTGCACCTGTCCCTTCATTGCTTTTCATATTTGTGTCCTCAAATCTTCACCACACAACCCCATTACAGTAAATCTCCCTCCACATACACACTAAATCGCTCCTCACATCAACACTAAATCTCCTTCTCACATCCGCACTGTTTCTCCCAACAAACAAAATTTCCCCCACACTAAATTTCCCCCATACTAAATATCCCCCACACAGCATTAAATCCCCCCAACACACTAAATCTCCCATACATACTAAATCTCCCCCCATTACTCTTAATCTTCATTGTCTTCAGCTCCACTGAACCACTTGCCACCAATGTGTTGCCGGCAAGTGACCTGATCATGCTGCTTACATCGCCCTGACCCGGCGGTCAGAGCTTCAATTGTACAATTGATAACTGGGAACCAACTTGATAGCTCTCTGAGAGAACTGCCAACTCCCAGTCCGATGGGGGAGGCAAAATGCAGCCACCGGGAGAGACCTCAGACGGCCGCATTAAGTGGCCTGACTGCTTTCTGCTGCCGCTTGCACCCCGGGAAGATGCCCCACCTGCTCCCCCTAGATAAACCCCTGCTGCCGACACCAAATGGTCACTGATTGCTACTGCCGGAAATTCTGTGCCTTCCACTGATGTCACCTCAATATTGCATTAAGCGACAATATCACAGCTCTGTCCTCTTTTTGTTGCAGACTTTAATGTTTCAAATTCTTTAGCAAATGTATGGTGGGCCCCGAGGATGATGCTGTCTGGTGGGTCTGTGTTCTCCAGTCTGATACTGAATAGAATAATACATAGCTGACCAAATAGAAGAATGTAAACAAGGAAAATCCAACTCACTGAAAATAAAGATAATAAAACCAGAACCAGTAGGGCTTGAGATACTTGCTGTGTTCAAGGATTACGGTCAAATAAGATGCATATAATTACACAATATTCAGTAAGTAAATTCATCATTTTGAGACCAAGGGACCCCTGGCCAAGTATTCATAGTTTATATTCAAAGTGAAATTTATAAACAAAATGGACACGACGAGCAGAAGTGGGAAGGGATGGAGCAGTCAGAGCTCTCCCCCCACGGAAGCGACCCGATCGCCACAGAATCACCGTTGGGCACCCGGCCTGTAAACCCTCCTACGCTGCAAGAAGCGGAGGATACCCTAAGAGGCCTGGCCCGGCACCGGGAGGAGGTCGCCAGGATGGAAGCGAGCTGGCGTGCCCTAAAAATAAACTTGGAGCGGCGCCAATCCCTCTTACCTGAAGTGTCTGTACCGGAAGGTGAGGCACCCGTTCTAGTAGAGGAGTCCTTGCAATGTGATCCGGTTGACGTTGTCGCAGTGGAGGCACCCGTTCCTGCAAAAACCGCAGCACCGTCAGCAGCACCCCAGATCCCGCTGTCTGCCCCCGTCGCTGAGACAGAAGAAGCGACACCCGTACTCATGGAGGAGGCCGCGCAGGCACCAGAGCACTACCTGCCTGTACCGGAGCCCCGACTGTCATCTGATTTAGAGCCGTCTGCTTCCTCCGCAGGGGAGCGCCGCCAGGACTGGGGGGCGACAGGAGAGCTGCCGCAAACCGGACACTGTAAGCTGCAGTGGAGTGGTGGAGACATGGAGCAGCTGGTGGAGGAGAATTTCAACCGGCGTCAGGAGGAAGAGTGGAGACGTTGGGAGAGAGAAGCAGAGCGACAAAGGGAGCAGCGAGAATCCCTAAAACTTCGCCAACGTCACCTGGAGAAGGACCGGGCAGATAAGGCCCGGATAAGAAAGGATAAAGGAACCCTGAGTGAGCCGCGGCGTAAGGGTACAGTACGGAACTTTAAATTGAAAGGTGGTTGGGGCTTCATCAAGGAGCCTGGACTTTATTTAGAAGTCTTTGTGACCCGGCGGGACGTGGTGGCTCACCTCCCAGAAGGACACCGGGGAGGGACCTGTTGCCAGGAGACTTGGTGACTTACACCCGACACTGGGGTTACAATGGGTGGTACGCCCTAAATGTTACCAGGTGCGACCCCTACTCCCCAGTGTGTGAGGAACCTGTGAGACCCTCGAAGCCTTCAGCCTCCCACATCCAGGCCTCTGCAAAAGTGCCCACCCCACGCCGTAAATCTCCCCAGCCTCCCTCAGTGGTCTCCTCAGCAGACCCACCCATGGACATGATATCGATACGTGGCCCGTACCCGGCGCCTGTTAGGCCCCCTGGGGTTCGTACAGTCCGGGACATAGGGTTCCAGACCCGGAGGGAGATGAAAGAGGTGGCCACACAGACCCAGATAGCGGGTCACGACGTCACTGTACAGGCCACACGACGTCATCAGGTCCTGGTGGTCCTTGGTGCCTCGGATGTTTGGCAATCTCAAGAAGAGTACCAGGTGGTACCTGGAAGAGGCCAGCCAAAGAAGTCTAAATAACCCGGACAGGGTCCCTGTATGTAAATAGTTAAATTGTTTATGTACCCGGACGGGTGAATGTTCCTAAAAAAGTTTTTTAATTTAATAAAAAAAAAACCCACAGTTTTCATTTCTTTTATTACTGTCTCATCCTGCGACGCCATCGATCTCCTGTAAAAAAATGAAAAAAAAAAAAAAAGTATACCACCTGACCGACGCAGTCCATAGTAACGAGTGTCCCACGACGATCCAGCTCTGCTACATCAGAATGACAGGCAGAGCCTGTCATCCCGGCGCAGCACAGCTGATTACCTGCTTCCCCGGCGGTGACGTCATCGGACTGACTGCTTTACGACCGGGATTACCCTGCAGTCACTGCAGTTATCGCGAAAAACTGCATGTGACCGCCAGGGAGAAGATAATGGCGGCCATCAAGCAGTCCAGGACGTGACCGCCGGAGATATTCTGCCAGGTAAGTGCCGCTGACTCCTGACAGACCTGACCGACGGACACTCACAGTGACAGTGACAAATCCGATTCCGGTATTCGATAAGACGAAAATATCGAAACGAATTATCGAAAGGCCGATAGAGCTAATATCGGCCGATAGCCGATATTTGCATTATCGTATCGCTCAACACTAGCCATCAGACAATGATAAAAATCCTAGCAGTTGCTGGGTGCAGGGAGGCAAATATTGGCTGGAGGATCACGGATCCAGTACCTAAGGTAACGTGTGGGACTTGGGGAACCATTTCTCTCTTCTTTGACATATTGGATCATATCCGAAGAGAGAGAAATTAATTTTAAATCAGACTTTTTTTTATGTGATTGCAGTTATTCGTTGAATAATGGCGATCATGTGACAAGGGATTGTAATATCCAATTCTGATCATGTTCTCTAGGGTCTGAGCTATATCCTTATTTTCAGCAACATTAAAAGATGGCACTGAGGAATAAGTCCATTTAACTGCCACCGTTAAAAGCTGTATCAGTGGTCTTTAAGGGGTTAATGCTCCTAACATGCTGTAAGTAAAAATAAGAGAAATAGCATACTGCATACTAAAACATTTATATTCAGGTACCTGATAGATGACAATGTCTCCAATTGAGTCATTCTCTTTCTTTCTACATCTTGTCCAGATTTCTTGATCATTTTTCACATCCATAGCTCGTCTCCATAGACTTCCATGTTCTCCAGTCTTCTGCAGCACATCCCTACGCAGTACCCTTAGCAATAGCAGTCATTATAATGCTCCTGAATAAGAACATCTGCCCTACACTGTACCCCTGAATAAATCCTTGCCCTTACTCCCCATACTGTGTCCACATAAATTCTTCACCTTGCTCCCTACACTGTGTCAACATACTTTCTTTCACTACTCATACTGTTTCTGCACCCCCACTCACCACACTGTGTCCGCACCCATCTCCCCTCACCATGCTATGTTTGCATCCATCCCTCACTCATTCCCCATAGTGTGACCACATACATTCCCCTCTTTTTGTTCCCATTATGCGTTAGCACCCATCAACCCCATTCATCATAATGTGTCTGCACCCATTCGCTTCATACATTCACCCTTCGCTCCTCATACTGTGTCTGTACCCACCCTCATTCATCCTACTGTGTCCACACCCACTCATCATGCTTTAGCCACACACACCCTTACTCATCATACTGTGTCTGCACCCACCTCGCACTCACGAAAATGTGTCCGCACCCACCCCGCACTCCATACCGTGTCCACACCCTACCTATCACTCATCATACTGTGTCAGCACTAGTGTTGAGCGATATGATACTGCAAATATCGGATATCGGCCGATATTAGCTGTATCGGCCTTTCGATTCCGAATACCGATATTTTCGTCATATCGGATACCGGAATCGGGATTGTCACTGTCACTGTCAGTGTCCGTCGGTCGGGTCTGTCACTGTCAGTGTCCGTCGGTCGGGTCTGTCAGGAGTCAGCGGCACTTACCTGGCAGAAGATCTCCGGCGGTCACGGCCTGGACTGCTTCATGGCCGCCATCCTCTTCTCCCCGGCGGTCACATGCATTTTCTCGCGATAACTGCAGTGACTGCTGGGTAATCCCGGCCGTAAAGCAGTCAGTCCGATGACGTCACCGCCGGGGAAGCAGGTAATCAGCTGTGCTGCGTCGCGATGACAGGCTCTGCCTGTCATTGCGATGTAGCAGAGCTGGATCGTCGTGGGACACTCGTTACTATGGACTGCGTCGGACAGGTGGTATACTGTTGGTTTTTTTTTTTTCTTTTTTTACAGGAGATCGATGGCGTCGCAGGAATGAGAGTACAATAAAAGAAATGAAAACTGTGTTGTCTCTTTTATTTCATTAAAAGACTTTTTTCTTGCTGTGTCTTTTTTTTAAACATTTAATAACTTTGGGATTAATAATGGATCGGTGTCTTATTGACACCTCTCCATTATTAACCGGGCTTATTGTCACCGTGCAATCAACGGTGACATTAACCCCTTATTACCCCACTTGCCACCGCCACAGGGCAGTGGGAAGAGCCGGTAAAGTGCCACAATTGGCACATCTTTTGATGCGCCAAATGTGGGGCTGCTGTAGCCTGGTATTATCAGGCTGTTGAGGGCCAAAATCCATGGGCCTTGACAGTCTTTTAATACCAGGCCGCAGCAGTCTGCATTTTACTTGGCTGGTTAACAAAAATAGGGGGACCCCTACGCCGTTTTTTTTTTCGAGGGGATCCCCTATTTTTGTTAACCAGCCAAGCTAAGCAGACTGCTGTGGCCTGGTATTATCAGGCTTGCAAGGTCCATGGATATTGGATCCTTACCAGCCTGAAAAACCAGGCCTCAGCGGTCTGCTTCATCTGGCTGGTTAACAAAAATAGGGGGGACCCCACGCCAATTTTTTTTGAGGGGATCCCCTATTTTTGTTAATCAGCCAAGATATGCAGACTGCTGTGGCCTGGTATTATCAGGCTGGCAAGGTCCATGGATCTTGGCTCCTTAACAGCCTGAAAATCCAGGCCTCAGCGGTCTGCTTCATCTGGCTGGTTAACAAAAATAGGGGGGACCCCACGCCATTTTTTTTTCGAAGGGAACCCCTATTTTTGTTAATCAGTTCCCTCTGACGTCACTGATGGTGTCCCTGGCTGACCTGAAGTGAAAGTGGAAAGCAATCAATTAAGCTTTCCACTTCCTCTCCTGTCAGCCAGGAGAGGAGCTCATTCATTTGGGGGTTTACTGTGAGGCTGCAGCATTAGCTGCGGTCCCTGCAGTAAACATTAACCCTTTCTGAAGGATTACACCGTGGGACCTGACTGTGCATGGGATAGGTAAGAATAATTTTTCTTTATTATTTTATTTTTATTACAGGAAATGGTTTTAGCAGGTAAATAAAATATGGTCAAAAACTGTGTGATTATTTCATTAAACTTTTTTATTAAAGTGTGTGTGTTTGATTTTTCTTTCATACAATAGGATTAATAATTGATAGTTGTCTAATTGACAGCTCTCAATTATTAACCTGGCTTAAAGTGACCTTTCAATTGCAAGGTCATTTTAACCCCTTATTAACCTATTCGCCACCGCTACAGGGCAATGGGAATAGACGGGCAAAGTGCCAGAAAGGGCGAATCTAATTATAGATTTGTCTTTTCTGGGGTGTCTGGGGGCAGATGTTAGTAGCCAGGGGGGGGCAAAAATAATGGTCCCTCTCTGGGCTATTATTATCTGCCCCCATTCGCTGGCTTTGTCTGTCTGGTTGCGAAAATAGGGCGGGAGCCCACGCATTTTTTTTAAACAATTTTACACCTCATATATATATATATATATATATACATGTCATTGAATTTGTGACACATATATATATATTTATATTTATAGTTCATACACTTCTACATAGTATAATAGCCGCTAATTCAATTGCCGGCTTTTGTGAAAATGCAGAACCCGACATGAAATGACACTTGGTGTACATAGGGTTAACCATGTCTTTTCATGTCCTTTGCTATCTGATTTGCACAAACAATTACATCAGTCTATGTGTGCAAAATTTCACACCTGTAGGGGTTAATTAAAGGTGTAAATTCGTAGCAAAAAAGTCTGTTTTTTTTACAACGAATTTACACCTTTAATTAACCCCTACAGGTGTGAAATTTTGCACACATAGACTGATGTAATTGTTTGTGCAAATCAGATTGCAAACGACATGAAAAGACATGGTTAACCCTATGTACACCAAGTGTCATTTCATGTCGGGTGCTTCTGTCTTTTCACAGAAGCCGGCTTTACCCGGCAATTGAATCAGAGGATATTTTACTATGTAGAAGTGTATAAACTATACATATATGTATATATATGTCACAATGACATGTATATATATATATATATATATGTATTCTATGTGTGTATATTTAGTGTTTACAACGAAAGAAAGGGTTTTTTTTGTTGCGATTTTTTGTTCCCATAGACTTACATTGGACTTCCGGTATCGGAATCGGATATCGACGATATTTAGTGATATCGGCGATACCATTTCGATACGATATTTTTAGATATCGAGCAGTATCGCTCAACACTAGTCAGCACCCATCCCCCTCTCACCATACTGTGTCTGAACACATCCCCCATACTGTTTCGTCATACATGCCCCCATCTCACTCCTTGCTCCTCAAACTGTGCCTTCAAATTTGTCCTGCTCCCCATATTGTGTCTGCACCTGTCCCTTCATTGCTTTTATATTTGTGTCCTCAAATCTTCACCACACAACCCCATTACAGTAAATCTCCCTCCACATACACACTAAATCGCTCCTCACATCAACACTAAATCTCCTTCTCACATCCGCACTGTTTCTCCCAACAAACAAAATTTCCCCCACACTAAATTTCCCCCATACTAAATATCCCCCACACAGCATTAAATCCCCCCAACACACTAAATCTCCCATACATACTAAATCTCCCCCCATTACTCTTAATCTTCATTGTCTTCAGCTCCACTGAACCACTTGCCACCAATGTGTTGCCGGCAAGTGACCTGATCATGCTGCTTACATCGCCCTGACCCGGCGGTCAGAGCTTCAATTGTACAATTGATAACTGGGAACCAACTTGATAGCTCTCTGAGAGAACTGCCAACTCCCAGTCCGATGGGGGAGGCAAAATGCAGCCACCGGGGAGAGACCTCAGACGGCCGCATTAAGTGGCCTGACTGCTTTCTGCTGCCGCTTGCACCCCGGGAAGATGCCCCACCTGCTCCCCCTAGATAAACCCTGCTGCCGACACCAAATGGTCACTGATTGCTACTGCCGGAAATTCTGTGCCTTCCACTGATGTCACCTCAATATTGCATTAAGCGACAATATCACAGCTCTGTCCTCTTTTTGTTGCAGACTTTAATGTTTCAAATTCTTTAGCAAATGTATGGTGGGCCCCGAGGATGATGCTGTCTGGTGGGTCTGTGTTCTCCAGTCTGATACTGAATAGAATAATACATAGCTGACCAAATAGAAGAATGTAAACAAGGAAAATCCAACTCACTGAAAATAAAGATAATAAAACCAGAACCAGTAGGGCTTGAGATACTTGCTGTGTTCAAGGATTACGGTCAAATAAGATGCATATAATTACACAATATTCAGTAAGTAAATTCATCATTTTGAGACCAAGGGACCCCTGGCCAAGTATTCATAGTTTATATTCAAAGTGAAATTTATAAACAAATTGTCAGAAATAATAAAATGCATCTACGTTTATGGTATTTTATGATTCCAAGGTCAGGACTTTTCTTTTGCTCTAGTCCATGAAATAAACATTATTAATGTGCTGTATACACTAATAAAACAGAAAATAATATTTCTTATTTTTTTCTGACATCTAGGAGAAAATGTTCCTTTTCTAACATCACCTTCTTCTTTGCTTGTTATTGGCTGAAGCTGCATTTCCCATTCTGCATGCAAAGGGAATTCAGTAAAACTAGTATGTCAGTTTGTGCAGAGTGCATCTAGGGTGTGGACAGAGCGGGAAATCTGTGTGGTAGAGCTTCATCCAATAGCTGAAAAACAATCAATGATGTCAGAGAGGGGACTTTCCTAGCTTATGCAGTACATTAATATGCAGCTATGCTGTTATTGTTTGTCATCAAAAGGGGTTTTCAACTACATGTATATTGATGATGTATCCGGCAGTAGTATCAGTAGAGGTCAGACAACCAGTAGCCCTACCAATCAGCTTCTATTAACTTCCACTGTGGTTGAACTTGAACAGTGTAAAACCACTGATCTGCCAAACTGTTTAGTGGCTATTCCTGGTACTGCAGGTCAGTTTCATTACAATAAAGAGTGTAACAGGGTGAGGGTGTCCCGCTACGTACACTAGTGTTACATATTATTACTATACTATTATACACCTTCTTTAAAAATATTGTCCAAGATACTGTAATATACAGTAATATGCTTATTTTAAACTAACTTCATGAGAACAATGGGGATTGGAGAAAATATGTGTAAGTGGGTTAAGGACTGGCTCATGGATAGAAAACAAAGAGTGGTTATTAATGGAGCACACTCGGACTGGGTCACGGTTAGCAGTGGGGTACCACAGGGGTCAGTATTGGGGCCTCTTCTCTTTAACATATTTATTAATGACCTTGTAGGGGCATACAGAGTAGTATTTCAATATTTGCAGATGACACTAAACTCTGCAGGTTAATAAATACAGAGGAGGACAATTTTATATTACAGGAGGATTTATGTAAACTAGAAGCTTGGGCTGATAAATGGCAAATGAGCTTTAATGGGATAAATGTAAGGTCATGCACTTGGGTAGAACAAATAAAATGTATAATTATGTGCTTAATTGTAAAACACTGGGCAAAACTGTCACTGAAAAAGACTTGGGTGTATGGGTGGATGACAAACTCACATTTAGTGGCCAATGTCAGGCAGCTGCTGCCAAGGCAAATAAAATAATGGGATGCATTAAAAGAGGCATAGATGCTCATGAGGAGAACATAATTTTACCTCTATACAAGTCACTGGTGCGACCACATTTAGAATACTTTGTACAGTTCTGGTCTCAGGTGTATAAGAAAGACATAGCTGAACTGGAGTGGGTGCAGAGAAGAGCGACCAAGGTTATTAGAGAACTGGGGGGTCTGCAATACCAAGACAGGTTATTACACTTGGGGTTATTTAGTTTGGAAAAACGAAGGCTTAGGGGTGATCTTATTACAATGTATAAATATATGAGGGGACAGTACAAAGACCTTTCTAATGATCTTTTTACTCTTAGACCTGTGATGGGGACAAGGGGCATCCTCTACGTCTGGAGGAAAGAAGGTTTAGCCATAATCACAGATGCAGATTCTTTACTGTAAGAGCAGTGAGACTATGGAACTCTCTGCCGTCTAATGTTGTAATGAGTGATTCCTTACTAAAATTTAAGAAGGGACTGGATGCCTTTCTTGAAAAGTATAATATTACAGGCTATATTCACTAGTTTCCTAGATACTGTGTTGATCCAGGGAGCTAGTCTGATTGCCGTATGTGGAGTCGGGAAGGAATTTTTTTCCCCAATGTGAAGCTTACTGTTTGCCACATGGGTTTTTTTTTTGCCTTCCTCTGGATCAACGTGTTAGGGCAGGTTAGGATAGGATATGGGTTGAACTAGATGGACTTAAAGTCTTCCTTCAACTTAATAACTATGTTACTATTTAACATACTATTTCATGAACAAAACAACTTAAGCACTGTCAATCTTGTGATTCATGACCTTAACCAACCCGTGCCAAAATTTGAATAGTCAATCGTATAAACAAGACTAAAACTTTAAAAATTAAGGATGCCTTTCGTGCAGATTTCACCCATACTAATGAATGGAGAAAATTTTCATAAAATACATGTAAAAAATGTATCAAAAACACATTAAAATTGCAGTGAAAACGTACATACCGGTATTTTACATTGAGTTTTTTCTGCCAAGAGATGCAGAAATGTTGCAGAAATTTATGCACCAAAATTTAATTGACATTAATAAATCTCTTCTTAGTGGTACTGCTAAATGCACACCTTTGCTCCATATACAGTGATAATGTAATGCCAAAATGCTTAATTTTGTAAGGTATAGTCACATGTTCAGTTTTTGTCAGTATTCACATCAGTATTTGTTAACCAAAACTAGAGTGGAGAATGTAGAATGTATGCACATGTTTTATTAATACTTTTTTTTAATTGTTCACTCCTGATTTGGCTTACAAATACTGAGTAAAAAACTGACCAAATACTGATGTGTGACTGTAGTCGAATAGTGGTAACATGGATTTCGTTAATAATAGAGATTATACCTAAGGTACCAAAACGTAGGATCAGAAAATGGATGTACATGTTTCTATATCAGCTCTTTAGCGATTGAGATCTATTTAGACTATACAAGTACCCTATGTAAAAATGACCAATGATACTTAGGTGGGAACTTGGAGCTTCTCGAAGCTGTGTAACATGGATTTTACGTTAAAATAGATATACCCTAAGGTCAGTAGGTCAGTGTGTAAGCACAGTCAGGAGATCTAGAGACATGCTCCCATGAAAATAAATGAACAGGTGTGGAACTTGGAGCTTCTCAATCTTTTGTTTTACTAAAAACAGAACTCACCATGAAGATTTATTCAGCATCCAGTATACTTACAGCCACAGACTGGGCAGTGAGGATGAGGGGAACCATGCTCTTGAAACACACAAAGATTTCTTAATATATAGAAAAGAGAGACACTCTTGGTAACACTTGCCACTTTAAACCTTTTATATACAGAAAAGAGACAGTGTTATGAGTGAGTATCTATCTGTGATCACCTCAGAGCTTTAAAAAGAGCTATCACTGACAGGCTCTGTACTGGCTACTATGACTATGAGGTCCCACACGAGTCCTGGCCTTCACACTTAAACCTCTGTACAGAGGTGAGAACTTACACAATATCCCTTTAATGCGTCCTCATAATAGTTTCTGGCCAGTGGTGCAGGTGACAGGAATGGTCCAGCCACCAGTTCAGAACCATGAGTGCACAGTGCATGCGCTGGGAGAAATCAAAAGTCTAAAACTCTGCCCAGCAATAGTCACTAGCCAGGAATAAACCCCCAAGCTACTGTGCTAGGAGGAACCACAAGGTATAGAAGAAAAGCAAGGCTTCCATAGAGTCCCCCTGTGTAGCCAGAAAACAAACGTGGAAATAGAGATTACAGGCATTTGCATGAATGGCACAGACACTCTTGGTAGCACCACCAATCTATCAATTTGAATGCCCAATCAGGTATTCATTAATGAGTTTTCTAATCTAGACAGCTTATTTCATATTTTCCAGTTAACATAAACACTGGTAATTACCACTGATTAAAAAATATGTATATATATTATTTCAGCATACCACCAATTTCAATATACCAAAATTATGGTAATACATTGAATAATTCTGTCTAAATTGTCGAAGACAAGAGCTGAATTCTAAGCCTTTTAAATGTGTATGAAACTTTTTAATTACATATCATTTGATTAAATGTAATTTAAAGTCCATTTGAGAACATTCTTTGACTACCGGCTGTAACATTTTGAAGTGTAAAGTGATACACCCTAAGGGCCTATTTCAATTCAGAAAATTGCAAGGTAACCTAATCCATGATACAGCCTGCTTACACTACAATAAGTATTATGTTGCTGGAAATATTTCTTAGTACTAATTCTCCCTTTATCTTGTAAATGCCTGTAAAGGATTCCTGAAACATTTATATGTCTTAGCTCTATGAAAGCGAGAAGGTTGAATGGGATGAATACAGAACAACCTCAAGGTCAGTACAGTAGTAAATGGAGTGTCAAACATACACTGCTTGTTTATATGTATAAATGATTAGGGAAAAAGCCAGATTTATTATTCTTTTAGATAACTATTGTCTTTAGACTTAGTATTTTTCAACCAACAGTGTAATGAAGTCTTTGAAAAAAATTCAAAAGACTAAAGCAGGTTGGAACATTTTAGCTTATACAAAAATCAACGGATTAAAGACAAAATATTAACCCCTTCATGACCTTGCCAGTTTTGGCAATTCTGACCATTGTCCCTTTATGAGGTAATAACTCAGGAACGCTTCAACGGATTCTAGCGATTCTGAGATTGTATTTTCGTGACATATTGGGCTTCATGTTAGTGGTAAATTTAAGTCGATCATTTTTGCGTTTATTTGTGAAAAAAATGGAAATTTGGCAAAAATTTAGCAATTTTCAAATTTTTAATTTTTATTCTGTTAAACCAGAGAGTTTTGTGACACAAAATAGTTAATAAATAACATTTCCAACGTGTCTACTTTACATCAGCACAATTTTGGAAACAACATTTTTTTTGTTAGGAAGTTATAAGGGTTAAAAGTTGAAGAGCGATTTCTCATTTTTACAGCAAAATTTACAAAACCATTTTTTTAGGGACCACCTCACATTTGAAGTCACTTTGAGGGGTCTACATGGTGGAAAATACCCAAAAGTGACACCATTATAAAAACTGCACCCCTCAAGCTACTCAAAACTACATTCAAGAAGATTATTAAAACTTCAGGTGCTTCACAGGAACTAAAGCAACGTGGAAGGAAAAAATGGACATTTCAATTTTTCCAGCAAAAAAAATATTTTTAGCATCAATTTTTTCATTTTTGCGTGGGTAACAGGATAAAATGGATCCTAATATTTGTTGGGCAATTTCTCCTGAGTACACCGATACCTCATATGTGGTCATAAACCACTGTTTGGGCGCATGGTAGGGTTCAGAAGGGGAGGAGCGTCATTTGACTTTTTGAATGGAAAATTAGCTCCAATCGTTAGTGGACACCATGACGCGTTTGGAGAGCCCCTGTGTGCCTAAACAGTGAAAAAACCCCACATGTGACACCATTTTGGAAACTAGACCTCTTATGGAACTTATCTAGATGTGTTGTGAGCACTCTGAGCCCCCAAGTGCTTCACAGAAGTTTATAACGCAGAGCAGTGAAAATAAAAAAATCATTTTTTTCCTCAAAAATGATTTTTTAGCCTGCTATTTTTTATTTTCACAAGGGTAACAGGAGAAATTGGACCACAAAAGTTATTGTGCAATTTGTCCTGAGTACAATACCCCATATGTTGGGTAACCACTGTTTTGGCGCATGGGAGAGCTCAGAAGGGAAGGAGTGCCATTTTGGAATGCAGACTTGATGGAATGTTCTGTGGGCGTTATGTTGCGTTTGCAGAGCCCATGATGTACCTAAACAGTAGAAACCCCCACAATTGACCCCATTTTGGAAACTAGATCCCCAAGGAGTTATCTAGATGTATAGTGAGCACTTTGAACCCCCAAA
>JARQOD010000002.1:158380467-158438699 GCA_033576555.1 Oophaga sylvatica | reverse complement strand
TAAATTAACCCGCCCAGTCGTGGCTCCATCCAGCCAAGTCTCAGATATCCCCACCAGTCATAATTATGTTCCAACAAAATTAATTCAATTCCGCCATTTTGTTGGTGAGGCTTCTACATTAGTATACAGCACTTTATGTAATCTCTCTGAACCTCTATTCTTTCTTAAATTATTAACTGTTCTAACCCCACCCCCCAATGCCACCCCCCCACCCCCAATTTCATTATTTGTGCCCAGGTCTCTATCTGTACTGCCTTTCCCCTCCATAAAATGAATACCCTCCCCCCAGTCCCTAGTTTAAAGACTCCTCCAACTTCTAGCCATTTTCCTCCCCCAGCACAGCTGCACCCTTCCCCATTGAGGTGCAGCCCGTCCCTAGCATAGAACCTGTAGCCAACTGAGAAGTCGCCCAGTTCTCCAGGAACCCAAACCCCTCCTTCCTACACCCAATTCTTGAGCCACTTATTAACCTCCCTAATCTCCCGTTGCCTCTCTGGTGTGGCACGTGGTACCGGCAGTATTTCAGAAAATACCACGTTGGAGTCCTTGCTTAAGCTTGCAGCCTAATTCCCTGAAATCATCTTTAAGGACCTTCCACCTGCCTCTAACTTTGTCATTTGTGCCAATGGCACCATGACCGCTGGGTCCTCACCAGCCCCTCCCAGTAACTGTCAACCCGATCAGGCGATGTGCGGACTCGAGCGCCAGTAGGCAGCACACTGTTCGACGATCCCTGTCTTTGTGACAGATTGCCCTATCTGTTCCCCTAATAATTGAGTCCCCCACTACCAGCACCTGTCTGGCCTGCCCTGCTCTCCTAATTCCCCCCTTACGGAGCAGACACCTCCCCCGGCTTTCAGAGGACATGCCTGCTGCAGCAGTGCTACCCCTGTATGACAACCCCCTCATCTGCCAACTTTGCAAACTTATTGGGGTGTGCCAATCAGACTAGCCTCCCTGGCGCTCTTTTCCCTCCACCCTGCTTTCTAACTGTCACCCCAGCTTCCTACTCAGTGTCCTGCAGCTCCCACCCTAGCATCCCCCCTCCTCATCTATCCCATTGAGCGTCTGCTCAGTGAGCAGAAGACTCCTTTCCATATTGTCTATGGATCTCAGTGTTGCCAGCTGCACATTTAGATCCAAGATTTGGGCTTTCCAAAATGCACAACGTGCTCACATCTCACACAGCAGTATGCACCCTCGACCGGCTGTTCAAGAACTGCATACATGTAGCAAGATGTACATGGATGGCATTGGCAATAGTGGAGCACATATCTAATGGGGATTTCACCAGACAGCAAAAGATAAGTAAAAATAAATAAAAAGTATTAATAAAATATACAGTAACAGCAATTTAGTAATTCCTCCCTTGGAAACTCCCTGAATCCAAGTCACTGAATTCAAGTCACACTTACCACCGTTCACACTTGACACTGGTCCACTCAGCTCGCTCACACTCGCTGAAGCAGAAGATTTAAGAGAATTTTTTTTTTTTTATCCTTCAGCAGCAAATCACCCTGCTGCTCAAATGCACTTCCAAAAAGACTTGAGCCCAACCAGCTGGCCCTTATAAACCCTTAATTTTGAACCCCCACCCTTAATTAACCCTTGAATATAGCTACACCAAGATTTAAATGCAATATAGTTAACCTTTAAACCTTTAAAACACACAGATAGTAAAATAAGAGATTAATTCCTTTAAGAGAAAAAATAGGTTAAAAAAGCCCCCAAAAGATAGAATAGGTAGAAAGGCACTCAGAAATCCACAATTCAGCCACTCACACCAAAATTCACACAGGTATTTGATAAAGGTTTTTCAAATACTTCACTGAATCTCAAGTCACACTTACCACCTTCGCACCCGCGCACCGGTCACACTCCAGCTCGCTCACACTCGCTGAAGCAGAAGATTTAAAGAGAGATTTTTTTTTTTATCCTCAGCAGCAAATCACCCTGCTGCTCAAATGCACTTCCAAAAAGACTTGAACCCAACCAGCTGGCCCTTATAACCCTTAATTATGAACCCCCACCCTTAATTAAACCCCTTGTTAATATAGCTACACCAAGATTTAGGCCGGAGTCACACTGGCGCAAAATCGGACGACTGCAATGCGATGAAATATCGCATTGCAGTCGGACCTATGTTAATCTATGGAGCAGCTCCCAGTATCAGATTTTTTGTGGTCCGTTTTAAACGTCCGTGTACAATCGCAGCATGCTGCGATTGTCACCGATTGTCGGTCGACAATCGCCAATACAAGTCTATGGGAGCGATGAAAAATCTGATTACAAACGGACCACACTGGTGTGACTTGCGATGAAATCGCATCGGTTGTCCTTTAAAAAGCCGGCAATTCATCCCCGCCTATACTGTAAAATCACCTGACAGCTTTAATAAAGACAGAAAGAATAGATATATACACATAGAACACATACAAATATATACATGTCATTGTGACATGTATATATACATATATTTATAGTTCCTAGACTTCTACATACTGTAATAGCCGCTAATTCAATTGCCGGTTTTGTGAAATCACAGAAGCCAACATGAAATGATACATTGTTTTCCACACATTTAACCATGTAATTTCATGTATTTTTATATATGTTTGAAACATACAATTACATGAGTGTATTTGTGCAAAATTTCAGACATGTAGGGGTTAATAAAGGTGTAATTTCGTTGAAAAAAAATGCGGGGCTCCCGCTGTATTTTTCTCCACCAGACAGACAAAGCAAAGCAGTGGGGGCAGATAATAATAGCCCAGGGAGGGTGCATTTTTTTTGTCCCCCCCGGCTTACTAACATCTGCCCCCAGACACCCCAGAAAGGGCAAATCTATAATAGATTCGCCCTTTCTGGCACTTTGCCCGTCTATTCCCATTGCCTGTAGCGGTGGCGAATGGGTTAATCTCACCTTACTGTCACCTTGCAATTGAAAGGTGACCTTAAGGCAGGTTAAGATTGATAGCTGTCAATTAGACAACTATCAATTATTAATCCTATTGAAGTAAATAAAAAAAACACACACACTTTAAGAATAAATAATTTTAATGAAATAAAAAACATTTTTTTGACCATATTTTATTTTACAATAAATCCGTGCGAAGCCATTGATCTCCTAAAATAAAGAAAAAGAAATAAAACAACATTATTCTTACCTATTCCGCCGATCTGTCACGTCCCACGCTGTAATCCTTCACAAAGGGTTAACTAGCTTTGAGCCAAGCAGTGCAAGAAATCCTGCATGCTCAGCTCAAAGCTCATGAATGAATAAGTTCCTCTCCTGGCGACAGGAGAGGATGTGTTTTCATGAATGAAGCTTAATTGATTGTGTCCACTTTCCCTTTAGGTCAGGTCCACTACAGTTTAAATTGGCAAGAAATCAATTAAGCTCCATTCATGAATCTATTCCTCTACTTTCGCTGGGAGAGGAAGTATTCATTCAGGGGAATACAGGTCTGAGACAGCATTATAGCTCTCTGCGACCTGTAACCTGTTAACCCTTTCTGATGGGATTACCCGTGGGACCTGACTGTACATCGGATTGGTAAGTATAATTTTGCTTTTTTATTTTATTTTTATTACAGGAAATGGTTTTAGCAGGAAAATAAAATATGGTCAAAAACTGTGTGATTATTTAATTAAACTTATTTTTTATTAAACTGTGTGTGTTTGATTTTTCTTTCATACAATAGGATTAATAATTGATAGTTGCCTAATTGACAGCTATCAATAATTAACCTGGCTTAAAGTGACCTTTCAATTGCAAGGTCATTTTAAACCCCTTATTAACCCATTCGCCACCGCTACAGGGCAATGGGAAAGACGGGCAAAGTGCCAGAAAGGGCGGAATCCCTAATTATAGATTTGCCCTTTCTGGGGTGTCTGGGGGCAGATGTTTAGTAGCCAGGGGGGCAAAAAAAAAATGTACCCTCCCTAGGCTATTATTACGCCCCCCACACGCTTGCTTTGTCTGTCTGGTGGAGAAAATACAGCGGAGCCCACCATTTTTTTTTAACGAATTTACCCTTTAATTAACCCCTACATGTCTGAAATTTAGCACACATATACTCATGTAATTGTATGTTTCAAACATATAAAAAATACATGAAATTACTGGTTAAATGTGTGGAAACAATGTATCATTCATGTCGGCTCTGTGATTTCACTGAAGCCGGCAATTGAATTAGCGGCTATAACGTATGTAGAAAGTGTAAGAACTATAAATATATGTATAAATATATATATGTTACAATGACATATATATATATATATATATATAATATATATATAATATATATAATTGTGCTCTATGTGTATATTCTATTCTTTCTTTTGGCATTTAAATACTATTCTTTTGGATCCATTATAGTCAGTTTTGCAAGCCTGCGAGAAAATCTCGCAAGTCGGATGAAAAAATCGGATGTTACAAGGTAACACACACATGCGATTAAATCGCATCTTGAAGGAAAATCGGATGCCAGAAGGATGTGTGATGTTTTTTATTTTGATCCGATTGTCGACCGTCTAAAACGACCGATTTTTTTGTGGTTGTGTGTGACTCACTTAATGCAATATAGTTAACCTTTAAAACCTTTAAACACACAGATAGTAAAATAAGAGATTAATCCTTTAGAGAGAAAAAATAGGTTAAAAAACCCCCAAAAGATAGAATAGGTAGAAAGGCACTCAGAAATCCACAATTCAGCACTCACACCAATTCACACAGGTATTTGATTAAAAGGGTTTTTTCAAATACTTCTTCACTGAATCTCAAGTCACACTTACCACCTTCGCACCCGCGCACCGGTCACACTCAGCTCGCTCACACTCGCTGAAGCAGAAGATTTAAAGAGAGATTTTTTTTTTTTTCTCCTTCAGCAGCAAATCACCCTGCTGCTCTAATGCACTTCCAAAAAGACCAAAAGATGTCTGGGGGGCAGTGAAAATGTTCAAATTGATGGGAAAAGTGCAGAATGGATGGAGAACGGTATGGGGAAGACCACTGGAAGCATCTCTGATTCCCAGATCCCTGCTGAGAACAAATGTGTCACACTTTTACTCCATTTTAAGGAGTGACATTAAAACAGTTCACACTGGTGAAAAATTTAATGTTACAGGACAAAAAATTTTAAGAAACATTTTTCCTGTATAATGATTGTATAAAAAAACGATTTTAAAAAATACTTAATTTACGTAAACCAAAATATATATTTCTTAAAAAAATAGGAGATTTCAATTGAATTTATGAAGGATGCTAGAACTGCAAAAATAATGGATTCAGAGGGACTCAGATAATTCCTGTATTAGACATAGAGGAGGGTTCATACACATTCTGTTTAAATTGTTGTGTATTGGTACTCCTAGACTTATAAAGGCTATGCATTTTTTGAGGGTTATATCCCAAGAAAATGTACTCCAGAACATGCAACAGTCTATGGGTGAGCAATAAAATACCAATAAGGGTATGTGCACATTTGAGTAAAATTTCTATACAAAATCTACATCTCTTGGAAGAAAAAATGCAGCTATAGAACACGCATTTTGGTGCTTTTTTTGCTAGCGTCTTTGATTGCTTGGAGTAAGGTCAATGGTGTAAAACGCAGGGTAAAAACACAGAGAGAATTGACATACAGCAGATTATTTTCTGCACCAAATCTGCAAGTCAAAAAATGCTCAACGTGTACATGACACATCTAGTTTGTCATTCACTTTGATTGTATCAGGTTTGTCACAAATCTGCGCATTAAAAACGTGACAAAGAGCATCAAATCTGCAACGTGTGCACACAGCCTACATTTTTGAAGATTTTTTTGGGGGTTATATGCATTCGAAAATGTACTCCAAACCACGGAATAGTCTATGGATGAAAAATATAATACCAATAACATTTTGAACAAGTTTTTAGAGGCTTTTATAGCAGCAAAATGTACCAAAGAATATGTAATACCCTATGAATGAGCAATATAATACTGATAAAATTTTGAACAAGTTGTTTGAGGTTTATATACCAATGAAATGGACTCCAGACCACGGAATAGTCTATGGGTGAGAAATAATAATAACAATACATATTAACCCCTTACTGCCATCGGACGTACTATCCCCGTCCATGGTACCTGGGCCCGTATGACCGGGGACGGGATAGTACGTCATAGGCGATCAGCTGCGCTCCTGAGGGAGCGCAGCTAATCGCCGCCGGGTGTCAGCTGATTATCACAGCTGACACCCATGACTGTGTGTCAGGAGCGGTCACGGACCGCTCCCGGCACATTAACCCCTTGCACACCGCGATCAAACATGATCGCGGTGTACTGGGGGCACAGGGGAGGATCGCGCAGGGTGGGGGCTCCCTGCGCGCCCCCCTGAGACCCTCAGAGCAGCGCGATGTGATCGCGCTGTTCTGAGGGCTTCCTCCCTCCCAGGACCCGGATCCAAGATGGCGCCGGGGTCCTGGAGGGAGGCGGCTACCTCAGTGCCTGCCGAGAGCAGGCACTGAGAAGCCTGCATCTATGCCTGTGCGATCGCTGGTGTGACAGAGTGCTGTGCACACTGTCACACCAGCGATCTGATAAAATACTGTGATGTCCCCACCCTGGGACAAAGTAAAAAAGTTAAAAAAGTAAAAATAAACATGTGTGAAAAAAAAATCCAAAATAAATAAAAAAAAAAAAAAAAATATACCCCAAAAATTCACTTCTTCCTGTAAATAAAAAAAAAAACAATAAAAGTACACATATTTGGTATCGCCGCGTCCGTAACGACCCCCCCTATAAAATTGTCCCACTAGTTAACCCCTTTAGTGAACCCCTTAAAAAAAAAAAAAAAAACGAAGCAAAAAATCAATGCTTTATCATCATACCGCCGAACAAAAAGTGGAATAACACCGATCAAAAAGACCGATATAAAAAAACATGGTACCGCTGAAAACGTCATCTTGTCCCGCAAAAAACGAGCCATCATAAAGCATCATCAGCGAAAAAATAAAAAAGTTATAGCTCGCAGAATAAAGCGATGCAAAAATAATTAATTTTTTATATAAAAATTGTTGTTATTCTATAAAAAGCGCCAAAACATGAAAAAATGATATAAATGAGGTATCGCCATAATCGTACTGACCCGAAGAATAAAACTGCTTTTCAATTTTACCACACGCGGAACGGTATAAAACGCCTCCCCCAAAAGAAATTCATGAATTGCTGATTTTTGTTCATTCTAACCTCCCAAAAATCGAAATAAAAAGCGACAAAAAACGTCACGTGCTCAAAAATGGCACCAATAAAAACGTCAACTCGTCCCGCAAAAAATAAGACCTCAAAATGACTCTGTGGGCCAAAATATGCAAAAATTATAGCTCTCAAAATGTGATGATGCAAAAACTATTTTTGCAATAAAAAGCGTCTTTTAGCGTGACAGCTGCCAATCATAAAAACCCGCTATAAATAGTAAATCAAACCCCCCTTTATCACCCCCTTAGTAAGGGAAAAATAATAAAATTAAAAAAAAGTATTTATTTCCATTTTCCCATTAGGGTTAGGGTTGCGGCTAAAGTTAGGGTTAGGGTTGGCGCTAAAGTTAGGATTAGGGTTAGGGTTGGGATTAGGGGTGTGTTAGGGTTAGGTTTGTGGTTAGGGTTGGGACTAGGGTTAGGGGTGTGATGGGGTTAGGGTTGGAGTTAGAATTGGGGGGTTTCCGCTGTTTAGGCATATCAGGGGCTCTCCAAATGTGACATGGCGTCTGATCTCAATTCCAGCCAATTCTGCGTTGAAAAAGTCAAACGGTGCTCCTTCACTTCTCAGCTCTGCCATGCGTCCAAACAGTAGTTTATCCCCACATATGGGGTATCAGCGTACTCTGGACCCCAAGAGTTATTGTGCAATTTGTCCTATTTCTTCTGCTACCCTTGGGAAAATAAAAAACTGGGGGCGAAAATATCATTTTTGTACAAAAAAAAATATTTTTTTGTTTTTACAGCTGTACATTATAAACTTCTGTGAAGCACTTGGGCTTCATAGCGCTCACCACACATCTAGATAAGTTCCTTGTGGGGTCTATTTTCCAAAATGGGGTCACTTGTTGGGGATTTCCACTGTTTAGGCGCATCAGGGGCTCTCCAAATGCGACATGGACGCCCCCAAGACCATTCCATCAAAGTCTGCAATCCAAAACGTCACTACTTACCTTCCGAGCCCCGACGTGTACCCATACAGTAGTTTTCTCCCACATATTGGATATCAGCGTACTCAGGACAAATTGGACAACAACTTTGGGGTCCAATTTCTCCTGTTACCCTTGTAAAAATATAATATTGGGGTAAAAAAATCATTTTTGCAAAAAAAAAAAAGGATTTTTTATTTTTACGGCTGTGCGTTATAAACTTCTGTGAAGCACTTCGGGGTTCAAAGTGCTCACCACACATCTAGACAAGTTCCTTGTGGGGTCTATTTTCCAAAATGGGGTCACTTGTGGGGGGTTTCCACTGTTTAGGCGCATCAGGGGCTCTCCAAATGTGACATGACGCCCCCAGACCATTCCATCAAAGTCTGCAATCCAAAACGTCACTACTTCCCTTCCGAGCCCTGACGTGCGCCCATACAGTAGTTTTCTCCCACATATTGGGTATCAGCGTACTCAGGACAAATTGGACAACAACTTTTGGGTTCCAATTTCTTCTGTTACCCTTATGAAAATAAAATATTGGGGGCGAAAAAATCATTTTTGTAAAAAAAAAAAGGATTTTTTATTTTTTACGGCTGTACGTTATAAACTTCTGTGAAGCACTTCGGGGTTCAAAGTGCTCACCACACATCTAGATAAGTTCCTTGTGGGGTCTATTTGCCAAAATGGGGTCACTTGTGGGGGTTTCCACTGTATAGGTGCATCAGGGGCTCTCCAAATGTGACATGACGCCCCCAGACCATTCCATCAAAGTCTGCAATCCAAAACGTCACTACTTCCCTTCCGAGCCCTGACGTGCGCCCATACAGTAGTTTTCTCCCACATAATTGGGTATCAGCGTACTCAGGACAAATTGGACAACAACTTTTGGGTTCCAATTTCTTCTGTTACCCTTGTGAAAATAAAATATTGTGGACGAAAAAATCATTTTTGTAAAAAAAAAAAAAGATTTTTTATTTTACGGCTGTACGTTATAAACTTTAGTGAAACACCTGGGGGTTAATAGTTCTCACCACACATCTAGATAAGTTCCTTGAGGGGTCTAGTTTCCAAAATGGCTCATTTATGGGGGTTTCCACTGTTTAGGCAGATCAGGAGCTCTCCAAACACGACATGGCGTCCAGCCAATTCTGCGTTGAAAAAGTCAGACGGCGCTCCTTCCCTTCCAAACTCTGCCATGCACCCAAACAGTGGTTTACCCCCACATATGGGGTATCAGCGCACTCAGGACAAATTGCACAATAACTTTTGGAGTCTTGTTACCCTTGGAAAAATAAAAATTGGGGTGAAAAGATCATTTTTGTGGAAAAAATATGATTTTTAAATTTTACGGCTCTACGTTATAAACTTGTGTGAAGCACTTGGGGGTTCAAATTGCTCACCAAAGATCTAGAAAAGTTCCTTAGGGGGTCTAGTTTCCAAAATGGGGTCATTTGTGGGGGGTTTCCACTGTTTAGGCACATCAGGGGCTCTCCAAATGCAACATGGCATCCAATCTCAATTCCAGCCAATTTTGGTTGGAAAAAGTCAAATGGTGCTCCTTCCATTCCGAGCTCTGCCGTGCGCCCAAACAGTGGTTCCCACCCACATATGGGGTATCAGCGTACTCAGGACAAATTGGACAACAACTTATGTGGTCCAATTTCTCCTGTTACCCTTGAGAAAATAAAAAATTAGTGACTAAAATATAATTTTTGTGGGAAAAAAATAGGATTTTTTATTTTCATGCCCGGGCATTATAAACTTGTGTGAAGCACTTGGGGGTTCAAAGTGCTCACCAAAGATCTAGATAAGTTCCTTAGGGGTATAGTTTCCAAAATGGGGTCACTTGTGGGGGTTTCCACTGTTTAGGCTCATCTGGGGCACTGCAAAAGGAACATGACCCCATCAACGTCTGCATTCCAAAACGTTACTACTTCCTTTCCAAGCCCTGCCGTGCACCCAAACAGTTCCCCCCCCCACATATGGGGTATCAGCGTACTCAGGACAAATTGGACAACAACTTTTGGGGTCCAATTTCCTTGGGAAAATTCAAAATTTGGGACTAAAAAATCATTTTTGTGGAAAATTGTTTTTTTTTTTTTCACACCCAGGCATTATAAGCTTTTGTGAAACACTTGGGAGTTCAAAGTGCTCACAACAGATCTAGATAAGTACCTTAGGGGGTCTAGTTTCCAAAATGGTGTCACTTGTGGGGGTTTCCACTGTTTAGGCGCATCAGGGGCTCTCCAAACACGACATGGCGTCCAATCTCAATTCCAGCCAATTTTAGTTTGAAAAAGTCAAACGGCGCTCCTTCCCTTACGAGCTCTGCCGTGTGCCCAAACAGTGGTTTTCCCCCACATATTGGGTATTGGCGTACTCAGGAGAAATTGCATAACAACCTTATCTGCCCATTTTCCTCCTTTTACCCTTGTGAAAATAAAAAAAAAGTTTGTAAAAGATCATTTTTGTGGCTAAAAAGTTAAATATTCATTTTTTCCTTCCACGTTGCTTTAGTTCCTGTGAAGCACCTGAAGGGTTAATAATCTTCTTGAATGTGGTTTTGAGTACCTTGAGGGGTGCAGTTTTTAGAATGGTGTCACTTTTGGGTATTTTCTGCCATATAGACCCCTCAAAGTGACTTCAAATGAGAGGTGGTCCCTAAAAAAAATGGCTTTGTAAATTTTGTTGTAAAAATGAGAAATCGCTGGTCAACTTTTAACCCTTATAACTTCCTAACAAAAAAAAATTTTGGTTCCAAAATTGTGCTGATGTAAAGTAGACATGTGGGAAATGTTATTTATTAACTATTTTGTGCAACATATTTCTCTGTTTTAAGGGAATAAAAATTCAAAGTTTGAAAATTGCAAAATTTTAAAAATTTTCGCCATATTTGCGTTTTTTTCAAAAATAAACGCAAGTTGTATCGAAGAAATTTTACTTCTAACGTGAAGTACAATATGTCACGAGAAAACAATCTCAGAATCGCGAAGATCCGTTGAAGCGTTCCAGAGTTATAACCTCATAAAGAGACAGTGGTCAGAATTGTAAAAATTGGCCCGGTCATTAACGTGCAAACCACCCTTGGGGTGAAGGGTTAAACAAGGTTTTTGAGACTTTTATGGCAACTAAATGTACCCAAGAAGATGTGATTCGCTATGGGTGAGCAATGTGATACTCATACATTTTTTACCAAGTTTTTTGAGGATTTTATACCAACAAATGTACCCCATACCACGGAATTGTCTATAGGTAAGCATTATAATACCGATGAATTTGTAACAAGTTTTTGGAGGTTTACATAGCAAGTAAATGTACCCAAGAAGATGTAATACCCTATTGGTGAGCAATTAGATACCAATTAATTTTAAAGAAGCCTTTTGAGTTTTATAAACAAAAAAATGGACTCCAGACCACAGAATAAGCTATGGGTGAGTAATATGATACCAATACATTTTGAACAAGTGTTTTGAGGCTTGTATAGCAGCAAAATATACCCAAGAAGATGTACTAATTTATGGGGGATAAATATAATACTGATACATTTTGAACAAGTTTTTTGAGGCTTTTATAGCAAGTAAAAGTATCCAAGAAGAAGTAATACCGTATGGGTGAGAAATATAAAACCGATAAATTTTGAACAAGTTTTTTGAGGCTTTTATAGCATTGAAATGTACCGAAGAAGATGTAGTACCCTCTGTGTGAGCAATATAATACCACTAAATTTGGAATATGTTTTTTGAGGCTTACATAGCAACAAAATGTACCAAAGAATATGTAATACTTTATGGATGATCACTGTAATACTGATACATTTTGTATACAAATGTATTTTGCCTTACTCTTGTTTTTTCAGTATTATCCCATGTGTCTATGGTGGATCATGGAATCCTCAGGATTATTGTTTTCTTTATATGCTGGAATGTTAATTATTTCATTTTTGAATAATGCATTACATCAGCTGCATATTGTGCCTCCTCTATACAGTACCTTTTGTAATTCATGTCATTATTTGACTTAGATAAATTACCTTGATAAAGGCCAGATGGGCCGAAACGTTGGTGATTTTTTGTGCGACTGACTGTGGAATAAAATATTTCTTCAATATTCGAAGTTCTATAGCCTCAGGTTACTCATTACAAAGTTGACCTGACATCATGGAATAATCAATAAGTGAGCAATATAATACCGATAAATTTCGAGCAATTTTTTTCACCATGAAATGTACCAAAGAAGATGTAAAACACTATGGGAAAGCAATATAACACAGATAATTTTTGAACAAGTTTTTTGAGGGTTATATACCAACAAAATATAATACAGATCAAAGAAAACCCTATGCGTTATAAAAATAATAACTATAAAATTTGTAAAATATTTAGAGTTGAGAGTCCTCAGTGGTTGATACCTTTTAATGGCTAACTGAAAAGATGGTAACAAATTGCAAGCTTTCGAGACTACTCAGGTCTCTTCATCAGGCTGAACTAATACAAAATCTGAAGAATCACATATTTATAACACAAAAACACAGAAAAAATGCAATAGGTAAGACAAATGACGTGAAGCAGAATAGTCATTATGGCAGAGGGATGAGCATAAATATTGGAACAGTTCATAGATAAGGAGAGAAAGTTTTATTACCCTCTGATTGGGGTCTGGTAATGTTTTGAGATGTTTTCACAGGGTATTTGGAGTAAATTCCTTAATTGATGTAATAGGCCATAAAACCATGTGACAGGTTCATTCCAGCATTAAGAGTGTCAAAGGTCACCATCAATTTGTATTCGCAAATTCTTCTCTGTCTCTGAGATGTGAATCTGCTTCTTAGTACAAGTATTTTCATATCTGACAAGCTATGATCAGGGGAGCAAAAATGTTTTGCCACAGGTAGATCCATTCTTTTTTCTCTTATTGTGTGGCGATGAGAATTCATCCTTGTTCTCAGTTTTTATCTTATCTATGAACTGTTCCAATATTTATGCTCATCCCTCTGCCATAATGACTATTCTGCTTCACGTCATTTGTCTTACCTATTGCATTTTTTCTGTGTTTTTGTGTATAAATATGTGATTCTTCAGATTTTGTATTAGTTCAGCCTGATGAAGAGACCTGAGTAGTCTCGAAAGCTTGCAATTTGTTACCATCTTTTCAGTTAGCCATTAAAAGGTATCAACCACTGAGGACTCTCAACTCTAAATATTTTTCTATCTACTGGCTAACACGGTACGAAGATATACATCTTTACTGTATAAAATTTGTAACAGTTTTTTAAGACTTATGTAACAACAAAATGTACCACGAAAATAGTTTAGGGGTGCTCAATATTATAAAAATAATATTTGGAAAACTTTTTGGGAGGATTATATACCAGCGAAATGTACCAAAGAACACGTAATACTGAAAGGCTGAGAAACGTAACCCAGCTAACTTTTTAAACGTTTTTTTGAGTCTTATATATCACAAAAATGTACCTCAAAACACAGAATAACAGAATAGTGTATGGGTAAGAAATGTGAAGAAAAAAAGCAAAATTTACAATGCTTTATTCTACTGTTAAATACTACAAAAATGTAACACAAAGCACGTAACTCTGTATGAATGAGTATTGCAATCTTGAACTATTTTTCTACACTTTTTGTATGTTTTACGTACCACCGTAATGCAACAATAACCATGTTAAGCTTCACGGATGAGTCAACAGAATAACATATTGAGCAAAAATATTCTGAAAGTGTAGTTAATGTACTCATACCGGACCCCTGAAGTGCAGCAACAGGTGGACCTTATTAAAACATTAATATTACAAACAGTTTATGTGCTGCTGTCATTTAGTGGTGTGAAAAAGTGTGGGCTAATCAAGGCTTTGTTCATTTATATGAGCGTGAGCCTGTCTGCATTCTCTGTTAACAGGCAAAAGAGTCTGTTTGTTATTACCCTACTCGGCAGCACTAAAAACCTGCTGTCACACACAGTTTAGGAAAGATTAAGTGCAACATGAAGGGATGAGGGGAAGGGAGCCCAACACTAGGGAACAGGGGAGTGGAGACCCCTTGGCAGATCTAAAGTCACCCTGTCTGCCCTAAACATCCTTATATAGATTCTGCACCTATCGCTGAGCAGGAACCTAATCTCTGCCTGACCCTAGCAATATGCCCTGCTTATGGAAGGACGGGTCTGTGACTAGTCGATCCCCACTATCACTAAAAAGAGTGGGATAGGTGAACAAGGGGAACACTTATCTTGATAAGACTCAGAGATGTAACACAGATGTTCTCCAGCAACACCAAAGAGGAAGATAGCCAACTGCTATAGCTCCAAGCCTCAACAGGAGAAATTGAAATGTCACCAGCGATTCCCAAGCACAGTCTGGGAGTCTATAAACACCCAGGTCCAGGTATGCCAATTAGAGCTGGAGAAAGGTTGCCACTGAGTCGAAGGGTTAATAAAATCTGCAAAGCCAAACACAGAGAACTTCTGCAGCTAGATGCAGTGTGACTGTCTGCAGCTTCTGACATACCTGTGACATTTGCTCAGACAAGACGATAGCAGCATGGCAGCACAACACCTCCAAGGCATAGAGGGACAGCTCATGCCAGGTGTCCAGCTTTGAGACCCAATAGTTGAAAGTCACAGTGGAAATAGGAAGTATGCTGGTTAGGTTGATCAGGTATTGCTTGACCATCTTTAAAAACTTTTCCCTCTATGTCAAAAATAACCAGTCATCAGCCCTGGGTGCTGTGGTGGTGTCATGAAATTGGTCCATGCCTTCAGCAGTGCACTCCTGCCTCTGCTGTTTTGTCTCCCTGGCCTCTTTTCCTTGATTGGGTAAGGAAGCTGCTAGCATTGTCTGATGGTAATTTTTTCAACATATTTTCCACAATGGCCTTCTGGTATCGCACCATTATAGAAGGCTTCTCCACCTCAGGAAGAAGAGATGCTAAATTCTCCTTGTGGCATGGGTCAAGCAGGGTAAACAATGAGTACTATTTTTTGGCCAGGATGAATGTAATGTAGAGGTCACGGGAAAGGCAACAGTACATAAAGTTGACCATATGTGCCAAGCTCCCTACAGCCAACACTTCCCTGTCTCCATCATGATGACAAATCTCCTTCTCCTCCTCCTCTCTCTCTACTTCCTTATTTCCATCCTCAGCCTATCCATTTAGGAGAGACATTGACCAAGGTTGTTTCGCTACTAGTCTCTGTTGAGCTCCTGTTCCTCTTCTTCTTCCTCCTCATTGTCCACCTTTTCATTGATACCCAATCTGGGATGAGCAGATGAGTAGAGGCTGGACTGGATACAATCTCTTTATGTTTTGTCTTCGTCCATCTCCACCTGGTCTGCATGCATAGCTTCATGGTTAATTGTGAGCATTGACTGTTTAAGTAGGCACAGAAGCAGGATATTTGCGTTGGTGTCATGACCGCTAACCATCTTTGTGCAGTCCTCAAAGTATTAGAGAACTGCATAAATGTCAAACATCCATGCCCACTCTTCAGTTGCTTTGTACCTTGACCAGAAGCTTTGGCAAATATGGGTATATTTTCAGAAACCGATGAACTACTAAGTCTAGCAAGGTATGTGTGTGAGCTTGTCAAGCTTCTCAGCTGCCACCTGGTTACCCCCATTATCTTACATGACAATGCCTGGTTGGAGGTTCAGTGACAAAAAACACAATTTTTTGGTCTGTTATTCCTTTAAGTAACTTTGCCATGGTGTGCAGTTTGTCTCCAAGACAAAATAGCTTCAGAACAGTTTGTTACAGCTTCATTAAGGCAGTGCTGCAGAGATTTCAGCTTTGTGTGTTGAGTCTGGCAACCAATTAGGGCGCAGAAACCATCCACAACGTCATGACACGGTCTTCCGTGATTTGCTGCCAAAGTCACATATTCCTGGCCATATGAAAAGCGGACATCTTACTTTGCTGGCACCACTTCCTCAGTTTCACAGTGCAGAGAGGTCGCTCCTGCGTTAGTGCTGGTGCTGAAAGTGACCTTGTCAGTAAAATAGAAAGGGTCATGTTGTTATGAGCTCGGTTGCAACAACTTTATTAAATAATGGATTGCAACCAAACCCGGGTCCGCGATGCAGTTAAAGTCACTGCAGCCGAACACCCCTTGGGTATGAAGGTAAAACTGACAACAGAAATATAATATTTAGATCTCGCCTGTGTTACTTCACACCAGGGGAGATGTAGAATTTGCACTATCTCCGTTAAGGTCACAGGAGATGTGCTATCGACTGGCGTAGATGTAGCCCTGTTAATGACACAGAAGCCACTGGCCAGATATTAGGTTTGCACTATGTGCTGCAAGCTGGTATATACGTAGCCCTGTTGACTGCACAGAAGCTACGTGCCAGCCACCAGGAAGTGCGTGCGACTAACCGTGCCGAGCAGCGGACAGACAAGCAATTTAAGGGCTAAGCTCCGCCCCCAGCCATCTCGTCAATCACATCATCCATGACGTCATCCGTGACCAATCAGGTGGTGCCAGGTCAGAGGATCAGCTGACGTTAACCACCTATCACGGTTCGCCATGTCACGGACATGCTCAGTGCAGTCATTTCTGGACTTAGGCTATAACAGCCCTGTCTCCTTCTGTAACCTATGCTTAAGCTACTATTAACAAAGACCCTGGAGACAGCATGTACTCTCTTGTACTGACTAGGTGTTGGGATTGATGGTGAAGCTAAGCAGTATCTGCCTCAGCTGAGACCTGGATGGGAAACCACTGATGCCTCAGATCCAGGTTCAAATCCTACCGATTCCTAACCCATGTCCTGTGTGATATCGATCTTCCAGCATCAAAGTAAGTTGTGCGAAAACTGTGTGGCAGTCTAGAAGCCGCATTTGCTACACTAAATCATTTCTTGATAATTAATTACCCAGGTATATTCCAACTAGATACAGACTTAGATTAACACATGAAATGCCGGAGAACAAAAGTCAGAAAAACGTATGTCTAAAAAGGTATAAATTTATTATTGTACCACATTATAAAAAATTAACAAAATATTTTTTATTATTGTAACAATATAGTATATATGGATTAATTTACAAAGTGATCCACCAGGACGCTCCATGGCTGAAACACCCCTACTTCTACAATGGGTAATTTAACCTGTGAAAACTTTACTATATGACTTCTATTGATTTCTTTGGGCTAACGCTAGCTATAAAGATAGATGTATATATCATTGAGCTTTCGTTCCTTGTAATAGGCATCACATGTAAATAGACCTGTCTTCCTAGTATCCCTATATGGGCTGCAGATGCACAAAGCATTTTACTAATTACTAGGTCTTTGTGATGGATAAATCCAATTTAAAGGCTCTGTATTAGCATCTGAAATAATATATATTACCAGTAGAGTTGAGCGATACTTTCCGATATCCTAAAGTATCGGAATCGGAATGGTATCGCCGATATCACTAAAAATATCGGCGATACCCGATACCGATACCGGAAGTCCCATGTAAGTCTATGGGAACAAAATATCGAAATTAAAAAAAACCCATTCTTGCCTTGTTGGTTAATTGTACATGAAGGAAAACAAGAAAGAGTAATGTAGAATGTATTGGGGAGGTTGAGGAGACATTAAAGGCATAGATGTTTGACCCAATCCAATGGAATAGCATTAATTTTTTTTTTTTAGGAAATACGTTCGGATTGACGAACAAATTGACAATGTTGTTAACCTTTTTTCTATTTTGTCAAATATGTCTGTTTCACAACTTCCATGGTCTTCACCTTTTTAACTTTTCACACACTTTCTCCTTCATAATTTTCAGCAGCATCATCTTTCTCATCAAATTATTCTTCATCTTCACCTTCTTAATCTTCTAAAACTTCTTGCTATTCATCTTTTTGTTAACAATTTTTATATTGTTCTTATTAACAGTTTTATTCTTCATATTCTACTTCTTCATCTTCTTCCTATTCATCCTTTTCATCATATTCTTATTTGTGACAGACATTCCTGTACTTGTAATCTGTAAAACTCTGAATTTTCATCCTTCCGTTCTTGCTGTCACGAAAGATTTTAATTACAACAGTATTTGTCCGCGTTCAGTTTAGCCTGCAGCAGCATCAGGCATTTTCCAGGGGCACCACGAGGAGGAACGGACTCACCCCCATACACTGCTTAGTCTTCTTCTGCTTAGAATTTAGAGCATATATTTTGCTCTTCATTTTGGTCTTATACTTAATGTTCTTCTGCTTTTTGATCTTCTGCTTATTGTTCTTCTGTCTCTTGTTCTGTATCTTGTAGTTTGTCTTAACTTCTTTTCTGTTGGTGTTGGTACAAAAGCCAATGAGTAACGAGACATGACTGTGCTGACCGAGGTCAGCAGAAGGAAAGGCCATGCACAACCGAGGACAGCTGCGTACTGGACGGGTTAAAGCAGGAGGTACTGTGCCAAAGCCTACAAGGACCAGCAGAGTTGCTGGAATCGGATCCGGAATGGGGCACCTAGCAAAGGCACTGCGGAGAACCAGTGCGGTACTGGAACCCGGATGGGTAGCAGAAGGTACAAGGCCAATGAAGTAATGAGCCAGCTGACTGTGCTGGAACCGAGGGTCAGAGAAGAAAAGAGCAATGCACAACTGAGGACCAGCTGCGTTATGGGACAGGGTTACTAAGCAGGGGTACTGTGCTCCAAAGCACTACCAAGGACCAGCAGACGTTGCTGGAACTCGGATACCGACATGGAGGCACCTAGGCCAAAGGCACTGCGGAGAACCAGCTGACGGTACTGGAACCCGGATGGGTAGCAGAAGGTACAAGAGCCAATGAAAGTAACGAGGACCAGCTGACTGTGCTGGAACCCGGAGGGTCAGCAGAAGAAAAGAGCCAATGGCACAACCGAGGACCAGCTGACGTTACTGGGACAGGGTTACTAAGCAGGAGGTACCTGTGCTAAAAAAGCACTACCAAGGACCAGCAGACGTTGCTGGAACTCGGATACCGACATGGAGGCACCTAGGCCAAAGGTACTGCGGAGAACAGCTGACGTACTGGAACAGGATGGGTAGCGAAGGTACCCATGGAAATTAAAGTTGAGGCAGGACTGTTGCCGTCACACAGCAGGGGGAAAGACTGCACATTAACGAACCAAGTAAACACGGGACGCAAGCTGTAGACTGTGCTAACAGCATCCGAGAAACACGGCGGTGTGTAACCAGGGATGAAAGGACAGGTGGAGGCAGCCAGACTTTTGCCGTTCACAACGCGGGAACCATGCTGACATTACTGGGAACAGCGCAGTTAACTAACGGGAGCAAGTGAAACTGTGCTAACGCACTTCCGAGAAACAAGGCGGTGTTGTACCCAGGGATGAGAAGAACGGGTGGAGGCAGCAGAACTTTTTTGCCGTTCACACAGCAGGGAACAGCTGACATACTGAACCCCAGTAACCGGGAGCAAGTGTAGACTGTGTAACCACGCACTTCCGGAACAACGGCGGGTTGTAACCAGGGATGAGAAGAGAACAGGGTGGAGGCAGCAGGACTGTTTGCCGTTCACACAGCAGGGGAAACAGCTGACATTACTGAACCCAGTAACACGGAGCAAGTGTAGACTGTGCTAACAGCACTTCCGAGAAACAACTGGCGGTGTTGTAAACCCAGGGATGAGAAGAGAACAGGGTGGAGGCAGCAGGACTTTTTTGCCGTTCACACAGCAGGGGAACAGCTGACATTACTGAACCCCAGTAACACGGGAGCAAGTGTAGACTGTGCTAACAGCACTTCCGAGAAACAACTGGCGGTGTTGTAACCCAGGGATGAGAAGAGAACAGGGTGGAGGCAGCAGGACTTTTTGCCGTTCACACAGCAGGGGAACAGCTGACATTACTGAACCCCAGTAACACGGGAGCAAGTGTAGACTGTGCTAACAGCACTTCCGAGAAACAACTGGCGGTGTTGTAACCCAGGGATGAGAAGAGAACAGGGTGGAGGCAGCAGGACTTTTTGCCGTTCACACAGCAGGGGAACAGCTGACATTACTAAGACCCCAGTAACACGGGAGCAAGTGTAGACTGTGCTAACAGCACTTCCGAGAAACAACTGGCGGTGTTGTACCAGGTAAAGACAGGGTGGAGGCAGCAGACTTTTTGCCGTTCACACAGGGGAACAGCTGACTTATGAACCCCGTAACACGGGAGCAAGTGTAGACTGTGCTACAGCACTCCGAGAAACAACTGGGGGTTGTAACCCAGGGATGAGAAGAGAACAGTGGAGGCAGCGGACTTTTTTGCCGTTCACACAGCAGGGGAACAGCTGACATTACTGAACCCCAGTAACACGGGGAGCAAGTGTAGACTGTGCTAACAGCACTTCCGAGAAACAACTGGCGGTGTTGTAACCCAGGGATGAGAAGAGAACAGGGTGGAGGCAGCAGGACTTTTTGCCGTTCACACAGCAGGGGAACAGCTGACATTACTGAACCCAGTAACACGGGAGCAAGTGTAGACTGTGCTAACAGCACTTCCGAGAAACAACTGGCGGTGTTGTAACCCAGGGATGAGAAGAGAACAGGGTGGAGGCAGCAGGACTTTTTGCCGTTCACACAGCAGGGGAACAGCTGACATTACTGAACCCCAGTAACACGGGAGCAAGTGTAGACTGTGCTAACAGCACTTCCGAGAAACAACTGGCGGTGTTGTAACCCAGGGATGAGAAGAGAACAGGGTGGAGGCAGCAGGACTTTTTGCCGTTCACACAGCAGGGGAACAGCTGACATTACTGAACCCCAGTAACACGGGAGCAAGTGTAGACTGTGCTAACAGCACTTCCGAGAAACAACTGGCGGTGTTGTAACCCAGGGATGAGAAGAGAACAGGGTGGAGGCAGCAGGACTTTTTGCCGTTCACACAGCAGGGGAACAGCTGACATTACTGAACCCCTGTAACACGGGAGCAAGTGTGACTGTGCTAACAGCACTTCCGAGAAACAAACTGGCGGTGTTGTTTTAACCCAGGGATGAGAAGAGAACAGGGTGGAGGCAGCAGGACTTTTTGCCGTTCACACAGCAGGGGAACAGCTGACATTACTGAACCCCTGTAACACGGGAGCAAGTGTAAGACTGTGCTAACAGCATTCCGAGAAACAACTGGCGGTGTTGTAACCCAGGGATGAGAAGAGAACAGGGTGGAGGCAGCAGGACTTTTTGCCGTTCACACAGCAGCGGGAACAGCTGGACATTACTGAACCCCAGTAACACCGGGAGCAAGTGTTAGACTGTGCTAACAGCACTTCCGAGAAACAACTGGCGGTGTTGTAACCCAGGGATGAGAAGAGAACAGGGTGGAGGCAGCAGGAATATTTGCCGTTCCACACAGCAGGGGAACAGCTGACATTACTGAACCCCAGTAACACGGAGCAGTGTAGACTGGTAACAGCACTTCCCAGCAACAAACTGGCGGTGTTGGGCCCAGGGCAAAGGAGGATGGTTTTAATTAGTGTATTTTGTGTTACGGGGTCAATAAAAATTCTATACTCAAACAGGAGAAATTTATTAACCTTTAGTTACCAAGTGAGTTTTACTTTAAAAAATATTGTATTATATTGGCCATAACGATTCTTAAGTGTTAAAGCTGGGCAAACCCAATAAAATTGTTTTAAATTTTTGGCATTGGGGGGGGTTTTAAATGTTTTAAAGTAATCTTTTGAATTTTGTGGTGGGTAAACCGTTGAATAATTTTATTTGGGAATTTTAAAAAGTTTTTTAAAAAATTAAAATTTTATCCGGGGTTTGGGTTTTGGGGGGCCTTTATTTTAACAAAAAAAACCTTTAAAAAGGTGTAGTGAAAAACCTATTTATGCCTGACTGTGGACTTGCAAGCATGACAACGGTAGTGGTATTTTTTAGATGCACGGCTTTGCCACAGATGGGGAATGGCGATTGAAAATACTGTCCTCAATAAGTTTTTTGCTTTATCTAACCCCTTATTTTTATTTGCTTTCTAAAAGGGTACTTTCTGTAGGCTTGCCCTTTTTTTGGGACGCAGGGGATGGTTTTATGTTTGTGACGCGGGGGTATTGGGTTTTGTGGTTTTTGGCAGAAAAATTTCACGGTGCCCCATCGTTCATTTTGGGCAACGTACCGAAAACCCAAAGGGGGTTGTCATAAATTGTTTTTCTACAGTAAACATGCACATTGGGGAAACATACACGCATGGCCCTTTTCATAAACGGTACAAGAAAAGGCGTGGGGAGGTGCCAGGGGTTTTTTAAGTACGATTTTCGACTGTACAGGTGTTTAGTGTCGATAAATAGGTTTCTTAACCATTCGTAGGGTGTTCTTTCGCAAACTTAAAAGGGAAAATATTTGGCTATTGGACTATGCACTTTGACTTTACCGGGGTAATTCCCTTGTTTTGGGGTTAGCGGATTTCGGGGTTTACTGGGTTTTAGGGGATATGGGGCCCTGTTAACTTTTTAATCAAATAGGGATTTTTTTAAAAATGAACAAATATAAGAATGTTGGAAAGGATTTCCAAACCATGCATTGTTTGCCCCAATATTTTAAAAGGTTTTCTTCAGTCCCTTAATCAAATCATTGGTTTATATTTACTTGTATGCTTTTTTTTCAAAGGCAAAAAACACTGAGTATAACCTTGCATTTGCACCCAGTTGTCAAAAGTTAAAACCCACATTATGCACTTCCAAAATTGCAGTTTTGGGTTTCCATAGGATGTGGTTGGATTGTGAAGCTATGGAGTGACAAGGTTGGACCATCGTATCCTTTTGCTTTAGTAGGTTTGGGGGGTTTCTTTGTTTTCGGCATGTGCTTTCGTTAATATTTTACAATTATTTTGTTTGTTTGTGCAAAGACAATTTCATTTTTTGGTTTGTTGTTGATTTCAATTTTAAGCTTAGAAATCATGGGGTTTCCATTTTCTATGTGTTAGCACCTAGAAAACTTTGAGAGTAATTTTTTTTTTTCACCATGATTAGGTAGCTAGCAGTAATTTTTTGCCGGACCACACAGCGGGGGAAACAGCAGGCGTTACTAAAACCCCCACAAAACATCAGCGATTTTTTTTATTTTTGCATCTAACACTTCTGGCAGCAAACTGGCGCTGTTGAAGCCCAGGGTCAAGGGGGGGGTAGGCAGAGGCCTAGTAGGGAGACGTTTTTGAAGTTAAAAGTTGTAGTTACCCAGCATTTAATTTTTGCGGGACCACAGAGGGGAACAAGAGGCTTTTACTGAACCCCCAAACACATCGCGATTGTTTTTCCCCCCTGTCCCCATCTAACACTTCTGAGCAGCAACTGGGCTGTTGAAGCCCAGGGTCAAGGAGGGTGAAAGGCAGAGGCCTATATGAGACGTTTGAAGTTGAAGTTGTATTTTAGCGCGTAATTTTTGCCGGGACACACAGCAGGGGAAAAAGCAAGGGGGTTACTGAACCCCACAAAAACCCATCACGATTGTTTTCTTCTAGGGCATTTTAACCTTCTGGAGCAGAAAATGGCGATGTTGAAGCCGGGGGTTTTAAGGAGGTGTGGGCAGGGCTAGTATGAGGACTTTTTTAAAAAGTTGAAGTTTTTTGTTAAGCAGAAGTAATTTTTGCAGGACCACGGCAGGGGAAAAGCAGGCTTAGAAAACCCCCAAAAAATTTCACATTCGGATTGGTTTTCTTCTGTGAAATCTAACATTTCGGGAGCGGGCAACTGGCGCTGTTGGCCAAGGGTCAAGAGGGTTGGTTTAAAAATTTATTAAATTTATTCCCCTTTTTTCGTGGCCTTGCAAAGGGGGTAGGGATTCAAACAAGAATAAATTGAAGTTTTACTACAACAATAAAATGAAAATTTTCAATTAAAGAATAGAAAAATATTTATACTTGAAAAGTCCTCTGGGGTTGATAACGTTTATGGCTAACTGAAAATTGGAACCCAAATTTAAAAACTTTCGAGACTACTCGGTGTCTTCATCAGGCTAAGAGTAAAGCCAAAAATGAAGAATCACATATTTCCCACACAAAGGACACAGGAAAGCTAAGACAAGTGGGGAGGGAAAGTGAGGGGAGACCGGCAACAAAAAGGAGAACAAGGAGAATTATCAGCGCCACACAATCCGATAATTAATGAATTTACCTGTGGCAAAAGGGCTTTTGTTATGCCCGGTCATAGATCATGGATATGGAATTACTGTTATTAAATTATAACTTCAAATATAGGGAAAAAGTACAAGGTTTCAGATTAAAGCTCATCAGCCTTTGACACTGTTAGGGATGGAATGAATGATCAAATGGATTTTGTCATTCTTATCAATTAAGGAATTGGTCTATGCCCTTCCAGGTTTATGAAAACCCCAAAAAATAACGCCAATGAGAGGGCAATCAACTTTCTATCCTTATCTGGAACTGTTCCAATATTTATGTTCATTTCCGTGAGATATGCAGTTCTGATAAGTTCACTTACTGTCTTACCTATTGCCTATTTCCTGTGTCCTGTTGTGTATGGGAAAAAATGTGATGTTAATTTTTTAGTTTTGTCTTTCCTGATGAAGAGACGTGAGTAGCCTTGAAAGCTTGCAATTTGTTTCCATCTTTTCAGTTATCATTAAAAGGTA
Source organism: Oophaga sylvatica (assembly GCA_033576555.1). Taxonomy (NCBI): domain Eukaryota; kingdom Metazoa; phylum Chordata; class Amphibia; order Anura; family Dendrobatidae; genus Oophaga; species Oophaga sylvatica. The sequence goes on along the minus strand of JARQOD010000002.1, from coordinate 158,413,952 downwards.
TCAACCACTGCTGACTCTGAAGTCTAAATATTTTTTTTTTTCTACTGGCTAACACGGTACAAAGATAACATGTTTTCTAATTTCAAGAAGGAAAAATAAAGAAAATACAAATATTTTAAAAGCATATATGCACAGCCAAAAATAAATGGAAAAAAACACAACACCCAAAAAAAGGTAACAAAAATTAGTGTTGTAAATTTAAGAATAAAAGTAAATTTTTTTTTTATAATTAATGTTAAGGAACGCTATGTTAAACCCATTAACATAGGGGAAGACAAAGGATTTTGTAATATCACTCCCTCATCATCATCGCAAATTTTATGTGACAGTCACAGACATTTCAATTTTTAAGTTCTTAAAATCGTAACTTTCTATAGCTGAAAGACATGTCAGCTTGGACTCTTTAATGTGATTGATGACAAAAATAATGTACAATAAAAAATAACCATTTTAAAAAAACTTAGGCATTGTTTTTTCACAATTTAAAATGTGTGCCTTTCAAAATGTAGGTGAAACAAAAAGGAACGGATGCAAAAAGGGATATTCTATGTCTGTTTTCAGGGCAGTGGACAGCCTCGTGGGTAATGCCGATGTTATACTTTTCGTCAATAAAGTCTGCGGCTGAAATCATGCATTTTTTTGCTTGTAGAGTGTTGGAGGGTAAAAGAATTTTGGGTTTTGCGCAAAGCTTTTATCCGTCAACACTACCTTCCTACTGTCACGCGTAGGGTAGGTAGCGTTTTGGCAATTAGTGCTATCAAATGTGGGTTAGGCTGGTTATTGCGCATAGGGACCCCAAAAAAAAAACAGCAGTAATAATTTAATGTGTAATTTACCCCTTTAAAAGAAAACCAAAAAATTACGTTCCACCTTTAACAATGTACAAGACAAAACAAGCCAATGGTTGACGCGACTTAATTGAGATACATATTACATAACATTGTCCATGAGTAACTATGCACTGTGATACCTATATACCAGTTTTAATTTAAATCTCTTGGGGTTGTTTCAACGCATTGGGTATAACTACCTATTTTTTCAGTATGCAGATGCACTTTCTAGATGTAATAATTTATTATTGGCATTATTACCATGTTTACATGCTGGCCCATTTCATATATGGTGTTTGAAGTTACAGTTGGCACAGTATGTGTATTTTTTAATGTCTGTCAAAAATAAAACCGTGATGATGATGATGAGGATTTAATGATTCGTACATCCATTGACTTGCATTATTTACAGGTAAGATAAAGTTCCTTAAAAAGGGGCATTAATTCATAAGTTGAAATGTCTTTTATGCATTAATTTAAAAAGGTGAAAGTAGACTATGTTTTATTTTTTGTTACATTTCTAATAGACAGTGCAGATATGCGCTGTGATGACAAATTTTATTTGTCCATTTTGTCATAAAAATTTATATTGTAGGCCTGCAAAACTTCACAATTTCATGTTTTCAGCATACAAGCAGGGTGACGGCTCTTCCCTATTTGGAGCATGTTGGGTCATGTGTTTTTCTGTCCATGTGTCGGGAAAGGACACTTCTTGCCGTTGACACAGCAGGGAACAGCTGGCGTTACTGAACCCCACTAACAGTGAGCTTGTGTTTTGTTCTGTGGACACGACACTTCTGAGCAGCAACTGGCAGTGTTGGAGCCCAGGGAGTAGAGTTCAGGTGGTAGAAAGATGAACATAACAGGAGACATGGATAACGTTGCGAAACAGTTATTTAATCTGAAAACGGACAGACAAATTCTGGCGAGATTCATGCTTGTTCATTTTCAGAAAAGTAAGCCGGTCTACATTATCGGAGGATAGTCGCATGCGACGGTCTGTTAGTACACCACCTGCAGCACTAAAGACGCACTCCGATAATACACTGGCAGCAGGGCATAGCCGCACCTCCTATGCATACTGGCTAAGCTCTGGCCTTGTATCCAGCTTAGAGACCCAAAAACTTGATGGGTTAAGAGCCAATCTGGGAGTACACTGAGAGCAAAGCCAAGTAGTCTGTCCATCTGACGGATACGTTGCCTCCCGCTGACTGGAGCCCTCTCGGATGGTGTAGACATTTGTGGCGCTGCCACAAAACTTTGCCACATTTTTAAATACTGGTCTTTCCCTGTGCAGAGCACTGCGTGTGCTCCCTCTTGTTGCGAGCTCTTTACACTGCCCGACGCACAGAGCTGCTTTGTAATGCAGTAGCAGCATGCAGTGCTCTCGGCAGTAAGGTAGAACATTGGGATTGCACCAGTGTGTCTTGGTACTCCCGCATTTTACGTCCCGGTTCACGGTGTGATGAGGCTTTTGACGTTGTCCCGGTAGCGAGGGTCTAGGAGGGTGTACACCCAATAATCAGACGTCGTGAGAATGTGGGCGATGCGGCGGTCGTTTTCTTAGGCACTGCAGCATGAAAATCAACCATGTGCTGCAGACTCCCAACTGGCAAAGAAACGCTGTCCTCTGCAAGAGGCGTTATCTTGCCTGCTCTGCATCACCCCACCCTCGCTCTACATTACTGACTAGGCGTGTGTACTCCCTCTGGAGCGATGTCTTCCCTCCCATTGACTCCTCCTCCTCATCCTCCTCACAAAGTGAGCCCCTGCCAGCCCTTTTTGAGGAACCACGTTGCGCTGACTTTCCAGGAAGGTGATGGAATTTGTGACTCCTCATCCTCCACCTCTTCCAAAACCTCATCCCTTATTGCTTGCAGTGTTTTTTGAAGCAGGCAGATAAGGGGGACAGTCAGGCTGACTATGATCATCTGCACTCACATCCGCGTTGACTCATCAAACGCACGCAAAACGTGGCACATGTCCTTCATTATGCCCACTATTAATGGTGAAGTGTGGGACGGCGCAAATTGCGTGTTTGATTGCGCCTGATGCAGCTGATACTCCATAACTGCTGGCTGCTGCTCACACAACCGCTCCAACATATGTAAACGTTGAATTCCACCTGGTGGATACGTCACATATGATGCGATGTTCAGGAAGGCGCAATCTGCGTTGCAGAGCTGCAATGCGCGATCTGGCCATGCTGGAACGTCGCAAGTGAGCGCACTCTAGGCGGACCTTGTGCAGCAGTGCATCAAGATCCGGATAGTCCTCAAAAAACTCTGCACGACCAAGTTGAGCACATGTGCCAGACATGGTATGTGAGTGAGGTTGCCAAGGCCCAGAGCTGCCACCAGATTTCGGCCATTGTCACACACTACCAAGCCTGGCTGGAGATTCGCTGGCAAAAACCACACGTCGCTCTCCTGCTTGATGGCATTCAGACCTCCTGCGCTGTGGGCTTCGATTCCCCATAGGAATTAATTTCAGAACGGCCTGTTGCCGTTTGGCCACGGCTGTGCTCATATCGGTCGCATCAGGTAAGCGTCCACGGGTCCATGTGGAGGTAGGACCGTGACGGCTCCTGCCAGCGATGATTCTGAGGAACTGGAGTAGGAGGAGGAGTCAATGTGGACAGACTTGATTCCGGCAATCCTTGGAGTTGGCAGAACAACGTACAGCGCCACTCGCAAGATCTGTACCCGGCTCCACAACATTCACCCAATGGGCAGTGAGTGAAAGGTATCGTCCCTGGCCATGGGTACTGGTCCACGCATCGGTGGTCAGGTGGACCTTGCTACTGACGGCGTTTAGTAGCGCATGTTTAATTTTTGCCTCAACATGCTTTTGCAGACCAGGGACGGCTTGCCTGCTGAATAAAATCGGCTGGGCCAATTGTATTGTGGGACTGCCAATGCCATTAATTCACGGAAAAACTGTCAGTCTCCACCAGCCTGAATGACAGCATTTCAAGGGACAGGAGTTTTCCCAATGCCAGCATTCAGAGCCTGTGCTCGTGGATGGTTTGCCGATATGGCCGTCTTTTATCCCATGCCTGTGCTACCGATGGCTGTTTTGTGGCCTGGGTGTGTGAGGATGACAGGGAACTTGCAGCTGTGGGTGGAAATAACACTGTGTCTCTGGACAACAGTGACAGAGGTTCTTCCATGGCGATCCTTTGAGGAAGCCTTACCAGCTGTTTTGTGAACTGGAGGAAGAGGCTCCAACAGGAGCTGAAGATGTAGGGCTGCTGTAGGTTGGCCTACATCTCCAGTGTGTCTTTGTAACTCAACAAAGTGCTTTGACCGCACATGTTTCCACATATTTGTTGTATTAAGGTTACTGACACTTTTACCTCTTTTAATTTTTTGATTACACAGCTTGCATTTTACATAGCAAATATCATCTGCAACTGTATCAAAAAAGGACCACGCAGAGCAAGTCCTGGGAGCGCCCGGTTTGGCTGTTGTAAGAGAAACTGCTCCGAACGGGTGCCAAACTGGAGGCTACAGGCAAGCGAGTCTGCAGCCTACCTCTCCCTACTGTTTGGACCGTTGGTGCAATCTCTTCCTCAGAGCTGCTCCCACCACCTTCCTGTTCCTCACGCCATGTTGGGTCTTGGACCTCATCATCTCCACCACTACCCTCTTCCAACACCTGCTGTTGTTGGGTGGTCTGGCCAGCACCATGCTCAACAGAAACTGGAACTGAGTCTCATCATCATCAGATGCGTTCTGCGGTGTGCTGACCATCGGCACTGGCTCACCCGCCTCTTCAGATTCAGAGAGACACAGCTGTTGCGCATCACTGCATACTGCCTCTTCTTCACATTCCAGAATGCTGCTTGGCTGGGCCCTGTTTCCAAGCCAACAGATTCTGAGAACAGAAGCAGAGACTCAGCTGGCTCCTGTACAGAGCTCTCTGACTGCCTGAGCAATTTGGCAGGCGGTGAAGAGACTGATGGTTGTTCAACAGTGCTGTGGTCCTGAGAGGAGGTGGAAGGTATTGAAGTCGATGCATTGGCTGCCATCCAACCAACAACGGCTTCAATTTGTTCTTCACGCAGTAGGGGGGTACGCTGAGCTCCTACAAAAGTGCGCATAAAGGAACGCTCACGGGGAAAACTGGTGGATGCTGTGTCACTGGGTGCGGCAGCAGCCACAGAATCCCACGTCCTCTCCCTGCTGCAAATCCACGGCCTCGACCACGACCACGTGCCTTACTCACTGACTTCTTCATCTTGGTAGATTGATAAAGAAAGTCAGAAAAGTTAAGGCCTAAGTGTGGTTATTCCTCACAGACTACAGTGAACCCTGCAGACAACTGTTCAGTATCTGTGAAAGCCCCTTTGTGTACTTCTATAGTGTTTGCAACCAATGTATTGTATACGGATGGAAGCGCGTCACACTAATAGATTAGATTTTTTTCCACTAAAATGGAGCAGCACCAATTAGAGAAAAATGTGAAGGATGAGGCAGTGACACACGCTCAGCAGACTACAACCGGCAGTGGTTGAAGTACAAACTGGAGCGTAATCTGCACTCACAAAATGAAAAGCTCACAGACTACAGTGAACACTGAAACAAAACTATTCACTATCTGTGAAAAGCTCCTTTGTGTACTTCTATAGTGTTTGCAACCAATGTATTGTATACGGATGGAAGCGCGTCACACTAATAGATTAGATTTTTTTCCACTAAAATGGAGCAGCACCAATTAGAGAAAAATGTGAAGGATGAGGCAGTGACACACGCTCAGCAGACTACAACCGGCAGTGGTTGAAGTACAAACTGGAGCGTAATCTGCACTCACAAAATGAAAAGCTCACAGACTACAGTGAACACTGAAACACAACTATTCACTATCTGTGAAAAGCTCCTTTGTGTACTTCTATAGTGTTTGCAACCAATGTATTGTATACGGATGGAAGCGCGTCACACTAATAGATTAGATTTTTTTCCACTAAAATGGAGCAGCACCAATTAGAGAAAAATGTGAAGGATGAGGCAGTGACACACGCTCAGCAGACTACAACCGGCAGTGGTTGAAGTACAAACTGGAGCGTAATCTGCAACTCACAAAATGAAAAGCTCACAGACTACAGTGAACACTGAAACACAACTATTCACTATCTGTGAAAAGCTCCTTTGTGTACTTCTATAGTGTTTGCAAACCAATGTATTGTATACGGATGGAAGCGCGTCACACTAATAGATTAGATTTTTTTCCACTAAAATGGAGCAGCACCAATTAGAGAAAAATGTGAAGGATGAGGCAGTGACACACGCTCAGCAGACTACAACCGGCAGTGGTTGAAGTACAAACTGGAGCGTAATCTGCACTCACAAAATGAAAAGCTCACAGACTACAGTGAACACTGAAACACAACTATTCACTATCTGTGAAAAGCTCCTTTGTGTACTTCTATAGTGTTTGCAACCAATGTATTGTATACGGATGGAAGCGCGTCACACTAATAGATTAGATTTTTTTCCACTAAAATGGAGCAGCACCAATTAGAGAAAAATGTGAAGGATGAGGCAGTGACACACGCTCAGCAGACTACAACCGGCAGTGGTTGAAGTACAAACTGGAGCGTAATCTGCACTCACAAAATGAAAAGCTCACAGACTACAGTGAACACTGAAACACAACTATTCACTATCTGTGAAAAGCTCCTTTGTGTACTTCTATAGTGTTTGCAACCAATGTATTGTATACGGATGGAAGCGCGTCACACTAATAGATTAGATTTTTTTCCACTAAAATGGAGCAGCACCAATTAGAGAAAAATGTGAAGGATGAGGCAGTGACACACGCTCAGCAGACTACAACCGGCAGTGGTTGAAGTACAAATTGGAGCGTAATCTGCACTCACAAAATGAAAAGCTCACAGACTACAGTGAACACTGAAACACAACTATTCACTATCTGTGAAAAGCTCCTTTGTGTACTTCTATAGTGTTTGCAACCAATGTATTGTATACGGATGGAAGCGCGTCACACTAATAGATTAGATTTTTTTCCACTAAAATGGAGCAGCACCAATTAGAGAAAAATGTGAAGGATGAGGCAGTGACACACGCTCAGCAGACTACAACCAGCAGTGGTTGAAGAACTAACTGGAGCGTGATCTGCACTCAAAAAATCAAAACCTCACAGACTGCAGTGAACACTGAAACACAACTATTCACTATCTGTGAAAAGCTCCTTTGTGTACTTCTATAGTGTTTGCAACCAATGTATTGTATACGGATGGAAGCACGTCACACTAATAGATTTGATTTTTTTCAAATATAATGGAGCTGCACCAATTCCACTAAATAAAATAAAATAAAAAAGAGTCAGTGACACGTGCAGATGCCTACAAACAGCGGTGGATGCAGAGCAAACTGCAGCGTCACCTGCGCCTGTCACACACACACCTTGCACAGAGCTGTTAAAACAACACTGGCAAAATGAAGCTTTACACAGCGGTTGGTAAACTAGCCTGCCTCAAGCACAGTAGTACACAAAATCGCAATATCTAACTGTCCCTCAGAGTGAGCAGAGTAGCGTTCTGTCCCTTACTGAGTTCACAGCACAGTGACGATAAAATGGCGGCGGCGCCTTTTATAGTGCATTCTGACATCATTTCAGCAGCCAATCACAGCCATGCCATTAGTTAAGATGACCGCAGCATTACAGGATGTGCCCACACTTCGTAGGATTCCTCATTGGCTGACTAAAATCACATTGCCTCTCAAAGAATTATGGGAACTTCCGATTCCGGTATACGATATGGAAAAAGTATCGGAATTAAGTATCGGAATTCCGATAACGCGAATATCGGCCGATACCCGATACTTGCGGTATCGGAATGCTCAACACTAATTACCAGCGTTACACATTATTTTGAGTCCTTTGTAGGTGCCCGGTGCGTCCTTTATACATCATACTAATCTGGTGGATCACTTTGTAAATTAATCCATATATACTATATTGTTACAATAATAAAAAATATTTTGTTAATTTTTTATAATGTGGTACAATAATAAATTTATACCTTTTTAGAGATACGTTTTTCTGACTTTTTGTTCTCCAGCATTTCATGACTAAATCATTTCTGCTAAAACTCTGTTTCAGTGGCAAATCAGAGGGCCAGATTTCAACACAAAAATTATTAGGCGTGGTCATGTAAAAGAATGTTGCCTCCTACACAAGGCAAAGCTAAGACCTTGAATTCCATCAATTCCAATCTGTTGACCACGGAAATACTGTCTTTCTGCCTAGTGGATATAGATGATTTCCGAAAGTTGATGGCAGTCGCAGTCACCCAGTACCCGTTGCCCAGTCGCCATTACTTCTCAAAGAAAGATGTTCCTGCACTACACCAGCAAGTCGCTGACAACATCACACTTTACCTGAAAAACTCTATATCTGCCAGGGTGCATTTAACCACTGCCACCAGAATGAGTAAACATGGTCAGGGGTGTTACATTTCACTGACTGGGCACTGGTGGCTCTGGTGGCTGTGTGGGCAGGCAGTCAAGGGGCTGCTCCACAAGTTTTTGAATCTCCAAAACTTGCAGGACAAACCTCTGTATCTAACAGTTCCTCTATTGCTTCGGCTTCTTCCATCTTCTCCGGGGGCTATACCTCACCTCTGTGCCATCAACCTCTCCCTTAATCAGACACACATTCAAACAGTGCAGCTAGAATCTCCCCACATCTGTACTGTGCAGCCATAGCTCACCGCAATCAAGCAGTGTTTAAGTTAGTATGCCTGGGAGAGCGCAGTCACGTAGCTCAAGAGTTGTGGACAGGTATTCAGGCCAAGATAGAGCAATGGCTGTCTCCACTAAACCTGGAGCCAGGGAAGGCTGTGTGCGATAATGGTGCAAACCTGATGGCAGCCCTACGCCATGTTAACCTAACACATGTGCCTTTCATGGCTCATATCCTCAACCTGGTGGTACAGCAATTTCTCTGCTACTATCCCGGTCAGGATGCGCTGCTGTAGAAAGCATAGTCACTGTGTGCCTGCTTCTACCGATTGCACCCTCCAGGTCATTGACTTGCATCGCTATAGAGGTCTTTCGGCCTACCAGTTAACCGTTTTATTAGTGACGTTCCGGCACTGTGGAATTCCATTCTGCACATGTTGCAGCAGCTGTGGCTGCAGCGATGAGCCCTGGTGCAGTATGTCCTTTTGCATAGCATGAGGCAATGCAGTCCAGATGTGGTGCAAAGCACGCTTGCGGAGTTGGCACAGATGAAGGACTTCTACACCCTTCTGCACAGTTTTGAAGTGGCTACTAAGATGGTTAGCATTGACAATGTTATGATAAGCATCACTATTCCTGTCATCTACATGCTGGATCACACTTTGAATATTTTGAATGAGGAGGTGATGGTCCCAGAGGATGAGGAGGAAGCAGAGGAGGATGTGGAAGGCATAACAATATCTCAAATTTATGGATTGTCATTGCACAGGTGGGTGCCATGGGACTGTGGCTTATAGCAATCAAGGGAGGCTCATGGTACCAGGCAAACTGTTAGGGAAGATGCAGGAGCCGAGGAACAAATTGAGGAGGATGAGGTGATGAATGAGCAACAGTCAGGAGATGAAGAGAATAATGATATGGTCTCTGTTGCCTGTGGTTGGAGGGAGGGGATGGAAGAAGCAACCTTGAATGTTACCCCGCCACTAGTGTTGAGCATTCCGATACTGCAAATATCGGGTATCGGCCGATATTGGCTGTATCGGAATTCCGATTCCGAGTTCTGATATTTTCGTCATATCGGATACCGGAATCGGGATTGTCACTGTCACTGTCAGTGTCCGTCGGTCGGGTCTGTCAGGAGTCAGCGGCACTTACCCGGCAGAAGATCTCCGGCGGTCACATCCCGGACTGCTTAATGGCCGCCATCCTCTTCTTCCCGGCGGTCACATGCAGTTTCTCGCGATAACTGCAGTGACTGCTGGGTAATCGCGGCCGTAAAGCAGTCCGACACGTCACCGCCGGGGAAGCTGGTAAGCAGCTGTGCTGCGCCGGGATGTCAGGCTCTGCCTGTCATTCCGATGTAGCAGAGCTGGATCGTCGTGGGACTGTCGTTACTATGGACTGCGTCGGACAGGTGGTATACTGTTGGTTTGTTTTTTTATTTTTTTACAGGAGATGATGGCGTCGCAGGAATGAGAGAGTAATAAAAGAAATGAAAACTGTGTTGTCTCTTTTATTTCATTAAAATACTTTTTTCTTGCTGTGTCTTTTTTTTAAACATTTACATGGTGTACAATAATAAATTATATTGTGGTACCGTGTTAGCCAGAAAAATCGATGTGAATACTTTTCCATCCAATTATGACAAGAGCATTCTTAAAGTTATCACCTTAAGAATGCTCTTGTCATAATTGGATGGAAAAGTATTCACATCTTTTTAAACATTTAAAAACTTTGGGATTAATAATGGATCGGTGTCTTATTGACGCCTCTCCATTATTAACCGGGCTTAAAGTCACCGTGCAATCAACGGTGACATTAACCCCTTATTACCCCACTTGCCACCGCTACAGGGCAGTGGGAAGAGCCGGGTAAAGTGCCACAATTGGCACATCTTTTGATGCGCCAAATGTGGGCTGCTGTAGCCTGGTATTATCAGGCTGTTGAGGGCCAAAATCCATGGGCCTTGACAGTCTTTTAATACCAGGCCGCAGCAGTCTGCATTTTACTTGGCTGGTTAACAAAAATAGGGGGACCCCTACGCCGTTTTTTTTTCGAGGGGATCCCCTATTTTTGTTAACCAGCCAAGCTAAGCAGACTGCTGTGGCCTGGTATTATCAGGCTGGCAAGGTCCATGGATATTGGATCCTTACCAGCCTGAAAAACCAGGCCTCAGCGGTCTGCTTCATCTGGCTGGTTAACAAAAATAGGGGGGACCCCACGCCAATTTTTTTCGAGGGGATCCCCTATTTTTGTTAATCAGCCAAGATATGCAGACTGCTGTGGCCTGGTATTATATCAGGCTGGCAAGGTCCATGGATCTTGGCTCCTTAACAGCCTGAAAATCCAGGCCTCAGCGGTCTGCTTCATCTGGCTGGTTAACAAAAATAGGGGGGACCCCATGCCAATTTTTTTCGAGGGGATCCCCTATTTTTGTTAATCAGCCAAGATATGCAGACTGCTGTGGCCTGGTATTATCAGGCTGGCAAGGTCCATGGATCTTGGCTCCTTAACAGCCTGAAAATCCAGGCCTCAGCGGTCTGCTTCATCTGGCTGGTTAACAAAAATAGGGGGGACCCGACGCCATTTTTTTTTCGAAGGGAACCCCTATTTTTGTTAATCAGTTCCCTCTGATGTCACTGATTGTGTCCCTGGCTGACCTGAAGTGAAAGTGGAAAGCAATCAATTAAGCTTTCCACTTAAGGGCCCGTCTCACATAGCGATATCGCTACAGAGATCGCTGCTGAGTCACTAGTTTTGTGAGCAGCATCGAGCTCACCAGCGATATCGCTGTGTGTGACATTCAGCGACGATCAGCCCCCCTGCCGGGTATCGCTATTGTCGCTGAAATGTCAGGACCTTTTTTTGATCGCTGGTTTCCGGCTGACAGGCACGCATCGCTGCGTGTGACAGGCGGGAGACCAGCGATCCGCTGGTAACCAAGGTACACAGCGGGTTTCCAGGCGCGGGGCTGTGCCTAGAAACCCGCTGTGTACCTTGGATACCAGCGCCCTGATGCAGGGAGCTGGTATCCAAGGTACATAGCGGGTTTCCAAGCGCTGCGCGGTGCCTGGAAACCCGCTGTGTACCTTGGATACCAGCTCCCCTGCATCAGGGCGCTGGTATCCAAGGTACACAGTGGGTTTCTAGGCACAGCCCCGCGCCTGGAAACCCGCTGTGTACCTTGGTTACCAGCGGATCGCTGGTCTCCCGCCTGTCACACGCAGCGATGCGTGCCTGTCAGCGGGAAACCAGCGATCAAAAAAAGGTCCTGACATTTCAGCGACGATCAGCGATACCCGGCAGGGGGGCTGATCATCGCTGAATGTCACACACAGCGATATCGCTGGTGAGCTCGCTGCTGCGTCACAAAACTAGTGACTCAGCAGCGATCACGGTAGCGATATCGCTATGTGAGACGGACCCTTAAGCGATGTTACTCGCAGTGTCGCTGTCCCAGATCGCTGCCTGAGCTGCCTGTTTGGCAGCTCAGCAGCGATCATGTAGCGATACACCAGCGATCCTGACAAGTGCATATCGTTGTCGGGATCGCTGGTGTATCGTTATGTGAGACCCAGCCTTTACTCTCCTGTCAGCCAGGAGAGGAACTCATTCATTTGGGGGTTTACTGTGAGGCTGCAGCATTAGCTGCGGTCCCTGCAGTAAACATTAACCCTTTCTGAAGGATTACACCGTGGGACCTGACTGTGCATGGGATAGGTAAGAATAATTTTGCTTTTTTATTTTATTTTTATTACAGGAAATGGTTTTTGCAGTAAAATAAAAGATGGTCAAAAACATGTGTCTTTATTTCATTAAAATGATTTTTAATTAAAGTATGTGTGTTTTATTTTTATTTCATGCAATAGGATTAATAATTGATAGTTGTCTAATTGACAGCTCTCAATTATTAACCTGGCTTAAAGTGACCTTTCAATTGCAAGGTCATTTTAACCCCTTATTAACCCATTCGCCACCGCTACAGGGCAATGGGAATAGACAGGCAAAGTGCCAGAAAGGGCAAATCTAATTAGAGATTTGCCCTTTCTGGGGTGTCTGGGGGCAGATGTTAGTAGCCAGGGGGGGGGCCAAAAATAATGGTCCCTCTCTGGGCTATATTATCTGCCCCACTCACTGGCTTTGTCTGTCTGGTTGCGAAAATAGGGCGGGAGCCCACACATTTTTTTTCAGCAATTTTACACCTCATATATATATAAATGTCATTGAATTTGTGACACATATATATATATATTTATATTTATAGTTCATACACTTCTACATAGTATAATAGCCGCTAATTCAATTGACGGCTTTTGTGAAAATGCAGAACCGACATGAAATGACACTTGGTGTACATAGGGTTAACCATGTCTTTTCATGTCCTTTGCTATCTGATTTGCACAAACAATTACATCAGTCTATGTGTGCAAAATTTCACACCTGTAGGGGTTAATTAAAGGTGTAAATTCGTAGCAAAAAAGTCCGGTTTTTTTACAACGAATTTACACCTTTAATTAACCCCTACAGGTGTAAATTTTGCACACATAGACTGATGTAACTGTTTGTGCAAATCAGATAGCAAACGACATGAAAAGACATGGTTAACCCTATGTACACCAAGTGTCATTTCATGTCGGGTGCTTCTGTCTTTTCACAGAAGCCGGCTTTACCCGGCAATTGAATCAGAGGATATTTTACTATGTAGAAGTGTATAAACTATACATATATGTATATATATGTCTCAATGACTGTATTATATATATATATATATATGTATATATATATGTATTCTATGTGTGTATATTTAGTGTTTACAAGGAAAGAATGGGGTTTTTTAGTTACGATATTTTGTTCCCATAGACTTACATTGGATTTCCGGTATCGGTATCGGGTATCGCCGATATTTTAATGGTATCGGCGATACCATTCCGATTCCGATACTTTTGGATATCGGAAAGTATCGCTCAACTCTACCCGCCACCAACACAGCATAGACTTTTACCTCATGGAAGCCCCCGACACATGAGCGCCTTCATGCTGTACTATCTTCCACATGATGTCCGTATTTTTAGGGTTAGAAATAGTGTTGACTACTAGGTTAGGTTATGTTGTCACTCTGTTAGATCCACAGTACAAGAGTAAATATAGCCAAATGCTTCCCCCCGGAAAGAGATGTGTGCATGCTCTGGTATTGAAATACACTTTGTAGACAATCTTTCTTTGGCTCTAGGTCCCCTTCTCTTCTACTTGTATACTGCCCTTTTGGTAAAAAAATCAGTAGATTTGGTTTCCAGTACCATTTCTATGCTGATGACACCCAACTATACACTTCTTCTCCTGATATCAAGCATGCCTTTTTAGAAAACACCAGTGATTGCCTTACCACATGTCTCTCAAACATTTATGTCCTCCCTCTATCTTAAACTGAATCAGTCAAAAATGAACTCCTTGTTGTTTTCTCATTTCCATGTATGGTTCCACCATTACTCCCCAGCAACATACCCACTGTCTTGGGGTCATACTTGATTCAGAGCTTTCACCCCCACATCCGATCATCGGCTTGCTCTTGTTTTCTGCACCTCAAAAACATTTCTAGAATTTGACCCTTTCTTACTTTTGACTCTGCATAAACTCTTTTTTTTCTCTTATTCATTCTCGTCTGGACTATTGTAACTCTCTATTAATCGGTCTCCCTCAACCACAGCCTCTCAACCATGAGCATGGTGGGGTTCCACCTTGTTGCAACGTCTATGATTAGGCGGTGCTTGGGGAGGTGGAGTGATCGTTGCAGCCTCTGCATATGACTGGAGTCTGGGGGTGAGTGACGGATGTGCGAGCACAGTCTTCGCAACTTATGGAGCAGGGCTGGTAACTACGGATAATTATTTAGGAAGCACTGCATCACCAGGTTCAAGGTGTGAGCCAGGCAAAGTATATGTCTGAGTTTTGCAAGGCCTATTGCTGCCACAAAATTACGTCCGTTATCACTGAATACCTTGCCTGGCTCAAGATGTAGACTGCCCAGCCATGACTCAGTTTCTCGCTGCAAGTAGTCGGCCAGTACCTCCGCGGTGTGTCTGTTGTCACCCAAAGACATCATCCTTAAAACAGCCTGCTGACGCTTACCACTAGCTGATCGATAGTGGGACACCTCGTGTACAACACTGGCAGCTGGGAAGGAGTGCTCGTGCGACTGCGCTCTGTCGACGATCTTTTGCTTCTGGAGAAGGAGGAAGAGGAGGAGGGTCGAACGCCTACAGCCAACTGTTGCCTATACCGTGGGCTAGGCAGCACTGTCCCACCGCCGCTGTCCCCTGTGGAACCTGCATCCACCACATTAACCCAGTGTGCAGTGATGGATACGTAACGGCCCTGGCCATGTCTACTGGCCCATGCATCTTTTGAGGTGCACCTTTCCACTCACTGATTGTTTGAGTGCATGGACAATGCAGTCTTTCACATGCAGGTGGAGGGCAGGGATGGCTTTTCTAGAAAAGAAGTGCCGACTGGGTAGGTCATAGTGTGGGACAGCGTAGACCATGAGTTTTTGGAACGCTGCACTTTCAACCAAAGGAAGGGCATCATCTCTAATGAGATCAGTTTGGCAATGTAGGCGTTCAAATTTAGTGAGGTTTTGTAGTCCGTCCACGCTTGCAAGTGCATGGTGTTTAAATGTCTAAGAATGCAACTGGTATTCAATTTTCGGAGATTTTTCCCTCGGCTAAAGGTCCTTCCGAACTTCTTACAGATAACCTGTGCCTCATCAATAGGATTTTGGTCAAAAAAGTGCCACATTGCACTCTTCCTACTGGATAAATTGCACGCTGTGTTAATTTGACCATCTGGCCAAGCTGTCCAGAAACTCTTTTTCTTTTTTTAACATGTTTTTGGACTGCTATGGGCCTGCTAGATAACCGCAGCTGCGATGTCGATGCCTGACACGGACCCTCCTCCTCTTCTGAGCTATTGCCAGTGGCACACTCTTCCCCAATGGACGCCAATCCGGGTCAACAACTGGGTCATCCATCAACTCCTCTTCAATTTCATCTGCACCTTCCTCTGTGTCACCGTGTAAGGTGGTATAGTATGCGGGATGGGGCACCTGAGTTTCATCAGGGTCAGATTCTGGCTCAGTAGACTGCGAGGGCAATGTAGTGCTCTGGGTGAATGTACCAGCAGAATCAGATAGCAGTGGCTGTGCATCAGTGCACTCCATGTCATATTCATCTTGGACAGGGGAATTCAGGTTTTGACTTGATTACCCAGGCATGGTATGTGAAAAAGCTCCATGGAGTAATGTGAAGTGTAGGCTGCCACATCATTCACAGATGTGTTCATGCTGATAAAGACAGAATGAGGAAGGTTTCTGCCAGGCAAGTTCATTGGATTAACCCCTTAATGACCAAGCCATTTTGTAGGTTAAAGACCAGGCCAATTTTTACAATTCTGACCACTGTCACTTTATGTGCTTATAACTCTGGAACGCTTCAACGGATCTTGGCGATTCTGAGAATGTTTTCTCGTGACATATTGTACTTCATGATAGTGGTAACATTTGTTCAATATAACTTGCGTTTATTTATGATAAAAACGGAAATATGGCAAAAATTTTGAAAATTTTGCAATTTTCAAACTTTTAATTTTTATGCCATTAAATCAGAGAGATATGTCACAAAAAGTAGTAAATAAATAAAATTTCCTACATGTCTACTTTACATCAGCACAATTTTGGAACCCAAATTTTTTTCTGTTAGGAAGTTATAAGGGTTAAAAGTTGACCAGCAATTTCTCATTTTTCCAACAAAATTTACAAAACCATTTTTTTAGGGACCACCTTACATTTGAAGTGAATTTGAGGGGTCAATATGACAGACAATACCCAAAAGTGACACAATTCTAAAAACTGCACGCCTCAAGGTGTTCAAAGCCACATTCAAGAAGTTTATTAACCCTTTAGGTACTTCACAAGGATTGAAGCAATGTGGAAGGAAAAAATGAACATTTAACTTTTTTTCCCAAAATTTTTCTTTCGACACAATTTTTTAAATTTTGTCAAGGGTATCATAGAAAATGAACCACAATATTTGTTGTACAATTTCTCCTGAGTACACCGATACCCCATGTGTGGGGGAAAACCAATCTTTAGGCGCACGGCAGTGCTCAGAAGGGAAGGAGCATCATTTGAGATTTTGAATGTCAAATTGGCTGAAATCGAGAGCGGACACCATGTCGCGTTTGGAGAGTCCTTGATGTACCTAAACAGTGGAAACCCCCATAAGTGACCCCATTTTGGAAACTAGACCCCCCAAGGAACTTATCTAGATCTGTGGTGAGCTCTTTGAACCCCCAAGGGCTTCACAGAAGGTTATAACGTAGAGCTGTAAAATTTAAAAATCATATTTTTTCCACAAAAATAATCTTTTCACCCCCAATTTTTTTTTTCAAAGGATAAAAGGATCCCAAAGATATTGTGCAATTTGTCCTGAGTACACTGATACCCATATGTGAGGGTAAACCACTATTTGGGCGCATGGCAGAGCTCGGAAGGGAAGCAGTGCCATTTGACTTTTTTGGCTGGAATTGAGATTGGACGCCATGTTGAATTTGGAGAGTCCCTGTATGCCTAAACAGTGGAAACCCCCACAAGTGACCCATTTTGGAAACTAGACCCCGCAAGGAACTTATCTAGATGTGTGGTGAGAGCTTTGAACCCCAAGGGCTTCACAGAAGGTTATAACGTAGAGCTGTAAAATTAAAAAATCATATCTTTTCCACAAAAATGATCTTTCCACCACCAATTTTTATTTTCCAAAGGGTAACAGGACCACAAAAGTTATTGTGCAATTTGTCCTGAGTACACTGATACCCCATATGTAGGGATAAACCACTATTTTGACGCATGGCAGAGCTCGGAAGGGAAGGAGCGCCTTTTTCAAATGCAGACTTTGATGGAATGGTCTGCGGGTGTCATGTCACGTTTGGAGAGCCCCTGATGTGCCTAAAAAGTAGAAACCCCCCACAAGTGACTCCATTTTGGAAACTAGACCCACCAAGGAACTTATCTACATGTGTGGTGAGCACTTTGAACCCCCAAGTGCTTCACAGAAGTTTATAACGTAGAGCCGTGAAAATAAAAAAAAATCATATTTTTTTCCACAAAAATAATCTTTTTGCCCCAAAATTTTTATTTTTATAAGGGTAACAGGAGAAATAGGACCCAAAAGCTATTGTGTAATTTGTCCTGAGTACGCTGATACCCCATATGTGGGGGGGAACCACTATTTTGAGGCATGGCAGAGCTCGGAAGGGAAGGAGCACCATTTTTAAATGCAGACTTTGATGGAATGGTCTGAGGGTGTCATGTCGCGCTTGGAGAGCCCCTGATGTACCTAAACAGTAGAAACCCCCACAATTGACCCCATTTTGCAAACTAGACCCCCCAAGGAACTTTTCTAGATGTGTGGTCAGCACTTTGAACCCCCAAGGGCTTCACAGAAGTTTATAACGTAGAGCCATGAAAATAAAAAAAATCATATTTTTTTCCACAAAAATGAATTTTTGCCCCAAATTTTTATTTTTATAAGGGTAACAGGAGTAATAGGACCCCAAAAGTTGATGTGCATTTTGTCCTGAGTACGCTGATATCTGATATGTGGGGGGGAACCACTGTGATCGCCTTACTGCGATCTTTGGGAGGCAGAATGAACAAATCCACAAAAGGTGAAGAATTGGTTTTCTTTTTTACGCCGTTCCTCGTGCGGTATTAGTGATTAGGTGACTTTATTCCTAGGATCGGTGCAATTACAGCGATACCAGATTTATACCCTTTTTTCATGTTTAGCTTCTTCACACTCTAAAAGACGCTTTTTTTTGGAAGAATTTTTTGTAAGAAATTTTTGCATGGCCGTATTTTGAGAGCTATAATTTTTCCATATTTCGTCCGACAGAGTCATTTAATGTCTTGTTTTTTGCGGGACGAGTTGACGTTTTTATTGATACCATATTCGGGCTCATAACGTTTTTTGATCGCTTTCTATTCCATTTTTTGTGGAAGAAGAATGAACAAAAACCAGCAATTCAGGAATTGTTTTTTTTTTCCTCCGTTCCGCGTGTGGTAAAATTGATAAAGCAGCTTTATTCTTCGGGTCACTATGATTACAGCGATACCTCATTTATATATTTTTTTATGTTTTGGCATTTTTTACACAATAAAAATTTTTATAGAAAAAATAATTATTTTTGCATCAGTTTATTCCGCGAGCTATAACTTTTTTATTTTTTCGCTGATGATGCTGTATAGTGGCTTGTTTTTTGCGTGACAAGATGACGTTTTCAGCGGTACCATGATTATTTATATCCGACTTTTTGATCGCGTGTTATTGCACTTTAATGATTAAGTCCTTGAACTGCACAAATCAAACTACTGTCATGTATCCAATTAGCCTAAAAAAAACGGTAAAAAGAAGCTCTTCATTGAGCCCAGTTGATGCCACAGACTGAATCTCAAACATCCACCTAGATTCAATTTGCAGAAGGCGCTTTTGGTTACTGCCACCTCTTGCAAGCCAATAATCCTGGTGTTAGAGAAGAGCCCCATGAACTGTAAGGAAATGAGTGGCTATGGGGGTGAGAGTTTTACCCTTCCTCTGGTCGGTCGCTGCTGGATGGATGGTGGATATATGTTTTTGAGCCCTCTTTCTCAATTCCTGAGACGTCTGTCCCACATAAATTTTACTACAGTGGCAGATAATACCATGTATCATATCCTTAGTCTTACAGTTAATATACGATTTTAATGGGTGACTTCCCAGGTTCAGGTGATTCATTCTATTTATGTTCTGACATTGGCACCTCTGACACCTTGACGCACCAGCCTGGGATGGGAGTCATATCGCCGGACCACCGAACACCCCCTGTGACCCCACTCCACCAGCGCTGCTGATCCTGTAAGATGGATCCCCATTTGACACAATTTTTTTTTCCTTATTTTCCTTCTGAAAATTTGGGGTGCATCTCATGGTCCGGTGCATCTTATAGACCAAAAAATAAGGTACATTTTACATTTAGTCACCTTATATTATAATTTTGTTTTGCTAACTCCTCTGCTCAGATCAATGTTTTTTATTTTCCTGCTACCACCTATTGATTGGCTTGCTTTACAAAATTGTCATTACTGTAACATATACTGCTACATTGTAAGCTATGCCCCTACTCAGTAAAAAAATCCTTATCAAAGCTAGGTATTAGTGAAGCACAAAACATGTCTAAACGAAATAATAACTATGTATAAGGTATTTGTCAATTTTTTGCACAAATTGAGGCATAATTATCGTTTATTTTGTATTTTCTCTGACTGATTTTGGAGCAAAAACATGCCATTTACTCACGAAAATGTTAAAATGTTAATGCCTACAAATTGGTCCATATTATTTTAATTGAGAAAACCATCACATTGAATGACATTTCACTTACTGAAATGTTCTCTTTGTATGCACATAGTTAAAATGACAAATATGCAGTAGAATCCTGAGGATTTTTTTTCACATTTTTTTTCACATTTGCTCCAGATAAGCCTTAATTTAACTTAAAGTAAGTATGTATTGCATGTTTTCAAGGCTTTGTCCATAGTTTCCTATTTTCATTCAGTTTTACTGCAAATTATAATGCCTTTTGCTGCTGTTCCTGAATCTTTTATTTTATTTATTATTTATTTTTTTTATTTTTTTATTTTTATTTGTGGATAGGTAAGCAAAACATATACCAAAAAAGTTGAACACATAAATTAACCCCTTCATGACCGGAGCTTTTTTCAGTTTTGCATTTTCGTTTTTTGCTCCCTTCTTTCCAGAGCCATAACTTTTTTATTTTGTCAGTCAATATGGCCATATGAGGGCTTATTTTTTGCGGAAAGAGTTGTACTTTCTAATGACACCATTGGTTTTACCATGTCATGTACTCGAAAACGGGAAGAAAATTTCAAGTGCAGTGAAATTGTAAAAAAAAAGTGCAATCTCACACTTGTTTTTTGTTTGGCTTGTTTGCTAGGTTCACTAAATGCTAAAACTGACCTGCCATTATGATTCTCCAGGTCATTACAAGTTCATATACACCAAACATGTCTAGGTTCTTTTTTATCTAAGTGGTGAAAAAAAATTCCAAATTTGCTAAAATAAAAAAATAAATGTGCCATTTATATTCCAAGACTCGTAGCGTCTCCATTTTTCGTGATCAGGGGTTGGGTGAGGGCTTATTTTTTGTGTGCCAAGCTGACATTTTTAATGATACCATTTTGGTGCAGATATGATCTTTTGATCAATCCTTATTGCATTTTAATGCAATGTGACGGCGACCAAAAAAACGTAATTCTGGCATTTCGATTTTTTTTCACACTACACAGTTTAGCGATCAGGTTAATCTTTTTTTAATGATAGATCAGGCGATTCTGAACGCGACAATACCAAATATGTGTATGTTTGATTTTTTTATTGCTTTATTTTGAATGGGGTGAAAGGGGGGATGATTTGAAGCTTTATTTTTTATTTTTTTAATATTTTTAAAAACATTTTTCTTTAACTTTAGGCATGCTTCAATAGCCTCCATGGGAGGCTACAAGCTGCCATAGCTCGATCAGCTCTGCTACATAAAGGCGATGCTTAGATCGCCTCTATGTAGTAAAATTACAGACTTGCTATGAGCGCAAACCACAGGGTAGCGCTCATAATAATCTCAAGGAGACCTCTGGTTGTCATGCCAACACACCAGTGACCCACAATCACGTGACGCGGGTCACCGGAGAGTGCATTTCCGGCCGAATGGCCGGAAGTGCTTGTTAAATGCCGCTGTCAGAGTTTCACAGAGTCATTTAATACCGTAGTTAACAGCTGCGGGCGGATCGCTATTCCGCCCGAGGCTATTGTGGGCACATGTCAGCTGTTCAAAACAGCTGACATGTCCTGGCTTTGATGTGGGCTCACCGCCGGAGCCGACATCAAAGCGGAGATACTGACATCGGCTTAATAATAAGTCCAATGTCAGTAAGGGGTTAATCTTAAAATAACCCTGTTAGTTACGTTTCTATAATTTTCAGGTTTTCTGACAGAACAATAGCAGATCCATTTTTGTATAATTGGAGCATAAACCTAATTCTTTATTGTTTTTTTAAGTGTAATAATTCCACAAGAATATGCTAGTTTTCTTATAAAAATTAAAAAAAATTGCAATAAAATCATGTGCACAAACCCCAAATCAGAATTGTAAATTTGGAATCAGAATTTGGGGACATTTTATCTTTTCTAGCTTTTATGCATGAAACAAAAGAAGATTATTTTCCCATTCTTATTTTATTTTTATTTTTGACACTCCTAGTAAGGAACATGTTAACTGAATATCACAAAATTGAAAATATTTAAATTATTATGCCATAATTTCAATGAAACTAGCTCCTTTATTCAAATATGTGTCCCTAGGTTTTATCGCAACTTTATACTTGGAGTCATTATTATGTTGCTTAATGTATTTTAGCATTTAATGTATCTGAAATGATAGCTTAGTCTTTGATAGCAAGCACTGAATTATGAATTCTGAACTTCGCCAACAAACAGGCTATATTCAAATAACTACAACTATCTAAAATTACTATGTTTTTGTGAGAAATAAAATTTCTTCCCTCTAGCTCAAAGTCTGAATAAAAGTAATGTTTCATTTAAGAATGTGAAAATAAAAATATTTTCACAGTATAGGTATTTTAAAAGGACAATGAAAAGATTGCAAGCAAGCAGCAGCAAGAGGCACGTTACAATTCATACATATGCAAATTGATATTTGTATTTGCCATTATGTTCACCATTGCTTTGATGCTTATCACATTTTCTTAGTACTGTCATAAATGTTTCTGATTAAGTTTAGATGATGGGCGAGAGAGTGAGGGGTGGAGGTGAGAAACTGTGTAGAGCTGTACTCCTTACAGACAAAAATAAGGTAAAATAATAAATTATTTCTTTAATATCCATTTCTGAAGTAAGTAAATAGATACATTTAAAGAGTGTGTGTTAGTCTAGTTTATTAAACATTATGCATCTATTATCCTCCATAAACTGAGCTTGTTATGTTTGACAGCCGATGGAGAAATATGCCCTATTGCTACCCCGTAAACAGTATACTCAGATATTTAGAACATTCATATTAGCTAAAACAATAAGTTTCAATTCAGAGGCGAATAAATATCTTCTGTAATGCTCATTGTGTGTCATTGGGAACAACGTGCATGGTGTACAGTATGTTCCTCCCAACTGCAAGTTCAAGAGAACTGATGTGCTAACCAAATACTTATTTGATTATCAGTTGAATACACAGGGCATACAGTATATACAGTTTCTCCATCTGCTGGGTTGGCTGTAGTGAAAAAGATGTCGCTCCCAATTATAATATTTCTATTGTGGTAAAATTGATGACACTTTGGTGGTGTCTCTCACTAATTTTAGGAAATATGGAGAGCCTTGATTGGGTCTCTAAATCTGCTGGGTTAGCTGTACTGAAAAAGATAGCACTACCCATTATACTTTTTCTACTCTGGTGAAATTGATGTCACTTTGGTTGTTTCTGCCCTAATTGTTTTAAATTTGAAGACTATTAATTGGGTCTCCATCTGCTGGGTTGGCTTTTATACTCTAGTGAAATTGATGTCACTTTGGTGATTTCTGCAACTAATTTTTTCGAAATGACGAGGAAGCTGATTGGGTCTCCCCATCTGCTAGGTTGGCTGTATTGGAAGACATGTCGCTCCCATTATACTATTTCTATTGTGGTGAAATTGATGCCACTTGGGTAGTGTCTGCCCCTAATTATTTTAAATATGAAGACTCCTGATTGGGTCTCCATCTGCTGGGTTGGCTGTAGTGGAAGATGTGTCTGTCCCTATTACACTTTTTCTACTCTCGTAAAATTGATGCCACTTCAGTGGTGTCACGTTCTAATATTTGAAATTTGAAGGCTCCTAATTGGGTCTCCATCTGCTTGGTTTGCTGTAGTGGAAGAAGTGTCGCTCCCCATTGTAATATTTCGACTCTGGTGAAACTGATGCCACTTTAGTAGTGTCTGTCACTAATTGTTGGAAATGTGAACACTCCTGGTTTGGTCTACATCTGCTGGGTTGGCTGTAGTGGAAGAGATGTTACTCCCCATTAAACTATTTCTACTATGGTTTACGCATGGAAAAATGGGGGTTATTTGGCTCAACTTGTGGGGGGGTAAGGATGGCTCCCGGTTTTCGTGGGCCCCAGGCCAAAGAGTGTCAGTGGGCCCTTTAACACATACCACAATTCATGATGCTCCGATACGGCACAGAAATATCTGTACAGTACAATGAAAAATACTTCACTTCTTGCATGACATGACTGATATCTATGTTAAAATCTACAATAGCTCAAAAAACGGACACAATATTCCTCCATACAGTATTATGGCCAACACATAGTGTGCCATACAGAATAATGAGCCACATATAATGCTCCATACAGAATAGGCCCCATATGATGCTCCATACCCTATATGATGCCCCATAAATAATGAACCCCATATGATTATCCAGTATATGATGGTCCACATGGATGATGCTCCAGTGTATGATGGGACAAAATCAAGCTTCATTGTTGTGAATGTGTTAGAAATGAATTCTGAGCAGAAGCTCCCTCTGGTGGTTACAAACAGTACTGAACCATTCAATGAGGATTGGCAATCAGGAATTACAGACTGGTCTTATATAAGGGAGGTTCCCTCCCATCATGGTTGCCGGTGATCAATTGTTCTTGTCTCAACTGTGGTTCCTGGTTCACTTGGAAGCTTGCTGAGTCTTGCCTCTTCTCCTGCTCTCTAAGATATTTTCTGTTTTTTGTTTTTGTGCTTACCATTTGCATATTTCTCTGCATTTCTGTGAGGTTAGCCAGGTCTCCCCCCCCCGGGGGGCTTGGGCTCCTCTCAGTTCTTCTGGAGCCACTGTTATTTGTTCATTTGCCTTTTCCAGTTTTTTCAGTGGCTGCGGCTTAGTTTTGTTACACCAGAGAACTAATTTAGGTGCTAGAGGTCGTGTGATCTCAGGTGTTTTTGCAATTAGTAGAGTTAGTACTTTTTAGGGTTTTTTGGATTGCAGTAAGTGTCCTTCCTATCCTTTTCTGTCTAGGAAGATTGGGCCCCAACGTTTGCTCATACTATTTTCTGTCTGTGTCTGTATTTACTCTTGTCTAACCGCCATTACATGTTTGGGGGCTTCCTATGTTCTTTGGGGATCTGCTCCGGGGCAGATAGCTTTCCTCTTTCTATCTTTAGGTGTAGTTAACCTCTCAGGCTGTGACGAGGCGTCTAGGACCAACGTAGGAACGCTCCACGGCTGCCTTTAGTTGTGGTGGTTAGTCAGGGTACTGCAATCCAGTAGATTCCAACCTCTCTGGTGTATTGCCGTTTTTGCTTGCTCTCCTCAGCTACCAAATCATAACACTTCATATATAATGGGCCCCATTATTAATGTTCCAGCGTGTAATGGGCCACGTAAATGCTGCTCCAGTCTCTGCTGTCCCCAATTTACAATGCTCCAGTATATGATGGGCCCCATGGCTGCTGCTCCAGTCTCTGATCTCCCCCATTGACAATGCTCCTGTATATGTTGGGTCCCATGGATGATGCTCCAGTGTGTTATGGGCCAAAATCATGGTCCATATTATTAATGATCCAGTGTATAATGGGCCCCGCAAATGCTGCTCCAGTCTCTGCTGTCCCCCATTTACAATGCTCCAGTATATGATGGACCCCATGGCTGCTGCTCCAGTCTCTGATCTGCCCCATTGATAATGCTCCTGTATATGTTGGGCCCCGTGGATGATGCTACAGTGTGTTATGGGCCAAAAGAAAGCTCCATATATGATGGTCCACATTATTAATAATCCAGTGTGAAATGCTACCATATATTCATGAAAACATTTAAAAATATTTAGTAACTCTCCTCGCTGTGCAGTGGTCTACTCTGCCCTCCTCAGCATCGCCATCTTACAGGTCTCTGCACTTGGACTGTTTAGGCAGAGGGAGTACAGACGTGAGGTAATTTCCCTCTGTAACCTGAATTTTACTGTCAGGAAACGTGGAAGACGTCACAGAGGTGGAGCATGGAGAGGTAAGTATTGCAAGTGCTGTCGCCCTTAGCAAGCAGGGGTGGCCGACTAGTGGGCGACAGCACTGGCACAGGGCCGCTCATAGCTCGCCGGTGCGTCTATGACGGCGAGAGGGCCCATCCACCATTATAGGCAAATGTTTGCACTATGAGGGTCCCTGTGCCAGTACCGTTGCACAAGAGTCACCCCCCACCTGCTCAGTGAACCTGCACTTGCCCGTGTGCACCAGGTGCTGATGCCGGACCAGTTGGGGGCTATTTTTATGTTTTGTAGTCCTGCCACGCTTGCAAGTGTGTGGCACATCAGGATTTAGGTTGCCACAGTGACCTTGACTCCCTCCAGGGGGGGAGTGATGTCATGCCTGAAATCAAGGAAGGATCCCTTTAACAGGTTACACAGCATATACCTTTCATACTCCAGACCAGAAGGGGGAGATCCAACACCTTATTTCAGGAGAGCTCCTCGAGAACATTCTTCCTGGGGGAGGAGTTAGTGAGTGTGGCTGGAGGGACACGAGAGGAGAGACGTGTGGATACAAATTGGTGAAAAGAGGGGATATAGAAAGCTCACCCCAAGGTTGGAGCACCGAAACCGGACCCACGGAGTCCGAGGCTGAGTGGGTAAACTAAAGTCCCAGCTGCAGAATCCAGAGGACAGTAGATAGCAGATTCTCTGCCCAAACTAATACTCTACTGCACAGCAGCAGCACACGTGAGCCGGAGACTCCATAAGTGAGTGATTTCTGAAGCAGGTTACACCTGTCTGCTATGAGAGTGAATTTATACCTACACAACAGACAGAGAGAGGAACTTGGATGGAGCTTCAAGCAGGCAGTGCCTCAGAAAATAGCGCTACAAAGGAGAACTCACATCCCACCTCAAGTAAGGGGATTCAAAATTGCTTTCAGGCGACTGACTCCAGCAGCATCTGTACTCTGTGCCCTGGACAATTTGTCAGCAAAAAATGTGAGTAAGGCTTTGGAAAGTGCATCTGACTGTGTCTCCTCAAGTCCTTCCTGCCAAACACACTCCACTGTGCCCAATCTTTCAGCACTATTACTTTCTATACCATCTCTCTGCCCTGGGACAAGCTTCACTTGTGGGAAGCTATTTCAACTCTGCTGCATCACAGCATCAGTCTTCGAGGATCTGCACAGCAGCGCTGGTCAGGTCACCTCTGACCAGATACCACAGTGCCGTCATGAACACCTTACTACAAACTCTCTCATCCACTGTACATATTCCCCTTTTATTCGCCCCCCAGGGCCAAGAACAGGGTCACTACCACTGTGACACATCCCCTGTAACACACCGGGCCTGTACCGAGTATCCCAGTGCCCTGGCTGCCGATCCAAGTGAACTGCATTCGTGTTCTCTACTATTGTATCCTCAGTGCGGTGGTTTGTTTATGGATCTTTTCGTTTGGCCTATAATAAAGGTCTTGTGAGTGTTGGCAATTCTCTTGCTCTGTTGATTGTGTGTATACACCATATTCTATGGTTTAACCTCTCAGCACCTGGTCTCTTGCACCAATTTTTCTGTACACTGAAGAAGGTCGTGCCTGACCGAAACGTTTGTGTACGGTGCATGTTTTTCATTAAACTATCATTACTATATTACCACTGGTGTGTGCCGAGATTATATTTACTGTCTTACGGATTGGGATCCTTCTCGGGCACCACCATCACTCACCAGCGGTTGTGCCAACGATTTACCTTCAATATACTGTGGCCTAGGCAGTACTGTCCCAACCCTGCTTTCACCTGTGGACACTGCATGCACCACATTCACCCAGGTCGCAGAAGGGACACTGGCCCTTAGCCTATTATATAACTTCTGTCATCAGATAGCAAGCCGGAGGCAGTGTCATCTCCAGGAGTCTCAGCTACTGAACATCAATTATCTTTGCCAAAAACGTGTCCATATAATAGCAAGGGAAAGAATAGCAGACGTTATACCACAGTTTCTGTCTTGGGACAATGATTGCAAGGTGTTGTCAGGAAGGAGAAAAGAGTAATACTACACCGTGAGACAACAGAGAAAGGAACATATTTAAAGGAATCATTGAAAGTTGCCTTCCCAATTTAACGGTGAGTTTGCTGAGCCCCTCACCTGGAGGACACTGTACCAAGCGTGCATGTGTGCACACCAGAACTCGGAGTAAAGCCTTTTAAACTGCCCCTGAATGTGTGATCTCAATTTGTTCCTGCGGCACACTGTACCCACTGCTACATCTAACAGCACCATTCATCCAACAATACATACTTCAGTCCTGAGGCAAGAAGATGTGCCTGTGGTGAGCTAGTCAAACTCTGTTGCATTACCACCAGTCTATGAGGATCTGCACTGCAGAGCCGTTCAGCTTTGACCAGAAACCACAGGTGGCGTAACCAACAGTGGAATACAAAATCTAATCCTCCCTTGTAAATAATTCCCCTTTTCATTGGACGGCCAGGGGAACAGACAGGGTCAGTGCTGGTGTGACACATCCCTTTAACACACCGGCAGGGTACAGAGTACCCAGTGACCTGGTGGGCGATCCACTTGCAGAAGCCTATAGATGTCCAGTTTTGGGCACGACATTTTAAAAAACACATCAACGAAATGGAGCAAGTTCAGAGAAGAGCGAACAGAATGTTGTCCAGTCTGCAAACCATGTCCTATGAGGAACAGTTACAGGATTTGTGAATGTTTAGTTTGCAAAAAAGAAGACTGAGAGGAGACTTAATAGCTGTCTACAAATATCTCATGGGCTGTCACATTGTAGAAGGATTATCTTTATGCTCATTTGGATAAGGAAAGACTAGAAGCAATGGGATGAAATTGAATGGGAGGAGACACAGATTAAATATTAAAAATAACTTTTTGACACTTAGAGTGATCAATGAGTGGAACATGCTGCCACGAGAGGTGGTGTCTTTGAGTTCTCCTTCAATGGAAGTCTTCAAACAGAGGCTGGACAGACATCTGTCTGGGATGATGTAGTGAATCCTGCTTTGAGCAGGTGTGTTGGACCAGATGACCCAGATGGCCCGGTCTAATACTGTGCAGAGACTTGCTGCTGCCTCTTCTGCTTCTGCTATTGTAGCCAGTACTGGTCAGCGGCGAGCAGATGTCTTTAGGACTAAGTCCTTTGTTGCTTCATCTAAGCATGCCCAGAGCAAGATCTCCCATTGGAGATCAGGGGTCACATGCTCAGATACAGCTGCCACTCCTATTGGTCCTTCAGGAAGGTCCTGTGGCTGTTGATGTTCTGAAGCAGCTTCCCATTGGTCCTTCCTGGAAGGTCTTTTTCTCGTGGCTGCTATAAAAGGCTGTCCTTACCGCACGGCCGTGCGCTAGTATCAAATCTGTTACGTGCTTGCGCCAGTGTGGTCATGTATGCATGTGGTTAGGTCTGGCTGAAATAAGCCCTAGAATACCGGCACCTCCGGTGAGGAGATTGTATGCACGTGTTCAGGGCTCGGCTGAAAACACCATTAGCATACCGGCTACTCTGGTGAGGAGATTACTGCTTGGGTTCTGTTTGCATGACCACAGACTGCAATCCACTTAGCAGTCATCTGTGTTCCCTGTGAGTCTAACAGGACACAGTCTTTGTTACAGCGGCTCTGTGAATTAACAGAGTCTGCTTATATCGCCATATAGTGCTACGGCGTTTACATCTGCGACTCTGCGGGATAACAGAGTTCGCTCATACTGCCTATTTACGTCATCTTACTTGCAGCAGGCTCTGCCTGCACGGTGGTCCCCGGGCTGCGAATGCACCTCTCCTTAATATCTATTATGTGCGTTCCGCAGGCCTTTAACACTCAGAGGCCCAGTTTGGCTAACACCCAAATTGAAAAGCTGTAAAGTTTATTGTATCAGTAGAATGCAGCTGTATACATTGTTGATGGAATTGTTCTTCTCCGTATCTATTTAGGGAGAAACACAGTTAGCCAGAGGCCTAGTCTGGCTAACCCCAATGCTGCAAAGCAGGAAAGTCAATAGTAGAACTACAGTGCAGCTGTAGATATTGCTGCGTGAATTGTTCAGCTCCGTATCTATTTACGGAGAAAAACTGATAGCCAGAGGCCCAGTCTGGCTATCACCCAATTCTGCAAAGCAGGAAAGTGAACTGTTATGTTATGGTAGCTGAGGAGAGCAGGCAAAAACGGCAATACACCAGAGAGGTTGGAATCTACTGGATTGTAGTACCCTGACTAACCACCACAACTAAAGGCAGCCGTGGAGCGTTCCTACGTTGGTCCTAGACGCCTCGTCACAGCCTGAGAGGTTAACTACACCTAAAGATAGAAAGAGGAAAGCTATCTGCCCCGGAGCAGATCCCCAAAGAACATAGGAAGCCCCCAAACATGTAATGGCGGTTAGACAAGAGGAATTACAGACACAGACAGAAACTAGTATGAGCAAACGCTGGGGCCCAATCTGCCTAGACAGAAAAGGATAGGAAGGATACTTACTGCAATCCAAAAAACCCTAAAAAAAGCCAACGCTACTAATTGCAAAAACACCTGAGATCACACGACCTCTACCACCTAAATTAGTTCTCTGGTGTAACAAAACTCAGCCGCAGCCACTGAAAAAACTGGAAAAGGCAAATGAACAAACAACAGTGGCTCCAGTGGAACAGAGAGGAGCCCAAGCCCCCCTGGGGAGGGGAACCTGGCCAACCTCACAGAAATGCAGAGAAATATGCAAATGGCAAGCACAAAAACAAAAAACAGAAAATATCTTATCTGAGAGCAGGAGAAGAGGCAAGACTCAGCAAGCTTCCAAGTGAACCAGGAAACAATGTTAAGACAAGAACAATTGATCACCGGCAACCATGATGGGGGAAACCTCCCTTATATCCAGCCAATCCGTGATTCCTGATTGCCAATCCTCACTGAATGGTTCAGTACTGTTTGTAACCACCAGAGGGAGCTTCTGCTCAGAATTCATTTCTAAAACATTCATAACAGTGAACTGTATAACTATTGTCCAGCTGTAGATATTGCTGTGTGAACTGTTCCGCTCCGTATCTACTTACGGAGAAAAACTGGTAGCCAGATGCCCAGTCTAGCTACCACCCAATTCTTCAAAGCAGGAAAGTGAACTATAGAACTACAGTCCAGCTGTAGATAATTGTTGTGTGAATTGTCCTGCTCCGTATCATTTTCCGCAGGAACACCCATACTCAGAGGCCCAGTTTGGCTAACACCCAAATTGAAAAGCAGGAAAGTTTACTCTATTAGTAGAATGCAGCTGTATACATTGTTGGTGGAATTGTTCTTCTCTGTATCTATTTATGGAGAAACACAGTTAGCCAGAGGCCCAGTCTGTCTAACACCCAATGCTGCAAAGCAGGAAAGTCAACGGAAGGACTACATTTCAGCTGTAAATATTGATGTGTGAATTGTTCAGCTCCGTATCTATTTACGGAGAAAAATTGATAGCCAGAGGCCCAGTCTGGCTATCACCCAATTCTGCAAAGCAGGAAAGTTAACTGTATAACTTTTGTCCAGCTGAAGATATTGCTGTGTGAATTGTTCCACTCCGTATCTATTTACGGAGAAAAACTGGTAGCCAGAGGCCCAGTCTGGCTACCACCCAATTCTGCAAAGCAGGAAAGTGACCTGTAGAACTACAATCCAGCTGTAAATAATTGTTGTGTGAATTGTTCTGCTCCGTATCTATTTCTGCACGAACACCCATACTCAGAGGCCCAGTTTGGCTAACACTAGTGTTGAGCGATACTGCCCGATATCCCGAAATATCGGATCGGATTGGATTGGCCCGATACTCAAAAAGTATCGGGTATCGCCGATCCGATACCGGAAACCCAATGCAAGTCAATGGGACAGAAATATCGGAACTAAAAAAATCTCTTTCTTTCCTTGTAAACACTAGATATACACACATAGAATACATATATATATATATATATATATATATATATATATATATATATATATTGTCATTGTGACATATATATACATATTTTTATAGTTCATACACTTCTACATAGTAAAATAGCCTCTGATTCAATTGCTGGGCAATGCTCAAGGAACCGGTTTTGTGAATTAGAACCACGACATGAAATGACACCATTCCCAAAACCAGGGGAGGAGTCCCGAGGAGATAATTTGCATATTCCCAGTGCCTTCTGGGATAAGTGAAGAGTCTCTGCGAGCTCAAGGAACACTGGATTTTGGCTGTTGCAGCTGAAAGGAGGATATCAGTAAACCAGGGGAGGAGTCCCGAGGAGATAATTTGCATATTCCCAGTGCCTTCTGGGATAAGTGAAGAGTCTCCGCGAGCTCAAGGAACACTGGATTTTGGCTGTTGCAGCTGAAAGGAGGACATCAGTAAACCATGGGAGGAGTCCCGAGGAGATAATTTGCATATTCCCAGTGCCTTCTGGGATAAGTGAAGAGTCTCCGCGAGCTCAAGGAACACTGGATTTTGGCTGTTGCAGCTGAAAGGAGGACATCAGTAAAACCGCGCGCCGCTTTTGGCTTATATTTCACCGCTTGATTATCTCTTGAACATTAAGAACATGGAAGAGGCTAGGAGCCATGTGGTGAGCTGCATTTCTTGTTACATGTTCATAGACTTACCAGTGGAAAAGCCAAACTTCACATGCCAGAAATGCAAGCTTGTGTCCCTGTTGGAGGAAAAGTTGCAAAATCTGGAAGAGAGGTTATCTACATTGAAGACCATTAAGGAAGGTGAAGAGTTCTTAGACAGAGCAGAATTATCTCTTCATGGTACAGAAAGAGAAGAAATTCGAAGTGCAACTGAAGAAACAGAGGAATGGAAGCATGTGACCCAGAGAAGCAGGAGGATCAGGAGGCAGTCAGCACCAATTCTGCTCAGGAACCAATACCAGGCTCTTACACAGGAGAACGATGAAGAAATACATCAGGATAAGACTTTGCCCACAAACAACCTTGTACGCCCTCAGAGTCCTCCTGAATGGAGAAAGAAAACTGTTGTGAAGAAGAAACGGAGAGTTGTTGTCATGGGCGATTCCCTGTTGAGAGGAACAGAGGCCGCTATCTGCAAACCGGATATAACCTCAAGAGAAATGTGCTGTCTTCCAGGTGCAAAAATTAAAGATGTGTCTGACAGGATATCAGGACTCTTCAGACCTAAAGATGACTACCCATTCCTGCTAATACATGTGGGGACAAATGACACCGCTAGAAACGACCTGGAAACCATCTGCAGTGACTTTGAAAACTTAGGTAAGAAAGTGAAAGAACTGGGAGCGCAGGTGGTCTTCTCTTCCATCCTCCCAGTGGATGGCCATGGAACAAGGAGGTGGAATAAGATTCTGCAGGTGAACAACTGGCTACGTCGATGGTGCCGTCAGCAAGGATTTGGATTTCTGGATCACGGAGTGAATTACCTATACGATGGACTACTTGCTAGAGATGGGGTGCACCTTACGAAGACTGGAAAACATGTATTTGGAAGTCGCCTTGCTACACTCATCAGGAGAGCTTTAAACTAGAACAATGTGGGAAGGGAAGCAAAACGCCAGCAAAAGCCATACACTTGACAAATACTATTGAGATTTCTGCTATTAGAAGTGAAGGGGAAGAACAAAGACAAAAAAATTTACATAATAAAAATATTGAAGGAAGAGAAACCAATCACAAACTAAAGTGTTTCTATACGAATGCACAAAGCATGGGCAACAAACAAGGAGAACTGGAGCTACTAACGCAGGAGAAGAAATATGATGTCATTGGAATCACTGAGACTTGGTGGGACGATACACATGATTGGAATACAAGG
>JARQOD010000002.1:158339090-158380367 GCA_033576555.1 Oophaga sylvatica | reverse complement strand
CCCTTATCACCCCCTTAGTTAGGGAAAAATAATAAACTTAAAAAAATGTATTTATTTCCATTTTCCCGTTAGGGTTAGGATTGGGGCTAAAGTTAGTGTTAGGGTTGGGGCTAAAGTTAGAATTAGGGTTAGGGTTGGGATTGGGTTAGGGTTGGGATTAGGGTTTAGGGGTGTTTAGGTTAGGGTTATGATTAGGGTTATGGGTGTGTTGGGGTTAGGTTGGAGATAGATTGGGGGGTTTCCACTGTTTAGGCACATCAGGGGGCTCTCCAAATGTGACATGGCGTCTGACTCAATTCCAGCCAATTCTGCGTTGAAAAAGTAAAGCCGTTCTCCTTCCCTCCTGACCCTGCGAATGCGCGCAAACGTATTTTACCCTCACAATGGGGTATCAGTGTACTCAGGACAAATTGCAAAATAACTCTTGGGGTCTAATTTCTTCTGTTACCCTTGGGAAAAAAAATTGGGGTGAAAATATCATTTTTGCGGAAAAAAAATTAATGATTTTTTTATTTTTTATGGCTCTACGTTTATAAACTTCTGTGAAGCACTTGGGGGTTCAAAGTTCTCACCCACATATATAGATAAGTTCCTTGGGTGGTCTAGTTTCCAAAAATTGGGTCATTTGTGGGGGGTTTCCAATATTTAGGCAATCAGGGGCTCTCCAAACGCGACATGACGCCCCCAGACCATTCCATCAAAGTCTGCATCCAAAACGTTACTACTTCCCTTCCGAGCCCCAACGTGTGCCTACGCAGTAGTTTTCTCCCACAATATGGGGTATCAGCGTACACAGGTCAAATTGGACAACAACTTTTGGGGTCCCAATTTCATCTGTTACCCTTGTGAAAATAAAATATAGGGGGTGAAAAAATCATTTCTGTAAAAAAAAATGATTTTTTTGTTTTTACGGCTGTACGTTATAAACTTCTGTGAAGCACTTGGGGGTTCTAGCGCTCACCACACATCTAGATAAGTCCTTGTGGGGTCTATTTTGCAAATTGGGGTCACTAGTGGGGGGGTTCCACTGTTTAGGCACATCAGGGGTTCTCCAAATGTGACATGACGCCTGCAGGACCATTCCATCAAACTCTGCAATCCAAAAGTCACTACTTCCCATCCGAGCCCCGACGTGTGCCATTACTGTAGTTTTCTCCACATAAACGGTATCAGCATACTCAGGACAAATTGTACACCTTTTGGCGTCCAATTTCTCCTATTACCCTTGGGAAAATAAAAAGTTGGGGACTAAAAGATCATGTTTGTGGAAAAAATATGATTTTTTTATTTTCATGCTCGGGCGTTATAAAACTTTAGTGAAACACCTGGGGGTTCAAAGTTCTCACCACACATCTAGATAAGTTCCTTGAGGGGTTTAGTTTCCAAAATGGTGTCATTTGTGGGGGGTTTCCATGTTTAGTCACATCAAGGGCTCTCCCAAACAAGACATGGTGACCAGCCTACTCTGCTTTGAAACAGTCAAACGGCGCTCCCTCCCTTCCGAGCTTGCCATGCACCCAAACAGTGGTTTACCCCCACACATGGGGTATCAGCGTAATCAGGACAAATTGCACAATAACTTTTGGGCTCTTGTTACCCTTGGGAAAATAAAAATTGGGGTGAAAGATCATTTTTGTGGAAAAAAAATATGATTTTTTAATTTCACGGCTCTACGTTATAAACTTCTGTGAAGCACTTGGGGGTTCAAATTGCTCACCACAGATCTAGATAAGTTCCTTAGGGGGTCTTTTTTCCAAAATGGGGTCACTTGTGAGGGGTTTCCACTGTTTGGGCTCATCGAGGGCTATCCAAATGCAACATGTCGTCCAATCTCAATTCCAGCCAATTTTGTTTGGAAAAAGTCAAATGGCGCTCCTTTCATTCCGAGCTCTGCCGTGCGCCCAACAGTGGTTCCCCCCAACATATGGGGTATTGGCGTACTCAGGGCAAATTGGGAAAACAACTTTTGTGGTCCAATTCTCCTGTTACCCTTGGAAAAAATAAAAAATTTGGTGACTAAAAGATATTTTTGTTGAGAAAAAAATAGGATTTTTTATTTTCATGCCCCGGCATTATAAACTTGTGTGAAGTATTTGGGGGTTCAAAGTGCTCACCACGATCTAGATAGTTCCATAGGGGGTCTAGTTTTCAAAATGGGGTCACTTGTGGGGGTTTTCACTGTTTAGGCACATCTGGGGCACTGCAAACAGAACATGACCCCATCAACGTCTGCATTCCAAAACGTTATTACTTCCTTTCCAAGCCCTGACGTGTGCCCAAACAGTTTCTGCCCCCACATATTGGGTATCAGCGTACTCAGGAAAAATTGGACAACTTTTGGGGTCCAATTTTCTTGGGAAAATCAAAAATTGGGGAATAAAAAATCATTTTTGTGGAAAATTGTTTTTTTTTTTTTCACACCCAGGCATTTAAACTTTTGTGAAACACTTGGGGTTCAAAGTGCTCACAACAGATCTAGATAAGTTCCATAGGGGGTCTAGTTTCCAAATGGTGTCACTTGTGGGGGGTTTCCACTGTTTAGGCGCAATCAGGGACTCTCCAAAGCGACATGGCATCCAATCTCAATGCCAGCCAATTTTGGTTTGAAAAAGTCAAACGGCGCTCCTTCCCTTCCGAGACTGGCGTGCCCCCAACAGTGGTTTTCCCAAACATATGGGGTATTGGCGTACTCAGGAGAAATTGCACAACAACTTTATCTGTCCATTTTTCTCCTTTTACCGTTGTGAAAGTAAAAAAAGTTTGTAAAAGATAATTTTTGTGACTAAAAAGTTAAATATTAATTTTTTCCTTCCATGTTGCTTCAGCTCCTGTGAAGCACCTGAAGGGTTAATAAACTTATTGAATGTTGTTTTGAGTACCTTGAGGGGTGCAGTTTTTAGAATTGTGTCACTTTTGGGTATTTTCTGCCTTATAGACCCCTCAAAGTGACTTCAAATGTGAGGTGGTCCCTAAAAAAATGGCTTTGTAAATTTTGTTGCAAAAATGAGAAATCGCTGGTCAATTTTTAACCCTTATAATTTTCCTATCAAAAAAAATTTTGGTTCCAAAATTGTGCTGATGTAAAGTAGACATATGGGAAATGTTATTTATTAACTATTTTGAGTGACATATTTCTCTGTTTTAAGGGAATAAAAATTCAAAGTTTTGAAAATCGCAACATTTTCAAAATTTTCGCCATATTTGCATTTTTTCAAAAAATAAACGCAAGTTACATCGAAGAAATGTTACCACTATCGTGAAGCACAATATGTCACAAGAAAACAATCTCAGAATCCGAAGATCCATTGAAGCGTTCCAGAGTTATAACCTCATAAAGAGACAGTGTTCAGAATTGTAAAAATTGGCCGGTCTTAACGTGCCAAACCACCCTTGGGGGTTTAAGGGGTTAAAACGTTTAATCAAATAGCGACAAAGTGGCAGAGGTCTTCCATGCTCTTCGAAATATTGCTGTACACCATACAATTTTTTTTTTTTAATATGTATAATTTATCTCAGTCAATGTTTTAGGACAATAGACTAAGTTAAAGTGCCATCTTGAAAGCAATGCCATCTAAAACATTTTTGGTAGGTGTTATGCGTGGTACTTGACTGTGGATATGTACAATATTACAATACATAGTTGGGCTGACCTTGCAAAGTACATACATAATGTGGGGAATTCTGTCAGTAATGCTTACTGTACAAATAAAGTTAACTGCTATTACATAAAGCCCCTGGTTCTTTTGGCAAACATTGTGTGGGATGAGCAAACCAAAGTGGGTGTTCCATGAGTCTGAAGTCAGTAATTATATGTATCAGCAGAAAGTACAGGGCTACTGCTATGTACCTACATAGAACTAATGTGATGAAATTTGGTATGACCACAGAGTAATAGTTAAGAAGAAACTCTATATATTGAGATGAGAATAGTCCATTGTCTACAAAATCTGAAGTGAACAGAGCTCTATGAATATGATCAATCTATTTCTCAAAGAACCGCTAACATAGCCATACACATTACACTACTGTCTGCTGAACCTATGATTTCAATGGGACTGGCCAGCTATTTACTGTGTATGAGCTGTTGTGCTGACCCTTTTTTTTGCCAGAACAGCAGACAAGAAGATATCAGACATTTTACGTTTTGGCAAAACTGAAAGTTTTAATCGATTTAAACTAGCGTACTTCAATATGAGAGAAATAGCTGCTGTCTGAATTAGGGGGTGAACTCCTCGGAGCATCGAGAGGAGCCCAAAAATATTTGGGTACAGTGTGAAATTCGTTGGCCCCATCATGATCCCCTTCAGGGATAAATAGGGCCCATCATTATCCCCTTCATGAAGAAATATGCCCATCATAATCCACTTCATGCAGAAATATGCCCCATCATGATCCCCTTCATGCAGAAATATGGCCCATCATGATCCACTTCATGCAGAGATATGGCCCATCATGATCCCCTTCATGCAGAAATATGCCACATCATGATCCCCTTCATGCACAAATATGGCCCATCATGATCCACTTCATTCAGAAATATGCCCCATCATGATCCCCTTCATGCAGAAATATGCCCCATCATGATCCCCTTCATGTACAAATATGCCCCATCATGATCCCCTTCATGAAGAAATATGGCCATCATGATCCACTTCATGCAGAAATATGGCCCATCATGATCCCCTTCATGCAGAAATATGCCCCATCATGATCCCCTTCATGCAGAAATATGCCCTATCATGAACCCCTTCATGTACAAATATGCCCCATCATGATCCCATTCAAGTAAGGGGCGGATAAAAGCGCAGATAATAGGATCCCCCCATGACTGTGATTGGGGCATCCTATGACCTTTGGGCTTTAGAGGTATTGATTGGGTAGGGGATTTTGGAGGAGGTGAAAGGGGAGGGGGCATTGCTGAGGGGGGAAAAATGGCGGGAAAAAAGTCATTGTGGGCTGGAAGACGAAGCGTGCAGACAGACACAGCAGAGTCTGCAATTTTGCAGCCACTCCCATCCTCTCACCTTATGGAGTCTGTGGAAAATCTTATGGAGCGCCTGCAGAAGGTCGTGCAGTCCAGGAGAGGGGGATGGCTCGAAGGCCAGCTTTCTTCCCTTATGAGTGCTGCAGGTACCCGGAACGCAGAAAGCAAGGGCAGGAGAACCAGGACCACAGAGAGGCTGTCACCGGAGCTGTCATCGCGCTGCTGGCGCATGCTCCGGAGCCCCTCCAGGGACCCTGCGGAGGCTGGAAGCAGCGGTGCTACCTTGCCTGCTCACACTTTGAAACCTGGTGCTGCAGTGCTTCTTAACTAATTATCCGGAGTTAACAGCCCTGCTCCATAAAGTGTGAAGACTGTGCTCGCACATCCGTTGCTCCCCGTAGACTCCAGTCGTATGCAGAGGTTGCAGTGATCGCTCCACCTCCCCAAACACCGCCTAATCATAGATGTTGCAACAAGCTGGAACACACACCATGCACATGGTTGAGAGGCTGTGCGAACAGAGGCAGGCTGTAATGCATTATGGGAGGATACAAGGGCAGGCAGTTTGGGGACAGACATGGAGTTGTCAGGTGTGCAGTGGTCAAAGCTGAAAGAACCTCTGTAAAGTCAGTGTTTTGAGTAATGCACACGGCTGGTAAGAGCAGACGACATCATAAGCATGAGCATCCCACTTATGCGTTTGCTCATGAAAACTTTGAAGCACATTAAGGATCAGGCGTCTGCAGCGGAGGAGGAAGAGGAAGAGGGAAGAGTTGATGACAGTCAGTCATTGTCTGCTCAGGGAACTCTCCTAGACGAGGTGGAGGAAGAAGAGGAAGAGGAGGAGGAGGATGAGGGGATGATTATTTTGGGGAGGAGGATGCTACTCAGGGGGCAGGAGAAAATGTTGGCTTGCCTAGGTCAGGTACAGGGTTTGTGCATGACTGGAGGGATGTGGATTTGGCAGAAAGTGCTCCTCCACCCACCACTGGCAGTGCATCATTGACACCTGGAACATTGGCCCACATGATTATGTCTTGCGGATCGTAAAAAGGGACCCTCGCATTGCCAAAATTATGAAGGATGACAACTACTGGTTGGCCAGCATCCTCGATCACGCTATAAAGGCAAAATACAGAACATCATGCCACAGGAGAACCTAGAGCTAATATTGGCAAACAAACAGGCAACTCTGGTAAATCGTTTGTTAGAGGCATTCCCAGCACACAGCAGCGGTGCAGGTTCTACAACGAGCCGTATGGGCCAAATGGAAGAGGTGTTCATGGTGCACACAGCTGAAGTGGCATTGGAGACAAGGGCTTTCATGACCATGTTGTGGCAGATTTCTCGAGTTCCGCTCACACGACTGTTACTACTGAATCAATTGCAACAGACAGGAGACAGCATTTGTCAACTATGGTTCAAAATTACTTCTCCTTATCGATGTTCTCCCTCACAGGTCATTCCTCTTTTACTACTGGGCCTGTAAACTGGACATCTGGCCTGAATTGGCACAATATGCCTTGCAGGAAAGCTCGCTTGCCCTGCTGGTAGTGTGCTATCAGAAAGAGTCTTCAGTGCTGATGGATCAATCCTGACAGAAAGAAGGACCCGTATGTCGAACCAAAATGTTGATGATCTAACCTTCATTAAAATGAACCATGCATGGGTTTCAACGGATTTGACCCTCCTTCCCCTGATGACCCATAGGTTGCCAGCAAAATGGCTCGCTTTGTCTTCCTCTTCCTCGGACTTCTCCAATCCCTCCATTTGCAGCTGCTGAACATCCAGCCTACACCTCAACATATGCTATTTTTTTCACCTCCATAACTGGGCTGTCCCTATCACCCTTGGCCGGAGTCAACACCTGGCGCACCCGGGCAAGTGCTGGTTTCCTGAGCAGGTGGGGTAACCGACTCGTGGGCGACGGCACTGGCACAGTGCCCCTCATAGTACGCGAAAGTGTCTCTGACGGTGGGGGGGCCCACTCGCCTTCAGACACACCGTCATACTATGAGGGCCTGTGCCAGTGACATCGCCCACGAGTGGGCCCCCCTGCTTGCTCAGGGCCACAGCACTTGCAATAATTACCTCTCCCTGCTCCACGCTGTGACGTCATTCCGCTTTTCCTGACGGTGACATTCAGGTCAGAGAGCACGATGACGTCTCGTCTGTATGTCCTCTGCCTAAACAGTCCAAGTGCAGAGAGTTGGAATATGGCGATGCTAAGGAGTCCAGAGTAGAGCAGTGCCCAGCGAGGAGAGGTATTTCATTTTTTTAATGTTGGATCAATATATGGGGAGCATTATACACTGGAAAATGATATATGGGGCTCATCATACACTGGAGCATCATCCATGAGGCCCATCATAAACTGGAGCATTCCAAATAGGGAATATCAGACACTGTAGCAGCATTTATGGGACCCATTATAGACTGGAGCTATATAATTGTGGCACATTACATAGAGCATTATATTGGCCCATCATACACTGGAGCATCATGCATGGGGCCCATCTTATACTGGAGAATTCTAAATGGGGCAGATCAGAAACTTGAGCAGCATCTATGGGGCCCATTATACTCTGGAGCATTATAAATGGGGCCCATTATATATGGAGCATTATTTTGGCCCATAAGACACTGGAGCATCATCCACGGGGCCCATCATATACTGGAGCATTCTAAATGGGGGACATCAAACACTGGAGCTGCATTTACGGGGCCCATTATACACTGGAGCATTATAAATGGGGCACATAATATATGGAGCATTATTTTGGTCCATAAGACACTGGAGTATAATCCATGGGGCCCATCATATACTTGAGCATTCTAAATGGGGCAGATCAGACACTGGAGTAGCATCTATGGGGCCCATTATACTCTGGAGCATTATAAATGGGGCCCATTATATATTGGAGCATTATATTGGCCCTGGAGCATTATCCATGGGGCCCATCATATACTGGAGCATCATATGGGGTTCATTATTTATGGGGCATCATATAGGGTATGGAGCATCATATGGAGCACATATGGGGCCTATTCTGTATGGAGCATTATATGGAGCCATGCTGTATGGAGCAAAATATGAGGCCCATCATTATACTGTATGGAGCTTTATATGCGACTCATTATACTGTATGGAGCAATATGTGGGGCTCATTCTACTCTATGGGGACCGTCCTATACTGTATGGCACATTACATGGGGACCATGATATACTGGAGCATTATGTGGAGCTCATCATATATTGTATGGAACATTATATGGGACCAATTATGTATGGAGCAATATATGGGGCTCATTATTCTGTATGGCGCAATATGTGGTGGCCATAATACTGTATGGAGGAATATACTGTCCGGTTTTTGAGCTATTGTAGATTTTAAAATAGATAACAGTCATGTCATGTAAGAAGTGAAGTTTTTGTCATTATACTATACCTATATTTCTGTGCCGTATCGGAGCATCATGAATTGTGGTATGTGTTAAAGGGGCGCACTGACACTCTTTGGCCCAGGGCACACGAAAACCTGGAGCCAGCCCTACCTCCCCACAACTTTAGCCAAATAATCCCCAGTATTCAATGCGTAACTATTATTATAAAGTAAATGAAGGTTGCCAAGCTTAAGTAAAAAGTATTGATGTCGTTGGCATTGAAATTGGCACTGTAGGTGTTTACTGTCCTCCACTCTGTTAAATGTTGCAGAACGCACCAAATAAATATAAATAGAAGGTGCGTTCGCAGCCCGGGGTCCACCGTGCAGGCAAAACTTGCTGCTAGTAAGATGGCGCTGTAGGTGGTATTAGCAAACTCTGTTATCCCGCAGAGTCGCAGATATGGTCGCCGTAGCACTATATGGCTAAGTGGGCAAACTCTGTTACTCCACAGAGCCGCTAAATAAAAGAATGTGGTGCTATTGACGATATTAGAGAACTCTGTTGCTCCACAGAGTCGCAACCTAAACGCTGACTAATAGCAATGTCTGCATGCCGCCATCGGGTTAAGTCAGGACTGCGCAGATTCAACATAAAGTAGTTAGCAATGCACACAGCGAACTCCTCACCAGAGAAGCCGGTATACTAGGGGCTTATTTCAGCCAGAGCCCTGAACCCATACACAAAACTCCTCACCGAAGGTGCCGGAATTCTAGGGGCTTATTTCAGCCAGGTCCCTAAACACATGCATAACCTCACTGGCACAAGCACGTAACAAATCTGATACTAGCGCACAGACCATGCGGTTATGCCACCTTTTTAAAGTAGCCACGAGCACGAGACCTTCCAGAAAGGACCAATAGTAAGCTGCTTCAGAACACCAACAGCTTCAGGACTTTCCTGGAGGACCAATAGGAGTTGCAGCTGTATCCCAGCATGTAACTCCTGATCTCCAATGGAAGATCTTGCCCTGGGCATGCTCAGATGGAGAAACAGAGGACTTAATCCCAAATATGCCTGCATTAACACTGGTTACAACAGAGGATCCAGGAGTGGCAGCAGCAAGTCTCTGCACAGTACTATACCAGGCGAGATGCTGGACCGACGTCTCTGCTGAGCAGGTTCCACTGCGGCCGGAGATGGATGGGGGACCGCAGTGGTACTGGTTCGAGATTCCCCTTGTGTAGCAGTGGGAACTCGATCCCTAACATTACCCCACCTCC
The DNA here is from genome assembly GCA_033576555.1 of Oophaga sylvatica. Lineage (NCBI taxonomy): Eukaryota > Metazoa > Chordata > Amphibia > Anura > Dendrobatidae > Oophaga > Oophaga sylvatica. The sequence goes on along the minus strand of JARQOD010000002.1, from coordinate 158,370,716 downwards.
TAGGGCCCCCCTTCTTTGGGTCTCGCTGTGCTCAAAGGCAGCGATGAGCTGCGGAGCGTGAATGTGCTTGGCAGGCTCCCAGGACCTATCCTCAGGCCCATAACCCCTCCAATCCACCAAATAACATTTTTGCCCGTACCACCTTACACCCTACGATGGCATTCACTTCATGATCGTCGGTAGATGAACCGACGTCCCGGCAGATGATTCGGGAAACCAGGAGATGGCCACAGGTTTCAAAAGGGACACGTGAAAGGTATCAGCGATATCAAGACAAGATGGAAAGGCAAGGCGGTAGACTACAGGGTTTACCTGCTCAAGGATCTTAAAGGGGCCCAAATAGCGAGATGCCAACTTGGTAGATTCTACTCGCAGCCTGATGTTCCGGGCAGAGAGTTACACTAAGTCGCCCTCGGCAAATGTCGGAGTAGGGTGCCGATGAACAACGGCTGAAGACTTCATCCTCTCCTTGGAGGCCTGAATGGCATCCTGGGTTCGGTTCCAAATGTCCCGTGCCTCCACAGCCCAGTGTACCACCATGGAGTCGGTGGACGACACGGGCATGGGCACCGAGACCCACGGATGCTGACCGTAGTTCAAGAGGAATGGAGTCTGTCCGGTGGAGTCAGCCAAAGCATTATTGAGAGCAAAGTCAGCCCATGGTAGCAAAGATGCCCAGTCATCCTGCTTGACAGAGCAAAATGTCGCATATATGTGACCAAGGTCTGGTTGGCCCTCTCTACCAACCCATTCGTCTCGGGATGGTACGCAGAGGAGAGATTTAACTCAATGCTGAGCAGCCGACACAGCTCTCTGCAGAACCGAGACGCAAGCTGGGGACCTCGATCACTAACGACTTTGTCTGACATACCGTGTAGGCGGAAAATATGCCTGATAAATAATGCTGCCAAGGCCCGGGCAGACGGTAACTGTGGTAACGGCACCAAATGCACCATTTGGGAAAAGTGGTCGGTTATCACCCAGATGATGGTGCAGCCCCGAGACTTGGGTAAGCCCACCACAAAATCCATTCCGACCATCTCCCAAGGCCTGTCTGCCACCGGCAGAGGAAAAAGTAGCCCAGCTGGCCGTTGTCGAGGGGACTTATTCTTGGCGCAGGACTCGCACGCCTGAACATATTCCCTGACGTCACGGACCATATGTGGCCACTAGTGTTGAGCATTCCGATACTGCAAATATCGGGTATCGGCCGATATTGGCTGTATCGTAATTCCGATTTCGAGTTCCGATATTTTCGTCATATCGGATACCGGAATCGGGATTGTCACTGTCACTGTCAGTGTCCGTCGGTCAGGTCTGTCAGGAGTCAGCGGCACTTACCCGGCAGAAGATCTCCGGTGGTCACATCCCGGACTGCTTCATGGCTGCCATCCTCTTCTCCCTGGCGGTCACATGCAGTTTCTCGCGATAACTGCAGTGACTGCTGGGTAATCGCGGCCGTAAAGCAGTCCGATGACGTCACCGCCGGGGAAGCTGGTAAGCAGCTGTGCTGCGCCGGGATGTCAGGCTCTGCCTGTCATTCCGATGTAGCAGAGCTGGATCGTCGTGGGACTGTCGTTACTATGGACTGCGTCGGACAGGTGGTATACTGTTGGTTTTTTTTTTTTATTTTTTTACAGGAGATCGATGGCGTCGCAGGAATGAGAGTAATAAAAGAAATGAAAACTGTGTTGTCTCTTTTATTTCATTAAAAGACTTTTTTCTTGCTGTGTCTTTTTTTAAACATTTAAAAACTTTGGGATTAATAATGGATCGGTGTCTTATTGACGCCTCTCCATTATTAACTGGGCTTATTGTCACCGTGCAATCAACGGTGACATTAACCCCTTATTACCCCACTTGCCACCGCTACAGGGCAGTGGGAAGAGCCGGGTAAAGTGCCACAATTGGCACATCTTTTGATGCGCCAAATGTGGGGCTGCTGTAGCCTGGTATTATTAGGCTGTTGAGGGCCAAAATCCATGGGCCTTGACAGTCTTTTAATACCAGGCGCAGCAGTCTGCATTTTACTTGGCTGGTTAACAAAAATAGGGGGACCCTTACGCCATTTTTTTTTCGAGGGGATCCCCTATTTTTGTTAACCAGCCAAGCTAAGCAGACTGCTGTGGCCTGGTATTATCAGGCTGGCAAGGTCCATGGATATTGGATCCTTACCAGCCTGAAAAACCAGGCCTCAGCGGTCTGCTTCATCTGGCTGGTTAACAAAAATAGGGGGACCCCACGCCAATTTTTTTCGAGGGGATCCCCTATTTTTGTTAATCAGCCAAGATATGCAGACTGCTGTGGCCTGGTATTATCAGGCTGGCAAGATCCATGGATCTTGGCTCCTTAACAGCCTGAAAATCCAGGCCTCAGCGGTCTGCTTCATCTGGCTGGTTAACAAAAATAGGGGGGACCCCACGCCAATTTTTTTCGAGGGGATCCCCTATTTTTGTTAATCAGCCAAGATATGCAGACTGCTGTGGCCTGGTATTATCAGGCTGGCAAGGTCCATGGATCTTGGCTCCTTAACAGCCTGAAAATCCAGGCCTCAGCGGTCTGCTTCATCTGGCTGGTTAACAAAAATAGGGGGGACGCCACGCCATTTTTTTTTCGAAGGGAACCCCTATTTTTGTTAATCAGTTCCCTCTGACGTCACTGATTGTGTCCCTGGCTGACCTGAAGTGAAAGTGGAAAGCAATCAATTAAGCTTTCCACTTAAGGGCCCGTCTCACATAGCGATATCGCTACAGAGATCGCTGCTGAGTCACTAGTTTTGTGACGCAGCAGCGAGCTCACCAGCGATATCGCTGTGTGTGACATTCAGCGACGATCAGCCCCCCTGCCGGGTATCGCTGATTGTCGCTGAAATGTCAGGACCTTTTTTTGATCGCTGGTTTCCCGCTGACAGGCACGCATCGCTGCGTGTGACAGGCGGGAGACCAGCGATCCGCTGGTAACCAAGGTACACAGCGGGTTTCCAGGCGCGGGGCTGTGCCTAGAAACCCGCTGTGTACCTTGGATACCAGCGCCCTGATGCAGGGAGCTGGTATCCAAGGTACACAGCGGGTTTCCAAGCGCTGCACGGTGCCTGGAAATCCGCTGTGTACCTTGGATACCAGCTCCCCTGCATCAGGGCGCTGGTATCCAAGGTACACAGCGGGTTTCTAGGCACAGCCCCGCGCCTGGAAACCCGCTGTGTACCTTGGTTACCAGCGGATCGCTGGTCTCCCGCCTGTCACACGCAGCGATGCGTGCCTGTCAGCGGGAAACCAGCGATCAAAAAAAGGTCCTGACATTTCAGCGACGATCAGCGATACCCGGCAGGGGGGCTGATCGTCGCTGAATGTCACACACAGCTGGTGAGCTCGCTGCTGCGTCACAAAACTAGTGACTCAGCAGCGATCACGGTAGCGATATCGCTATGTGAGACGGGCCCTTAAGCGATGTTACTCGCAGTGTCGCTGTCCCAGATCGCTGCCTGAGCTGCCTGTTTGGCAGCTCAGCAGCGATCATGTAGCGATACACCAGCGATCCTGACAAGTGCATATCGTTGTCGGGATCGCTGGTGTATCGTTATGTGAGACCCAGCCTTTACTCTCCTGTCAGCCAGGAGAGGAACTCATTCATTTGGGGGTTTACTGTGAGGCTGCAGCATTAGCTGCGGTCCCTGCAGTAAACATTAAACCTTTCTGAAGGATTACACCGTGGGACCTGACTGTGCATGGGATAGGTAAGAATAATTTTGCTTTTTTATTTTATTTTTATTACAGGAAATGGTTTTTGCAGTAAAATAAAAGATGGTCAAAAACATGTGTCTTCATTTCATTAAAATGATTTTTAATTAAAGTGTGTGTGTTTTATTTTTATTTCATGCAATAGGATTAATAATTGATAGTTGTCTAATTGACAGCTCTCAATTATTAACCTGGCTTAAAGTGACCTTTCAATTGCAAGGTCATTTTAACCCCTTATTAACCCATTCACCACCGCTACAGGGCAATGGGAATAGACGGGCAAAGTGCCAGAAAGGGCAAATCTAATTAGAGATTTGCCCTTTCTGGGGTGTCTGGGGGCAGATGTTAGTAGCCAGGGGGGGGCCAAAAATAATGGTCCCTCTCTGGGCTATTATTATCTGCCCCCACTCACTGGCTTTGTCTGTCTGGTTGCGAAAATAGGGCGGGAGCCCACGCATTTTTTTTCAGCAATTTTACACCTCATATATACAGTATATATATACATGTCATCGAATTTGTGACACATATATATATATATATGTATATATATATATTATATATATTTATATTTATAGTTCATACACTTCTACATAGTATAATAGCCGCTAATTCAATTGACGGCTTTTGTGAAAATGCAGAATCTGACATGAAATGACACTTGGTGTACATAGGGTTAACCATGTCTTTTCATGTCCTTTGCTATTGATTTGCACAAACAATTACATCAGTCTATGTGTGCAAAATTTCACACCTGTAGGGTTAATTAAAGGTGTAAATTCGTAGCAAAAAAGTCCGTTTTTTTTACAACGAATTTACACCTTTAATTAACCCCTACAGGTGTGAAATTTTGCACACATAGACTGATGTAATTGTTTGTGCAAATCAGATAGCAAAGGACATGAAAAGACATGGTTAACCCTATGTACACCAAGTGTCATTTCATGTCGGGTGCTTCTGTCTTTTACAGAAGCCGGCTTTACCCGGCAATTGAATCAGAGGATATTTTACTATGTAGAAGTGTATAAACTATACATATATGTATATATATATGTCACAATGACATGTATATATATATATATATATATATATATATATATATATGTATTCTATGTGTGTATATTTAGTGTTTACAAGGAAAGAATGGGTTTTTTTTAGTTACGATATTTTGTTCCCATAGACTTACATTGGATTTCCGGTATCGGTATCGGGTATCGCCGATATTTTAATGGTATCGGCGATACCATTCCGATTCCGATACTTTTGGATATCGGAAAGTATCGCTCAACTCTAGTGGCCACCAATATGTCCTCGCCAGTATTGTTGAGCGATACGATACTGCAAATATCGGGTATCGGCCGATATTAGCTGTATCGGGCTTTCGATTCCTAGTACCGATATTTTCGTCATATCGGATACCGGAATCGGATTTGTCACTGTCACTGTGAGTGTCCGTCGGTCGGGTCTGTCAGGAGTCAGACCTGGCAGAAGATCTCCGGCGGTCACGTCCTGGACTGCTTGATGGCCGCCATTATCTTCTCCCTGGCGGTCACATGCAGTTTTTCGCGATAACTGCAGTGACTGCTGGGTAATCCCGGCTGTAAAGCAGTCAGTCCGATGACGTCACCGCCGGGGAAGCAGGTAATCAGCTGTGCTGCGCCGGGATGACAGCCTCTGCCTGCCTGCCTGCCTGCCTCTGATATCATTCTGATGTAGCAGAGCTGGATCGTCGTGGGACACTCGTTACTATGGACTGCGTCGGACAGGTGGTATACTGCTGTTTTTTTTTTTTCATTTTTTTACAGGAGATCGATGGCGTCGCAGGATGAGACTGTAATAAAAGTAATGAAAACTGTGTTGTTTTTTTTATTAAATTAAAAAACTTTTTTATGAACATTCACCCGTCCGGGTACATCAACAATTTAACTATTTACATACAGGGACCCTGTCCGGGTTATTTATAATTCTTTGGCAGGGGTGTTCCAGGTACCACCTGGTACTCTTCTGATGCTTGCCAAACATCCGAGACACCAAGGACCACCAGGACCTGATGACGTCGTGTGGCCTGTACAGTCAAGTCGTGACCCGCTATCTGTGTCTGTGTGGCCACCTCTTTCATCTCCCTCCGGGTCTGGAGCCCTATGTCCCGGACTGAACGAACCCCAGGGGGCCTAACAGGCGCCGGGTATGGGCCAGATATCATTATCATGTCCATAGCTGGGGCTGCTGAGGAGACCACTGAGGGAGGCTGGGGAGATTTACGGCGTGGGGTGGGCACTTGTGCAGAGGCCTGGATGTGGGAGGCTGAAGGCTCCGAGGGTCTCACAGGTTCCTGACACTCTGGGGACCAGGGTCGCACCTGGTGAAATTTAGGTCATACTATCCATTGTAACCCCAGTGTCGGGTGTAAGTTACCAAGTCTCCTGGCAACAGGTCCCTCCCCGGGTGTCCTTCTGGGAGGTGAGTCTCCACGTCCGCCGGGTCACAAACACTTCTAAATAAAGTCCAGGCTCCTGGATGAAGCCCCAACCAGCTTTCAATTTAAAGCTCCGTACTGCACCCTTACGCCGCGGCTCCCTCAGGGTTCCTTTATCTTTTCTCATCCGGTCCTTATCTGCCCGGTCCTTCTCGATGTGATGTTGGCGAAGCTTCTGGGATTCGCGCTGCTCCCTTTGTCGCTCGGCTTCTCTCTCCCAACGTCTCCACTCTTCCTCCTGACGCCGGTTGTAATTCTCCTCCACCAGCATCTCCATGTCTCCACCATCAAACTGCAGCTTACGATGTCCGGTTTGCGGCAGCTCTCCTGGCGCCCGACAGTCCTGGCGGCGCTCACCTGCGGAGGAAGCAGCCGACTCTGGAACAGATGACAGTCGGGGCTCCGGTACAGACAGGTAGACCTCTGGTGCCTGCGCGGCCTCCTCCATGAGGACGGGTGTCGCTTCTTCTGTCTCAGCGACGGGGGCAGACAGCGGGATCTGGGGTGCTGCGGTGCAGCGTTTTTTGCAGGAACGGGTGCCTCCACTGCGACAACGTCAACCGGATCACATTGCAAGGGCTGGGATGCCCGCACAGACTCCTCTACTAGAACGGGTGCCTCACCATCCGGTACAGACACTTCAGGTAAGAGGGATTGGCGCCGCTCCAAGTTTAGTTTTAGGGCACGCCAGCTGGCTTCCATCCTGGCGACCTCCTCCCGGTGCCGGGCCAGGCCTCTTAGGGTATCCTCCGCTTCTTGCAGCGTAGGAGGGTTTCCAGACCGGGTGCCCAACGGTGGTTCCGTGGCGATCGGGTCGCTTCCGTGGGGGAGAGCTCTGACTGCTCCATCCCTTCACACTTCTGCTCGTGTCCATTAGCCATCTCTGCCAAGTCACATGTGTCATTAGCATCTGGAAAGGGCCCCTCTTTTGTAGTGAGGCGGGACCTTCGTGTTAGTTTCCGCACACTGAGGAGGATGAGGAGGCGGAACTCAAGAGCTGTGGGGCACGATCTTACATTGCAGTACCATTTAGAGTAGTCGGCCATCGTTTTCGCGCCACTGAGTGAGTGTACACCCACGAAGAGCACGCCCTTCTTTTTCACCAGTGCCTCGTCGTGACGCAGATATGGCTGAAAAATGGCAAATACATTCTCTGATGATTTTAGCAATTCTCAAGCACAAAACCAGTTCAATTCAGGCACACAGGACTCGCTTATAGCGAGCTACAGAATCCTGTTCGTGACACCCAAGTTGAGTCGCACAGAGCCAGAGGTTTTGGGGGTACTCGGCACCGAGCCCGTCGACTTCTATGGGGTATGTCACGGCTTTACCCGGCAATTGAATCAGAGTCTATTTTACTATGTAGAAGTGTATAAACTATAAATATATGTATATATATATGTCACAATGACATGTATATATATATATATAATATATGTATTCTATGTGTGCATATTTTGTGTTTACAACGAAAGAAAGTGTTTTTTTAGTTGCGATATTTTGTTCCCATAGACTTACATGGGACTTCCGGTATCGGAATCGGATATCGACGATATTTAGTGATATCGGTGATACCATTCCGATCCGATATTTTTAGATATCGAGCAGTATCGCTCAACACTACTCGCCAGCAACTCAGATGTCCTTTTTGTCCCGAAATGTCCACCCACCCTGGGGGAATGTGCCCAAGAAAGTACCTCCGGTCGCAAATTGGTGGGTACAAAAGTCTTGCCCGGAGGCACAGACTCAAGCGAAACCGGATCCACAGTTCTTAGGCTCTCACGGGGGACAATAAGCCGAGGCTCCTCCTCCACCTCCTCAGAGGATACGACGGAGTGAGACAGAGCATCGACCCGAATGTTCTTCTCACCGGAGAGGAAATGGAGGGTAAAATAGAACCGGGAGAAGAACAGGGACCATCTGGCCTGGCGGGAATTCATCTGCTGGGCTGCTTGCAAGTACACCAAGTTTTTTGTGGTCCGTGAAGACCTGGAAGGGAAAGCGAGCCCCCTCCAGAAGATGTCTCCACTCAGAGAAGGCCAACTTCATAGCCAATTACTCCTTGTCCCCGATGGAATAATTCCTCTCTGCAGGTGTAAAGGTTTTAGAAAAGAAGAAGCAAGGATGCATCCGACCTTGAGCATCCTTTTGATAAAGGACTGCTCCTGCACCAACAGAAGAGGCGTCCACCTCTAAAATAAACAGTTTATCAACATCGGGGCGATGTAATATGGGAGCACTGGCAAAATGTGACTTGATGGAAGAGAACGCCTTGGAGACCTCCTCAGACCACAACTTGGCATTTGCTCCCTTCTTGGTGAGGGCTACCAAGGGAGCTACCAAAGTTGAGAAAAGGGGAATGAACTGGCGATAATAATTAATGAACCCCATAAAGCGCTGCACCGCTTTCAGAGAATGGGGTTCTTGCCAGCCCATCACAGCCTGTAGTTTGGCAGGATCCATAACCAATTCCTGGGCGGAGATGATATAGCCCAGGAAAGGTAAAGACGCCTGCTCAAACATGCATTTCTCCAACTTTGCATAGAGGGAGTTCGCCAGTAAAAGGTTGAAGACTTTGCAGACATCCCTCCGGTGAAAGTCAATATCTGGAGAAAAGATGAGAATATCATCCAGATAGACTACTACAGAGGTGGAAAGCATATCCCAGAAGATGTCATTGACAAAGTCTTGGAAAACAGCCGGGGCATTACAGAGCCTGAAGGGAATCACCAGGTATTCATAATGCCCATCCCTGGTATTAAAAGCGGTCTTCCATTAGTCCCCTTCAAGGATGCAAATCAGGTTATAAGCACCACGCAGATCTAATTTAGTAAATGCCCTTGCTCTCCAGAGCCTATCAAAGAGCTCAGAAATCAGGGGCAACGGGTACTTATTATTAACGGTGATGGTATTAAGACCCCTGTAATCTATACACTGACGTAATTCTCCATTCTTCTTCTGCACGAAGTAGAACCCCGCCCCTGCTGGTGACACCGACTTCCTAATGAACCCTCTTGCCAGATTCTCCTGGATATATTGAGACATAGCCTCCGTGTCAGGAAGAGAGAGGGGAAAGACCTTTCCCCGAGGAGGTTCTACTCCAGGCAAGAGGTCAATAGGACAGTCGCAGGGACGATGGGGCGGTAGAGTCTCCACAGCCTTTTTAGAGAACATGCATATGACCGATAGCACTTGGGAAGAGGAGTAAGATCTGCGGGTATCTCTGTAGTGGTAACCTGAATGCACTCCCTGACACATCTGCCCTTACATGTCTCACTCCAACCCAGTATCCTACCGGAGGTCCACTCAATATTAGGGGAGTGGAAACGGAGCCAGGGTACTCCCAGTAAGATTTCGTCTATTCCCTCGGGAAGGATGAGAAGTGAAATAATTTCCTGATGGGAAGGGGGTACACACAAAGTAAGAGAGATAGTCTGATGTTTAATTTGCGAGGGCAACGTCAACCCATTCACTACCCGGACAGTCACTGGTTTGACAAGCACTACAAGATGTATTGAGTGGCGATGAGCAAAGGTAGATGACATGAAATTCCCCTCTACTCCCGAGTCCACACAAAGCTCGACTGTAAGTGTGGAAGAGTCTATAGTGACTGTCCTTTTAAATGTCTTCATGGAGGAAAATGCAGCTGTCTCCAGTGAACCTCCTTACAGGGTCACTAGACGCGATCGCTTCCCCGATCGCTGTGGACATCGGTTAGCATAGTGTCCTTTCTGCTGACAAAGGTTACAGACCACGGATACTCGAGCGGCCCGAGACTTAGGTCCCACACGAGGAACCTCTGTGGCCTTTTGGGGTTCGGACTCCAGAACGGGAGATTTGAGAAGTTTGGCAAAGGTGGGAGCCAATCGAATCCTCTGCCTACACTGGGCCCGCTCCAACCTCCGCTCGTGAAAACAGAGGTCGATGAGGGTAGATATGGAGATAAGCTTCTCCAGTGTGGCGGGAATCTCCCTGGTAGCCAAAGCGTCTTTAACATGGTCAGCCAGTCCTCTCCAGTAGACTATAATGAGAACTTTATCCGACCAGTCTAGCTCTGAGGCCAGAGTCCGAAATTGGACAGAAAACCGACTGACCAAAGACGAACCCTGTGCCAATGCCAGCAGTTGGAGTGCCGTATCGTGGGTGACCTGAGGTCCTAAAAAGACCTTTTAAGAGCCTCCAAGAAATGAGGAGCACACTGGCGCAAGCACGTAACAATCTGATACTAGTGCACGACCGTGTGGTTATGCCACCTTTTTAAAGTAGCCGCGAGCACGAGACCTTCAAGAAAGGACCAATAGTAAGCTGCTTCAGAACACCAACAGCTTCAGGACCTTCCTGGAGGACCAATAGGAGTTGCAGCTGTATCCCAGCATGTGACCCCTGATCTCCAATGGAAGATCTTGCTCTGGGCATGCTCAGATGGAGAAACAGAGGACTTAGTCCCAAATCTGCCTGCTACAACACTGGTTACAACAGAGGATCCAGGAGCGGCAGCAGCAAGTCTCTGCACAGTACTATACCGGGCGAGATCTTGGGACCGACGTCTCTGCTGAGCAGGTTCCACTGCGGCCGGAGATGGATGGGGGACGGCAGCGGGACTGGTTTGTGATTCCCCTTGTGCAGCAGAGGGAACTCGATCCCTAACACACTCCCTGCCGACTTTGCTTCCCCATTGACTTGCATTGGGTTTCATGTGTCAGTCGGACCTCCGACTTTTCCCGATAGTCGGCCGATTTCGTTCGACTCGACCTTTGAGAAAGTCGGGTTTCATGAAACCCGACTCGACCCTAAAAAAGGCAAAGTCACTTATCATCTCTACTGCTCACTAATCCTTGCCAACATATGATAGGTTGAGTTCCACTGCGTGGACTAATGTAGACAGGAGAAAGCAGGCTATGACCACAAAAACAGCGGAGAAAATCACCTGGTGCATACTTGGAAGCAGGCAGTAGGAAATGTTTGGACTACTGCTTTGCGTAGGGCACTAACCGCCTTTTTCAGTGTAATAATGTGCACAGCAGAAGCAGGCTGTGATCACAAAAACAGGGGGAAAAGGGATCAGGGGGATGCTTGGTAGCAGGCAGTAGGAAATGTTTCTACTACTGTTTTGCGTAGAACACTTACCGCCTTTTACAGCAGACTAATGTTGACAGCAGAAGCCGGGCTGTGACCACAACAGCAGCAAGCAAAATGGCCTGGTGTATGCTAGGTAGCAGGCAGTAGGAAATGTTTGGACTACTGCTTTGCGTAGGACACTAACCACCTTTTTCAATGGACTAATGTGGACAGCAGAAGGCAGGCTGTGACCACAAAAACAGCAGGGAAAATGGCCTGGTGTGTGCTTGACAGCAGACAGTAGGCCATTTTTGGCCTACTGCTTTGCATAGGGCACAACCACCTTTTTCAGCAGACTAATATGGACAGCCCAAGCCAGGCTATGACCCCCAAAACAGAGGGGAAAATAGACTGGTGCTTAAAAAAAAGGCAGCACAAAATGCTTGTACTCTGTGTGCTGGAAAAAATATTGCTTTGCCTCTAACAAGAGCTGTTTTAAGATGGACGCTAGAAGAACACTTTAACCTCTCCCTACCTAATACACAATCTCTCCCTCCCTGTACCTGACTTTGTTGTTTGTCTTCAGCAATGAAAAGAGCTATTTTTTGGTGGTATTTTGGAGCTAGTGACCGGCTCATTTAAGCTATCCATGCTAGAGTATCTCTCTCTCCCTACTCTACACTGACCTAGTATACACTGCAGGTAGCCCTAAAAAGGGCTTTTGAGTTATCAAGAAGCCTAAAGACTCTACTTAGCAGCTGAGCAATCTCTGCCTATGCTTGTAGAACGCAGGCTCCGGATGCAATGTGCGCAAAATGGCAGAGGCAGGACTTAGCTAGGCCCTATGACTCTGGGCGGTCAGCCAATCACAGTAATGATACAACCAAGATGTCTGCTGTATTATTGTGATTAGTTAAGAAGCACAGCATGTTTAGTGGCAGCAAAGGAGGTGCCAAAACTGCAAGGCGGGACATCCGAATATAGCGAGGCGAGTACATAAATACTCGCAATGTAACGAGTAACCCGAATACCGTACTATCTGTACGAATAGCTAATAGTAAAGAATACACTCACTCATCACTAACTTTTACATAACCTTAAGAAAGCTTTTCCCCAAGAAAAGAGTGAAGCACGGAGTTCGCATCTCAACTCTACACTTTCACCTCCGACACGTCTATTCGTCAACACCAAAACGTTAGCAGCAGCGGTGGAAGTAGAAGAAGCAACTTCTGTGAGCCCTTTCACACTTTTTTTTACCAACTCATGCACCAGCACAACAGAGTCCAAGTCTTACACATGGTGAATGAATGGAGAGGATGGTGCAGGAGTATCTAGAACTGAATATACAGTGCCTTTCAAAAGTATTCAGCCTGCTTGAACTTTTCAACCTTGTCACACAGATCATGCTTCAAACAGAAAGATACCAAATGTAATTTTTTGGTCAAGAATCAACAAGTGGGACACAATTATGAAGTTGAATGAAATTTATTGGTTATTTTAAATTTTTGTGGAAATACAAAAACTGAAAAGTGGGGTTTGCAATATTATTGGGCCCCTTTACTTTCAGTGCAGCAAACTCACTCCAGAAGTTCATTGTGTATCTCTGAATGATCCAATGTTGTCCTAAATGAATACTGATGATAAATATAATCCACCTGTGTGTAATCAAGTCTCTACATAAATGTACCTGTACTGTGATAGTCTCAGGGTTCTGTTTGAAGCACAGAGAGCATCATGAAGACCAAGGAACACAACAGGCAGGTCTGTGATACTGTTGTGGAGAAGTTTTAAGCTGGATTTGGATGCAAAATGATTTCCAAAACTTTAAACATCCCAAGGAGTACTGTGCAAGTGATCATATTGAAATAGAAGGAGTATCATACCACTGCAAATCTACCAAGACCTGGCCGTCCCTCTAAACTTTCATCTCAAACAAGGAAAAGACTGATCAGAGATGCAGCCAAGAGGCCCATGATCACTCTGGATGAACTGCAGAGATCGACAGCTGAGGTGGGACAGTCTGTCCATAAGACAACAATCAGTCGTACACTGCACAAATCTGGCCTTTATGTAAGAGTGGCAAGAAGAAAGCCATTTCTCAAAGACAACCATAAAAAGTGTAATTTAAAATTTGCAACAAGCCACCTGGGAAACACATCAAACATATGGAAGAAGGTGCTCCAGTCAGATGAAACCAAAATCTAACTTTTTGGCAACATTGCTAAATGATATGTTTGGCGTACAGGCAACACAGCTCATCACCCTGAACACACCATCCCCACTGTCAAACATGGTGGTGGCAGCATCATGGTTTGGGCCTGCTTTTCTTCAGCAGAGACAGTGAAGAAGGTGAAAATTGATGGAAGATGGATGGAGCCAAATACAAGACCATTCTTGAAGAAAACCTGTTGGAGTCTGTTCACAAATGATCTCCATCCAACCTCACTGAGCTTGAGCTATTTGCCAATGAAGAATGGGCAAGAATTTCAGTCTCTCGATGTACAAAATTGATAGATACATACCCCAAGCGACTTGCAGCTGTAATCGCAGCAAAAGGTGGCGCAACAAAGTATTAAGTTAAAGGGGCCAAATAATATTGCATGCCACACTGTTAAGTTTTTGTATTTCCACAAAAATTTTAAATAGCTCATAGATTTCGTTCAACTTTACAATTGTGTCCCATTTGTTGTTGATTCTTCACCAAAAATTTACATTTGGTATCTTTATGTTTGAAGCATGATATGTGGGTAAAGGTTGAAAAGTTCCAGGAGGCCAAATACTTTCGCAAGGCACTGTATATACCGTCAGGGAGGGTATGGACCTTTTCACATTTTGGTCTTCCAAAATGGATGAGTGGCCTGAGCTCGCCTCACACGCCTTGGAGGTATTATCGCTGCTGGTAGTGTCCTAACGGATAAGCACAGCCGGTGTCCCATGAAAGTGTAGACCGCCTAACTTTCATCAAGATGAACAAGTCATGGATCTCCAAGGACTTTTGTACCCCAATCGCAGACTATATAGACTAAGTGATATTGCATTTTTTACTGTGATGCATTAATGTCACGTAACTGCACTCTGTGATATCTTTAGTGTGGCTTCTGTGCCTGCTGTGGCTGCTGCTGCCGTTAACAAAAATTTGTAGAAATGTGAACAGTCATGGTTGGAATACATCTGCTGGGTTAGTTGTAGTGGAAGACGTCTCCATCCCAATTACACTATTTCTATTCTCGTGACAGTTATTCAACTTCGGTGGTGTCAGGTCCTGATTTTTTAAAATGTGAACACTCCTGGTTGGGTGTACATCTTTTGGATTGGGTGTAGTGAAAGACCTGTCAGTGCCTATTATACTATTTCTATTCTCGTGGCAGTTATTCCACTTTGGTGGTGTCAGGTCCTCATTTTTTAAAATGTGAACACTCCTGGTTGGTTGTCCATCTGTTTAATTGGGTGAAGTGGAAGACCTGTTGGTCCCTATTATACTATCTATAGTGTGGTGAAATTGATGCCACTTTTGTGGTGTCTGCCAGTAATTTTTGGAAATGTGAACACTCCTGGTTGGGTGTCTATATGCTGTATTGAGTGTAGTGGAAGACCTGTTGATCCCTATTATACTATTTCTACTGTGAGGAAATTGATGACACTTCTGTGTTGTAAGGTCCTCATTTGTTTAAATGTGAACACTACTGGTTGGGTGTCCATCTGTTGGATTGAGTGTAGTGTAAGACCTGTCGGTGCCTATTATACTATCTATACTGCCGTGAAATTGATGCCACTTTTGTGGTGTCTGCCAGTAATTTTTGAAAATGTGAACACTCCTGGTTGTGAGTCCATCTGCTGCATTGGATGTAGTGGAAGACCAGTCGGTCCCTATTATACCATTTCTACTGTGGGGAAATTGAAGACACTTTTGTGTTTTAAGGCCCTCATTTGTTTAAATGTGAACACTCTTGGCTGTGTGTCCATCTGCTGTATTGGTTGTAGTGGAAAACCTGTTGGTCCCTATTGTACTATTTCTACTGTGGTGAAATTGATGCCACTTTGGTGGTGTCTGCCAATAATTTTTAGAAATGGGAACACTTCTGTTTGGATCTCCTTAATGCATGTTGCCTGTAGCAGTAGGCCTGCAACACCATCAGGCCTCCACTTCGTAGGACTCAACTACCCGTATTACTATCCATAAATTTTTTTGACAATGGTAGTCTACAAAACTGATATTTGTGCCACCTGATTGTGGCTCAGCATGAAAGTAGGTAGAGGTGTTGAATGTGGTATCAGGGCTCCGAGAAAAGTGGGCCCACTCCGGTCCCTCACCCACCTTGTCTTACTGTAACATTCAATTGAAAGCTGTAAATGCTGACCCAGACCCCGATACCTCATGCCTGGCTGATTGCTGCAGTTCCATGCTAAAATTAGAACTGTGGGTGAATTGAGGCCACTTTTCTGGTGTCTGTCCCTCATTTGATCTGTTTTGGCAGCATTTGGGGATATTACAACGTGTTGTGCCTGCGTTTGTTTTTGCCTCCCATTGAGCTAAATGGCATTTGGTTATGTTCGGAAAATATTCAATGAATTAATTAGTGAATATTGTAAATTCAGCAAATGTATTCGCTCATCTCTATACTGTACCACCAAAATATGCCTCAAATCAAGTAATACTCTACGAATGAGTAATTGAATTCAGAAAAAATTTTCAATGCTTTTTTGGAACATTATATACCATGGAAATATTCCGCAAAGCACATGATAGTGTATGTTAGGGGTCGAGTTCCCGCTTCTGCACAAGGGGAATCTCAAGCCGTCCCTGCTGCGGTCTCCCATTTGTCTCCAGCCGCAGTGGACTCTGCTCAGCTTAGACGTCGGTCCCAGCGTCTTGCCAGTCTAGCATTGTGCAGAGGATTACTGCTGCACCAACAGGCTCTGCTATTGTAGCCAGTACTGGTTAGCGGCGAGCAGACGTCTTTAGGACAAAGTCCTTGCTTTCCCCTTCTGAGCATGCCCAGAGAAAGATCTCTCATTGGAGATCAGGGGTCACATGCTCAGGTACTGCAGTAGCTCCTATTGGTCTGCCAGGAAGGTCCTGAAACCACTTGTGTTCTGGAGCAGTTTCCTATTGGTCCTTATCTGGCAGGCCCTGTAGTTGCTACTATAAAAGGGTGGCATGGTCGTGCCGCCATGCGCTAGTATCAACCGTTATATGCTTTCCGCCAGTGTCATGCGTGTGTGTGTTTAGGGCTGCTGAAATACGCCATTACAATACCGACCTAATTGGTGAGGAGCTTGGTATGCTAGCTGGTCAGGGTCGGTGTCTTAGATGCCTTAGATTACCGGCATAATCGGTGAGGAGTTTGATTGCCGTATTCAGGGCCTGGCGTTCAGAGGCCATAGATTGCGGGTGACTCCCGCGAGGACATTAGCGCATGATCACTTTCCTTGTTCGCTTAGCAGTCAACTGTGTACCTGAGTGCCTAACAGGACACAGAAGTTTTCCTCAGCGGCTCTGTGACGCAACAGGGTTCTCTTTCAAAGCTAGACAGCACCCTAGTGTGTTTACTTTGCGAATCAGTGGTGTTAACTGAGTTCGCACACATCGCCATATAGCGCTGCGGCATTCCTTCTAGCAGCTCTGTGGAATAACAGAGTTCGCACATATTGCCACAACGCGTTAGGGCGTTTATTTTGGCGACTCTGCGGGATAACAGAGTTCGCTTCTCGCGCCACCTTACTAGCAGCAGGCTCCGCCGGCACAGTGGACCCCGGGCTGCGAACGCACCTCTCTACATCTTACATTTTGTGCGTTCCGCAGACCCTAACAGTGTATGGCTGAGTAATTGAAACAAGATAAACTTTCAACTTTTTTATAGAGTTATATACCACCGAAATGTACCACAAAGCACATAATACTGTATGAATGAGTAATAGAATACAGAAAAAATCTTCAAACCTTTATTGGAATGCTATATTATACAGAAAATGTACCACAAAGCTTTCAATACTCCGTGGGTGAAATTGAAGTAAATTTTTTCACACACTCCCCAGAAAAAATGTGGACACGTGACTCAGATATATATTTAGCAATGGACTGTCATCCCTAGGTTCTGCCTAGATACTGTATTCTGACACTCTCCCTGTCCCTTCCTAGACTAAATGGATAAAGTATCTGATACAAACAGCAAAGCACAGATTTAGCTCTTGCAAGGGTTGTCTGTATGATGGTTCAGAATCAGCACCAGTACCAACGCTAGAGGACTAATTTGTTCAACTGTACACAGACAGCCACGGGTAAGCCCTCTCTCCCTCCAATAAGAACTGTCCCTGAGCTGTGCAACGGTGCAAAATATGCAAGGCAGGAATCCGAATTTCAAACTCGAGCACTGGCCACTGCTTGTCAGGCTGCTGCAATGCAGATATGTGCAGACTCTGCTAGATGGCAATAGAGTGGAGGAAGGACTGCACACTCGCAGGGAAGGCTTGCACTGCAGCAGCAAGGCTACCACAGAGTGTAAGGACACATCAGTGGGGTTAGATTGCTTAACAGCTGAGTTAGTCATGGACCCCTGAAAAGATTTAACAGTCTGAAAAAGCTACTGCTGGAGTTGGTTGTGAGAGGAAGCAAGAGCCCTATTCTCCACTGACAAATCCTGCATAATTTGGGTCAGATTGGACACCTGATCTGCCATGTTACAAAGCGTATCCATGATCAGAGAAAAAAAATGCAAATTCCCCTTTAAGTGTATTGGTCAGCTATAATGTCAGGCTGCTGTAATGCAGGTATGTGCAGACTCCACTTGATGGCAATAGAGTGGAGGAAGGACTGCACACTCCCAGGGCAGGCTTGCAATGTAGCAGCAAGGCTACCACAGGTGGCAGCAGAGTAGTCAAACAGGCTGAGTCAAGCAACACACTGTAGCGCAGTGCAAAACGGAATAAACAAACTGGTCAGTGGCAAGCCGAGGAGATCAGAGCCGGTCAGGAGCAGAAGTACCAGAGGTCACAGCAGTACATGTAGTCAGAAACAAGCCAGGAAGTCAGCAACAGTCGGAAGCGATAAGACAAAGACAGAAAATAGAAGCATGTCCGAATGCAAGCCAAGTCAAAACCAGGGAGTCAAAAAACTAACAGGGAAACCCTGAGTCAGGACAGACAGAGGGAATAGACAGACACGGGGCAAGTCAGGGATCACAGCAGGGCAAATCAGGATATACCAGATTCAGATACACACGCCGAAGGCAGAACTATAGCTGGCACAGCCTGTATGATGCAGCAGAGCTAAATCGCAACCCTGACACCAAACTGAGGCTGAGAAAATTTAACCTCTGAAATGTCCAGACTGGGAACATGGTAAGACAGGGCTCAAAACCGTGTCTGGATGACGACAGTACCCTCCTCTCAAGGGGGGCTACCGGACCCCCAGGAAAACGTGTGTGAAACACCCGAACCAATCGATCAGCATGGACAGATCGCACCGAACCCAAGAACAATTCTCAGGACCGTAACCCCTCCAATGGACCAAATACTGAAGTGAACTACGGACCATGCTAGAGTCCATAATCCGTTCCACTTCATACTTGGTCTGACCATCCACAGAGACAGGAAGCGGAGGGTATAAATTAATTAAGAAGGGACTTATGGAACACATTGAGGATCCAAAGTGACGGAGGAAGGCATAAGTGAAAGGCAACTGGATGGAAAACCTCAATGATCTCTGATCTCATAAGGACCAATAAACCTGGGACCTAGCTTAGCAGAATGAACTTTTAGATGAATGTTCTGGGTAGGCAATCACACTTTATCTCCCACAAGGAACATAGATCCTACAGACCATCGCTTATCAGCTAATTGTTTGCCTTGAGCCTCCCAATGTTCTACTGGACCTCCCTCTACACCTCCCTCAATCGTTGAACTACCGCATCAGCACCTGAACATCCTGAATCCAACCTAGAAAATTCACCAAAATAGGGGTGAAAACCATAGTTACAGAAGAACGGACAGGTGCCAGTGGACTGGTTAATCCGACTCCACTAGATGGCAATAGAGTGGAGGAAGGACTACACACTCCCAGGGCAGGCTTCCAATGCAGCAGGAAGGATACTACAGGTGGCAGCAGAGTAGTGAATCAGGTGGAGTCAAGCAACGCACTGTAGTGCAGTACAAAACGCAAAAAGCAAACTCAGGGTCAAAGGCCAGCCCAGGAGGTCAGAACCGGTCAGGAGCAGAAGTACCAGAGGTCACAGCAGCACACGTGGTCAGAAACAAGCCAGGGAGTGAGCGATGGTCAGAAGCTGATAAGTCAAAGACAGAGGACAGAAGCATGTCCGAATGTAAGCCAATTCAAAACCAGGGAGTCAACAAATTAACAGGGAAACACTGAGTCAGGACAGACAGGGAATAAACAGACACGGGGCAAGTCAGGGGTCACAGCAGGGCAAATCATGATATACCAGAGTCAGATACACATGCCGAAGGCAGAACTATAGCTCACACCACCTGTAGGATGCAGCGGAGCTAAATAGCAAACCTGAGACCAAACTGAGGCTGAGAAAAGTTAACCTCTGAAATGACCAGACCGGGAACATGGATAGACAGGACTCAAAACTTGGTCTCGATCATGACT
The DNA here is from genome assembly GCA_033576555.1 of Oophaga sylvatica. Taxonomy (NCBI): domain Eukaryota; kingdom Metazoa; phylum Chordata; class Amphibia; order Anura; family Dendrobatidae; genus Oophaga; species Oophaga sylvatica. The sequence continues at coordinate 158,350,837 of JARQOD010000002.1, read as the reverse complement.
ATGCTCGCCAAGAACTCACATACTTGACTGATATACAAGTGTTATAGAGCACGTTCCCTCATCCCTAGTTAATATGTCTTGATTTATTTGTGAAAATATCGGAATTTTGGCCAAAATTTAAAAAAAAACAAAATTTTCAAAATTTCAATTTTTATATCCTTAAATCAGTTAGTCATGTTGTGCAAAATAATCAAAAAACATTTTACATATGTCTACTTTAAATCTGCATAATTTTTCAAACGTTATTTTATTTTGTTTGGAATTTTAGAAGGTTTAAAAGTTGAACAGAAATTTCTAATATTTTCAGGACATTTATAAAACCTGTTTCTTTAGGGACATATTCAGAGGTAAATGGAAATTGAGTGGTCTACTGTATATATAGGAAACTTCACAAAGTTAATACCATATTAAAAACCACATCTATAAAATACTTTAAAACTGTGGTCAGGAAGTTTTTAACCGTTCAGGTGCTACACAGGAATTAAAAGGGTTTTCGCACAAATAAAAGATGATTTTAATCAATAGATTTTGGAATAAAAATAACTTCCACAATTGAATGTGTTTCAATAAAATGTTCCTGTGCTGAGATAATCTTATAAATGTTCCCCTGTTTTGTACTGTGTAATGGCTGTGTCTAACCTTGCAGAACATGGTTTGATCATACCACATTTCCTGATCATAACGCATCTCCAGACATTTCAGCAAGGGATTGCTAATAATTCTTTTTTTGAAGTAAAATATTGTTTAAAAATAGGCAAGGAAATGTTTTACCTCCCAAAATGAATAATCTACAATCTCATGTTCTATTGTCTGTATACATTTTATTTCCCCCACCAGCCCAGGAGCTGTGGTATGATCAGACCATGTCTCTGTACTGTGAAACATGACCATTAAACAGTACACATCAAGGGAACATTTGTAAGATTAACTCAGCACAGGAACATTTTATTTAAAAACAAACAATTGTGGAAGCTATTATTAATATTCCAAGATCTATTGGATAAAAATCCATTTTTGTTCGTGGGAAAACCCCTTTAATGAAAAGTGAAATGAAAAAAAGATAAATTAAAATTTTTCCTTCCTCTAAAATGTTGCTTTTGACCCAAGTTTTCACTTTTACAAGGAATAGTGGGACAAAATGGACCTTATAATTTGCTATCCACCTTCTTCTGAGTGCAATGATTCACCACATGTGGCCAGAATCCTCAATATATTGTGTGCACCCTGTTGCATTTGCAGGGCTCCTAAGTTGCCTAAACAGCAGAAACCTCAAACAAGTAATTCCATTTTGAAAACTAAACCCTCATGGATTTTATCCAGGCACATAGTGAGTATTTTTAACCTACAGATACTACACAGAATTTGATAACATTAGGTTGCCATATAGAAAATTGTAATTTTTTTTCACAAAAATGCTGTTTTAGCCAAAAATTTTCACTTTTCCAAGAGGAAAAATGAAAAAGTGGAACCCACATTGTGTTACCAACTATCTTCTAAAAACATGTAGTCAGAAATTACTGTTTGGTTACAAGGCAGAATCTCTCACAAGTGACCCCATTTTGAAAACTAGACCCCTCAAGAATTCATCTAGGGCTGTATTGAGCATGTTGAAACCACAGGCGCTTAACCAAACATTTTACAATATAGATGTAAAGTGGAAAATTATTTTTTTCTGCTAAAATATTTTTAGCATCAAATTTGTAATTTCACAATGGATAATAGGAGAAAACAAACTGCATAATTAGTTACATAATTTCTCCTGAATGCGATACTACCCCATATGTCATCAAAACTGCTGTTGGAGTGTAAATTTGTCTGAAATAGGTTATGAATGCCATGTGATATTTGCTGAGCCCCTGACAAGCCAAAACAGCAGAATTCACCCAAAAGTGACTCCTTTTTGGAAAACTAGCACCCTCAAGGAATTTATCTAGTGATGTGTTGAATATTTTTGACTTACAGGTACAGATGGAAGAAACCAAACAGTAAAGTTTTGGGTTCCGTACCAAACACCTGGTGTTCATGCACAGACCCTGAACACGGACTTCTCCAGGAAGTTTGTGTTACTGTTTGGGTTCAGGAGCCCGAACATCAGGTGTTTCCCATGATGTCATGGGAAACACCCATGACAGCTCGAGAAACACCGACCACTCTGATCAGCGATAATATCATTACCGCCGATCAGAAAACTGAGGTTCCAATGCTGTCAGATGAAAACAGACGCTCATAAACTTACCAATTCATGGAGAGGATTTAAAGCTCAAGATAAAAGATCTATTAAGAAAGCAAAACAAATTATGGTGGAATATGGTTGCTTTTGAAAATTATTTACAGAAAGACATTATTCTCAGGGGCTTAGGGATAAAAATCTATCCCACTTTACATGTTAGTGACCCATATTTACTAATAGGCGGGAGGAACCACTGACTAATTGCTCCCGTACACTTCTGGAACTTTTAACTGGATCTGACCATGAAGCATTGGAGACTATTGAAGAGGAAATTGACTTTAAAAACAGTAAAATACAAACTTTATTGTCACCTGAAGATTGTATGAAATTTGATAAAGATCTAGATACGGATTGATCAAAATGGGAAAAAGAAATACAAGATCTTAAGTTCGATAAATATCAACAGGATCAACAAAATTACCTTAACTAAAAAGTCTAAAAGTGGCAATACAAAAAATCACACACAAACTCTATGACTTCAGATGATGAACATGTGGAGTACATTTTTTAGGAAATTGGAGCAAATCAGGAGTGGGAAACAATTCAGAAAACCTCACCCACAAATCTGTAGCATCTCTCCCTACCAAAAGTACCCACAATTTCTCCAAGAGAGACAGGAGAAATCATTAAATCCCTAGGTAATTAATTTATTCAATGTTTGTCTCACTGTTGCACAACTCAGAGTATTACAAAAGAGTTGGCAAGGCTGTTTCTTTTTCTGGTATGTTTTTCCGAATAAAACAAGCTATGACTGTTGGAAAAAGGGCAGGAAGAAATGAAAACGAAAAAATGTAAATTTGCCTGATCGAGAAGGGCTTAAAATTCTTTCAAATAGACATGGTAAGCAATTATCTATATTTTGTAGGGAATGCCAGATGCCTATCAGCTTTAGTGATACTATGCTCTCTGCTGCACTTCATGTCACAGATTCAGGACCACGCAATTTGGCTGCCTCCAACAAAAGTATTGTAAGAAATATTCACTTGCTGGCTAATATAGTCCACCCCTTTATTGTAACAAGATAATATATGCTAATAATTTTGCTTGCGAGTAGTTTTAAATCTATTGCTCACTGTCATATGTGAAAATGCTACAAATGATACTGTATTAAAATTAATAAAGATATTGCAGAGTAGCAATTCTTTCCTTCATACTTTTAAAACATCTTAAAGATAATTCTAAATATGTTAAAGAATAAATTGAGGTTATAGAGTCAAGATTTTTATTTTACATAGCAACCAGAAAGATCTTTTCTTAGCAAAGTGATTTTTTAACTGGCAAGGTGCAGTATATGTATTATTTATAACTTAACTTTCACTAAATATAATCTCAACTATATAGGTGTAACCATAAAATCTTGAAATAAGAAATTTCTCTAGACTCAAGAAATATTCTAAATTGCTTTTTTCCACACTCAATTCTTTTACACTTTGATGAGTATTCCTGGAGAGTCTGCATGCAGTAAAGTTTATGGTTATAGAAGTAACATTTGAGATGGAAATATTTTATGTTAGATCAAGAAGAATTTTTAGTTAAATTTGAAATGCAATTTTAGTAAGTCTTGTTTAATATAGTAGCGTTAAATGGAAATCCAATAATTTACTATAGTTTTTTTCTATAATACATGTATTGTGTTCTCTGGGAGTAGAAAAAGAAACTGAACGAAATGTCATTATAATTACATTCCTAAATATGTTTAATTAGCAGATCAGGCTACTTTTGTTTAGGGAGATAATTACTGTATAATTTAAATAACTATCTTCTTATTAAAGCTCCACTGCTGTAATCTGGAGATCTGTAGATAGCTTGACAATTTGAGGTATAGGATATCAGAAGATGACAGCTGACATTCAGCATTCTGAAAAGAGCGGTTGACAAAATATGAGCAGCCTCTTTTTACCTAAAAATCTCTACTACCTCCAGTGTTGGATCAGTAACAGGGTGGATAGCAGTGTGAGCAGTTTCATTTTACCTCTTGTTTCAGCACGCATGACATTTAAAAGATCAAAAAGACATGGTCTACAGAAGTGTAATTCACCTCATCATACTTCAGCTCCCTTGTTATCTTCATTATTAGATCACAAGCACAGGTGGGGCATGGTGCTTCAAATATTTGAAAAGAAAGACAGGATGGACAGTAGTTTGAGTGGCCTCTTAAAACTTCAGCACCAGTGATATCTCCTCACTTTGTTATGATGACCACTTTGTACTCAGATTGCTTAACCTCTTAACGACGGCCGATACGCCTTTTAACGGCGGTAGTTAAGGGTACTTGAACCACAGCGCCGTGAATTTACGGCGCTGTGGAAAAAGTATATAGCGCCCCCAGTGTCGGATTTTCTACGGAGTCTCAGCTGCCAGGGGTAGCCGAGACCCCAGAGAACATGATTTGGGTCCGTTTTTACTGACCACGCTTTTGTGATCGCTGTTAATAATCTGATTTATCTTTCTCTCTCCTCTGATGTGATCGCACATCAGAGGAGATAGAAATAGGGTTCCCGATCCCCCACCTGGTACCTCCCGGTGTCCCCAGACCCTCCTGCCTCCTCCAGTGGGCACCGTAATCTTGGTCCGGGAAGAAAATGGCGGGCGCATGTGCAGTACGCCCGCCGAATCTGCCGGCCATTCATTCATTGAAGGTATATTTTGATCACTGTGATAAACCCTATCACAGTGATCAAAATGAAAAAATAGTAAATAACTCTCTCCATTATCACCCCTTTAGTTAGGGAAATATAATAAAATAAAAAATATATATGTATTTTCATTTTTCCATTAGGGTTAGGGTTAGGATTGCAGTTAGAATTAGAGTTAGGGTTGGAATTAGGGTTAGAATTAGGGTTAGGGTTAGAATTAGGGTTGGAATTAGGGTTAGTATTGGAATTAATGTTAGGGTTGGAATTAGGGTTAGGATTAGGGTTGGGATTAGGGTTAGGGTTGGGATTAGGGTTGTAGCTAGAATTGAGGGGTTTCCACTACTTAGGCCCATCAGGGGTCTATAAAACACGACATGACGTTCAAAAGTCAAATTGTGCTCAGAATCGGACAGCTGTATACGGTTTTGGGGAAAATTTAATTCTCTGTATATATTTCCGGAGTCACACACAGACGATCACTCAGTATGGATTTGACCGTAATACAAAGAGCAGATATACGGTACTGTCTCAGAAGTGTACAGCTGTAAACGGTGTAGGGGAAAATTGCATTCTCCGTATATATTTCTGGAGTCACACACAGTCGCGCACTCAAGATGGATTTCACCGTAATACAAATAGCAGATATACGGTACTGTCTCAGAAGAGTACAGCTGTATACGGTATATAGGAAAATTGCAATCTCCGTATATATTTCCGGAGTCACACACAGATAGACAGCATGTATTCGTTTGTGATACCAGCCGGTACACGGTAGTGTGTGAGTAGCGTACAGCTCTATATGGTGTGGGAAAAAATAAATGGTTGGTAAATGTGCAGAAAAAAAGAATCAAAGTATTAGTGCTGTGTAAAAAGCAGTCTGCACAGCAGTGTACACACAGCTATCAGGCAGCCTAATTACCAGCGCTGCTGCACACAAGAAAATCCTCCCCTGTTACTGCACAATAACTGTACAGCACAATTGCTATCAGCACAAGCACAGAAGAACTTCTCTTTCCAGCCCCAACTCTCTCCTACTGATAAACAGCATCAGCAAACTCTCCCTACTGTTAAGATCGGCAGAAGTAAAATGGAGGTCGGCGGAGAGGGCTTTTATAGATACTATGATGCCCCACAAAGCAAGACAATCACTGCAATGCCCTTCTCTAAAATGGTGGTGGATGCTGCCTATGTCATCTTGTTGCCCACATTGTACGTCCTTGCTCGTTGGCTGAAAAAAGGCACCTGCAAGCATTATGGGTAAACCGACTTGGGCGCTGGGGTCGACGACCGCATGGCCGTCTGCACGCTATGGTCAGGTTTCGGCCAACCAAACCGACTTTGGCGAAAGTCGGCGACTTTTGAATCTGACCGACCTGTTTCGCTCAACTCTAGTCTTCAGTGCTGTTGGATCAATCCTGACAGAAAGAAGTACCCATCTGTTGACCCAAAATGATGATCTAACCTTCATTAAAATGAAACATGCATGGGTTTCAAAGGATTTTGTCCACCTTCCCCTGATGACACATAGGTTGCCAGCAAAATGGCTCACTTTGTCCTCCTCTTCCTCGGACTTCTCCAATTCCTCCATTTGCAGTTTCTGAACCTCCAGCCTACTCGTCAATATGTGCCATTTTTCCACCTCCCTAACTGGACTGTCCCACCCCAGGGCCGGGGTCACCACCTGGTGCACCCGGGCAAGTGCTGGTGCCCTGAACAGGTGGGGGGCCTACTCTTGGGCAACGGCACTGGCACAGGGCCCCTCATAGTACAATAAAGTGTCTCTGACTGTGGGGGGCCCACTCGCCATCAGACACACTGGCGTACTATGAGGAGCCCTGTTTCAGTACCGGCGCCTACTAGTGGGCCTCGCTGCTTGCTCAGGGCCCCAGCACTTGCAATACTTACCTTTCCCTGCTCCAACGCTGTGGAACCTAGGCAGTTAAATCCTTCACAGGGACCGCAACTACAAATTTGGTGAACTGATCGATGATGGTTAACACGTAGCTATGGCCTGTCCTGCTGGGCTCTACCTTCAGATGATCAATGGCTACCATTTCTAATGGATGTCGACTCACAATCGGATGCAGTGGTGCTTTCTGATCAGCTTTCACAGTTTTCCTAGTCACAGACGTGTGACATTCCTGGCACTATTTTTCAATGTCTCCTCTCATTCCAATCCAATAGAATTGCCTACTGCCTGTGGCTTCTGTCTTTTGCACTCTAAAGTGACCAGACTGATCATCAGAGGCAGTGGGGACTATGTCTACATCTCTCCTTGGGATCACAATTTGATGGAGATGACTAACTGTGACGGGATCCACGCTACTGCGATACAGCAACCCTTTCTTCACAAAACAGCCGTTTTCGCTGTCTCCACAGACAAAGTAATTGAGGGTTAGCATCGCCTCTGCAAATTCTGTCGGGAGGTTTTCCCGTGATTAGGAATTTCCAAATTTCTGCACTCTACTTTCAGTCTGTACTTGTATCCATCTAGTTTCCTGTAGCGGAGAGTCTGGACTGGCTTACTGAGACTGAAATATATACGAAGATTTAAAAGTACTCCAACACTGTATACAGCTGTACGCTTCTGACACATTACCTTTTTCTAATTTTTATATTCTGGTGTAATCCATACTGAGCCTGGGAGAGTCTATGTCTGACTCAGGAAATAAATACGGAGATTTAAAATTACCCCAATACTGTATACAGCTGTATGCTTCTGACACATTACCCTTTTTCTACTTTTCATATTCTGATGTGATCCATACTGAGCCTGTGAGCGTCTGTCTGTTACTCCGGAAATAAATACGGAGATTTACAATTTCCCCTAGACTGTATACAGCTGTACACTTGTGATACAGTACCCTTTTTGCTAGAAAGTCATCCTCCACCCACCACTCTAAGTGTATCATTGACTCCTGGAACATTGGCCCACATGTGTGATTATTTCTTGCGGATCTGCTTTTTATATCTGGTGTGATCCATACTGAGCCTGTGAAAGTGTCTGTTACTCCGGAAATATATACAGAGATTTAAAAATTACCCCAACACTGTATACAGCTGTACGCTTCTGATACATTATCCTTTTTCTTACTTTTTATATTCTGGTGTGATCCATACTGTGCCTGTGAAAGTCTCTTTCTGACTCTGGAAAAATATATGGAGATTTTAAATTATCCCAACACTGTATACAGCTGTATGCTTCTAATACATTACCCTTTTTCTACTTTTTATATTCTCGTGTAATCCATACTGAGCCTGTGAGAGTATGTGTCTGACTCTGAACATATATACAGAGATTTAAAATTATCCTAACACTGTATACAGCTGTACGCTTCTGATACAGTACACTTTTTCTGCTTTTTATATTCTGGTATAATCCATGCTGAACCTGTGAGAGTATGTGTCTGACTCAGGAAATATATATGGAGTTTTAAAATAACCCCAACACTGTATACAGCTGTATGCTACTGATACAGTACACTTTTTCTACTTTTTAATTTCCGATGTAATCCATACTGAGCCTGTGAGAGTCTGTGTCTGACTCAGGAAATATATACGGAGATTTAAAATTACCCCAACACTGTATACAGCTGTACGCTTCTAATATATTACCCTTTTTCTACTTTTTATATTCTGGTGTGATCCATACTGAGCCTGTGAGAGTCTGTGTCTGACTCAAGAAATATATACGGAGATTTAAAATTACCCCAACACTGTATACAGCTGTACGCTACTGATACAGTACAATTTTTCTACTTTTTAGATTCTGGTGTAATCCATACAGAGCTTGTGAGAGTCTGTGTCTCACTCAGGAAATATATACGGAGATTTAAAATTACCCCAACACTGTATACAGCTGTACGCGTCTGATACAATATCCTTTTTCTACTTTTTATACTCTGATGTGATCCCTACTGAGCCTGTGAGTGTCTGACTGTTACTCCGGAAATATATACAGAGATTTACAATTACTCCAAGACTGTATGCAGCTGTACGCTTGTGATACATTACCCTTTTTCTACTTTTTATATTCTGATGTGATCCATACTGAGCCTGTGAGAGTCTGTGTCTGACTCAGGAAATATATACGGAGATTTAATATTACCCCAACACTGTATACAGCCGTACGCTACTGATACAGTACCCTTTTTCTACTTTTTATATTCTGATGTGATCCATACTGAGCCTGTGAGAGTCTGTGTCTGACTCAGGAAATATATACGGAGATTTAAAATTACCCCAACACTGTATACAGCTGTACGCGTCTGATACAGTACCCTGTTTCAGTTTTTTTTATATTCTTGTCTAATTCATACTGAGCCTGTGAGCGTCTGTCTGTTACTCCGGAAATATATGTGGAGATTTACAATTACCCCAACACTGTATACAGCTGTACGGTTCTGATACATTACCCTTTTTCTAATTTTTATATTCTGATGTGATCCATACTGAGCCTGTAAGAGTCTGTGTCTGACTCAGGAAATATATACGGAGATTTTAAATTACCCCAACACTGTATACAGCTGTATGCTACTGATACAGTACACTTTTTCTACTTTTTATATTCTGGTGTGATCCATACAGAGCCTGTGAGAGTCTGTGCCTGACTCAGGAAATATATACGGAGATTTAAAATTACCCCAACACTGTATACAGCTGTACGCGTCTGACACATTACCCATTTTCTACTTTTTATACTCTGATGTGATGTGATCCATACTGAGCCTGTGAGTGTCTGTCTGTTACTCCGGAAATATATACGGAGATTTACAATTACTCCAAGACTGTATGCAGCTATACGCTTGTGATACAGTACCCTTTTTGCCAGAAAGTCCTCCTCCACCCACCACTCTATGTGCATCATTGACACCTGGAACATTGGCCCACATGTGTGATTATTTCTTGCGGTTCTGCTTTTTATAATCTTGTCTAATCCATACTGAGCCTGTGAGCGTCTTTGTCTGACTCCTGAAATATATATTATTATTATTATTTATTTATTATATAGCACCATTGATTCCATGGTGCTGTACATGAGAAGGGGTTACATAAAAATTACAGATATCACTTACAGTAAACAAACTAACAATCACAGACTGGTACAGAGGGGAGAGAACCCTGCCCTATCGGGCTTACATTCTACAGAATGGGGGATGGAGACAGCTTGTTGGGGGATTGCAGCAGTTCCGGTGTTGGTTGAGGCGATATCTCCGGTAGTGGTGAGGAGGCAGCGGGGTCATTGCAGGCTGTAGGCTTTCCTGAAGAGATGGGTTTTCAGGTTATGTCTGAAGGATCCGAGAGTGGTTGATAGTCGGACGTGTTGGGGCAAAGAATTCCAGAGGATGGGGGATACTCGGGAAAAAGTCTTGGAGGCGGTTGGGTGAGGAGCGAATAAGTGTGGAGGAGAGAAGGAGGTCTTGGGATGACCGGAGATTTCGTGAGGGAAGGCTGGGAGATAGTTCAGAGACAAAGGGGGGAGCAGGTATAATGGCCTTGAGGCAGTTTTAGTAATTTGAATTGGATTAGTTGAGGGAATGGGACCCGTGAAAAGATTTCAAGGGGAGATGCGGAGGGTAGCGAGGAAAGGGAAAAAATTTAGTCGGGCGGATTTAAGGTGGATGGAGGGGGGTGGGGTGTTAGAGGGGGGCCAGAGAAAAGGATGTTGCAGAGCAAGCGGGAGAGTGAGGGCATGCAAAAGCATTTTATTTGGATTGGGGTTGGGGAAGGGGACGGATTCGGGAAAATATTTTGAGTGGGGGGCGACGGGAAGTAAAAGAGTTGGATTGTGGTTTGAAGGGGGGCAGAGTAAAGGGGTTACCCCGAGGCAGGGCCCTCCAGTACGGGGAAAAAGGTGCTGTCAATTTTTATAGTAGGTCAGGTAATTTTAATATGGAGTTTAAATTTACTTTCACATATATATAACCCTGGTATCTGGAACATCCCCCTTTTTCATTTTTTATTTTCTTTTCTAACCCATATACTAGAGTCTGTTTTGACTCCTAAAAATTATACGGAGTTTACAATTTTTTCACTACACTATTATCCCTGGTATCTGGTGACACGTCCCTGATTCAGCTTTTTTTATTCTTGCCTAATTCATACGACCTGTGAGCTTCTGTCTTTTTCCCCAGAAAATATGCGGAGATTTACTTTACCCTACATGTTAAAGCGACGCTTTGATACAGTACCCTTTTTGGCAGAAAGTCCTCCTCCACGAGCCTCTAAGTTCCATTTACACCTGGGCATTGGCCCCTGGGTGATTATTTTTTGTGGATTGCTTTTTTTTCTGGTGTGTCCTTGAGCTGGAGAGGTGTCTTTTCCGGAAATTATACAGAGATTAAAAAAACCCACACTGTATAAAATGTTGCTTTTGAACATTACCCTTTTTTAAATTTTATTTCGGTGTGATCCATCTGAGCCTTGTGAAAGGGTTGTGTCTGCTCTGGAAAAATAACAAATTTTAAAATTTTCCCCAACATGATACAGTGTACGTTTTTAATATATTCCTTTTTTTACTTTTTTTAAAATTTTGTTAATTTCCTGTGGCCTGTGGATTTTGTCTGAAATCCTGAAATATTACGGAGATTTACAAAATTTTTTCAAAACTTAAAATTCCTGGGTCTGGGGGTCAGTACTCTTTTTCAGCTTTTTTATATTGTGGTCTAATCCATACTGGCCCGTGAGGTCTGTCTGTTACTCCGGGAAATTTATAGGGGATTTAAAAAAATTTCCAAAAAACCTGTTCAGCTTAAATGTTTGCGCCCGTTTGCAACAACTTATTGTAAAAAGGATTGCAAACGAACACGGGTCCCCGATGATTTTTTGTCACTGCTGCGAACACCCCAAAGTAAGAGGGTCAAACTGACAAACGAAATCTA
>JARQOD010000002.1:158305252-158338990 GCA_033576555.1 Oophaga sylvatica | reverse complement strand
CCCAGGGATTAAGTTCTTGTAGCAGTGATATGAATATGTTGCCAGGATTAAATAGGTGATAGCGTGAAGCAGAAGGGCTGGAGAGAAGAGCGGTAAGGTGAGTATAAGGAATTTTTGTATTATTTTCATCTTGCATTATGCTCTCAAATCTGTAAAGATTCCAAAACTTAATAAGAGAAACTAAATTATAAAAGATAAAATCCCTGCAAATTGAATTTCCCAGGAAAATCTGCACTAACAAGTTCAAGTTTTGCCTTATAAATAAAATCTAATTTTGAGTTATTCAGAAAAACAACAAATCTAATATATACTTACCTTGTAATGTCTTCACATCCTGTTCCGTCCAGATGTATCCGGATTCCAAAATTCCAAGCGGCGGAAGTTCACCGACCACCATATTGGGACTCCCTAGTGATGGGTGTCTCGATATGAAAACTGCTAGTGGTATCAGCCTCTTGCACGGAACCACCAGCGGAACACCGTCGCACCATACACACACACACACACACTGTATACTCCGTACGCCCCACACACCCACACAAACGCACTGTATATGCCATACCGACCACACATACACACCACTGTATATGCCGTATGCACCACACACACTCTGTATATGCAGCCTCTTGCGTGGTACCACCAGCGGAACACCATCGCGAACACGCTGCCGGCAGGATCAGTGAAATTATTCACTGACCCCTGCCATCTTTGTACAGGAGGAGCTCATGCACAGCTTTAAAGAGGGTGGGTAGGTAGATTAGCACATGGAGGGGAGAGACTCGTGTAACCAACAAGTACCATAAAAATAAAAAAATTATTAATTTATAATTTTAAAGCATGTTGATGGAACAAGTATTCATATATTTCAAGTGCTTTATGTACACCTTTTCCCACCCACAGGCTAAGTTTGCTACACAGTGCCTTGAAATAGCATTCATACCCTGTGAGCTTTTCTACATGTTTTCATGTTGCAGCGACAAACTTAAATATATTTTATTTGGTTTTTATGTGATGTACACACAAAACACAAAGTAGCAAGTATTTGTGAAATGTACAAGAAATGATACATATTTTTCTAATTATTTTAAAAATTCAAATCTGAAAACTGTGACATGCATTTGTATTTAGCCCACTGTAGTATCACACTCCAGAAGTCACATAATTAGTCAATTTAGTCCACTGGTATGTTCCATATTTTTCAGATTATAAGACATACTTTTTTCCTCCAAATTTAGGAATAAAATGGGGGTATGTCTTTTAATCCTTATAATCCAAAGTGAGTTGATCGAGGGGCGGCTGTTGTGGAGCAGTGTCACAGTAGGCAGGGTCGCTGATTCAGGAGGCCTGTGGCAGCGGATGCAGGAATGTAGCGATGCTGCGAGCCCTGAACTCTCATAACGCCAGCATCTTATCTTATGACAAGAACAAGGCTGTTTTCGAAAGCAAGCCATAAGAAGTTACATTTGCAAAAAGCCATAAAGTGGACCTAGACAGCATGTGGATGAAGGTGTTTTGCCAGATGAGACCAAGGTAGAACTTTTCATTCTAAATTCAAAACCCTATCTGTGGTGGAATCTGGTAGTAGCATCACGCTATGGGGATGCTTTTCTTCGGCAGCTAGAAGGGAAGCTTGTCAGAGCTGATGGGAATATGGAAGGAGCTAAATACTAGGCAATCTTGGAGGAAAATCTATTAGAGGTTGCAAAATATTTGTGACAGGGCCGCAGGCTCACGCTTCAGCAAGACAACAATCTTAACCATAATGCCAGAGCTACACTGAAATGCTTTAGATCAAAGCATATTCATGTCTTTGAATGACCCAGTCAAAGTTAAGACCTAAACCCCATTGAGAATCTGTTGCAAGTCTTGAAAATTGCTGTTCACAGATGCTTTCTATCCAATCTCACTGAGCTTGAGATAGTTTGCAAATAAGATTTGGCAAAAAATGTCTGACTCTAGATGTGCAAAGCTGGTAGAGACATATCCCAAAAGGCTTGCAGCAATAATCACAGCGACAGGTGGTCCTACAAAGTGTTTACTCAGAATGGCTGAAAACAATTGCAAGTCAGAATTTTCAAATTTTCAGAGAAAAAGGACCCCATTGAACAAAAGAGCTTACACTCTCCAGGAGCGAGAGAGGGAGAACCCTGTGGAACATAAGTGCTTACAGTCTAAGGGAGAGAGAAAGAAAATGAGAGTGAGAAAGAGACCTTGCTGATCATAAAAACTTACACACTTGAGCATAGAGGGATTTACCATGGCCTCTGGAGATGAAAAATGACTCTAAACCATACAAACTGTGTTTCACTGTGAATAGCTGATCTGTGATGGTGCAGGTACTTACCAAAACTGTGCAATGTATTATACTCTGCTAGACATCATAGCTGCAGTGCATTATGGGAAGCCAGTACGTTGAAAATCTCTGATTCCTCCACAGTGTGGGAATTTGCGCCAAGAATTATTTATTTTTTTGCTGACCATAAATAAGTCTCAAAATTCAGAATTGATATGAAATTGCTAATTTCTGGAAATTCAACTTAAACTCAATCATCCACAAATAAATTCACTCATCTCTATCATTGTTAAATATGTTTACTACAGAAACTCATATGCAAAAAGTTGAAATTGCCTGTTTCTTTTTGTGTTCTTAATAGACTATACATTTTCAAAACATATTTACATAACCGTAAGACATATATGTACTCTGACTTTAGCCTTGTAAGCACCCAGGCTCAAAAAGGATGGGTGACAATGTGCCCCAAAATTTCAATTAAATCATAGTTACCTTGCAAAGAAAGAGTTAAAGATAGAGATGAGAGAAACAGGTCGGCCAGATTAATAAGTCGACGACTTTTGCCAAAGTCGGGTTTCGCAGACCGAAACCCGACCATAGCGTGAGGTCGGCTATGCGGTCGGCAAAACGAGCGCCAAAGTCAGATTTCCCAGAATGCTCGCAGGTGCCTTTTTTTCAGCCAATGAGCAAGGATGTACACTGTGGGCAACGAGATGACATGTGAAGCATCCACTACCATCGTTGAAAAGGGCATTGTAGTGATTGGCTTGCTTTGGGGGACGTCATAGTGTCTATAAAAGCCCTGACCGCCGACCTCCATTTTACTTCTGCCGATCTTAACAGTAGGGACAGGTTGCTGTTTATCAGTAGGGAGAGAGTGAGGGCTGGAAAGAGAAGTTCTTATGTGCTTGAGCTGATAGCAATTGTGCTGTATAGTTAGTGTGCAGTGACAGGGGAGGATTTTCTTGTGTGCAGCAGCGCTGATTATTAGGCTGCCTGATTGCTGTATGTACACTGCTGTGCAGACTGCTTTTTACCCAGCAATAATATTTTTATTCTTTTTTTCTGCACAGTTACCGAGCGTTAATTTTTTCCCACACAGTATAGAGCTGTACGCTCCTCACACACTACCGTGCGTGACTCCGAAAATATATACGGAGATTTACATTTTTCCCTACACTGTATACAGCTGTATGCTTCTGATACAGTACCGTATTTCTGCTGTTTGTATTACGATCAAATCCATACTGAAAGAGCGTCTGTGTGTGACTCCGGAAATAAATACGAAGATTTCAACTTTCCCCTACACCGTATACAGCTGTCCATTTCCGATACAGTACCGTATATCTGCTCTTTGTATTTCGGTGAAATCCATACTGAGAGAGCGTCTGTGTGTGATTTCGAAAATATTTACGGAGATTTAAATTTTTCCCTACACCGTATACAGCTGTACGCTTCTGATACAGTACCATATTTCTGCTCTTTGTATTAAGGTCAAATCCATACTAAGTGAGGGTCTGTGTGTGATTCAATAAATATATACGGAGATTAAAATTTTTCCCTACACCGTATACAGCTGTACGCTTCTGATACAGTACCGTATTTCTGCTGTTTGTATTACGGTCAAATCCATACTGAGAGAGCGTCTGTGTGTGACTCCGGAAATATATATGAAGATTTAAATATTTCCCTATACCGTATTCAACTGTACGCTTCTGATTTGAGATGAGCGACTTTGCCTCCGGGAGGGTCGAGTCGGGTTTCGGGGATTCCGACTTTACCAAAAGTCGAGTCGAACGAGATCGGCCGACTAACAAGCGACAAAGGTCGGAGTTTACACAAAAAAACTAAACCCGACTCCACTGCCAATGACATCAATTCTTATTACTTAAGCTTGTCAACCTTAGTTTACAATAATAGTAACGCATTGAAAACTGGGGGTTATTTGGCCAAAGTTGTGGGGGGGCAGGGCAGGCTCCAGATTTTCGTGGGCCCTGTCGACAGAGTCTCAGTGGGCCCCTTTAACACATACCATAATTCATGATGCTCCGATATGGCAGAGAAATATAGGTGTAGTACAATGCCAAATAGTTCACTCCTTACATTACTGTACATGAGTGATATCTATTGTAAATTCTACAAAAGCTCAAAAACCGGACAGTATAGTCCTCCATACAGTATTATGGGCACCAAATAGTGCGCCACACAGAATAATGAGCCCCATATATTGCTCCATACATAATTGGTCCCATATAATGTTCCATACAGTATATGATGAGCTCCAGATAATGCTCCAGTATATGATGGTCCCGATATAATGTGCCATACAGTATAGGACGGTCCCCATAAATTTCTCCATACAGTATAATGAGTCGCATATAAAGGTTTTGACTCACATTGCTGAAACAGCCTCCAGCTCTATCGCCTTCTCTTCTGAAGTTTCAAAAACTGCAAGCACTGAGTTGTCAGTGCAGGCTCCTGGTCAGGAACGACACCTTTCCTTGTGTCCTTCACCCCCAACAAAAGTGAAGGATGCGGCAGGCCACACTTCAGATTACTCCCTGGAGCTCTTTTCACATACCATGCCTGGGTTATCAAATGAAATCCTGAATTCCCCAGTCCAAGAAGAATATGATATGGAGTGCACTGATGCACATCCACTGCTATATGATTCTGCTGGTACATTCAGCCAGAGCACTTCATTGCCCTCGCAGTCTACTGAGCCAGATTCTGACCCTAATGAAACTCAGGTGCCCCTTCTCGCATACTATAGCACCTTACACGGTGACACAGAGGAAGGTGCAGATGAAATTGAAGAGGAGGTGATGGATGACCCAGTTGTTGACCCGGATTGGCATCCATTGGGGGAAGAGGGTGCCACTGGCAACAGTTTAGAAGAGGAGGAGGATCTGCAGCAGGCATCGATATCGCAGCTGCGGCTATCTGGCAGGCCCGTAGCAGTCAAAAAACATGTTAAAAAAACAAAAATTTATCCCATAGTAGGAAGAGTGCAGTGTGGCACTTTTTTGACCAAAATCCTATTGATGAGGCAAAAGTTATCTGTAAGAAGTACGGAAGGACCTAAAGCTGAGGGAAAAAACTCCGAAATTTAAATACCAGTTTCATGCTTAGACATTTAAACACCATGCACTTGCAAGCGTAGACAGACTACAAAACCTCAGGTAGCACACGTGCACCTGCTCCGACTGAAGGTAGCCAGCAAAGCTACATTGCTTCCCCCACTGTAAGCCCACAGGTTAGCACACCAACAGCAAGAAATGTTGAGGTGTCATCGCAAGGCCAAAGCAGTCAGGGAATCACAATGTTTTTCCAACGAAAGACTGAATCTAGGCCATCACCACCACCACCACCATCACCATCACCAACCCCCTCTCAGTCCGCCATGTCCACCGTTAGTTCCCCCATATGAAGCTTTCAAGTCCAGCTCACCCTAGCAGACACTCTGAGTAGGTAAATAAAGTACTCATCCTCTCATCCGCGTACACTGGCTTTGAACACCTACATTGCCAAACTGATCTCATCTCATTAGAGATGATGCACTTTCGTTTGGTTGAAAGCTCAGCGTTCAGAGAGCTCATGGCCTACGCTGTCCCACGCTATGACCTACCCAGTCGGCACTTCTTTTCTAGAAAAGCCATCCCTGTCCTCCACCTGCATGTGAAAGACCGCATTGTCCATGCACTCAAACAATCAGTGAGTGGAAAGGTGCACCTCACAACAGATGCATGGGCCAGTAGGCATGGCCAGGGCAATTACATGTCCATCACTGCACACTGGGTTAATGTGGTGGATGCAGGGTCAACAGGGGACAGCGGTGGTGGGACAGTGCTGCCTAGCCCATGGCGTAGGCAACAGTTGGCTGTAGGCTTCGACCCGCCTCCACTTCCTCCTCCAGAAGCGAAAGCTCGTCGACAGAGCACAGTCGAACGAGCACTCCATCTGCATGTGCCAGTGTTGCACACGAGAAGTCCCACTATCGAACAGCTAGTGGTAAACGTCAGCAGTCTGTTTTAAAGATGATGTCTTTGGGCAACAACAGACACAGCGGAGGCACTGGCCGACTACTTGCAGCAGGAAACTGAGTCATGGCTAGGCAGTCTACATCTTGAGCCAGGCAAGGTAGTCAGTGATAACGGACGTAATTTTGTGGAGGCCATAGCCCTGGAAAAACTCAGACACATACCTTGCCTGGCTCACACATTGAATCTGGTGGTGCAGTGCTTCATAAATAATTTCCCGAAGTTACCAGCCCTGCTCCATAAGGTACGAAGACTGTGCTCGCACATACGTCGCTTGTACTCCAGTTGTATGCAGAGGCTGCAGCAATCGCTCCACCTCCCCATGCATCGCCTAATCATAGACGTTGCAACAAGGTGGAACTCCACCATGCACATGGTTGAGAGGCTGTGCGAGCAGAGGCAGGCTGTAATGCATTTGTGGGAGGATACACGGGCAGGCAGTTTGAGGGCAGACATCGAGTTGTTGCATGTGCTGTGTTCAAAGCTGAAAGACCTCTGTAAAGTCCTTCAGTGTTTTGAGAAATGCACACGGCTGTTAAGGGCAGACGATGCCATCAAAAGCATGAGCATCGCACTTATGCGTCTGCTCATGCAAACTATGACGTACATTAATAATCAGGCGTCTGCAGCGGAGGAGGATGGAAGCCTTGATGACAGTCAGCCATTGTCTGCTCCGGTAACTGTTCTGGACGAGGTTGTGGAAGAAGAGGAAGAGGAGGAGGAGAATGAGGGGATGATTATTTTGGGGAGGAGGATCCTTCTCAGGAGCAAGAGAAAATGTTGTCTTGACAAGGTTAGGTACAGGGTTTGTGCGTGACTGGAGGGATGTGGATTTGGCAGAAAGTGCTCCTCCACCCACCACTGGCAGTGCATCATTGACACCTGGAACAATGGCCCACATGTGTGATTATGTCTTGCGGATCCTAAAAAGGGACCCCCGTATTGCCAAAAGTATAAAAGATGACGACTACTGGTTGGCCAGCATCCTCGATCCACGCTATAAAGGCAAATAACAGAACGTCAAGCCACATTAGAACCTAGAGCTAATATTGGCGAACAAACAAGCAACTCTGGTAAACGTTTGTTAGAGGCATCCCCAGCACACAGAAGCAGTGCAGGTTTTACCACGAGCCGTACTGGGCAACATGGAAGAGGTGTTCGTGGTGCACATAGCCGAAGTGGCATTGGAGACAGGGGTTTCATGACCTTGTTTGGTGGACTGATTTCTCGAGTACCGCTTACACGACTGTTAATACTGAATCGATTACAACAGACATGAGACAGCATTTGTCAACTAAGGTTCAAAATTACCTCTCCTCCCCTATCGATGTTCTCCCTCACAGTTCTTTCCCCTTTGACTACTGGGCCTGTAAACTGGACACCTGGCCTGAATTGGTACAATATGCCTTACAGGAGCTTTCTTGCCCTGCTGATAGTGTGCTATCAGAAAGAGTCTTCAGTGCTGCTGGATCAATCCTGACAGAAAGAACGACACAGCTGTTGACCCAAAATGTTGGTAATCTCACCTTGATTAAAATTAACCATGCCGGAGTTTCAAAGGATTTTGTACCACGTACCCCTGATAACACAGAGGTTGCCAGCAAAATGGCTCGCTTTGTCCTCCTCTTCCTCTGACTTCTCCAATTCCTCCATTTGCAGCTGCTGAACGTCCAGCCTACACCTCAACATATGACAGTTTTTCCACCTCCTTAACTGGGCTGTACCCACCCAGGGCCGGCGTCAGCACCTGGCGCACCTGGGCAAGTGCCAGGGCCCTAAGCAGGAGGGGGGCCCACTCGCTGTCAGAGACACCGGCGTACTATGAGGGGCCCTGTGCCAGTGCCAGCGCCCACGTGTAGGCCCCCTGCTTGCTCAGGGCCCCAGCACTTGCAATACTTACCTCTCCCTGCTCCACCGCTGTGACGTTTTCCGCGTTTCCTGACAGTGACATTCAGGTCAGAGAGCGCGATGATGTCATGTCTGTGCGCCCTCTGCCTGAACAGCCACAGTGCAGAGAGCTGGAAGATGGTGACGCTGAGGAGTCCTGAGTAGAGCAGTGCCCAGCAAGGAGAGGTATTTCATTTTTTTTAATGTTTGGAGCAATATATGGGGAGCATTATACACTGGAGAATTATATATGTGTCCCATCATACACTTGAGCATCATAGATAGGGCCCATTAAACACTTGAGCATTATATATGGGGCCTATCATACACTGGAGCATTATAAATGGGGCCCATCATACACTGGAGCATCATATACGGCCCGTTATACACTGGAGCATCATACATGGGGCCCATTATACACTGGAACATTATATACGGGGCCCATTATACGCTGGAGCATCATATATGGGGCCCATTTTACACTGGAACATCATATATGGGGCCCATTATATACTGGAGCATCATATGGGGCCATTATATATGAAGCATTATATAGGCCCATCATACACTGGAGCATCATCCATGGGGCCCATCATATACTGGAGCATCATATGGGGCCCATTATATATGGCGCATCATATGGGGCACATTATATATGGAGCATCACATGAAGCCCATTATATATGGAGCATTATATATGGGGACCATTATATATGGAACATTATGTGGAGCTCATCATATACTGTATGGAACATTATATGGGACCAATTATGTATGGAGCAATATATGGGGCTCATTATTCTGTGTAAAGCATTATATTGGGCCCATTATTCCGTATGGAGCATCATATATGGGACTCATTATTCTGTATAGAGCAATATATGGGACTCATTATTCTGTATGGCGCACTATGTGGTGCCCATAATACAGTATGGAAAATGGGAAATTTAATATGCAAATTGCCTCTTCAGAGAGAAAGAGGACTTGAACATCATAGCGCCACCTAATGGTAGTAGCGATTCTACAAGTCACAATCAACCCTTTAATGAGTCTTGCAATATGACTTAGGATAAAAGCCAAATCAGGATCTCAAATTGCAGACACAGTGTTTCGGGCTATTTGCCCTCGTTAGTGCAAAGTATGAGAGCAATGAGCGATTTCTACTGTTTAAGACACCAGGGGATCTTCAAAACCTGAAATGGCACCTGCACATAATTTCATTAAAGTCTGCATTCGAAAATGACACTCCTTTCTTTCTGAGTTCTGCCATGTGCCCAGCCAGTAATGTTTTACAATATATGGGGTATTGGCGTACATAGAAGAAATTTCACAACAAGTTGTATAATGTATTTTTTCCTGTTACCCTCATGAAAATAAAAATATTGAGGCTAAAAAACCCTTTCTTTGCGAGAAAAAAGTGATATTTTATTTTAACATTATAAACTTTTGCAAAGCATCTGGGGGTTCAAGGTGCTCTTCACACATCTAGATACATTTCTTGAACGGTATATTTTCCCAAATAGGGTCATTTGTGGGAACTTTCCACTGTTTATATATATATGTATATATATATATAAACAACGGGCGAGCAGGCAGAGTGCGGTGGCAGCGGGCTCATCGGGCGAACAGAGGTGGCGAGCAGCGTGAGAAGAGGCTTCAGGTGGCACGGCTCACAATGACTTCTTCGTCTGGACTGGTAGCATGCGTGCTGCGTGTGGCTGATGAGGCAGGAAGGCGAGTGGTGACTGGGGGCCTGGGCCCCCATTCACAACTTGCCTCCCCTTGGCCAGGGGGAGGCTAGTGGTGACTGGGGGCCTGGCCTCGTCCAACAGTGCCCAGGAGGAGGCTACTGGGGACTGGGGGCCTGCGCTGCTCCTACAGGGCCCACTAGCTTTCCCCGTAGGCATTGTTGGATGAGGGCGCCAGACCACACTAGCTTCCCCCTAGGAACTGTTGGACAAGGGCCCCAGTCCCCACTAGCCTCTCCCTGGGCACAGTTGTACGAGGGCCCCCAGTCCCTACTGGCTTCCACCTGGGCACAGTTGGACAAGGGCTCCCCCATTACCCACTAGCCTCCCCTTGGGCCCAGTTGGACAAGGGCCCCCAGTCCCCAATAGCCTCCCCCTGGGCACATTTGGATGAGGGTCCCCAGTGCCCACTAACCTCCTCTTGGCCACCGTTGGAGGAGGGCCCCAGTCCCCACTAACCTCCCCCTGGGCACAGTTGGATGCAGGCCTCCAGTAACCACTTGCTTCTCCCTGGACCCTGTTGGATGAGGCCCACAGTCCACACTAGCCTCCCCCTGGCCCAGGGGGAGAGACTATTGGGGTTTGGGGCTGCATACAACAGGGTCCAGGGGGAAGCTAGTGGGGACTGGTGGCCATGTGACTGTCCAAAAGGGCACTGGGGAGGCTAGTGGTGGACTAGGGGCCACGTCCAAATGTGCCCAGGGGAGGACTAGTGGTGACTGAGGGCCTGCGTCCAACAGAGCCTATGTGGAGACTATTGGTGACTGGGGGCCCACATCTAACAGTGCCCAGGGGGAGGCTACTGGTGACTGTAGGCCCTCATCCAACAATGCCCAGGGTGAGGCTTGTGGTGACTTGGTGGCCTGGGCTGTGTCCTACAGGGCCCACTAGCTTTCCCCCTGGGCATTGTTGGATGAGGGCCCCCAGTCCCCACTAGCCTCACCCTGTGCACAGTTGGACATGGCCCCCAGTCCCCACTAGTCTCCCCCTGTGCCCTGTTGGACAGTCATGCAGCCCCCAGTCGCCACTAGCCTCCACCTGGACCCTGTTGGATGCAGCCCCCAGTCTTCACTAGTGTCCCCCTGGGCCACTGTGGAAGGTTTGCGTGGTGGAGGTGGAACTAGGTGGAGGTGGAGCGGGGGTGGAGCCTGGGTGGAGTCTCAAGGGGGCCCCAAAAATTTTGCCAGTATGGGGCCCTGAAATTTCTAGTGGCAGCCCTCCTCCTTAGTCTGCTTTTTTATGGTAAGATTATTATTATTCTTCAACTTATTCATTGCTTCAAATTCCTTTTTAGTTAAATTCCTTTGTTTCTTTTTTTTTGTGTGCAGCTGAGTTTTCCAGTTGGACCAGATCTTGCTCTATTACCTCTTGAAAATGGTCAATGACCTGTGGTCTTGATTGCACCGGGTAGTAGAATGGGTTACTAGTTACAAAACCTTCAATTCCTTTACTCTCATGCACTTCTGTTTCTGCCTCTAGTTGTCTTAAATTCACAGTGCTTATTAACTCTTGAAAATTAGGCACAGGATTGTACAATATACTTCTATTCTCATTGTTTGTACTGGCATAGTTTTGGTCCTCTTCCTCTGTAGATTCTAGAAAATGGCATTTTAACGAGAGATTCCGAACAAATTTATTTACATCTAATAGGGTCTTGAACAAATTAAATTTATTTGTGGGAGTAAAGCCCAGTCCTCTTGCAAGGACAGAAATTTCCTCCTCTGACAATATATAGGCAGTCAAATTCCAGACAGGGCAGATTGATAACGATTTTTCTTTCTCCTCCCATGTCTCCTCCCTGCCCTGCGCCTCCATTTTTTGCCATAATGCTTCTAAAATTGTTCTGGCTATCCTTGTCTATTGGTGCTCCTGTAGAATCAATGGTGTCAATGGAATTCACAGAAAACATGGAACCAATGGAAGTATCCGAATTTGAGAGACTAACGTTCCTTATTGGATTTTTATTTAGTTATTCATAGTTCTTTTTTAAAATTGATCTATGAAGTTTCCATGTATATACCTCATTCTTCTCATAGTCATTATAGTCTCTCTGAAATTTTGATTTCTTCATTTCTAGTATCTCAGTTTTCACTGTTTAGGCACATCAGGGTTTTCCAAACAGGACAAGGAGTCCACTAATGATTCCAGAAAATTTTGTGCCCAAAGATCAAATGGCATTCTTTCCTTTCCGAGCCCTGCTGAGAGCCCAAACAGTAGTTTTCACTCACATACTGTAGCTGGTATCGTCATATTCAGGAAAAATTGCACAACAAATTGTATGAAGTAATTTTTCCTGTTACCCTTGTGAAAATAAAAAAATGAGGCAAAAATAACATTTTTTGGGGAAAAAAAATTTGATTTTTTTATTTTCACAGATTAACATTACAAATTTTGGTGAATCATATGGGCGTTTGAGATGCTCACCACAAATTTAGATACAATCCTTGAGAGGTCTAGTTTCCAAAATTGCATCACTTGTGGGCGGTTTCCACTGCTTAGGCAAATCAAAGGGCTCTCCAAGTGAGACATGGCTTCTGCTAATGATTACAGCTGATTTTGAGTTCAAAAAGTCAAACGGTGCTCCTCCTTTTACAAGCCCTTCCGGCCTCCCAAACAGTAGTTTTCCCCAACATAAGGGGTATTGGCGTACCCAGGAGAAATTGCACAACAAATATTATCCCGTTATCCTTGTGAAAATAAAGAAATTTGGCTTTAAAGTAAAATTTTTGTTAAAAAAAGTGAAATGTTTTTTTATCCACATTTCAAAAATTCCTGTGAAGCAACTGAAAAAATAACAAAATCTTCTTGATTGTGCTTTTTAAGCACCTTGAAAGGTGCAGTTTTTAGAATGGTGCCACTTTTGAGTATTTTTCATCATATAGGCCTCTCAAAGTCTCTTCAAATGTAATGTGGTCCCTAAAAAAGTGGTTTTGTTAATTTTGATGCAAAATGAAAAATTGATGGTTAACTATTAACACTTCTGACTTCACTCCAAAAAATTTATTTTTAAAAATTGTGCTGATGGAAAGTAGACATGTGGTAAGAGTTATGTCTAAAAAAATAGTCTCAGAATTACTGGGATCTGTTAAAGCGTTCCAGAATTATTACCATATAAAGTAACACTAGTCAGAATTGTAAAATTTGGCCTAGCCATGAAGGAGTTAGTGAAAAAAAGAGCACTGATGTTTTAGAGGGCTTGTATCATTCAATAAAAAGAGTCTGAATGTGTGGTCCATGATGCAATCTTTTTCTTATATATATTATTTTGGTACAAAACATTTAAAAAGACGTGAAAGCAAACACTATTAACTGTTGTCTAAAATTGATTTGATAAGAGAAAAAATTTAGTTTTTCATTTAGCTGTGAATAATCTGAAATGTGTTATTAGAGTACATACAGTTATATGAAAAAGTTTTGGCACCCCTATTAATCTTAAGCTTAATGTTTTATAAAAATTGGTGTTTTTGCAACAGCTATTTCAGTTTGATATATCTAATAACTATTGGACACAGTAATGTTTCTGCCTTGAAATGAGGTTTATTGTACTAACAGAAAATGTGCAATCTGCATCCAAACAAAATTTGACAGGTGCATATGTATGGGCACCCTTATCATTTTCTTGCTTTAAATACTCCTACCTACTTTTTACTGACTTACTAAAGCACTTTTTTTGGGTTTTGTAACCTCATTGAGCTTTGAACTTCATAGCCAGGTGTATGCAATCATGAGAAAAGCTACTTAAAGTGGCCACTTGCAAGTTGTTCTCTTGTTTGAATCTCCTCTGAAGAGTGGCATCATGGGCTCCTCAAAACAACGGTCAAATGATCTGAAAACAAAGATTATTTAACATAGTTGTTCAGGGAAGGATACAAAAAGTTGTCTCAGAGATTTAACCTGTCAGTTCCCACTGTGAGGAACAAAGTAAGGAAATGGAAGAACACAGGGACAGTTCTTGTTAAGGCCAGAAGTGGCAGGCCAAGAAAAACATAAGAAATTCAGAGAAGAATGGTGAGATCAGTCAAGGACAATCCTCAGACCACCTCCAGAGAGCTGCAGCATCAACTTGCTGCAGATGGTGTCACTGTGCATCGGTCAACTATACAACGCACTTTGCACAAGGAGAAGCTGTATGGGAGAGTGATGCGAAAGAATCCGTTTCTGCAAGCACGCCACAAACAGAGTCGGCTGAGGTATGCAAAAGCACATTTGGAGAAGCCAATTTCTTTTTGGAAGAAGGTCCAGTGGACTGATGAAACCAATATTGAGTTGTTTGGTCATACAAAAAGGCGTTATGCATGGCATCAAAAAAACACAGCATTCCAAGAAAAACACTTGCTACCCACAGTAAAATTTGGTGGAGGTTCCATCATGCTTTGGGGCTGTGTGGCCAATGCCGGCACTGGGAATCTTGTTAAAGTTGAGGGACGCGTGGATTCCACTCAGTATCAGCAGATTCTTGACAATAATGTTCAAGAATCAGTGACAAAGTTGAAGTTACGCAGGGGATGGATCTTTCAGCAAGACAATGATCCAAAACACCGCTCCAAATCTACTCAGGCATTCATGCAGAGGAACAATTACAATGTTCTGGAATGGCCATCCCAGTCCCCAGACCTGAATATCATTGAACATCTGTGGGATCATTTGAAGAGGGCTGTCCATGCTCGGCGACCATCAAACTTAACTGAACTAGAATTGTTTTGTAAAGAGGAATGGTCAAAAAAACCTTCATCCAGGAACCAAGATCTCATTAAAAGCTTACAGGAAGCGACTAGAGGCTGTTATTTTTGCAAAAGGAGGATCTACTAAATATTAATGTCTTTTTTCTGGTGAGGTGCCCATACTTATGCACCTGTCAAAATTTGTTTGGATGCAGATTGCACATTTTCTGTTAGTACAATAAATCTCATTTCAAGGCAGAAACAATGATGTGTCCAATAGTTATTAGATATATCAAACTGAAATAGCTGTTGCAAAAACACCAATTTTTATAAAACATTAAGCTTAAGATTAATAGGGGGCCCAAACTTTTTCATATAACTGCATATGTTTAAGAATATAATACCTACTCTAATTATAATACGTCTTAAGTATATATTGTACAGTATTGTTGCAAAATTGAATTATGTCAGGTAAAGAAAGGAACAGGGATGTTGACCTTTACCACAGATGCCATAACAGACTGAAAATTAGAAAAGTGGATTAAACTGTGGATGTAATTACTTTATGAACATACCCAGGGGAAAGAAGTTTAATGAAATACATGTTTTATTTCTTGCTGAAGATATCTCGTAGTCATTAGATTGTCAGACTTACTACACTGGCGATTTTGTTTATAGACTTTCTCACTGTCTGAAAGTTAACTGTTTCTCCAGTCAGCAAACTTTCAGTGACTTTCTACAAGATTAATTATGTACATAAACTAATTATCTTTTCTCACTTACACTCTGCTAGTTAAAATATATTAAAGCATGCATTAAATAATATACATGTTCTTGCTGTTTATAGCTGGTTTTATTCTACTACCAAAGTGCATGTAATGAATAAAGAAATCTGGTGCTGCAGCTAATATTTCATAAGACTGTAAATTAATACGTCTCCATAGGAAAATAAAATTTCACAGTTTAATTACCACATTTCTTCAAAGGCGGCATAAGGAAATTTATTGTACTAATTACCATTATAATAGAATGGGATTTTCATTTCTCTGTCTGTATAAAATTTCTTCTATATAAAAGAATATATTTAGTCCTTTAGCTATTACAATAGATATACACTATATAAATATCAGAGTGCATGCTATGTTTATCTATGGATAATTCAGCTTCATGACGGTTGATAGTATTGCTTCACTACAATGCTCTCCTCACGTAAAAAACTTCTGTATGAACTTTACATGTCCCTCTCATTTTCATGTTTTCCCTATGGTAATTTTGCTTAATTAAAGGAACTCTAAAACTGTAAATGAATTACAATCTAATGTAAGTATGTGTGGCCTTCTTCAAGCTCCTAAATAGAGATAAGTGAAACACTTTTCGACAAATCAATTTTATTATCAATTTTCCAGATTTAGATTGACTATTATTCACATTTTTTGGTATTCAATCAGCATGAATCCAGCAAAATGAAGGCCAACTGGTCTGTTGCTGAATTCATTTCAGAGAAAATAGTTAAAAATAATGAAGATTATATTCATCAGTATCAGCTCTGCTGGTCATGTTTTCCGCTGCTGCAGCTCCTTACTCCATTCTTTTCTCAGTAATACACTGGCTAGATGTGATGCTCGTCTGTAGCGCAACAAAATGCCTTCAAGTGTGATATCCCTATATACAGTGTATACGGAAAGTATTCAAACCCCTTTACATTTTTCATTCTTTGTTTCATTGCAGCTGTTTGGTAAATTCAAAAAAGTTCATTTTTTTCATTTTTTTTGTCATTAATGTACACTCTGCACCCCATCTTGACTTAAAAAACAGAAATGTAGAAATTTTTGCAAATTTATTAAAGACAAACTGAAATTTCACATGGTCATAAGTATTCAGACCCTTTGCTCAGACACTCATATTTAAGTCACATGCTGTCCATTTCCTTGTCATCCTCCTTGAGATGCCTCTACTCCTTCATTGGAGTCCAGTTATGTTTAATTAAACTGCTAGGACTTGATTTGTAAAGGCACACACCTGTCTATATAAGACCTCACAGCTCCCAGTGCATGTCAGACCAAATGAGAATCATGAGGCCAAAAGGAACTGGCAAAGGAGACAGAATTGAAGCAAGGCCCAGATCTGGCCAAGATTACAAAAGAATTTCTGCAGTGCTCAAGGTTCCTAAGAGCACAATGGCCTCCATAATCCTT
The DNA here is from genome assembly GCA_033576555.1 of Oophaga sylvatica. Taxonomy (NCBI): domain Eukaryota; kingdom Metazoa; phylum Chordata; class Amphibia; order Anura; family Dendrobatidae; genus Oophaga; species Oophaga sylvatica. The sequence continues at coordinate 158,322,166 of JARQOD010000002.1, read as the reverse complement.
AAATGGAAGAAGTTTGGGATCACCAAAAGTCTTCCTAGACTTGGCCGTGCATTCAAACTGAGCAATCGTGGGAGAAGAGCTTTGGTGAGAGAGGTAAAGAAGAACCCCAAGATCACTGTGGCTGAGCTCCACAGATGCAGTAGGGAGATGGGAAAAAATGTTCCACAAATTCAACTATCACTGCAGCTCTCCACCAGTCGGTCTGAATACTTTCCATACCCACTATATATATTTTCAGGTTAATGCTATTTTGTTTTATTATGGGCTGACCATCGGCTAAGTGGCTAAGCAGTCCGAGGACGTGCTACTCTTCACCAGGGGGGAATGTGGCTCCCGTGTCTGTAGCAGCATAAAATGCCAGCATGTGTGATATACTTATATATGTACTGCCAGCTATGGTGAGGGCTGGTTTCTCTGCTGGGAAAAACTGCATCCACACATTTTACCCAATCCCTTACTGGAAGATTGTGCACTTTTGCCTGAACCAGGAAGTGTGCACGATCCCCCAGGGGGTAAGAGGTGCTTCTTAGAGGTTGCAATTAGTGATGAGTGAGTATACTCGTTGCTCAGGTTTTCCCGACTATGCTCGGGTGTCTTCCAAGAATTTTGGTGGGCTCGGAGATTTAGTTTTTTTCACCGTTGCTGCATGATTTGCGACTGTTAGACAGCCTGAATACTTGTGGGATAACAAACAGGCAATCCCCACATGTATTCAGGCTGTCTAGCAGCCACAAATCATGCAGCTGCAGCAACAAAAACTAAATCTGCGAGCACACCAAAATACTCGGAGGACACCTGAGCATGCTCAGGAAAACCCGAGCAACGAATATACTTGCTCATCACTAGTTGCAATGTGCAGAGCAGTAAAGCTATAGAAGAGATCCGCAGGTAGAGGACAGAAACATGCTCTCCCTGCCATGACAAGATCCATGAGGCAGGGTATCAGTCTGTAGAGCACAGAGACTTCCAGGGTCCATGCTAAACTGAAAGACTGCTCAGTTTTCATACAAAGAGCAGGAGTGAGCTTTTGCCGGTAGCTCAACAACTGCATAGAACCAGGGACACTGTTGTAAGAAAAGGTAAGTGTTCTGAGAGGATTCACATTGCCTGCTCACTGGAATGTATCGCGAGATACATATCTATTGTAAATTCTACAATAGCTCAAAAAACAGACAGTATAGTCCTCCAAACAGTATTATGGGCACCACATAGTGTGCCATACAGAATAATGAGCCCCATATATTGCTCTATACATAATTGGTCCCATATAATGTTCCATACAGTATATGATGAGCTCCACATAATGCTCCAGTATATGATGGGCCCCATGGATGATGCTCCAGTGTATGATGGGCCTATATAATGCTCCATATATAATGGGCACCATATGATGCTCCAGTATATGATGGGCCCCATGGATGATGCTCCAGTGTATGATGGGCCTATATAATGCTCCATATATAATGGGCCCCATATAATGCTCCAGTGTATAATGGGCCCCGTATGTGATGCTCCAGTGTATGATGGGCCCCATTTATAATGCTCCAGTGTATGATGGGCCACATATATAATTCTCCAGTGTATAATGCTCCCCATTTATTTCTCCAAACATTAACAAAAATTGAAATACTTCTCCTCGCAGAGCACTGCTGTACTTTGGACTCCTCAGCATCGCCATCTTCAAGTTCTCTGCACTATGACTGTTCAGGCGGAGGGCACACAGACGTGACATCATCGCGCTTCTCTGACCTGAATGTCATGGCAGTAAATGTGGAAGACATCACAGCGGTGGAGCAGGGAGAGGTAAGTATTGCAAGTGCTGGGGCCCTGAGCAAGCAGGGGGGGCCACTCATGGGCAACAGCACTGCACAGGGCCCCTCATAGTACTCCAGTGTCTCTGAGGGCAACTGGGCCCCCCAACCATCAGAGACACCGGCATACTATGAGGGGCCCTGTGCCAGTGCCGTCGCCCATGAGTGGGCCACCCCACCTACTCAGGGCCCTGGCACTTGCCCGGGTGCGCCAGGCGCTGACGCCGGCCTTGGGGGGGTACAGCACAGTTAGGGAGGTGGAAAAACTGGCATATGTTGAGGTGTAGGCTTAACGTTCAGCAGCTGCAAATGGAGGAATTGGAGAAGTCGGAGGAAGAGGAGGACAAAGTGAGCCATTTTGCTGGCAGCCTAATTGTCATCAGGGGAAGGTGGAACAAAATCCTTTGAAACCCAGGCATGGTTCATTTTATTGCAGGTGAGATCAACAACATTTTGGGTTGACAGCAGGGTCCTTCTTTCTGTCAGGATTGGTCCAGCAGCACTGAAGACTCTTTCTGATAGCACACTACCAGCAGGGCAAGTGAGCTCCTGTAAGGCATATTGTGCCAATTCAGGCCAGGTGTCCAGTTTACAGGCCCAGTAGTCAAAGGGGAATAAACTGTGAGGGAGAACATCCATAGGGGAGGAGAGGTAATGTTGAACCATAGTTGGCAAATGCTGTCTCCTGTCTGTTGCAATCGATTCAGTATTACCAGTCATGTGAGCAGTACTCGAGAAATCAGTCCACAACATGGTCATGTAACCCCTGTCTCCAATGCCACTTCGGCTGTGTGCACCATGAACACCTCTTCCATGTTGCACAGTACGGCTCGTGGTAGAACCTGCACCGTTGCTGTGTGCTGGGAATGCCTCTAACAAACGGTTTACCAGAGTTGCTTGTTTGTTCACCAATATTAGCTCTAGGTTCTCCTGTGGCATGATGTTCTGTAATTTGCCTTTATAGCGTGGATCGATGATGCTGGCCAACCAGTAGACGTCATCCTTCATAATTTTTGCAATGTGGGGGTCCCTTTTTAGGATCCACATGACATAATCACACATGTGGGTCAATGTTCCAGGTGTCAATGCTGCACTGCCAGTGGTTAGTGGAGGGGCACTTTCTGCCAAATCCACATCCCTCCAGTCACGCACAAATCCTGTACCTGACCTTGGCAAGCCAGCATTTTCTCTTTCCCTGAGAAGCATCCTCCTCAGCAAAATAATCATCCCCCTTATCCTCCTTCTCCTCCTCTTCCTCTTCTTCCTCCACCTTGTCCAGGACAGTTCCCTGAGCAGACAATGGCTGACTGTCATCAAGGGTTCCCTCTTCCTCCTCTGCTGCAGACATCTGATCCTTATTGTGCGTCAAAGTTTGCATGAGCAGACACATAAGTGGGATGCTCATGCTTATGATGGCATCGTCTGCGCTTGCCAGCAGTGTGCATTCCTCAAAACACTGAAGGACTTTACAGAGGTCTTTCAGCTTTGACCACTGCACACCCGACAACTCAATGTCTGCCGTCAAACTGCCTGCCAGTGTATCCTCCCACAAATGCATTACAGCCTGCCTCTGTTTGCACAGTCTCTCAGCCATGTGCATGGTGGAGTTCCACCTAGTTGCAACGTATATGATTATGCGGTGCTTGGGAAGGTGGAGCGATTGTTGCAGTCTCTGCATACGAATGGAGTCTACTGGCGAGCGACGAATGTGTGAGCACAGTCTTCGCACCTTATGGAGCAGGGCTGGTAACTCCGGAAAATTATTTATGAAGCACTGCACCACCAGGTTCAAGGTGTGAGCCAGGCAAGGTATGTGTCTGAGTTTTGCCAGGGCTATGGCCGCCACAAAATTACGGCCGTTATCACTGACTACCTTGCCTGGCTCTATAAGTAGACTGCCCAGCCATGACTCAGTTTCTCTCTGCAAGTAGTCGGCCAGTACCTCCAAGGTGTGTCTGTTGTCGCCCAAAGACATCATTTTTAAAACAGCCTGCTGACGCTTAACATTAGCTGTTCGATAGTGAGACACCTCGTGTGCAGCACTGGCAGCTGCGGATGGAGTACTCGTGCGAATGCGCTCTGTCGACAAGCTTTCACTTCTGGAGTAGGAGGAGGAGGAGGAGGGTCGAACGCCGACAGCCAACTGTTGCCTATACCGTGGGCTAGGCAGCACTGTCCCACCACGGCTGTCCCCTGTGGACCCTGCATCCACCACATTAACCCAGTGCGCAGTAATGGACACGTAATCACCCTGGCCATGCCTACTGGCCCATGCATCTACTGTGAGGTGCACCTTTCCACTCACTGATTGTTTGAGTGCATGGACAATGCGATCTTTCACATGCAGGTGTAAGGCAGAGATGGCTTTTCTAGAAAAAAGTGTCGACTGGGTAGGTCGTAGTGTGGGACAGCGTAGGCCATGAGCTCTCGGAAAACTGCGCTTTCAACCAAACGGAAGGGCGTCATCTCTAATGAGATCAGTTTGGCAATGTAGACGTTCAAAGCCAGTGAGGTTTTGTAGTCCATCCACACTTGCAAGTGCATGGTGTTTAAATGTCTAAGCATACAATTGGTATTCAATTTTCAGAGATTTTTCCCTTCCGCACTTCATACAGATAACTTTTGCCTCATCAATAGGATTTTGGTCAAAAATTGCCACACTGCACTCTTCCTACTATGGGATAAATTTTCAGGGCTTGCACGCTGTGCTAATTTGACCGTCTGGCCAAGCTGTCCTGCAAGTCTTTTTCTTTTTTTAACACGCTTTTGGACTGCTACGGGGATGCCAGATAACCCCAGCTGCAATGTCGATGCCTGCTGCAGATCCTCCTCCTCTTCTGAGCTATTGCCAGCGGCACCCTCTTCCCCCAATGGATGCAAATCCGGGTCAACTACTGGATCATTCATCACCTCCTCTTCAATTTCATCTGCACCTTCCTCTGTGTCACCGTGTAAGGTGTCATAGTTTGCAGGAATGGGCACCTGAGCTCCATCAGGGTCAGAATCTGGCTCAGTAGACTGCGATGGCAATGCAGTGCTCTTGGTGAATGTACCAGCAGAATCATATGGCACTGGCTGTGCATCAGTGCACTCCATATCATATTCATCTTGAACTGGGGAATTCAGGATTTCACTTGATAACCCAGGCATGGTATGTGAAAAGAGCTCCAGGGAGTAATCTGAAGTGTGGCCTGCCGCATCTTTCACTTGTGGTGGAGGTGAAGGACACAAGGAAAGGTGTCATTCCTGACCAGGAGCCTGCACTGACGACTCAGTGCTTGCATTTTTTGAAACTTCAGAAGAGGAGGCGATAGAGCTGGAGGCTGTTTCGGCACTATAAGCTAAAACCTGTTCTGATGCTCCGGCTTTAAGACCGGTGTACCTACTCCCAGAAAAGGGAGCCTTCCAGGCCTTCTGGAGCCATACGATGACGCAGGCTCAACACCTCCTGCCTTAAGTGATATTGTGCTTTTGGCACTACCAGCAGATGCACCACCACCACCATCAGTACCAGCTGGCCCCCCCGCCCACGTTCGCAGCTTCTTCCACCATACTTGCTCATGTTTGGGAAAATGTAACAAAAATACCAGCAGATATATGGTACTTTATCAGAAGCGTACAGCTGTATACAGATAGTCAGCATGTATTTGTCCGTGATACCAGCCGGTACATGGTAGTGTGTGAGGAGCGTACAGCTCTATATGGTGTGGAAAAAAATGAACGCTCGGTAACAGAAAAAAAGAATAAAAGCATTAGTGCTGTGTAAAAAGCCGTCTGCACAGCAGTGTACACACAGCAATATAGTTATCAGGCAGCCTAATAACCAGCGCTGCTGCACACAAGAAAATCCTCCCCTGTCACTGCACACTAACTGTACAGCACAATTGCTATCAGCACAAGCACATAAGAACTTCTCTTTAGAGCCCTAACTCTCTAACTACTGATAAACAGCGTGAGCAACTTCTACTTACTGTTAAGATTGGCAGAATTAAAATGGCGGTCGGCGGTCAGGGCTTTTATAGACACTATGACTCCACCCCAAAGCAAGCCAATCACTGCAATGCCCTTCTCTAAGATTGTGGTGGATGATGCACATGTCATCTCATTGCCCACAGTGTACGTCCTTGATCATTGGCTGAAAAAAAGCGCCTGAATACATTCTGGGAAATTCGACTTTGGTGCTCATTTTTCCGACCGCATGGACGACTGCACACTATGGTCGGGTTTCGGCCAATGAAACCCGACTTTGGTTAAGGTCGGCGACTTTTGTATCTGACCGACCTGTTTCACTCAACTCTAATCATTACCCTTTCTAATGCTGATTATTCCCTGCTGCAACATTCCTTCTCCAACTGCCCTGGGAGCCAGCACTAGTTGGAAAGCGTTAATCATCTGTTACTGTCCATCTCCACCTAACTCCCAGGGACCCTGATCAGTGCCTGGTCATAACAGGCTGAACATCCCAACTGGCATCACAATCCTTTTTACTAGTATTATTATTAACCTCACAATTGACAAAGACTGGGGAGCGCCATCGGTTGGACTACACTAGCTCTCAGAACCGCCATGACCCAGTATCGTTACAACAGCGGCCCGGCGTGGGTGGCACATAGGCATCACACAATTGGAGAAGTGTCAGTAATGCATGTAATTAAGGTAAAAGGTTTGTGATGTACACATTTTCTGTGAATATCAATGCTCCAAAGCCTCTACTTGTCCTCAAAATAACTATATAACACTGGGAGGTCACCTAGGACTCTATTGAACCACTTTTGATCTTGTTAATGCAAACACAGTCGTGTTAAAGGGAACCTGCCATCAGGATCTGATATCTCATACTGATTGCATGCATATACAGGTGCATTCATGCTAATTAAATCTATACCTTCTTTATAGATATCCATTTTGTAGTTTATGAGAAATCCAGCATCAAAATTTATGCAAGTGCTTCAGCTTGGGACATTGCACTTGAAGCTGTCCTGCTTCTATCTCTATCTCTATTTCCAACCTACGACCTGCCTCTTGACTCTTGTTTAAGTGACCTCCCTCTCCTGACCCATCAGTATGGCACAGAAGGCAGGCAGTAGGTGGGGAAAAGAGAGAGGAGACAGGAGAGCTACAAGTGAAATGTCCAATTCAGATGCACTTGCAGCTCATTTGCCTATAATTTCAATGCAGTATTTTGTAGGAACTACAAAACAAGTTTCTACAAATAAGGTATGGATTCAACCAGCATGAAAGTGTCATTACATACTGTACACATCATTAGAATGAGGTATAAATTCCTCAGGACAATTCTCCTTTAATGTCAAATTTTCTTCAAACCATCTTGCTAAGGGAAAACAGATGGTAAGGTAACCAAAGGTAATCAACATCTGTATTCAGGTGGCGTGGACCGGTAAAAAATTTCGCTGCAAGAAGTATGGAAAATGTATGAAGATTTTTAACAACATGCACACTATGTGAAAAGGACAGCTGGATTTCTGGATTCTGACGATTTGTGATTTGGTGTTTAAAAATAATGGTTTCCTTGCTTTTAACACTCAAGCCTATGTGAGAGGATTCTTCTTTACCAGCAAAATTAGGAGACATGGTATTAAACTGCCATGTTAGTTTGCAATTGAAGTGTGTGAAAAGTTTAAAAAATATTATTACTAAGCTCCTGTTACTGCAGTATATCACAGTTTAACCCTTGAAGGACCAAGCCACTTTGTAGGTTAATGACAAGTCCTTAATTTTGAAATCTGCCCACTGGCATTTTATGTCATTATAACTTTGGAACTCTTCAACAGATTCCACTGATTCTGAAAAGGTTTTTTCGTGACATTGCACTATATGATAGTGACAAAATTTCTTCAAAATTAATTGTGTTTATTTGTGAAGAAAATGTAAATTTGGCAAAAATGTTGAAAATTTCACAATTTTTACATTTTTAATCTTTATGACCCTAAATCAGAGCATTATGTCTTACAATATACTGTATTTTTCGGACCATAAGACGCACCTTTTTTCCTCCAAATTTGGGAGGAAAATGTGGGTGCGTCTTATGGTTGGAATGTAACGTGGGGAGGGGGACAGCGGTGGAGTGAGATCGCAGGAGGCAGGAAAATATCCCCTCCTCTGCAGGAATCCAGCACTGGGGAAACCACTGGTCCCGATACTTAAGTGCAGTGAATATTCATTAGCCGCTTCCCCGCCCACCTATCAGCTGAGCAGTGAGCGGGGAGCAGCAGATGACAGAGCCACATGGTTTCCCCAGCGCCTGATTCCTGCAGCAGCTGGGGAGATGTGTGTTGGAAGGAGAAGGAGGCTGCAGGAGCAGAGTGCAGCAGGAGGCATCGCATACCTGACAGCACAGGGGCTGTGCTGATGCGATGCTGAATGCTCCTGTGGAGGACCTGTGATGAGGTCATGAAGAGGGCGGGCTGGTGCATCACATGACCACACAAAGCCCTGCCTCTTCATGATGTCATCACAGGTCCTTCAGACACACTGTACAAGAAAAAAATAATTAAAAGGTTAGTAATACAGCACATAAAAAAACACTCTGCCATCCTGTGGTGGATTATAACTCGCAGCATGCCATAGGATCTGCAGGACATGCTGAGAGTTATAGTTCTCCCATGGGATCTTATAGCAGCACTCCAGTGTTATTTTTCAGTGCTGGAGTGTGGCTTTAAATATAAGCCCCGTGCCCCCATTCTGAGGCTACTTTCACACTTGCGTTTTTTTGCGCAGCACATCGTGCGCACATGAAACACATTAAAAAAAACGCATGCAAACGCTTATAAACGCTGTGATATTTAGTCGCATCAACGTGCGCATTACGACCAAAAAACGCAGCGTTTGTATGCGATTTCAAACGTTTTTGCATGCGTTTGCGTTTTTTTTTCGGCGCATGGGTTGTTTACGTGTAACATTTCTATCAACTCTGTCTCTATCATCTCTGTCTCTTTAATCTGTCTCTATCATCTCTGTCTCTATCATCTGTCTCTATCATCTCTGTCTCTATCATCTTTCTCTATCATCTCTGTCTCTATCATCTGTCTCTATCATCTATCTCTATCATCTCTGTCTCTATCATCTGTCTCTATCATCTGTCTCTATCATCTCTGTCTCTATCGTCTGTCTCTATCATCTCTGTCTCTATCATCTGTCGCTATCATATCTGTCTCTATCATCTGTCTCTATCATCTCTGTCTCTATCATCTCTGTCTCTATCTTCTGTCTCTATCATCTCTGTCTCTATCACCTTTTTATCTACACTCCTCACAATGTTGCTTGTGTAGTGGGTTGTTTAAACAAGTGTGTAGACATTATTTACTCCAAAATCGAGTGCGTGCAAAAGCGCTGACGAGTGCAAAGCCATGCGCACGCCAGCGCACCCATAGACTGCAATGTTATTTTTTGCGCATAGCATGCGCACATGTGCGCACGTGTTTTTTTAAAGCGGTTGGGCGGAAAAAAAAATGCAACATGTAGCGTCTAGCGTATATGGGCGCACACCTGGAAAATGCGCAGCGCACGCCAAACGCAGATGAACGCGTGCAAGCGCTAGACCCTGCGCCCGCCATGTTAAAGATAGGGGAACATTTTGCATGCGTCCGATAGCGCACGATGCGCTGCGTAAAAAAACGCAAGTGTGAAAGTAGCCTTATACTCACCCTCCAGCGTCTTCATATAGTACTTTACAGACACCACACTGGTCCCGCAGCTTCCAACATAATAACATACTATTATATAGAATAACTCCACATATAATAGTATGTTATTTATGTTATTAAACATTTTACCACATTTTTTGCTTCAAATATATTTTTCCCTATTTTCCACCTCTAAAACCTGGGTGCGTCTTATAGTCCGGTGCTTCTTATAGTCCGAAAAATACGGTAGTTAAAAAATAACATTTCCCACATGTCTACTTTACATCAGGAAAATTTTTGAAACATTTTTTTGTTAGAAATTTAAGAGGGTTAAAAACTGATTAGTGATTTCTCATTTTTCCAACAACATTTACAAAACCATTTTTTTAGGGACCACATCACATTTGAAGTGATATTGGGGGCATATATGACAGAAAATACCCAAAAGTGACACCATTCTAAAAACTGCACCCTTCAAGAAGTTCAAAACATCATTAACACAGTTTATTAACCCTTCAGGTGTTTCACAAGAACTGAAGCAATGTAGAAGAAAAAAATTAACAAAAATTAATTGGGACACTATTTTTTTATTTTCTTAAGGGTATCAGGAGAAAATGAACCACAATATTTGTTGTGCAATTTCTCTTGAGTATGCAGATACCTCATGTGTGCAGGAAGACCACTCTTTAGGTGCACGGAAGGGAAGGAGCACTGTTTCATGTTTTGAACGCAAAATTGGCTGGAATCGAGAGCAGACGCTATGTTCCATTTGGAGAGCCCCTGATGTGCCTAAGCAGTGGAAACCCCCTACAAGGGACCCCAATTTGGAAACTAGACTCCTCGAGGGACTTATCTACATGTTTGATGAGTGCCTTCAACCCCAAGGTGCTTCACATACGTTTATAATGTAGAGCCGTGAAAATTTAAAATAACATTTTTTCCACCAAAATCATATTTTAGTCCCAATTTTTTTATTTTAACAAAGGTAGCAGGAGAAAATGGACCCCAAAAATTGTTGTACAATTTCTTCTGAGGATGTCAATACCCAATATATGGATGAAGACCACTGTTGGGATGCACTGCAGGACTTGGAAGGGAAGGTGCAAGGTTTGACTTTTTGAACACAAAATTGACAGGCATTCAGAGTGGATGCCATGTCACTTTTGGATGGCCCCTGATGTGCCTAAACAGTTGAAATCCCCCACAAGTGATAACATTTTGGAAACTAGACTACTCCTTGAACTTATCTTAATGGGTGGTGAGCATCTTGTATCACCAAATGATTTACAGAAGTTTATAGCAGAGCTAAGAAAATTTTTTAAAAAAATCACATTTTCCAGCAAAATTTTTAGTTTAGCCTTAATTTTTTTATTTTTACAAGGGTAACAGGAGAAAATGGACCTCAGAATTTGTTGTGCAATTTCTCCTGAGTGTATCAATTCCCCATGTTTGGGTGAAAACTACTTTTGAGGCACAGTGCAAAGCTCAAAATGGAAGGAGCGCCATATTATATTGCAAATTTTATTATTATGGATTGAGGGTGCCATGACCCACAGGCAGAGCCCCTGAGGTGCCAGAACAGCAGAACTCCTCATAAGTGACCCTCTTTTAAGAAACACATCTCTTGATTAGTGTTGAGCATTCCGATACTGCAAATATCGGGTATCGGCCGATATTAGCTGTATCGGAATTCCGATTCCGAGTTCCGATATTTTCGTCTTATCGGATACCGGAATCGGGATTGTCACTGTCAGTGTCCGTCGGTCGGGTCTGTCAGGAGTCAGCGGCACTTACCCGGCAGAAGATCTCCGGCGGTCACGTCCTGCACTGCTTCATGGCCGCCATCCTCTTCTCCCCGGCGGTCACATGCAGTTTCTCGCGATAACTGCAGTGACTGCTGGGTAATCCCGGCCGTAAAGCAGTCAGTCCGATGACGTCACCGCCGGGGAAGCAGGTAATCAGCTGTGCTGCGTCGGGATGTCAGGCTCTGCCTGTCATTGCGATGTAGCAGAGCTGGATCGTCGTGGGACTATCGTTATGGACTGCGTCGGACAGGTGGTATACTGTTGGTTTGTTTTTTTTCTTTTTTTACAGGAGATCGATGGCGTCGCAGGAATGAGAGAGTAATAAAAAAAATGAAAACTGTGTTGTCTCTTTTATTTCATTAAAAGACTTTTTTCTTGCTGTGTCTTTTTTTTATACATTTAATAACTTTGGGATTAATAATGGATCGGTGTCTTATTGACGCCTCTCCATTATTAACCGGGCTTATTGTCACCGTGCAATCAACGGTGACATTAACCCCTTATTACCCCGCTTGCCACCGCTACAGGGCAAGTGGGAAGAGCCGGGTAAAGTGCCACAATTGGCACATCTTTTGATGCGCCAAATGTGGGGCTGCTGTAGCCTGATATTATCAGGCTGTTGAGGGCCAAAATCCATGGGCCTTGACAGTCTTTTAATACCAGGCCGCAGCAGTCTGCATTTTACTTGGCTGGTTAACAAAAATAGGGGGGATCCCGACGCCGTTTTTTTTTCGAGGGGATCCCCTATTTTTGTTAACCAGCCAAGCTAAGCAGACTGCTGTGGCCTGGTATTATCAGGCTTGCAAGGTCCATGGATGTTGGATCCTTACCAGCCTGAAAAACCAGGCCTCAGCGGTCTGCTTCATCTGGCTGTTAACAAAAATAGGGGGGACCCCACGCCAATTTTTTTCGAGGGGATCCCCTATTTTTGTTAATCAGCCAAGATATGCAGACTGCTGTGGCCTGGTATTATCAGGCTGGCAAGGTCCATGGATCTTGGCTCCTTAACAGCCTGAAAATCCAGGCCTCAGCGGTCTGCTTCATCTGGCTGGTTAACAAAAATAGGGGGGACCCCACGCCAATTTTTTTCGAGGGGATCCCCTATTTTTGTTAATCAGCCAAGATATGCAGACTGCTGTGGCCTGGTATTATCAGGCTGGCAAGGTCCATGGATCTTGGCTCCTTAACAGCCTGAAAATCCAGGCCTCAGCGGTCTGCTTCATCTGGCTGGTTAACAAAAATAGGGGGGACCCACGCCAATTTTTTTCGAGGGGATCCCCTATTTTTGTTAATCAGCCAAGATATGCAGACTGCTGTGGCCTGGTATTATCAGGCTGGCAAGGTCCATGGATCTTGGCTCCTTAACAGCCTGAAAATCCAGGCCTCAGCGGTCTGCTTCATCTGGCTGGTTAACAAAAATAGGGGGGACCCCACGCCATTTTTTTTTCGAAGGGAACCCCTATTTTTGTTAATCAGTTCCCTCTGACGTCACTGATTGTGTCCCTGGCTGACCTGAAGTGAAAGTGGAAAGCAATCAATTAAGCTTTCCACTTAAGGGCCCGTCTCACATAGCGATATCGCTACCGAGATCGCTGCTGAGTCACTAGTTTTGTGACGCAGCAGCGAGCTCACCAGCGATATCGCTGTGTGTGACATTCAGCGACGATCAGCCCCCCTGCCGGGTATCGCTGATCGTCGCTGAAATGTCAGGACCTTTGATCGCTGGTTTCCCGCTGACAGGCACACATCGCTGCGTGTGACAGGCGGGAGACCAGCGATCCGCTGGTAACCAAGGTACACAGCGGGTTTCCAGGCGCGGGGCTGTGCCTAGAAACCCGCTGTGTACCTTGGATACCAGCGCCCTGATGCAGGGAGCTGGTATCCAAGGTACACAGCGGGTTTCCAAGCGCTGCGCGGTGCCTGGAAACCCGCTGTGTACCTTGGTTACCAGCGGATCGCTGGTCTCCCGCCTGTCACACGCAGCGATGCGTGCCTGTCAGAGGGAAACCAGCGATCAAAAAAAGGTCCTGACATTTCTGCGACGATCAGCGATACCCGGCAGGGGACTGATCGTCGCTGAATGTCACACACAGCGATATCGCTGGTGAGCTCGCTGCTGCGTCACAAAACTAGTGACTCAGCAGCGATCTCGGTAGCGATATCGCTATGTGAGACGGGCCCTTAAGCGATGTTACCCGCAGTGTCGCTGTCCCAGATCGCTGCCTGAGCTGCCTGTTTGGCAGCTCAGCAGCGATCATGTAGCGATACACCAGCGATCCTGACAAGTGCATATCGTTGTCGGGATCGCTGGTGTATCGTTATGTGACACCCAGCCTTTACTCTCCTGTCAGGCAGGAGAGGAACTCATTCATTTGGGGTTTACTGTGAGGCTGCAGCATTAGCTGCGGTCCCTGCAGTAAACATTAACCCTTTCTGAAGGATTACACCGTGGGACCTGACTGTGCATGGGATAGGTAAGAATAATTTTGCTTTTTTATTTTATTTTTATTACAGGAAATGGTTTTTGCAGTAAAATAAAAGATGGTCAAAAACATGTGTCTTTATTTCATTAAAATGATTTTTAATTAAAGTGTGTGTGTTTTATTTTTATTTCATGCAATAGGATTAATAATTGATAGTTGTCTAATTGACAGCTCTCAATTATTAACCTGGCTTAAGGTCACCTTTCAATAGCAAGGTGGCTTTAACCCCATATTAACCCATTCTCCACCGCTACAGGGCAATGGGAAGACGGGCAAAGTGCCAGAAAGGGCGAATCTAATTATAGATTTGTTTTTTCCGGGTGTCTGGGGAATGTAGACCGGGGGGGGGAAAAAAAAAATGGTCCCTCTCGGCTATTATTACTCCCCCACTCACTGGCTTTGTCTTCCGGTGCAAAATAGGCGGGAGCCCACCATTTTTTTTCAGCAATTTTTAACACATCATATATATATATACAGTCATTAATTTGTGCACATAAATTATATTTATATTGTATTCATACATTTCTACTAGTATAATAGCCGCTAATTCAATTGCCGGCTTTGGAAAATGCAGAACCCACAGAAAAACACTTGTGTACAAGGGTTAACCATTCTTTTCATGTCCTTTGCTATCTAATTTGCAAAACAATTAAATCAGACTATGTTGCAAAATTTCACACCTGGGGGTTTTAATAAAAAGGTTAAATTCGAGCAAAAAAGTCCGTTTTTTTTGCTCGAATTACACCTTTAATTAACCCCTACAGTGTGAAATTTTGCACACATAGTCGATTTAATTTTTGTGCAAATTAATAGCAAAGGACATGAAAAGAAATGTTAACCCTATGTACCCAATGTCTTTTCATGTCAGGTGACCCACAAAAATGACACTTGGTGTACATAGGTTTAACCATTCTTTTCAGTCCTTTGCTACTAATTTGCACAAACAATTAAATCAGCTATTGTCAAAAATTCACACCTTAGGGTTAATTAAAGGTGTAAATCGTAGCAAAAAATCCGGTTTTTTACAACGAATTTCCCTTAATTAACCCCTACGGTTTGAAATTTTGCACACATAGCGATTTAATTGTTGTGCAAATCAATGCAAACGACAGAAAAAACAGGTTTTCCCCTATGTACACCAATGTCATTTCATGTCGGGGGCTTCTGTCTTTTCACTGAAGCCGGCTTTTCCCCGGCAATTAATCAAAGGATATTTTACATTAAATTGTTTAAACTATACAATATGTATATTATATTCCAAACAGATAAATTAAATAGTATTCTATTGTTATATTATTTTTTACAAGAAAGAATGGGGTTTTTTAGTTGATATTTTGTTCCCAAGACTACAGGGACTTCCGGTATCGTATCGGGTACGCCGATATTTAAGTGATACGGCGATACCATTCCATTCCATACTTTAGGATATCGGAAAGTATCGCTCAACCTACTCTTGATGAATTAATCTAGGGGTGCAGTGATCATTTTGACACCACCAGTGGGTCACTGAAGTTTATCCCAAATTGGCAGGTAAAAAAATAATTAAAATTTTTTAAACCACAAAAAATTTTTAGCCCCAGATTTAACATTTTTTATACAAGAAAGGGAAAAATTTTGGCACCAGAATTTCCCACAATTTCTGCTGAAATAAAATACGTAGCCCATATTACTGAACATACGCTCAGCCAACAAATCTCAGTAGGGATTTATTTCCAATTTAGCGCCATTAATTCCACACACTTTACAGCATAAGGCTTCACAATCTAATTTTCCCTATTAGTATCTTTGGGAAATTGAAATTCGGAGTACCCGAGTACCAAACAAGGGAAACATAAAAACCCTTGCAGGTTTTCCTTGGGGATTGAACCCAGGGGCCACCTGCTAACTCGGATGTAGCGCTATTTGCCTCCTGGAGCACAGATTTTCTTAGAATAGTTTGTGGACTCCATATACAGAGCCCATAATGCAGAGATCACAATTCCCCAAAATGACACCATTTTGAAATTATACCGTGCAAAATGTATTGCTAAATAGTTCATGCAAAATGAGGCCCCAAAGGGGGGGGAATTTGATTTGGGAGGCAAATTCCTAAATTTATTTTGGGGCAAGACCATTTCGCTTTTCAATGTTATGCTACCATAACGTGGAGCCCCCATATTTCTGTTAATAAATATGGACCGAGTGGGATTTTCAATTTTTGTGGATTGATTGAATTTTTATTGGGAAATTTTTTCATAATGTTTGGGAACACATTTAACCGGAGCTCCACGCTGAGCACATACTTGGGGTTCCATCTAAATCTCCATGTACATGACAGATGAAACCCTCGAGGACCAATCCTAAAAGGCGCAGTTTTCTCTGGACCTCTGGCCTCTTTTTACAAGTCCTTCCTTTCAGGTGCACAAAACATGGTGTATTGTTTTTTATCACGCCTAAAAAGACAGACACCACGGATCAAGTTCCTATGCTTTAAAAATGCCTTTTTCCCCCATAAGGGAAATTCCGCCACAGTTTTGTCTGAACAGATTCAGAACCCTGAAGCATCATGTAGACGCAGGTGAATGTGAAAGACCCCTTCGCGATCTTTGGGAGGGGGGGATGAACAAATCCCAGCAGGGGGAAAAATTTTTTTTATTTTTTTTGCCGTTCCTTGAGTTATAAGGATTAGGGGGTTATTTTTTGGTAAGGGGGTACAGCGAACCAAATTAAATTTGGCGCTGTCACTCACTAAAAAAACCTTTTTATTTCAAAGTTTTTGCATCGGCATTTTTGAGAACTTAATTGTTCCATATTTCAGCCTACAATGCATTTTGGCTTTTTTTTTTGGGGAAAATTTGATTTTATTGGGACCGTTTTTTTGCACAGACCTTTTGATCGCTTTTATTTTTTTAAAAATTTTTTGGGGCAAAATGAAAAAAAAAAAAAACCAGATTCAGGGGAAATTTTTTTTTGTTTTTTTTTTTTCCCCCTTTTTCATGTGTAAAAGGGGGAACCGTTTATTTCAGTCAAAAGATTACAGCGATGCCACTTTTTTTCTTTTTTTTTCTTTGGTGCTTTCATACAATAAAACTTTTTTTAAAAAAAAAAATTATTTTTCCCCCGCTTTATTTTGGGGGAAAATTTTTTTTTTTTCCCTGATTAGTTTGGGGCTTTTTTTTTCAGGGGAAGATGG
>JARQOD010000002.1:158215822-158305152 GCA_033576555.1 Oophaga sylvatica | reverse complement strand
AATGGCCAACAACTCTCTATTGCCCACATCGTAGTTCCTCTCAGCCGAAGACAACTGCTGGGAAAAGAAGGCACAGGGATGCAAGACATTCTTCTCACCTGTTCTCTGAGAGAGTATAGCTCCAACGGCACAGTCTGAAGCATCCACCTCTATTATGAAGGCAAGTTCGGGGTTGGGATGTACTAAGATAGGTGCGGTGGTAAATTTATCCTTTAGACGGGAAAATGCTTCCTGGGCTTGGGGGGTCCAGGAGAACCTAGACTCTTTCCGGGTAAGTTGGGTGATAGGTGACACTACCTCAGAGAAATTCCTAATGAAACGTCTATAGAAGTTGGCAAACCGATGAAGCGCTGCACCTCCTTCACATTTCTAGGAATTGGCCAATCCTTGATGGCTTGGGTCTTGCTTCCATCCATACTAATCCCTTGTGTAGACAGTACATACCCCAGAAATTGAATTTCGGTCCTATGGAATTCACACTTTTCAAGTTTGATGTAAAGATGGTTTTGTCTTAGACGTTCTAAGACCATTCTCACATGTCCATGATGTTCCTCTGTCGAGTTAGAAAAAATTAGAATATCATCTAGATAAATCACCACGAATGTATCTAGGAGATCCCTGAAGATGTCATTCACCAAGTGTTGGAAAGTGGCTGGGGCGGTACTCAGACCAAAAGGCATAACTAGATATTCAAAGTGTCCATAGCGTGACCTGAATGCAGTCTTCCATTCATCCCCAGGTCTAATACGGACCAAGTTATAGGCCCCACGGAGATCCAGTTTAGAGAAAATTTTGGCATGCCGCACTCTCTCCAATAACTCAGGGATTAAAGGCAATGGATAACGGTTTCTAATAGTAACCTTATTGAGTTCCCTATAGTCTACGCAGGGTCTCAGAGATCCATCTTTCTTCTTCACAAAGAAGATGGGTGCACCTGCAGGAGATGAAGAGGGGCGTATGAAGCCCTTGGCTAGATTTTCGTCTATGTAATCCTTTAAAGCCTTTAGCTCGGGCCCCGCCAGGGGGTAGATCTTACCAAAAGGTATCTCTGCTCCAGGCAATAATTCAATTGGACAATCATATGGACGGTGAGGGGGAAGCTGGTCAGCGTTCTTCTTGTCACATAAATCCACATAGTCCTGGTATACAGCTGGTAGTTCAGGGACTGACATGGTTCCTTTAGGAACAGAGCAAGCTGAAACTTCTGGACTCATCTGTTTCTCTGGAAAGTGTAATTCCTTGGTCTCCCAGTTAATGGTAGGGTTCTGAGCCTGCAGCCATGGTAGCCCTAGAATAATGGGAAAGTGGGGAGAAGAGATAAGCATAAAGGACAGTTTCTCTTGATGATCTTTACCCATAAGGACCCTCAAAGGCTCCGTTTCCTGATCCACTGGTCCAGAGGTCAGCAGGAGCCATCCACAGTCTCCATCTGTACTGGAGTAGTCTTCTTCACTGAACGTATCCCCCGTTTCAGAGCAAAGGAGATATCCATAAAATTTCCACTTGCCCCTGAGTCGATCATAGCAGAGCTAGACACCCAGACTGAGTCAACCCAGAGTTTGATGGAAAGGAAGCAATGAGAATTGTTTTTCTTACAACTCAGCTGGGACACCGCTGAGGAAACTTGAAAAATTGCAGCGTTTACACAGTCATCGTCCTCAGAAGTGACGGAGTTTAAGTCAGAGAAATCAATATCTGTTGCTGCAGATCTCTCTGGAGCCTGAGGCTCGGACCTGACAGATCTCCTCTCGCAACACTCACAGTGAATGACTGCTGCAGTAGTCTTACGAGAACGGCCTGGGCAGTTTATAATGAAGTGCCCCGACTTACCACAGTAAAAACGTAGATTTTCCTTTAAACGATGTTCTTTGCGTGCATCACTAACCCGTCTTTGTAAAGAGTCCACCTGCATGGGTTCAGGTTCAGGTTCCCGTGTGATCCTACTCAAAGGTTCCTTAGCTGGGGAGGAAGGTAGGAAAAGGTTAGTGCGATTACTTTCGAACCATCTCTCTTGCCTGCGTTCAGTCAGACGAGCATCAATACGGATGCAGTAGTTAATAAAGTCACCTAACGCAGTGGGAGGGTCGGCACGAGCAAGTTCATCCTTAATCAGTGGAGACAACCCTTTCGAAAAATAGATTTTTTTGGCGGAACTGTCCCAAGTGGTATCGAGGGCCCATCTCCTGAAATCCAAGGCATATTCGGCTACTGAGCGCTTACCTTGGCGCAAAGTTAACATGGCTGCTTCAGCTGTTGCACCTCGATTGGGGTCATCAAACACCTGCCCCATGGCTGAAATGAAAGCATCAAGATGATCCAAACATTCATCCTCAGTCTCAATCAGAGGGTTTGCCCACATCAAAGCCTTGTTGGTAGGCAACATGATTATAGTAAGCACTTTAGATCGTTCAGTGGGAAATTGTGAAGCATGTGCAGAAAAAAAAAGACTGCATTGGTTAATAAATCCCCTGAATTTCTCACGTTCACCGCCAAAATGAAAAGGGGGTAACTTGGGAATCCCAGAACTCGGGGTTATGGCAGGAGCCTGGACTAATTCCTCTAGAACCTCAAACCTGGCTCGTAAATCCTGGGTAGTTTGTCCAAACACTTGCAAATTGTGATTAGTGAGGTCCTGTAGGTTTGCAAAACGGGTCTTTATAGTCTGTATATCTGCAAGGATTGTATCAGTCACTCCGCAAAGCTCCTTTATGCGAGCCTCCATCTTCCAGATCTTTTAAGACAGGAGTACTGGAAGGAGAAGAGAAAAAAAAAAACAATAGTGTTTACCTGTGGTAACACTGCAGAGTAAAATTAAGGGAATGTGCTCACCTGGAATGGTTGTGAGAAGTCACAACCACTGTCATCACAGAAAGTATAACCGGACATCTGATATCCACAGTCACAGCAGACACAGCCTTCCCAGACCCAGCAGACACTAACGTTTGGCTTCAGAATCTTGTAATGTATGGTGTACAGTTCATATAGCGTCTTGTGCTTGAGTGCGAGGAAAACACATGAGACACAGGTTTGATATAGAAGGACTTGTATTACTTCATACAAGTGGCAAAAAGGGTCACACAGTTTGCAGGTACAGAAGCAGGAGACACAGCAGGCCAGAGTAACTTAAGCTCAGCAATAACTCTCCACAACAGGTTCAGGATCTCTTCTCTGTTACCGTAATTCCATGCAAACGTGGATTTATCAAATAGCAGGTTTCCAGAGTCCACAAGTGTTCCAAAGTTCCTCAGTAGGAAATAGCTGGAGTACAAAGTCTAAGGTTTCCAGGAGTCAGGTCACAGGCTCACTGCAGGCTTGATTCTGAAGCACTGATTGCTCAGCTGAGGCTGCTTAAGAAGCAAGAGGGAGAGAATCAGGGCGGGAACATGAAAGCTGGAAACTCCATATTGACTGAGGGCAAGATAGCTGCAGCAAGACAGAAAGCAAAATGGCCGACGGAAAAACTGAGTTTCAAGAAACATGTACAAAGGACCTTACAGTATGTCAAATCGTATAGCCTGGGCCAACGCAGAACAGAGGTGGCCCATATCACGTTTACAGAGTGGGCACAGATTAAGGACCTCTGCACCCTTCTGCACAGTTTTGGAATGGCTAATAAGATGGTTAGCGCTAACGACGCCATCATCAGCATCACTATTCCAGTCATTTATATGCTGGAGCAGACTTTGAATAGCCTTCGGGAGGAGATGGTGGTCCCAGAAGAAGAGGAGGAAGCAGAGGAGGCTGCGGAAGGGATAATATTGTCTTGAAGTTCAAGACTGTGATCACACAGGCGGGTGCCAAGGGAGGGTGGAGTTCTCCGATCGAGGGGGCTGATGATGATGAAAACAGACAAACTGTTATCGAAGGTGCAAGATCCGAGGAAAAATTGGAGGCGGAAAAGGTGATGGGTGAGCAACTGTGAGATGAAGAGGATAATCCTCCCTTCTCTGTTGATCAGGGTTGGCGGTAGGGTACAGAGGAAACAATCCTTTTTGTTACACAGCCACCAACACAGTATGGTCTCGGACCTCATGGTAGGGGCCGACATATGAGTGCCTTCTTGCTGCCCTATCTGCAACATGAATCCCGTATAGTTATGATTAAGAATAATACTGACTACTGGGTTGCCACTTTATTAGATCCACATTATAAACCAAATTTTGCCAGATGATTCCCGCCCTAGAAAAGGGACCCGCGATTGCTGGAGTATCGAAACACGCTTTTATACAACCGTAACAGATCTTTTCCCCAAGACAGCAGTGAAGCACACAGCTTGCATCGCAGCTGTAGACTTCCAACCTCTGACCCGTCAATTCGTCAATGCCAAAACATTAGCAGCAGTAGCAGCAGCGGTGGAATAGGAAGAAGCTATTTCTGTGAGTCCTTTGACTCTTTTTTTAGACCAACTCATTCACCAGCACAACAGAGTCCAAGTCATACACGTGGTGTAGTGAAAGAACTGTCAGATCCTATTCTACAATTTATACTGTGGTGAAATTGATGCCACTTTGGTGGTGTCTGCCAATAAATTTTGGTAATATGGACACTCATTGTTGAGTGTCCATCTGTGCATTGGGTGTAGAGAAAGACCTATTGTTCCCTATTCTACTATTTCTACTGTGGTGAAATTGATGCCACTTCTGTGAAGTAAGGCCCTCAATTCTTTAAATGTGAACACTAATTGTTGAGTGTCCATCTGCTGGTTTGGGTGTGGTGAAATACCTCCCGGTCCCTATTCTAATATTTCTGCTGAGGTGAAATTGATGCCACTTCTGTGGGGTAAGGCCCTCAATTCTTTAAATGTGAACACTTCTTGTTGAGTGTCTATCTGCTGGTTTGGGTGTCGTGAAAGACCTGTCGGTCCCTATTCTACTATTTCTACTGTGGTGAAATTGATGCCACTTTGGCGGTGTCTGCCAATAATTTTTGAAAATGTGGACACTCATGGTTGAGTGTTCATCTGCTACATTGGGTGTAGAGAAAGACCTGTTGGTCCCTAGTCTACTATTTCTATAGTGGTAAAATTGATGCCACTTCTATGATGTAAGGCCCTCATTTCTTTAAATGTGAACACGCCTTGTAAGATGTCCATCTGCTGGATTGGGTATAGTGAAAGACCTGTCGGTCCCTATTATACTATTTCTACTGTGGTGAAATTGATGCCACTTTTGTGGTGTTTGCCAATAATTTTTGGAAATGTGAATACTCCTGGTTATGTCTCCTTCATGCATGTTGCCTGTAGCAGTAGGCCTCCGAGAACGTCAGGCCTCCACTTCTTTGCACTCAACTACCCGTGTTACTATCCCTAAATTTTTCTGACAATGGTAATCTACATACCCGATATTTGTGCCACCTGAGTGTGGCTCTGCACGAAAGCAGGTAGAGATGTTGCATGTGATATCAGGGCTCCCAGCAAAGGGACCCTACACCGATCCATCACTCACCTCATCTTACTGTGACGTTCATTGGAAAGCTGTAAATGCTGTCCCAGACCCTGATACCTCATGCCTGGCTGATTGCTGCAGTTCCATGCTGCAATTTGTACTGTGGGTGAATTGAGGCCACTTTCTTGGTGTCTGTCCCTGATTTGATGTGTTTTGACGGCATTTGGGGCTGTTCTAATGTGTTGTACATGCGTTTGTTTTTGCCTCCTATTGACTATAATGGCATTCGGCAATGTTCAGCGAACATTCAACAAATTAATTGGTGAATATTGCAAATTCAGCGAACGTAATCCGAGTCGAATATTGAAATATCGGCTCATCTCTAGCTGTCACCTGACAGCATTGGAAAAATTCCATGCTTGCATAGACAAAGACTTGTCAGTCAAAGATAGTGGGACAGGGAGAAGCCCCAGTGAGCCTTTCTTGGACCAGTCAGCCAAAACACACAAGAGCTGATTCATTAAGACTGGCATTGTACAGAGCATGGTGGGGTAAGCTGCACAAAATTATTAATAGATGTGCGTATTCAGCATATCTTCTTAGTTACTTGTGCACCCCTCTAGAAAAAGTGCTCCAGTCAGAAAGTGGAGTAATCTTTCTGGCATCAATTACATAACTAATGTCACATACTTTATGATGAATGCAGAAGTTACTGACATCTCTCCTCCCACCCATGAATCTCCCACTTTAGTGGAGCTGACTGTGACTTGCATGATTACAGCAAAAGTTGGAAAATTTATGAATAACTTCATGTTGCATAAAAAATAATTTTTAAACTGTTTATGCCGAATAACTGACATAAATACTTTTATGAATCGGCCCCATATTTCCTAGTCAGGATTTCTAAGTATGTTTTCCCTGAAATTCTGCAGCATTTTAGGAAAAAAACATATTTGGCTGCAATAGATCAGATAGTGTCTGATTCCTCATGCCGTTCACTCAGAAAGCATGAATCAGATAACAGGTTCCTTTCTGAATTATGTGATTCACTATTGCATATTGTGAATATATTGAAAATATTACTATACACTGCATGAACCATCCAATTTGGAGACAATTAGCTGGACTTTGCTTCCACTATTTGCTCTTTGTTAGGTAATTTTAGCATCAAAATGAGACCTAGTTATTAGTTCAATTACCCAGATTTTCTAGAGCATTTATTGCCTAAGAGCTCAGATCATTTTAGCTGACCAAGTGTTAGGCTAAGTGCACACGATCAGGAATTGTTGCAGAATTTTCCTGAGCAAAACCTGAATTTTTCAGCGGTAAAAACGCGCGTTTTTTTTCGCGGTTTTGACGCGTTTTTGACGCGGTTTTATAGCGTTTTTTATGCGGTTTTTAAAAGCATTTTTTTAGCGGTTTTTTAGCGTTTTGGAGAACACATAAAGTTGGGATAAAAAAAAATAATAAAATGAGGTCATTTCCTACTCCAACCCCTCCTGTTCTCCATTTTTTTTTCTTGTTGGAATCAAGATGCCACAACTGCAGCCACAGCGGCGTCTCAGCCGAGCAAACATGAACATTTTGCTGCTGACATCACTTATTTTGCTGCACTACCACATCGAGCAGGTAATATTAAACTAAATTTTTTTCGTATACTTTATTTTGCCTTTTTTATCTGTGTTTCTTTTGCACATAAATGTATAATAAAACCATGTGCAATCGTTTGTGCTGCAAATGTTTGTTTCATCAGCGTGCGCATTTTCAAGCGGTTTCGCTGTTTTTTTTTTTGGCACACATGTCTTTTCTACGTGTAAAATTTCTATCATCTCTGTCTCTATCATATTTGTCTCTATCATCTGTGTCTCTATCATTTATGTGTCTATTATATCTGTCTCTATCATTTATGTGTCTATTATATCTGTCTCTATCATCATAGGAATGCATTGAACCGCTTTTTTTCCGCATGTGGCTATGCCCACCATGCGCCAAGTGAGGTTCATGTGTGGATGGTACCCAGGGTCTGGAGGAGAGGAGACTCTGACCTGACCTGGGTGCCATATCCCTGGGAAAATAATGCAAAAAAAATTTTGTGATATTGTCACCTAGCGGCGGACCCCGCAGCCTTCCTGCTCGTCAGCGATGGTAACGGCAACTCCTGTTCCCAGTGAAAAATTTGGTCACACTTGTCAAACACTATGTTTGACTTGTGTGACCAACCTGTCAATGATTTTTCCAAGCAATGCTACAGATCGCATGGAAAACTGAATCATTCTGCACACAAATGATGCTTTTAACTATTGTTTGTCGGGAATACGAATACCAATCTAATGCGTATTTTACACTGCAAGCCCCAATGTGTGCAAATTTTTTTTTTTATTAATTTGTAATAAACACTATATTCTCCCATAGGAGCGCTCTCAGAGGAAGAGGAGGATGAGGCGAAGAAGAATGTGGGTGCACCCCATTGTTCAGGAGCGGACAGAAAAGGGTCACTTCTGGCTTCTTTATCAAGAATTAAGGAGGTAAGATAAATTCGGGCATAAAGGTATATGGTCATCCGTGTGCACATAAATTATTTTTTCCATTGATGTTTTCTTGGTTGTTATGTAGAATTGTAATACATGTCCATTTTTTTTTGTTTTTTACAGTTATCCCGAAAAATTTGTCCAGTTTTGCAGGCTCACAATAGAAGCATTTGATCGACTACTCGCCCTTCTGTCTCAAGATTTAACGTATACGGACACAGTCATGCGAAGAGCCATCTCTGCTGAGGAAAGGCTGCTCATCACCTTGCGGTGAGTGTCCTTTGTTTTTATTTGCCAAAAAAACATTTTGCACACATACTGCCATCAACAGTGCCCCCATAATACTTGCAGCAACAGTGCACCCATAATACTGCCAGCGTGCCCCCTAATTATACTGCCACAGTGGCCCATAATACTGACAGACACAGTGAAAAAAACAAATGGATTTCTTTAATTGTATTCATTGAAAACACCATACATGTTTCCATATAAATGTATAATGTTCAATTGAAAGTTAGCCTTTTGTTTTTTGTTATTTTCTAATAATATTTTTTTTCTCTTTTCAGGTTTTTAGCCACAGGAGAGAGCTACACATCACTGCATCTCCAATTTAGGGTTGGTAAATCCACCATCTCTAAAATTGTGAGGTGCACATGTACCGTCATCTGGCATAAGTTGCAGCCCATCGTGATGCCTACACCAACCGAGGAGACTTGGCTACAGGTCGCAGCAGGCTTTCAAACTG
This sequence comes from Oophaga sylvatica, assembly GCA_033576555.1. Lineage (NCBI taxonomy): Eukaryota > Metazoa > Chordata > Amphibia > Anura > Dendrobatidae > Oophaga > Oophaga sylvatica. The sequence goes on along the minus strand of JARQOD010000002.1, from coordinate 158,296,495 downwards.
TGGCCAATTTCCCCAACTGCATAGGTGCTGTCGATGGCAAACATGTGAGAGTGCTGAAGCCACCACATTCAGGATCACGCTTCTTTAATTATAAGAAGTATTTTTCTGTGGTCCTGATGGCGGTGGCTGATGCATGTTACAAATTTGTTGCCATCGACGTTGGTGCTTATGGCAGTACTGGGGATTCTCGGGTGTTGCAATCATCACAGATTGGACTGCAACTTCTTGAAGATGGCCGAACGCTCCCAGCCCCAAGACCTTTGCCAGGTTCCACACATCCAGTGCCCTTTGTGATGGTATCGGATGAGGCTTTTCCCTTAAAGAGCAACCTGATGCGCCCATACCCAAAAAGGGCACTGGATGACCGGCAGAGGATTTTTAATTATCGGCTGACCCGTGCACGAAGATATGTGGAATGCACCTTCGGGATTATGTGTAGTCAGTGGAGGATATTTCACACTGCCATACAGTTAGATACGGAGACAGTTGACACTGTAATAAAGGCATGCTGCGTACTCCACAACTACGCTCGTGATTACACCACGGACGTAGATGTGGAGTCCGAGATGTCAGAATTAATTGGAATTGACTACTTGGGTCAAGGAAGGCAGTCCAACTCGGGTAAGCGTGTGCGAGAAATCTTCACTGACTACTTCATGAGTCCTGAAGGTGCCGTGCACTGGCAATACTCCAGTGCCGGTGTTGAGCAGCCTGAACAGCAGAGAAGATCTGATGCCTAACGGAAAGCAAGACCCGTTTTACTGGACCAGATATTTACAATAAAGAGAGACTTGGTTGCGTCATCGAGATGGTACAGTTGTATGGTCTGCTGAGTTCACCCGGGCATTGCCCTTCCCTCCCTCAACCGCTTTACTCCTGTCCATGTTTTATTTTATCTCTGGAGTACCGTGAGTCCAAGGGAAGTATCTGCGTCCACCGTTAACGGTATCACTGAGAATCATGTGACCCTGACATGCCATAGCCGGCAGTAACCCACCTATGATCAGACCACCATAACATAAACATCCAATGAAGGGGAGTTTATAAAGTAAAAAATTTTAATAAATAATTACTTTTATGTATAATACTGTCTCCATTATTTTTTTAATGTTTCTCTGTTGTGTATCTTATGTACTATATAGTAAGCACGGACACAGTTGTGAAAACAAAACTTTTATTATAATAAACATTATAAACATATATCAAACATTATAAACATATTCGGACAAACATTGTCCAATAAAACACAAGTAAAGTGAATTTTTTAACAAACTGTCAACAGGACAGGGGAGGGTGGTTGTTTGGGGAGGGCCAGCCTGGTGGAACTGTTCATAAATTGTGGTACTCAGGATCGTACCCAAACCGGTGAAAATATTCCTGGGACACCATGGTAGTACAGGTGGAAGCAGCATGCTGGCCAGTATTTTCAGGTGCTGCTGTGCGGCCATAATTATAGCCTTCACCTGTGTTGGGCCTATAGGATGGGGTCGCCTGCCCAAAACGCTGCGATGCAGGTGCTGGTGCTGGTGAATGGCCACTTGGTCCATTGAAAACTTGAAGAATCGCCGTCATTATAGCTGATGACGGGGGTATATTGTATGGGACGTCAATAGACATTAGCAACAAATTAAATGCTGACATTATAATGTGCTGCCTCTCCCGTGTCATGGATCTTAGACGGTCGGCTAGAAAAGAGCCGTATTTGTCAAGATCATCCTGGTTTGAAGAATTGTCAATCATACCGAGGGTTCGACTAGTGAGTGCTTGAATCACAGTAGTCGAAGTCTCGGGTTGTGTTGCCTTCTTGGGTGCCGCCCTTCTCAATGGCACGGGACGGGCAGAAACAGGCCCCATACCAGTGGGTCTTCGCACAGCACCAGCACTGCTTGACGCAGCGCCAGAGGCAGGAACAGCATCACTACTCATGGATGCTACCTCCACCGCCGAGAATGATGTCCCAGGGTCACAGACCAAAGCTGAGACCGCGGAGGAAGGCCGGTCACCCTGAGGATCTGGGAGTTGCATAAAGGAAGTTCCTCCACCTCTTCTTCCAGACCCTGCTCCTGGCTGTGGCCTTCTTCTACTGTTGGCGTTTCTGGCCTGATATTGCCGCCACTTCTGTGGAAGGAATAAAAAAGGCGTGTTATTCAAAGACAATGTGAAATGTGGAATTAAACACAAAATTATCTATCATTTACCTCCGTAAAGTCCTACTAGTTAATATAAACTGGAGCTGGTCTGAAAAAGGCACCCTCCTAGCTGGCGAGCTCCCACTCACTGTCCTCTGTGACTTTATGAATCGGTCCGTCACAGATCGCCACCTTTTTTTTACATCTTCCACTGAAATATGAAACAAAAAAAATTATGTATTTTCAAAATGAACAGTTAAAAAAAGGACACAACTTATTACTAAATACTTACAAATCATTTTTTGAGCATCTTTTGATAGCTTTGGCCACACTGAATATAGTTCAGTGACAATTGATGTCCATGCATCCCTTTTGGAAAGCGAGCCTTTGTACTCCTCACAGGCGCGGTCCCAAATAACTGGATATTTTTCAATCTACAATGTAAATATTTAAATTTCAGAAACATTATCACAAGCATTGAGGAATAATTATCCAAAAAATAAAAAATATATATATATACACACACATACACACATGCAAAACAGTTCATCCATGTAGACGTGTGCGCACTAAAACACACAACCCTCCCTACATGCCTTCTTCAAATTCATGCTGATATTGTATACACATTCTGTTGAAAGTAATAAACATATGCAAACATGACGGGCGGACACAACACAGAAAGAAAAGATTTATATGGCAGTTGATCCTTATTTTTTTTAACTATTTCATAATTTCACATGAAATGCCCCATGAACCCCATATGATGCTCCTGTGTATAATGGGCGACATATATGATTCTCCAGTGTATGATGAGCCCCATATATTGCTAAAAAAAATTAACTAACTCTCCTCGCTGGGCACTGCTCTACTCTGGACTCCTCAGCGTCGACATCTTCCAGCTCTCTGCACTGTGACTGTTCAGGCAGAGTGCGCAGAGACGTGACGTCATTACGCCCTATGACCTGAATGTCACTGTCAGGAAACGCGTAAGACGTCACAGCGATGGAGCAGGGAGAGGTAAGTATTGCAAGTGCTGGGGCCCTGAGCAAGCAGGGTGGGCCCACTTGTGGTCAACGGCACTGGCAGAAGAAAAGGCAAACCAGCTGACCAACTACCACGGCAGGTGCACGGAACGAGTTTGACGAACGTCCAGAGAACTCCAAAAGAAAAGAGATGTTCCAGCTCCTTAAAATTGCAAAGTTTATTCGTCCATTCGATATAAAATACAAAGTGGTATATGCTCCATAGAGGAAGCCGCATACAGCAACGCGTTTCGATCAGTCGATCTTCATCAAGGCAGCCTTGATGAAGATCGACTGATCGAAACGCGTTGCTGTATGCGGCTTCCTCTATGGAGCATATACCACTTTGTATTTTATATCGAATGGACGAATAAAACTTTGCAATTTTAAGGAGCTGGAACATCTCTTTTCTTTTGAACGGCACTGGCACAGGGCCCCTCATAGCACGCCAGTGTGTCTGATGTCAAGGGGGCCCCCCACCTGCTCATGGCCCCTGCACTTGCCCGGTGCTGATCCTAAGCATAAACCTAACCATTAACGGTTAAATATTTTAAGTGTATGATTTGTGTAAATAATTAAAGAAAAAATTTGCGTGGGCTCCCGCGCAATTTTCTCCGCTAGAGTGGGAAAGCCAGTGAGTGAAGGCAGATAATAATAGCCTACAGAGGGTCCATGGCTTTTTTGGCCCCCCAAGGCTAAAAACTATCTGCCAGCACCCACCCCAGAAAAGGCGCATCTTATAGATGTGCCCTTTCTGGCACTTAGCCTCTCTCTTCCCACTCCCGAGTAGCGGTGGGATATGGGGTAATAAGGGGTTAATGTAACCTTGCTATCGAAAGGTTACATTAAGCCGCTTTAATAATGGAGAGCTGTCAGTAAGACAACTATCCATTATTAATGCTACAATTTTAAAGTGTGAAAAAAAAAACATACACATTTTTTAAAAATATTTTTAATTAAATAAAGACAAAAAGTTTTTGACAAGATTTTATTTTTCTGGTAATCCAAAAAAAAAACCATTGAAAAATAAAATAAAAAAAAAAAAAATATACATACATATCCGCTGTTCAGTCAGGTCCCACGTTGTAATCCATCACAAGGGGTTAACAAGTTTACAACAGGGACCAGTGCTAATGCTACTAGCCCCATTGTAAACTGAGTCCTGTCACCTCCCCTGCTCACTGGAGATGAAATGATCACGTGGGAAACTTTCCCACGCTGTCATATCACCTCCAGTCAGAAGGGGACTCTGCGCAGGCGCTGTGAGTCCCGCTGGAGTCTTCGGCTGATAACGAGTTCACCCGACCTGCATTCGGGTGAACTCGTTATACAATGATCGGTGCGGCTTTACGGCCCGTTCATTGTAAGGCGGCGGTGGTTTAGAGCAGCCACATGTTGTGTGGCTGCTCTAAACTTTAGATCATCGTGGGACACTCGTTTTTTTATGGGATTCTGCGGAGGGTAGGTATATTTTGTGGTTTGTTATTTTATATTGAACAAGGGAATCGTGGAATTAGGTGTCTAGGTGAGTATATGGTTTTTTTTTTACTTTTTTTTAGGTGGAGATCGGCGGGGACTGGTAAGTATAATTTATTTCCACAGGTTACCACTGGCCACCAATGAAAATAAATATTGGGAATAAAAAATTGTAAAAAAAAATAAAAATAAAGGGGCAAACACTGACCACCACTGAAAATAAGTGATGGGGGGATAATAAAATTGTAAAAAAATATAAACCACTGGTCACCAATGAAAAAAAGTGTTGGGGGATAATAAAAATGTTTAAAAAATAAAAAAATAACACTGGTCACCAATGATAATTTTGGGCAATTTTACATAATTAAGTTGGGGGTATGACATAAACAAAAATAAAGGGCCATGGGTATTAAAAAAAAATGAGCAACTTTATGGGGGGAAGGGGGGCGAGGGTCACAGATTTTTTTAAAAAGAATGGTTTTTTTTTTGGACACATTTGTTTCACAGCAGGAACAGTTCGATGGGAACTACAGCTCCCATCGAGCTGAGCCTGCTGCAGCCACTGAGGGGGAGCAGACATAGGCCGATGAGAGTAGTAGTCTCATCGGCCTATGTCTGACGACTCACATACAGCCCATATACAACGCATATACACCACACACATAGACACACACACGGACACACACACGGACACAGACACGGACACACACATAGATACTTACCACACTAATCATCTGCGCGACATCCAGGTCCATCCTGTCATACCACTCCATGTTGGCAGCCATCATCCAGGGAGACGAGATTATTGTCTTCCTGGATTATGGGATGCTCATGGGATGGCATGATGGGATGGACATGATGTCACTTCCCATTTCACCGCAGCTACACCGCAGCTAAAGCGCTTGAAATCCGGAAACATTTTGAATATTTCCGGATTTCATGCGTTCCAATACAAGTCTATGGCGGCGAAATCGCTGTCATTACGCAAAATTAATGAACATGTTGCTATTTTTTCCGCGAAGCGTTTTTTTCGCGGAAAAAAACGCAACATGTGTACAAAACATGCGGAATCAATTAAAACGTATAGAATGCTTAATGCTCGCGTTTTTTTCGCGGTTTAATCGCGGAAAATAGCGGAGAAACCGCGAAAAAAACGCAACAATTCCTGATCGTGTGCACTTAGCCTTAGGGATCGAGTTCCTGCTGCTACACAAGAGGAATCTCGAACCAGTCCCGCTGCGGTCCCCCATCCATCTCCAGCCGCAGTGGAGCCTGCTCAGCAGAGACGTCGGTCCCAGCGTCTCGCTCAGTCTAATACTGTGCAGAGCCTTGTTGCTGCCTCTCCTGGTTCCTCTATTATAACAAGTGCTGGAGCAGGCAGTCCTGGGACAAAGTCCTCATTTTCTCCATCTGAGCAGGCCCAGGGCAAGATCTCCCATTGGAGTTCAGGGGTCACATGCTCGGTTACAGCAGCGACTCCCATTGGTCCGCCAGGAAATTGCTTGTGTTCTGGAACAGTTTCTCATTGGTCCTTTTCTGGAAGGTCCTGTAGCTGCTACTATAAAAAAGTGGCATAACCACATGGCAGCGCGCTAGTATCAAATCTGTTACGTGCTTGGGCCAGTGTGGTCATGTATGCATGTGGTTAGGTCCGGTTGAAATAAGCCCCTAGAATACCGGCACCTCCGGTGAGGAGTTTTGTATGCACGTGTTCAGGGCTCGGCTGTAAACGCCATTAGAATACTGGCTACTCTGGTGAAGAGATTATTGCTAGTTTTCTGATTGCATGACCATAGACTGCAATCCGCTTAGCAGTCATCTGTGTCCCCTGTGAGTCTAACAGGACACAGTCTTTGTCACAGCAGCTCTGTGAATTAACAGAGTCCGCTTATATCGCCATACAGTGCTACAGCATTTTAGTTAGCGACTCTGTGGAATGATAGAGTTTGCCCATACCGCCATATAGTGCTATGGCGTTTACATCTGTGACTCTGCGGGATAACAGAGTTCGCTCATACTGCCTATTTGCGCCATCTTACTAGCAGCAGGCTCTGCCTGCACGGTGGACCCCGGGCTGCGAACGCACCTCTCCTTAGTATCTATTAGGTGCATTCCGCAGGCCCTTAACACCAAGATTATTGATTATGTCCAAGATTTTGAATTGCATTCTCTGTGGACCAAGTTTATCTATTTTATGCAATTTTGGAGGGTTTTGTAGAAATACAGACATAATGTAAGCTTGTTAACTAGAATCTACTATCCATATTCTCAAAATGCTATCATATAAATCTGAATCTATAGTAAGTGTTAACAAATATTAAGCTTGTATTAACATATTTCTGATATGTATATCCTGAGCCCTGATCTTAACATGTTAATATATTCAATAACCTTAAACTTTATAGCAAGTAATAATTAGCTTTTTGCTATTGTACATCTATCTAGTTTGTTTAATTCTAACCTTTCTTTAAGTATGTTTTCTGATTTCTGTTCATTGCAAAAATCATTTTAATGCAGATACCTATCATTTTCTTTCCTTTGCAGGACACCTAGTGGTTTACTTTAAAACTGCTTGTATGTGCTTTGAACACAAATGACAGAAATTGAGAATGCAATATTATTAAAAATTCTCTTATGTTAATTATTGTTTCACAATATTTGTATTGTATTATATATTAATATTTTTATATCATTCAGCATCTATCTATCTATCTATCTATCTATCTATCTATCTATCTATCTATCTATCCATCTAGGAATAAAAAAATGGGAATCAGCACTCCAGGTTTACCAAAAAATATGAGTACACTTTATTAGGCCCACATGACGTGGTGCAATGTTTCGTCTTCAAAAGCCTTTTTCAAGCAGTGAAGAAACAAGTGAATACAAGCATATAAATAGGTGCTTTGTAATGAGATAAAATTAACATAATAATCATAAAAGATCATTTTACAAATAATATTTTCACATTTTCATATAATACATGCTGTCCAGTCATATCACAAAAAGTGCCTGTGCTATAAAGTGCAAAGTGACTGCATAACTTACAGTAAAAGAGCTGTAAGGTTCTATGTATATATTCCTGAAACTCAGTTTGTTCGTCAGCCATTTTACTTTCTGTCTTGCTGCAGCTATCTTGCCCTCAGTCAAAATGGAGTTTCCAGCTTGCATGTTCCCGCCCTGATTCTCTCCTTTGCTTCTTAAGCAGCCACAGCTGAGCAATCAGTGCTTCAGAAACTAGCCTGAAGTGAACCTGTGACTTGACTCCTGTAAGCCTTGGACCTTGTACTCCAGCTATTCCTACTGGGGAGCTCTGAAGCACTTGTGGACTCTGAACCCTGCTCTTTGAAAGACCCACGTTTGCATGGACTTACGGTAACAGAGAAGAAGATCCTGAATCTGTATTGGAGAGTGATTGCTGAGCTTGGATTACTCTGGCCTGCTGTGTCTCCTGTTTCTGTGTCTGCAAACTGTGTGACTATTTCTGCCAACTTGTATGAAGTAATACAGGACTTTTCTATATCAAACCTGTAACTCCTGTGTTTTCATCGCACCCAAGCACAAGACGCTATATGAACTGTACCACATACATTACAAGATTCTGAAGCCAAAACGTTAGTGTCTGCTGGGTCTGGAAGGCTGTGTCTGCTGTACTGTGGATATCAGACGTCCGGTTGTACTTTCTGTGATGACAGTGGTTGTGACTTCTCACAACCATTCCAGGTGAGTAATTCCCTTAAGTTTTTTCTTTTTGCAGTGTTACCACAGGTAAACACTATTGTTTTTTTTTTCCTTTCTTTTCTCTTTTTTGTCTGCTGTAACTCTGGATATCAGATGTCTGGTTGAAACTTTCTGTGATGATAGTGGTTGTGACTTCTCACAACCATTCCAGGTGAGCAGTTCCCTTAATTTTTTTTCTCTCTGCAGTGTTGCCACAGGTGAACACTATTGTTTTTTTTTTTCTCTCCTCTTCTTCCAGTAATCCTGTCTTAAAAGATCTGGAAAATGGAGGCCCGCATAAAGGAACTTTGCGGAGTGACTGATAATATCCTTGCAGATTTGCAGAATATAAAGACCCGTTTTACAAATCTACAGGACCTCAATAATCACAATTTGCAAGTGGTTGGACAGACTACCCAGGATTTGCGAGCCAGGATTGAGGTTCTAGAGGGGCGAGTCCAGGCTCCTGCCGTAGCCCCGAGTGCTGGGATTCCCAAGTTGCCCCCTTTTCGTTTTGGCGGTGAACGTGAGAAATTCAGGGGATTTATTAATCAATGCAATCTTTTTTTTTCTGCACATGCTTCACAATTTCCCACTGAACGATCTAAGGTGCTTACTATAATTATGTTGCTTACCAACAAGGCTTTGATGTGGGCAAACCCTCTGATTGAGACTGAGGATGATTGTTTGAATCACCTTGATGATTTTATTTCAGCCATGGGGCAGGTGTTTGATGACCCCAATCGAGGTGCAACAGCTGAAGCAGCCATGTTAACTTTGCGCCAAGGTAAGCACTCGGTAGCTGAATATGCCTTGGATTTCAGGAGATGGGCCCTTGATACCACCTGGGACAGTTCCGCCAAAAAATCTATTTTTCGAAAGGGGTTATCTCCACTGATTAAGGATGAACTTGCTCGTGCCGACCCTCCCACTGCGTTAGGTGACTTTATTAACTACTGCATCCGTATTGATACTCGTCTGACTGAACGCAGGCAAGAGAGATGGTTCGAAAGCAATTGTACTAACCTTTTCCTACCTTCCTCTCCAGCTAAGGAACCTTTGAGTAGGATTACACGGGAACCTGAACCCATGCAGGTAGACTCTTTACAACGACGGGTTAGTGATGCACGCAAGGAACATCGTTTTAAGGAGAATCTATGTTTCTATTGTGGTAAGTCAGGGCACTTCATTATAAACTGCCCCAGCCGTTCTCGTAAGACTACTGCAGCACTCATTCATTGTGAGTGTTGCGAGAGGGGATCTGTCAGGTCCGAGCCTCAGGCTCCAGAGAGATCTGCAGCAACAGATCTTGATTTCTCGGACTTAAACTCCGTTACCTCTGAGGACGTTGACTGTGTAAACGCTGCCATTTTTCAAGTTTCCTCAGCGGTGTCTCAGCTGAGTTGTAAGAAAAACAATTCTCATTGCTTTCTTTCCATCAAACTCTGGGTTGACTCAGCTTGGGTGTCTAGCTCTGCTATGATCGACTCAGGGGCAAGTGGAAATTTTATGGATGTCTCCTTTGCTCTGAAACAGGGAATACGTTCAGTGAAGAAGGCTACTCCAGTACAGATGGAAACTGTGGATGGCTCCCTGCTGACCTCTGGACCAGTGGATCAGGAAACAGAGCCTTTGAGGGTTCTTATGGGTAAAGATCATCAAGAGAAACTGTCCTTTATGCTTATCTCTTCTCCCCACTTTCCCATTATTCTAGGGCTACCATGGCTGCAGGCTCAGAATCCTACCATTAACTGGGAGACCAAGGAATTACACTTTCCAGAGAAACAGATGAGTCCAAAAGTTTCAGCTTGCTCTGTTCCTAAAGGAATCATGTCAGTCCCTGAACTACCAGCTGTATACCAGGACTATGTGGATTTATGTGACAAGAAGAACGCTGACCAGCTTCCTCCTCACCGTCCATATGATTGTCCAATTGAATTATTGCCTGGAGCAGAGATACCTTTTGGTAAGATCTACCCCCTGGCGGGGCCCGAGCTAAAGGCTTTAAAGGATTACATAGATGAAAATCTAGCCAAGGGCTTCATACGCCCCTCTTCATCTCCTGCAGGTGCACCCATCTTCTTTGTAAAGAAGAAAGATGGATCTCTGAGACCATGCGTAGACTATAGGGAACTCAATAAGGTTACTATTAGAAACCGTTATCCATTGCCTTTAATCCATGAGTTATTGGAGAGAGTGCGACATGCCAAAATTTTTTCTAAACTAGATCTTCGTGGGGCCTATAACTTAGTCCGTATTAGACCTGGGGATGAATGGAAGACTGCATTCAGGTCACGCTATGGACACTTTGAATATCTAGTTATGCCTTTTGGTCTGAGTACCGCCCCAGCCACTTTCCAACACTTGGTGAATGACATCTTCAGGGATCTCCTAGATACATTTGTGGTAATTTATTTGGATGATATTCTAATTTTTTCTAACTCCACAGAGGAACATCATGGACATGTGAGAATGGTCTTGGAACGTCTAAGACAAAATCATCTTTACATCAAACTTGAAAAGTGTGAATTCCATAGGACCGAAATTCAATTTCTGGGGTATGTACTGTCTACACAAGGAATTAGTATGGATGGAAGCAAAACCCAAGCCATCAAGGATTGGCCAAGTCCTAGAAATGTGAAGGAGGTACAGCGCTTCATCGGGTTTGCCAACTTCTATAGACGTTTCATTAGAAATTTCTCTGAGGTAGTGTCACTTATCACTCAACTTACCCGGAAAGAGTCTAGGTTTTCCTGGACTCCCCAAGCCCAGGAAGCATTTTCCCATCTAAAAGATAAATTTACCACTGCACCTATCCTAGTACATCCCAACCCCGAGCTTGCCTTCATATTAGAGGTGGATGCTTCAGACTGTGCCGTTGGAGCTATACTCTCTCAGAGAACAGGTGAGAAGAATGTCTTGCATCCCTGTGGCTTCTTTTCCCAGCAGTTGTCTTCGGCTGAGAGGAACTACGATGTGGGCAATAGAGAGTTGTTGGCCATTATTGCCGCCTTCAAAGAATGGAGACACCTTCTTCAGGGAGCTGCACAGCAAATAGTCGTCCTGACAGACCATCGTAACCTTGAGTTTATCAGGTCGGCTAAGTGCCTGACTCCTCGCCAGGCTCGCTGGAATCTTTTCTTAAACCAATTTAATTTTATCATCTCTTATAGACCAGGATCGCGCAATGGAAAGGCTGATGCACTCTCTAGGATTTACTCAGCAGAGACACGTCCAATTACTCCTCCTAAGACTATTCTTCCTGACTCTAGATTCCTAGGAGTAATTCATAATCAAGACCTACTTAAGGACATCAAGGAAGCATACCATGCGGATTCCTTTTTGGCACAACCCCCAAGGGACGTAAGTCTTGTCTTTAAGAATGGTGTGTGGATTCAGGGACAACGTCTGTATATTCCTGAAACAGTCAGATTAAGAGTATTGCAGCTCATTCACGATTCCAAGATAGCTGGGCATAGAGGAATTCTAAAGACACAGGAATTTCTCTCTCGTTTCTTTTGGTGGCCCACTTGCAGGAAGGATGTTTTGAATTATGTCACTTCATGTGAGGTCTGTGCAAGATGCAAAACACCTCGCTCCTCACCAACTGGTCTGTTACAGCCTCTTCCCACCCCGTCCCGCCCGTGGGGATCCATTTCTATGGACTTCATTGTGGAGTTACCAACCTCTCAGGGGAAGAACACCATTCTAGTGGTGGTTGACCGTCTAACAAAGGCAGCTCATTTTATCCCTTGTGTCGGCTTACCCACTGCAAAACAGACATCAGATTTGATGATTAAAGATGTGTTTCGCTTACATGGAGTACCGGATGAGGTTATTTCGGATCGAGGGGTGCAATTCACTTCTAGGTTTTGGCAAAATTTCTGTGCAGCATTGGACATTAAAGTAAACCTTTCTTCTGCTTTTCATCCCCAGACTAATGGACAGACCGAACGAACCAATCAAACCCTGGAGCAGTATCTCCGCTGCTTTATCTGCCACCTACAGGATGATTGGGTGGACCTACTTCCATTAGCTGAGTTCTCGTATAACAACTCTCAGAGTGCCTCCACTAAACAGTCTCCTTTTTACTTTAATCTAGGTTATCATCCTAACATTCTACCACGATTTCCCATAGAAACGCCTTTACCAGCAGTGGCTGAAAGAATCACGTCTTTACAGAAGAATATGGATCTTCTAAAGGAAAATCTGGAATCGGCTCAAGAAAGGTACAAGAAAGCAGCAGATAAATTTCGTAAACCTGCACCAGCTTTCAAGGTAGGAGACTTGGTCTGGCTGTCAACCAGAAATCTTAAGTTAAGGATTCCATCGTCTAAGTTGGGACATAAGTACATTGGACCCTATAAAATCAGTAAAATTATAAGTGCCGTTGCTTGTCGTCTTCAACTGCCCAGAACTATGAGAATCCACCCTGTCTTTCATGTATCCCTACTAAAGGCTGCGACACCCAATACGTTTCCTGGATGTTCCTCTCCTTGCCCTGACCAGTGCTAGTCGATGGTCAGGAAGAATTTGTGGTGGAAAGGATTTTAGATTCCAGGTTGTATAGAAATCAGTTACAATATCTGATTAAATGGCAGGGCTACCCAGTGGAGGACAACTCATGGGAACAGGTCAATAACGTTAATGCTCCTCGCTTGCTCCGTCAGTTTCATCAGAGGTACCCACACAAGACTGGTCTAAGGTCATCCGGAGGTTGTCCTTAAGGGGGGAGTAATGTAAGGTTCTATGTATATATTCCTGAAACTCAGTTTGTTCGTCAGCCATTTTACTTTCTGTCTTGCTGCAGCTATCTTGCCCTCAGTCAAAATGGAGTTTCCAGCTTGCATGTTCCCGCCCTGATTCTCTCCTTTGCTTCTTAAGCAGCCACAGCTGAGCAATCAGTGCTTCAGAAACTAGCCTGCAGTGAACCTGTGACTTGACTCCTGTAAGCCTTGGACCTTGTACTCCAGCTATTCCTACTGGGGAGCTCTGAAGCACTTGTGGACTCTGAACCCTGCTCTTTGAAAGACCCACGTTTGCATGGACTTACGGTAACAGAGAAGAAGATCCTGAATCTGTATTGGAGAGTGATTGCTGAGCTTGGATTACTCTGGCCTGCTGTGTCTCCTGTTTCTGTGTCTGCAAACTGTGTGACTATTTCTGCCAACTTGTATGAAGTAATACAGGACTTTTCTATATCAAACCTGTGACTCCTGTGTTTTCATCGCACCCAAGCACAAGACGCTATATGAACTGTACCACATACATTACAAGAGCATGTATCGCTCATTGTGCTACAAGTGACATCATGTGTATCGCATTAATATCTTATCACTCATCCAGGTGTACATTGCCATAATCAATATTTTCTTTGAATGCACACTATAGTTGGCGTGTTTAGTATGTAACTGCGCATGTACTGTGCATAATCTTCCTTTCACTAGCCCAGGGTTCACCAACTCCTGTCCTCAAGGCCCACCAACAGGTCATGTTTTCAGGATTTCCTTAGTATTGCCCAGGTGATAATTGCATCACCTGTGCAATACAAAGGAAATCCTGAAAACATGACCTGTTGGTGGGCCTTGAGGACAGGAGTTGGGGAACCCTGCACTAGCCGATAAACCAATCAAAAAAAAAACCTAACAGCGGGATATTCCCTGCACATGCGCACTAAAGAAGGTCAGACGCTTGTCGGCGCCATGTTTAGTATGGCATATTCCATTAATGTTATTGCGCATGCATAGTGTCCCGCTACTGCGTTTATGCATAGCTGAGACTTCGTTACTATAGCATTTGCTGTGCGTCTATGCATAGTTGGGACTTTGTTACCATAGCATCAGGCAATGTTAATATGGGGGCACTCAAAATACAAGGAGATAAACGCTCATTTAGGAAAGAGTTTTATAAAACATATTATGTTACAATTTAAGTGCCATATTACTATATTTGTCAAAACCAGATTATATTTGGACATTATAAGTAGGGGGTGGTGGCCTATTCACCATTACCCAGTTAATATGGACAGACCAAGGCATTTACTGGGAAATGTCATTTTAACATTTTACAACCTTATTTGGCCATGTGGTGTGTGACACATCATCAGACATATCCTGTTTCAGTTATTAAGGAAGGACTCTGAAAGTCACTAAGTCTATTTTTATAGTGCCAGTAGTGGGCCCTCACTTTTCTTAGAGAGCCATCAGCTGGCTATGCATTGTTGTTCCCATTATTAAACAGTGGGTCCCTTATACTGTTATAGCGTATGCAGTGAGTGGCATGGATACCCAGAAGTTGGAAGCACCCCAACAACCCTTTGAACAGACCTCATGGATGACCACCAGCGGCACTAAAAATCCACTCTGACAAAATGCTAGTGGCAGGGCAGGCCAGGACCTCCAAGGCGTAGAGAGACAGTTCATGCCACGTGTCCAGCATGGATACCCAATAATTAAAAGGCACAGAGGAATCATGGAGGACGTTGGTACGGTCAGCAAGGTACGCCTTCAACATCTTCCAAAATTTTCCAGTTCTTGTGACAGTACCCCGCGACTCTGGGACAGGGCGATGGGAGGGTCTGAGAAAAGTGTCCCAGAACTTTGGCAGTGTTACACTGCTTCTGCTGGATTGTAGTTGGGTCTCTCTCGCCTCTACTCCTTGGTTGTCCAACGAACTGTGACCTCAACTACCATCGTTTTCAGATGGGAAATTTTTCAGTAATTCAGCAACAATGGCCCTCTGGTACTGCATTATTTTAATACACCTATCTGACTCTGGAAGAAGAGATTGAAAATTCTCGTTGTAGCGTGGGTCTAGAAGTGTCACCAACCAGTTAATAAATGTCAGCACAAATTTTGATAATGTGAGAGTCACGTAAAAGGCAGAGCAACATAAAGTCTGCCATGCGTGCCAGACTGTTAACTGGCAAGACTTCCGTGTCCTCACCAACAGGATGACTGACAATGCTGTTCTCCTCCTCCTACTCCTCCTCCTCCCTGTCCTCAGGCCATTCACTCTGAACAGGCGGTATGACAATTGCGCTTGTAGTACCGTCTATAGCGCATGAAACTTGCTTCTGTTCTTCCTCCTCATCATCTTCCTCATTGTCAACCAATCCAGGTTGGGATGAAATGAGACTGGGCTGTGTGTAATCACCCTGTATGGTTCCATGATCTATCTTATCATGCTCTGCCTAAAATGCATCCTCTTTCATTGTGAGCAGAGAGCTTTTCAGAATACAGAGAAGTGGAATGGTGATGCTAAATATGGCGTCATCGCCGCTCACCATCTTGGTGGACTCCTCAAAGTTTTGTAAGATTTTACATATGTCTGACATAATTGTCAACTCCTGAGGTCTTATGTGTGGGTCTGAACTGAATACCAATGGCCTTGTTGATGCTGGTACTCAAAATCTGCCCTCTTCTGCTCATAAATCCTTTCCAGCACATGTAGAGTAGAGTTCCAATGCGTGGGGACATTACAAACCAGTCTGTTAACAGGAAGCTGCAAACGCTGCTGAAGCATGGCAAGGGTGGCTGAAGCTGTTGCTGACATTCTAAAATGGGCACACGTGCTGCGTACTTTCACAAACAGATCCGGCAGCTCCGGGTAGGTTTTGAGAAACCGCTGAACCACGAGGTTAAGCTCATGGGCCAGGCATGGTACGTGTGTGAGCTCGCCTCACCTTAGAGCCGCCACCAGGTTCTGACCATTGTCACACACGACAATGCCTGGCTGTAGGTTCAGCAGTGTCAGCCACATATCTGCCTGCTCTTTTAGAGCTGTCCACAACTCTTCAGCATTGTGCGGTTTGTCACCTAAGTATATTAGCTTCAGCCCAGCCTGTTGCCGCTTGGCTGAGGCAGTGCTACAGTACTTCCAGCTGGCGACTGACGTGGTTGTTTCGGAGATGCAGGCTGAAGAGGAGGAGGAGGATGACGTGCAGGACCTGTAGACTGTTGGGGCAACCCTAATTTACCTAGGGTCCGCAATCCTCGGCATTGGTAGGTTGTGTTCCATCCCAAGGTACGACTGTGTCTCGGCTTCCACTATATTAACCCAGTGTGCCATCAGTGAGATGTACCGTCCCTGCCCAAAAGCACTTGTCCACATGTCCTTGGTTAAGTGTTTTTTCCCAGTAACTACATTGTTGAGGGCACGGGTATTGCTGTGGGACATGCGCTTGTGCAATGCCGGGACGGCACATCGGGAGAAATAGTGTCGGCTGGGGGCAGAGTACCTTGGGATGTCTGCCGCCAACAGGTTGCGGAAAGCTTCTGTCTCCACGAGCCTAAAAGGCAACATTTAGTGTGCAAGCAGACAAGAATTGTGTGAATTTAATACTGTGGCCTGTGGGTCTTTGGCTGGGTATTTCAGCTTGCATTCCAATGACTGGTGTAAGGACAACTAGAGGCTGCGCTGGGACAAGGACGTGGACATGCTTGATGATGGTGGTAGTTGAGTGTGTGCAATGACAGGTGCAGGGCAGAGGCATCTTCACAGGCACCATGGGCAGGGGATTGGCTTCCTCACACAACAGCGGAAGAAGCAGTGGTGTCACCTGCAGAAACTGTTCCTTGACCCTGGGGTTCGGCCCACAAAGTCAGTTGCTTTGCTGCCATGTGACTGATCATGCTAGTGGTGGTCAGGCTGGTAGTTTTGCTACCTCTGCTGATGCGGGCATGGCAGGTGATGCAAATTGCCTGTCTGGAGTTATCAGCAGAGTCTTTAAAAAACAACCAAGCTCGGAAAGACCTAACAGTTGTACTGACAACTTCTGTTGTGTTGATGTTACGAGGAATAGTTGCCTGCCTTCTGTCTGCGGCCACCACAGTGCTTCTTCCTGCCTGTTGTGGTGCTACGCCTGCCTCCACCTGTGTGCCACTGTCCTCTCTCTGCATGTCCTCCTGCCAGGTTGGGTCAGTAACTGTATTATCCACCACCTCCTCTTCCACTTCCACTTCCTGGTCTTGCTCCTGACTTTCTGGCAATTGTGGCTCATCATCGTCCACTTCTTGTGACACGTTCCCACTGTCACCTTCGTGTGAACGTGGCTGCTCCAATATTTGGGCACAGCTACATGCAATCTCAGTTTGCTCCGTTTCAAGTGGACCGGGCGAGAGGCCCAAATCTATAAATGGAAAAGTGAACAGGTCTTTGGAGTGTCCAAGTGTGGGATCAGTTGTCCTTGGGCACTTGGCATGGCAGGAGGAAGGTGGATCAGGGTGAGGAATAAGCGGTCCTGACACACAGCAACTCAGACTTGACTGTGAGAAAGACAGGGCACTGGTGGTGGTGGCAAAGTGACTGGAAGCATTATGCGCCATCCAACCAACTACCTTTTCATGCTGCTCTTGTGTTAATAGTGCTGTTTTGCAGTCCCCTATTAATTCTGACAGGAATCTGTTACGAGAAGATGTGGGTGTTTGTTGTGGCACAATTGCAGCTTTCTAACGGCCTCTGCCTCTGCATGCACCATCACCATCACATCCACTTCCCCGTCCCTTGCCACGCGCCTTTTTCCATTTTAAATGGAGTACAATATTTTCCACGTTCACTACAAAAGGCTGAAGTGGGAGAAACTTAGATGTGATCCGTGTGTGGGAAAAACGTACTGTCAAATGTCTGGACTGTCCTTTTTTTAACTAACTGGTGTCAATAACTAGGGTAAGACACAGCAAAAACTGTGGAATGTAGCCCTGAAATCCCACAATTTGTAGCCCACAGATAGATCAAATATCTGACAGAGATATCACACTGTTCAATATGTGGTCTGTAGTTTTACATTTTTACCAAAATAGTGTATAAAAATAGGGTAAAAGACAGCAAATACAGTGTAATGTAGCCCTGAAAAGCAACTATTTTTAGCACACAGATAGATCAGGCATCTGACAGAGATACCACACTGTTCAATATGTGGCCTGTGTTTGTAAATTTTTTTTACCCCAGAATAGTGTATATAAATAGGGTAACAGACAGCAAATACAGTGAAATTTATCCCTGAAATGCAACAATTCTTAGCGCACAGATCAGGTGTCTGACAGAGATACCAACCTGTTCAATATGTGGTCTGTATTTTTAAATATTTTACCCCAAAATACTGTATAAAAATAGGTTAAAACACAGCGAAAAAAGGGGAATGTAGCACTGAAATGCCACAACTTTTAGCACACAGATAGAACAGGCATCTGACAGAGATACCACATTGTTATGATTTGGTAGCTGAGGAGAGCAGGCAAAAAAGGAAATACACCAGAGCAGTTGGAAACTATGAGATTGCAGTACCCTGACTAACCACCACAACTAGAGGCAGCCGTGGAGCGTTCCTACGTTGGTCCTAGACGCCTCGTCACAGCCTGAGAAACTAACTACACCTAAAGATAGAAAGAGGAAAGCTATCTGCCCGGAGCAGATCCCCAAAGAACATAGAAAGCCCCCAAACATGTAATGGCGGTTAGACAAGAAGAAATACTGACACAGACAGAAAATAGTATGAGCAAACGTTGGGGCCCAAACTTACTAAATAGAAAAGGATAGGAAGGGCATTTACTGCAATCCCAAAAAACCCTGAAAAGCACCAACTCTACTAATTTCAAAAACACCTGAGATCACACGACCTCTACCACCTAAATTAGTTCTCTGCTGTAACCAAAAACAAAACAGCAGCCACTGAAAAAAACTGGAAAAAGCAAATGTACAAACATCAGTGGCTGAACTGAACTGAGAGAGCAAAAGCCCCCAGAGGGGACCCTGAAGGCCCCCACAGAAGTGCAGGACAAAATGCAAAAATCAAGCACAAAAACAAAAAGAAGAAAAAGTCTTATCTGTTAGCAGGAGATTCAGACACGACACAGCAGGCTACCAAGGAAACAGGAATCAAGGATTGAGACCAGAACAATTGATCACCGGCAACCCTGATGGGAAGGCGACTCCCTTATATAAGACCAGTCAGTAACACCTGATTCCCAATCCTCACAATCTTCACTGGACAGTCCAGTACCGTTTGTAACCACCAGAGGGAGCTTCTGCTCAGAACTCATTTCCAGCCTATTCACAACAGTACCCCCCCTTGAGGAGGGGTCACCGAACCCTCATTTGAGCAACCAGGTCGGTCAGGATGAGTTCTATGATACGCACGGATGAGTCTCCTAGCATGGATGTCCGAAGCAAACACCCAAGAATTGTCTTCCTGACCATAACCTCTCCATTTAACCAAATACTGGAGTTTCCGTCTAGAAAAACGAGAATTCAATATTTTCTCAACCACATACTCCAGATTGCCCTCAACCAAAACAAGGTCAGGAGGCACAGTAGTAGGAACCACTGGCTCAACAAACCTCTTCAACAAGGACTTGTGGAACACGTTATGGATCTTAAATGTCCTTGGAAGAAGCAAACGAAAAGAAACAGGATTAAGAATCTCCATGATCTTATAAGGTTCTCCAAAATCTGGAAACAAACTGGACTCCTCTGTCAGACACAATGTTCTCAGGAATGCCGTGTAAACGAACCACGTGCTGAAGGAACAAAGGCACCAATTCAGAGGAGGAAGGCAACTTAGGTAATGGCACAAGATGTATCATCTTGGAAAACCTATCGCAAACCACCCAGATGACGGTCATTCTCTGAGAAACAGGGAGGTCGGAAATGAAATCCATAGAGATATGGGTCCATGGTCTCTTGGGCACAGGTAATGGCATCAACAAATCACTAGAACGAGAGCAAGGCTTGGAGCGAGAGCAAGTCCCGCAGGACTGCTCAAACTCCCTGACATCACGAGACAAGGTAGACCACCAAAAGGACCGACTAACCAAGTCTCTAGTACCAAAAATTCCGGGATGACCGGCCAACGCGGAACAATGAATCTCAGACATTACACTCTTTTTCCACTGGTCCGGGACAAACAATTTCCCAACAGGGCAGCGCTCGGGCTTATCCTCCTGACACCCCTCCAGAGCCAGTCTCAAATTGGGCGAGAGGGCGGAAAGAACTACACCCTCTTTCAAAATAACAGAAGGATCAGATAACTCAGGAGAGTCCGCCAGGAAACTCCTCGAGAGGGCATCCGCCTTAACATTTTTAGTGCCAAGAAGAAATTAAACCACAAAATTAAAACGTGTGAAAAACAAGGCCCACCTGGCGTGTCTAGGATTAAGTCGCTTGGCAGATTCCAGATAAACTAGATTCTTATGGTCCGTAAGGACCACCACCTGATGTTTGGCTCCCTCCAGCCAATGTCTCCACTCTTCAAAAGCCCACTTCATGGCTAATAACTCCCGATTACCCACGTCATAATTACGTTCAGTGGGAGAAAATTTTCGAGAGAAAAAGGCACAAGGGTTACTTTTAGAGGTCTCTGGATCTCTTTGGAACAAAACGGCACCTGCCCCAATTTCAGAGGCATCAACCTCCACCTGAAATGGTAGAGAAACATCAGGCTGCCGTAGAACAGGAGCAGAAGTGAATCTCTGCTTAAGTTCCTGAAATGCAGAGACTGCCTCAGGAGGCCAATTCACCACATCAGAACCCTTCTTGGTCAAATCAGTTAATGGTTTAACAATAACAGAGAAATTACCAATAAATTTACGATAAAAATTGGCAAAACCCAAGAATCTTTGAAGAGCCTTTAATGAAGTAGGTTGGACCCAATCACAGATGGCCTGAACTTTGACCGGGTCCATTTCAATAACAGATGGGGACAAAATGAATCCCAGAAATGAGATCCTCTGAACGCCAAAAAGACACTTTGATCCCTTCACATACAGAGCATTCTCTCTCAAAATCTGGAACACAGTCCGAACATGTTTTACATGAGAGTCCCAGTCATTGGAAAAAATCAAGATATCATCCAAATAAACAATCAGAAATTTATCCACAAAATCCCTGAAAATGTCATTCATGAAGGACTGGAAGACAGAAGGAGCATTAGTGAGCCCAAAGGGCATCACAAGGTACTCAAAATGCCCTTCAGGGGTATTAAATGCCGTCTTCCATTCATCCCGTGCTTAATGCGAATAAGGTTATATGCCCCCTGAGGTCAAGCTTGGTAAACCAAGTAGCGTTTTTCACCCTGGATAACAGATCAGAGATCAAGGGTAAAGGATATTGATATTTCACAGTAATA
Source organism: Oophaga sylvatica (assembly GCA_033576555.1). Taxonomy (NCBI): domain Eukaryota; kingdom Metazoa; phylum Chordata; class Amphibia; order Anura; family Dendrobatidae; genus Oophaga; species Oophaga sylvatica. The sequence goes on along the minus strand of JARQOD010000002.1, from coordinate 158,275,022 downwards.
TTGTTCAAGAGACAATAATCAATACATGGCCTTAATGAACCATCCTTTTTGGCCACAAAGAAAAAACCGGCACCTAAGGGTGAAGAGGATGGTCTGATATGACCCTTCTCCAATGACTCCTTGATATAAGACCGCATAGCGTCATGTTCAGGTACAGACAAGTTAAAAAAGCGACCTTTAGGGAATTTATTACCAGGCACTAATTCAATAGCGCAGTCATAGCTCCTATGGGGAGGTAAGGATGCAGATTTACTTTCGCTAAACACATCAGAAAAATCAATCAAAAAGTCACGAACATCCTGAGCCTGGGGGGAGGCAGAAAAAACAGGAGTGTTGGTATTAACACATTGGCAGCCCCAACTGGTAACAGACACAGATTTCCAATCCAAAACAGGATTATGAGACTGTAACCAAGGGAAACCCAGTACGATAATGTCATGCAGATTATACAGAACCAAAAATTTGCAACTCTCCTGATGATCAGGTTCTACCCTCATTATCACCTGAGTAGAGAACAGAGGTTTATTCTCAGCCAAAGGGGTAGAATCGATCCCCAGTAGAAACATAACCACAGTAGAAACATAACCCATTGCGCTTTCGAAATTCATGACGCTGTGCCCCAGAAGCCACTCTATCACACTGCATGGATTCAGAAGCAGGTTCACAAGGCAACATTATTCCACGCATACCTTTTCGCTCACGCAAACGTCTGTCAATTTGAATCGCTAATGACATAGAATCATTGAGACCAGAAGAAACAGGGAATCCCACCATAACATCCTTTACATTATCTGACAGTCCCGTCCGAAAAAGAGCTGCCAAAGCATCGTCATTCCATTTGGTCAGGACTGCCCACCTACGGAATCTCTGACAGTATAACTCAGCGTCCTCAAGCCCCTGACTTAATGCCAATAAAGTTTTTTCAGCTTGATCAGTGACATTAGGCTCATCGTACAATAACCCCAAAGCCTGAAAAAACACATCAACATCACTCAAAACAGGATCCCCAGGTGTCAGGGAAAAAGCCCAATCCTGAGGGTCGCCGCGCAGGAGAGAGATGACAATTTGAACCTGCTGCGCTGCGTTCCCTGAGGACTCAGACTTTAAGGCAAAAAACAATTTACAGTTATTTTTGAAATTCAGAAACTTAGCTCGATCCCCTAAAAACAAATCTGGCATGGGAATCCTAGGTTCCACAACAGGCAACCCAGCAAGATAGGCAGCAATACTCCGAACCTCAGTGGCAAGCTGATCCACACGGCCAGACAACTGTGCAAACTCCATTGAGAGAGAAAAAAAATCCTCCTCAGCACCCAGAGATACAGAGGGAAAAAAAAAATGCAACAAACAGAAAAAAAAAAAAATCTCTGACAACTCTGACAACTTTTTTCTTTCCACAAAATTTTTCCCTTCTGTGAGTACCATATAATTTTCAGTTTAGGCCGGTGATACTGTTATGATTTGGTAGCTGAGGAGAGCAGGCAAAAAAGGAAATACACCAGAGCAGTTGGAAACTATGAGATTGCAGTACCCTGACTAACCACCACAACTAGAGGCAGCCGTGGAGCGTTCCTACGTTGGTCCTAGACGCCTCGTCACAGCCTGAGAAACTAACTACACCTAAAGATAGAAAGAGGAAAGCTATCTGCCCCGGAGCAGATCCCCAAAGAACATAGAAAGCCCCCAAACATGTAATGGCGGTTAGACAAGAAGAAATACTGACACAGACAGAAAATAGTATGAGCAAACGTTGGGGCCCAAACTTACTAAATAGAAAAGGATAGGAAGGGCACTTACTGCAATCCCAAAAAAACCCGGAAAGCACCAACTCTACTAATTTCAAAAACACCTGAGATCACACGACCTCTACCACCTAAATTAGTTCTCTGGTGTAACCAAAAACAAAACAGCAGCCACTGAAAAAAACTGGAAAAAGCAAATGTACAAACATCAGTGGCTGAACTGAACTGAGAGGGCAAAAGCCCCCAGAGGGGACCCTGAAGGCCCCCACAGAAGTGCAGGACAAAATGCAAAAATCAAGCACAAAAACAAAAAGAAGAAAAAGTCTTATCTGTTAGCAGGAGATTCAGACACGACACAGCAGGCTACCAAGGAAACAGGAATCAAGGATTGAGACCAGAACAATTGATCACCGGCAACCCTGATGGGAAGGCGACTCCCTTCTATAAGACCAGTCAGTAACACCTGATTCCCAATCTTCACAATCTTCACTGGACAGTCCAGTACCGTTTGTAACCACCAGAGGGAGCTTCTGCTCAGAACTCATTTCCAGCCTATTCACAACACCACACTGTTCAATATGTGGTCTGTATTTGTAATTTTTTACCCCAAAATAGTGTATACAAATAGCGTAACAGAGTGAAAATACAGTGTAATGTAGCCCTGAAATGCCACAATTTTTAGCACACAGATAGATCAGGCGTCAGACAGAGATACCATACCGTTCAATATGAGGTCTGTTTTTTTTATAATTTTTATCATAACATAGTGTATAGAAATATGGTAAGACAAAGCAAAAACTCTGGATGTAGCCCTGAAATGCCACAATTTTTAGCACACAGATAGATCAGGCATCTGATAGCGATACCACACTGTTCAATATGTGGTCTGTATTGTAAATTATTAACTCAAAAATACTGTATAGAAATAGTGCAAGACACAGAAAAAAGGGGAATATAGCCTGAAATGCCACAATGTTTAGCACACAGATAGATTTGGCATCTGACAGAGATAACACACTGTTCAATATGTGATCTGTATTTGTAAATTTTTTACTCCCAAATAATGTATATAAATAGGGTATGACACAGCAAAAAAAAGGGAATGTAGCCCTGAAAAGTCACAATTTTTATTACACAGATAGATCAGGCGTCTGACAGCAATACCACACTGTTCAATATGAGGTCTGTATTTTTAACTTTTTTACCCCAAAAGAGTGTATGAAAATAGTGTAACAGACAATAAATTCAGTGTAATGTAGCCCTGAAATGCCACAATTTTTAGCACACAGATAGATCAGGCGTCAGACAGAGGTACAACAGTGTTCAATATGTGGTCTGTATTGTGAATTTTTTTTATATAACAAAACACTGTATAGAAATAGAGTAAGACACAGCAAAAAAAGGGGAATGTAGCCCTGAAAAGTCACAATATTTAGCACACAGATATATCAGGCATCTAACGGTGATAACACACTGTTCAACATGTGTTCTGTATTTGTAAATTTATCCCCCAAAATAGTGTATATAAATAGGGCAACAGACAGCAAATACAGTGTAATGTAGCTCTAAAATGCCACAATTTTTGGCACACACGTACATCAGGCATCTGACAGTGATACCACACTGTTCAATATGTGGTCTGCATTTTTAAATTTTTTACCTCAAAAGAGTGTATCAAAATAGTTAAAGAGACAGAAAATACAGTGTAATATGTTAGGGTTCAAGTTCCGCTGCTGCACAAAGGGAGTCTTGAACCAGCTGCGGTCCCCAATCCATCTACGGTCGCAGTGGAGCCTGCTCAGCAAAGACATCAGTCCAAGCGTCCCGCCCGGTCTAATACTGTGCAGAGACTTGCTGCTGCCTCTTCAGGTTCTGCTATTGTAGCCACTACTGGTCAGCGGCGAGCAGACGTCTTTAGGTCTATGTCCTTTGTTGCTTCATCTGAGCATGCCCAGGGCAAGATCTCCCAATTGGAGATCAGGGGTCACATGCTCAGATACAGCTGCCTCTCATATTGGTCCTTCAGGAAGGTCCTCCGGCTGTTGATGTTCTGAAGCAGCTTCCCATTGGTCCTTCCTGGAAGGTCTTTTTCTCGTGGCTGCTATAAAAGGCTGTCCTTACCGCACGGCCGTGCGCTAGGATCAATTGCATTATGTGCTTTGCGCCAGTGTGATCATGCACGCATGTGGTTAGGGCTCAGCTGAAATAAGCCCCTAGAATACCGGCTTCTCCGGTGAGGAGATTGCTTGATTGCGTTTCTGTCTGCATGATCACGGACTGCTATCCGCACAGCAGTTATCTGTGTATCCCTGTGGAGTTAACAGGACACAGTACCTATCTCTGCGTCTTTACCTCAGCGACTCTGTGGATTAACAGATTTCGCACTATCTGCCACAGCGCGCTACGGCATTTATTTTAGCGACTTTGCAGGATAACAGAGTTCGCTACTTACGCCATCTTACTAGCAGCAGGCTCTGCCTGCACGGTGGACCTCGGGCTGCGAACACACATCTCTACATTATTTATTAGGTGCGTTCCACAGACCCTAACATAATCCTAGCGCCAGGGTCTGGCTAGTAAATGGCGGATGACCAGCGTTTACTGCAGTACATCCAGCAGCTGGAGGGTAGATTGGTGGCTCTTGAGTGTACAACCTCAGCTGTGGATGTTACCGCAGTCGCTGTTCAGGCTGCTAGCGTGGCTGCAGCCAGTTTGTCCTCTGCCACCTCAGCCCCTACATTATCCTACCTCCGCTTCTGACAAGTTTACCGGTGACAGCAAGAAATGTCGGGGATTCCTGAGTCAGTGCTCTATACAGCTCGAGCTTCTGGCTGCACGTTTCTCCACGGATCGGGCACAAGTGGGTTTTGTACTGTCTCTACTCTCGGGCAGAGCGTTGAAGTGGGCAACGCCGATGTGGGAGCGCAACGATCGTGTGGTGCGGAGTGCTCCTCGTTTCCTAGAGGCTCTTAAAAAGGTCTTTTTATGACCTCAGGTCACCCACAATACGGCCCTCCAACTGCTGGCATTGGCACAGGGTTTGTATTTGGTCAGTCAGTTTTCCGTTCAGTTTCGGACTCTGGCCTCAGAGCTAGACTGGTCGGATAAAGTTCTCATTCCAGTCTACTGGCGAGGACTGGCTGACCATGTTAAAGATGCTTTGGCTACCAGGGAGATTCCCGCCACACTGGAGAAGCTTATCTCCATATCTACCCGCATCGACCTCCGTTTTCACGAGTGGAGGTTGGAGCGGGCCAGTGTTGGCAGAGGATTCGGTTGGCTCCCACCTTTGCCAAACCTCTCGAATCCCCCAATCTGGCATCCGAACCCCAGAAGGCTACAGAGGTTCCTCGTACAGGACCTAAGTCTCAGGCCATCCTAGTTTCCGTGGTCTGTAACCTTTGTCAGCAGACAGGACACTATGCAAACAAATGTCCACAGCGATCGGGGAAGCGATCACGTCTAGTGGCCCTGGGAGGAGGTTCACTAGAGACAGCGGCATTTTCATCCAAGATGACATTTAAAGGGACAGTCACTGTAGACTGTTATATTTTGGTAGCTGAGGAGAGCAGGCAAAAACGGCAATACACCAGAGAGGTCGGAATCTACTGGATTGCAGTACCCTGACTAACCACCACAACTAAAGGCAGCCGTGGAGCATTCCTACGTTGGTCCTAGATGCCTCGTCACAGCCTGAGAGGCTAACTACACCTAAAGATAGAAAGAGGAAAGCTATCTGCCCCGGAGCAGATCCCAAAGAACATAGGAAGCCCCCAAACATGTAATGGCGGTTAGACAAGAGGAAATACAGACACAGACAGAAAATAGCATGAGCAAACGCCCAATCTGTCTAGACAGAAAAGGATAGGAAGGATACTTACTGCAATTCCAAAAAACCCTAAAAAAAGCCAACGCTACTAATTGCAAAAACACCTGAGATCACACGACCTCTACCACCTAAATTAGTTCTCTGGTGTAACAAAACTAAGCCGCAGCCACAGAAAAAACTGGAAAAGGCAAATGAACAAACAACAGTGGCTCCAGAGGAACTGAGAGGAGACCAAGCCCCCGGGGAGGGGAACCTGGCCAACCTCAAAGAAATGCAAAAAAAAAATGCAAATGGCAAGCACAAAACCAAAAAACAGAAAATATCTTATCTGACAGCAGGAGAAGAGGCAAGACTCAGCAAGCTTCCAAGTGAAAAAGGAAACAAAGTTGAGACAAGAACAATTGATCACCGGCAACCATGATGGGAGGAAACCTCCCCTTATATCCAGCCAGTCTGTAATTCCTGATTGCCAATCCTCATTGAATGGTTCAGTACTGTTTGTAACCATCAGAGGGAGCTTCTGCTCAGAATTCATTTCTAAAACATTCATAACAGTACCCCCCCTTGAGGAGGGGTCACCGAACCCTCATTAGTGCAACCAGGTCGGTCAGGATTAGCTCTGTGATACGCACGGTTCAGTCTCCTAGCATGGATGTCCGAAGCAAACACCCAAGAATTGTCCTCCTGACCATAACCTCTCCACTTAACCAAATACTGGAGTTTCCGTCTAGAAAAACGAGAATACAATATTTTCTCAACCACATACTCCAGATTGCCCTCAACCAAAACAGGGTCAGGGGGCGCAGCCATAAGAACCACTGGCTCGACAAATCTCTTCAATAAGGACTTGTGGAACACGTTATGGATCTTAAATGTCCCTGGAAGAAGTAAACGAAAGGAAACAGGATTAAGAATCTACATGATCTTATAAGATCCAATGAACCTAGACTTAAACTTAGGAGATGCAACTCTCATATTTCTTGAGGACAATCAGACCAAGTCCCCCACTTCAAACCGAGGACCATCAGTCCTATGCCGGTTGGCAAACCGCTGGGCTTTCTCCTGAGAGAGGGACAACCTCTCCACTACCTTGTCCCAAATCTGCTGCATACGCTCTACAACAGAGTCAACACCCGGACACACAGAAGCCTTCATCTGTCCCAAAGAAAATCGAGGGTGAAACCCAAAATTGCAGAAAAATGGAGACATCAAAGTGGCAGAGCTTGCCCTATTATTAAGAGCAAACTCAGCCAAAGGCAAAAAAGAGACCCAGTCATCTTGATCAGCAGACACAAAGCATCTCAGATAAGTCTCCAATGTCTGGTTTGTTCTCTCAGTTTGTTCATTGGTCTGAGGATGAAAAGCAGAGGAGAAAGACAATTGAACACCAAGTTTAGAACAAAAAGTCCTCCAAAATCTGGAAACAAACTGGACTCCTCTGTCAGACACAATGTTCTCTGGAATGCCGTGTAACCGAACCACGTGCTGAAGGAACAAAGGCACCAATTCGGAGGAGGAAGGCAACTTAGGTAATGGCACAAGATGTATCATCTTGGAAAACCTATCACAAATCACCCAGATAACGGTCATTCTCTGAGAAACAGGGAGGTCGGAAATAAAATCCATAGAGATATGGGTCCATGGTCTCTTGGGCACAGGCAATGGCATCAACAAACCACTAGAGCGAGAGCAAGGCTTGGAGCGAGAGCAAGTCCCACAGGACTGCACAAACTCCCTGACGTCACGAGACAAAGTAGGCCACCAAATGGACCGACTCACCAAGTCTTGGTACCAAAAATTCCGGGATGACTGGCCAACGCGGAGCAATGAATCTCAGACATCACACTCTTCTTCCACTGGTCTGGGACAAACAATTTCCCAGCAGGGCAGTGCTTGGGTTTATCCTCTTGACACCCCTCCAGAGTCAGTCTCAAATTGAGTGAGATGGCGGAAAGAACTACACCCTCTTTCAAAATAACAGCAGGATCAGATAACTCAGGAGAGTCCGCAAGGAAACTCCTTGAGAGGGTATCCGCCTTAACATTCTTAGTACCAGGAAGAAAGGAAACCACAAAATTAAAACGTGTGAAAAACAAGGCCCACTTGGCCTGTCTAGGATTAAGTCGCTTGGCTGATTCCAGATAAACCAGATTCTTATGGTCCTGTGAGGACCACCACCTGATGTTTGGCTCCCTCCAGTCAATGTCTCCACTCTTCAAAAGCCCACTTCATGGCCAATAATTCCCGATTACCCACATCATAATTACGTTCAGTTGGAGAAATTTTTCGAGAGAAAAAAGCACAAGGGTTAATTTTAGAGGTCTCAGGATCTCTTTGGGACAAAATGGCACCTGCCCCAATTTCAGAGGCATCAACCTCCACCTGAAATGGCAGAGAAACATCAGGCTGCCGTAGAACAGGAGCAGAAGTGAATCTCAGTTTAAGTTCCTGAAACGCAGAGACTGCCTCAGGAGGCCAATTCACCACATCAGAACCCTTTTTGGTCAAATCAGTCAATGGTTTATCAATAACAGAGAAATTACCAATAAATTTATGATAAAAATTGGCAAAACCCAACAATCTCTGAAGAGCCTTTAATTAAGTAGGTTGGACCCAATCACAGATGGACTGAACCTTGACCGGGTCCATTTCAATAACAGATGGAGACAAAATGAATCCCAGAAATGAGATCCTCTGTACGCCAAAAAGACACTTTGATCCCTTCACATACAGAGCATTCTCTCTCAAAATCTGGAACACAGTCCGAACATGTTTCACATGAGAGTCCCAGTCATTGGAAAAAATCAAGATATCAACCAAATAAACAATCAGAAATTTATCCACAAAATCCCTGAAAATGTAATTCATGAAGGACTGGAAGACGGAAGGAGCATTAGTGAGCCCAAAGGACATCACTTGGTACTCAAAATGCCCTCTGGGGTATTAAACGCCGTATTCCATTCATCCCCGTGCTTAATGCGAATAAGGTTATACGCCCCCCTGAGGTCAAGCTTGGTAAACCAAGTAGCACTTTTCACCCTGGAAAACAGGTCAGAAATCAAGGGTAACGGATATTGATATTTCACAGTGATATTGTTCAAGAGACGATAATCAATACACGGCCTTAATGAACCATCCTTTTTGGCCACAAAGAAAAAACCAGCACCCAAGGGTGAAGAGGATGGTCTGATATGACCCTTCTCCAATGACTCCTTGATATAAGACCGCATTTACTACCAGGCACTAATTAAATAGCGCAGTCATAGCTCCTATGGGGGGGCAAGGATGCAGATTTACTTTCGCTAAACATATCAGAAAAATCAGTCAAAAAGTCAGGCACATCTTGAGCCTGGGGAGAGGCAGAAAAAACAGGAGTGTTGGCATTAACACATTGGCAGCCCCAACTGGTTACAGACACAGATTTCCAATCCAAAACAGAATTATGAGACTGCAACCAAGGTAAACCTAGTACAATAATGTCATGCAGATTATACAGCACCAAAAAATTGCAACTCTCCTGATGATCAGGTTCAACCCTAATTATCATCTGAGTAGAGAACTGGGGTTTATTCTCAGCCAAAGGGGTAGAATCAATCCCCAGTAGGGGAATAGACTTCCGTAGGGGTATCAAGGGAAACCCACAACGTTTAGCAAAATCAAAATCCATCAGGTTAATAGCTGCTCCCGAATCAACAAAAGCCTGAGCAGAAAATGTGGACATGGAGCAAAGCAGGGTAACAGTCAACAGAAATTTAGTCTGAAAACTACCCAAGACAACTGAGCGTGCAAAACGTCTTCCCCGCTTAGGGCAGACTGAAATAGCATGAGAGGCATCACCACAGTAGAAACATAACCCATTGCGTTTTCGAAACTCATGATGCTGAGCCCCAGAAGCCACTCTATCACACTGCATGGGTTCAGAAGCTGGTTCACAAGGCAACACCATTCCACGCATACCTCTACGCTCACGCAAACATCTGTCAATTTGAATCGCCAATTACATAGAATCATTGAGACCAGAGGGAGCAGGGAAACCCACCATAACAGCTTTTACATTCTCTGACAGACCCTTCCGAAAAAGGGCTGCCAAAGCATCATCATTCCACTTGGTCAGAACTGCCCACTTTCGGAATTTCTGACAGTACAACTCAGCGTCCTCAAGCCTCTGATTTAATGCCAACAAGGTTTTTTCAGCTTGATCAGTGACATTAGGTTCATCGTACAATAACCCCAGAGCCAGAAAAAATGAATCAACATTACTCAAAACAGGGTCCCCAGGTGTCAGGGAAAAAGTCCAATCCTGAGGATCGCCGCGCAGGAGAGAGATGACAATTTGAACCTGCTGTGCTGCGTTCCCTGAGGACTTAGGTTTTAAGGCAAAAAACAACTTACAGTTATTTTTGAAATTCAGAAATTTAGCTCGATCCCCACAAAACAAATCTGGCATGGGGATCCTAGGTTCCACAACTGGCAACCCAGCAAGATAGGTAGCAATACTCCGAACTTCAGTGGCAAGCTGATCCACACGGCCAGACAACTGTGCAAACTCCATTGAGAGAAAAAAAAATCATCCTCAGCACCCAGAGAAAAAGAGGGAAAAAAAATGCAGAAAAAAAAAAAAATCTGACAACTCTGACAACTTTTTTCTTTCCACACTATTTTTCCCTTCTGTGAGTACCATATAATTCAATTCCAAAACACCCTAAAAAAAGCCAAATGCTACTAATTTCAAAAACACCTGAGATCACACAACCTCTACCACCTAAATTAGTTCTCTGGTGTAACAAAACTAAGCCGCAGCCACAGAAAAAACTGGAAAAGGCAAATGAACAAACAACAGTGGCTCCAGAGGAACCGAGAGGAGACCAAGCCCCCCGGGGAGGGGAACCTGGCCAACCTCAAAGAAATGCAGAGAAAAATGCAAATGGCAATCACAAAACCAAAAAACAGAAAATATCTTATCTGAGAGCAGGAGAAGAGGCAAGACTCAGCAAGCTTCCAAGTGAACCAGGAAACAAAGTTGAGACAAGAACAATTGATCACCGGCAACCATGATGGGGGAAACCTCCCTTATATCCAGCCAGTCTATAATTCCTGATTGCCAATCCTCATTGAATGGTTCAGTACTGTTTGTAACGACCAGAGGGAGCTTCTGCTCAGAATTCATTTCTAAAACAATCATAACAGTAGACTCTTCCACACTTACAGTCGAGCTTTGTGTGGACTTAGGAGCAGAGGGAATTTCATGTCATCTACCTTTGCTCATTGCCATGCAATACATCTGGTAGCGCTCGACAAACCAGTGACTGTCCGGGTAGTGAATGGGTTGACATTACCCTCGCCAATTACACATCAGACTGTCCCTCTTACTTTGTCTGTACCCCCTTCCCATCAGGAGATTATTTCCCTTCTCGTCCTTCCTGAGGGAATAGACGAAATCCTACTGGGAGTTCCCTGGCTCCGTTCCCACTCCCCTCATATTGAGTGGACCTCCGGTAGGATACTGGGTTGGAGTGAGTCATGTAAGGACAGATGTGTCAGGGAGTGCATTCAGGTTACCACTACAGAGATACCCGCAGATCTTTCTCCTCTTCCCAAGTGCTATCAGTCATATGCCGACGTGTTCTCTAAAAAGGCTGTGGAGACTCTGCCACCCTATCGTCCCTACGACTGTCCTATTGACCTCTTGCCTGGAGCAGAGCCTCCTCGGGAAGGGTCTATCCCCTCTCTCTTCCTGAGACAGAGGCTAAGTCTTAATATATCCAGGAGAATCTGGCAAGAGGGCTCATTAGGAAGTCGGTGTCACCAGCAGGAGCGGGGTTCTTCTTCGTGCAGAAGAAGAGAGGAGAATTACGTCCGTGTATAGATTTCAGAGGTCTTAACACCATCACCGTTAAGAATAAGTACCCGTTCCCCCTGATCTCTGAGCTCTTTGATAGGCTCCGTGGAGCAAGGGTATTTACTAAATTAGATCTGCGTGGTGCTTATAACCTGATTCGCATCCGTGAGGGGGACAAATGGAAGACGGCTTTTAATACCAGGGATGGGCATTATGAATACCTGGTGATTCCCTTCAGGCTCTGTAATGCCCCAGCCGTTTTCCAAGACTTTGTCAATGACATCTTCCGGGATATGCTTTCCACCTCTGTAGTAGTCTATCTGGATGATATTCTAATCTTTTCTTCAGATATTGACTCTCATCGGAGGGATGTCTGCAAAGTCTTCGACCTGTTACGAGCGAACTCCCTCTATGCAAAGTTGGAGAAATGCATGTTTGAGCAGGAGTCTTTACCTTTCCTGGGCTATATCATCTCCGCCCAGGGATTGGCTATGGATCCTGCCAAACTACATGCTGTAGATGGCAAGAACCCCATTCTCCTAAAGCGGTGCAGTGTTTTATGGGGTTCATTAATTACTATCGCCAATTCATTCCCCACTTCTCCACTTTGGTAACTCCCTTGGTAGCCCTCACCATGAAGGGAGCCAATCCCAAATTATGGTCAGAGGAGGTCTCCAAGGCCTGTACTTCAATTAAGTCCCATCTTGCTAGCGCTCCCATCTTACATCGCCCCGAGGTTGATAAGCCTTTTTTATTGGAGGTCGATGCCTCGTCCGTTGTTGCTGGAGCAGTCCATTTTCAAAAGGATGCTCAAGGTCGGAAAAATCCTTGTTTCTTCTTTTCCAAGACCTTCACACCAGCGGAGAGGAATTATTCCATTGGGGATAGGGAGTTGCTAGCCATGAAGTTGGCCTTTTCCAAGTGGAGACAACTCTTGGAGGGGGCTCGCTTTCCCTTTCAAGAGTTCACTGACCACAAAAATTTGGTCTATGTACAGATCACCCAGTGGCTAAATTATCATCAGGCCAGATGGTCCCTGTTCTTCTACCGGTTCCATTTCACCCTCCATTTCCTCTCCGGTGAGAAGAACATTCGGGCCGATGCTTTTTCTCGCTCCGTGGTGTCCTCTGAGGAGGTGGAGGAGGAGCCTCGGTTGATTGTCCCACAGAGAGCCTAAGAACTGTGGCCCCGGTTTCTCTTGTGTCTGTGCCTCCGGGCAAGACTTTTGTGCCCACCAATTTGCGACCGGAGGTACTCTCTTGGGCACATTCGTCCAGGGTGGGTGGACATTTTGGGGCAAAAAGGACATCTGAGTTGCTGGCGAGGACATACTGTTGGCCACATATGGTCCGTGACGTCAGGGAATACGTTCAGGCGTGCGTCTCCTGCTCCAAGAACAAGTCCCCTCGACAATGGCCAGCTGGGCTACTTTTCCCTTTACCGGTGGCAGACAGGCCTTGGGAGATGGTCGGGATGGATTTTGTGGTGGGCTTACCCAAGTCTCGGGGCTGCACCATCATCTGGGTGATAACCGACCACTTTTCCAAAATGGTGCACTTGGTGCCCTTACCACGGTTACCATCTGAATGGGCCTTGGCAGCATTATTTATTAGGCATATTTTCCGTTTACACGGAATGCCAAACAAAATTGTTAGTGATCGAGGTCCTCAATTTGCATCTCGGTTCTGGAGGGAGCTGTGTCATCTTCTCAGCATTGACTTAAATCTCTCTTCTGCTCATCATCCCGAGACAAATGGGTTGGTAGAGAGAGCCAACCAGACCTTGGTCACATACTTGCGACATTTTGTCTCAGCCAGACAGGATGACTGGGCATCCATGCTACCGTGGGCTGAGTTCGCTCTAAATAATGCTGTGGCTGACTCCACCGGACAGACCCCATTCCTCCTGAACTACGGTCAGCATCCGCGGGTACCAGTGCCCATGCCCGTGTCTTCCGCCGATTCCAGGGTGGCAGACTAGGCTGTGGAGGCACGGGACATTTGGGACCGCACCCTGGATGCCATTCAGGCCTCCAAAGAGAGGATGAGGTATTCGGCCGATGCCCATCGGTGCCCCGCTCCTACTTTTGCTCCGGGTGACCTAGTGTGGCTCTCTGCCCGAAACATCAGGCTACATGTTGAGTCCACCAAGTTGGCACCTCGCTTTTTGGGTCCCTTTAAAGTTCATGAGCAGGTGAACCCGGTGGTTTACCGCCTAGCCCTTCCGCCTCGCCTTGGTATCACCGACACCTTTCACGTGTCCCTCCTGAAACCCGTGGCCATTTCCCGGTTTTCCAAGTCATCTGCCGGGACGTCGGGTTCATCTACCGACGATCATGAGGAGAACGCCATTGCTGGGTGCAAGGTGATACAAGGCAAAAAATTTTATATGGTGGATTGGAGGGGTTATGGGCGTGAGGATAGGTCCTGGGAGCCTGCTGAGCATGTTCATGCTCCGCAGCTCATCGCTGCCTTTGAGCGCAGAGAGGTCCAAAGAAGGGGGGCCTTAGGAGGGGTGGAAATATTAGGGTTCGAGTTCCCACTGCTGCACAAAGGGAGTCTTGAACAAGTCCCGCTGCTGTCCCCATCTATCTCCAGCCACAGTGGAGCCTGCTCAGCAAAGACGTCGGTCCCAGCATCTCGCCCGATCTAATACTGTGCAGAGACTTGCTGCTGCCTCTTCAGGTTCTGCTATTGTAGCCACTACTGGTCAGCGGTGAGCAGACATCTTTAGGTCTATGTCCTTTGTTGCTTCATCTGAGCATGCCCAGGGCAAGATCTCCCATTGGAGATCAGGGTTCACATGCTCAGATTCAGCTGCCACTCCTATTAGTCCTTCAGGAAGGTCCTCCGGCTGTTGATGTTCTGAAGCAGCTTCCCATTGGTCCTTCCTGGAAGGTCTTTTTCTCGTGGCTGCTATAAAAGGCTGTCCTTACCGCACGGCCGTGCGCTAGGATCAATTGCATTATGTGCTTTGCGCCAGTGTGATCATGCACGCATGTGGTTAGGGCTCAGCTGAAATAAGCCCCTAGAATACTGGCACCTCCGGTGAGGAGATTTGAGTGCACGTGGTTAGGGCTTGGCTGAAATAAGCCCCTAGAATACCGGCTTCTCCGGTGAGGAGATTGCTTGATTGCGTTGCTGTCTGCATGATCACGGACTGCTATCTGCATAGCAGTTATCTGTGTATCCCTGTGGAGTTAACAGGACACAGTACCTATCTCTGCGTCTTTACCTCAGCGACTCTGTGGTGTAACAGAGTTCGCTTATATCACTATATAGCGCTGCGGAATTCCCGCTAGCGGCTCTGTGAATTAACAGAGTTCGCACTATCTGCCACAGCGCGCTACGGCGTTTATTTTAGCGACTCTGCGGGATAACAGAGTTCGCTACTTACGCCATATTAATAGAAGCAGGCTCTGCCTGCACGGTGGACCTCGGTGTCATGGTGTAGGACATGGTTAATGTCCTGTCCACTCAGGGTTAACTTTTGCTGGCCTCCCTTTGGATCTGGGAGGGTTTTTATACCCAGTCCAGATCGAGATTCTCTGTCAGCTATACTTTCGTTGTGACTGTGTATTTGACCCCCCTGGTTTGCGTGTATACTGCTCTGCTTGTTTGATTCCCGTGTATGACCCGGTCTGTTTACTCACTCTGCTCTCTGTCTCACGTTTTGCTAATATTGTCTTCTCCAGTTCTGACCTCCTGGCTTGGCTATCGATACTCCGTTACAGTTTTGTCCCTATTGTACTGTCTATTGCCTGCTCTGGTTTACTGATCTATTGCTACGTCCTGACTATCCGTTCTGTCTAACCCTTTGGTACTGTCTGCTATCTTGTGCTCTGATCTCGGCCTGTGCTGGTTTTCGTCCCTGTCTTTGCCCCTTGGTAACTTTATCTCGTTGTTACCCTACTAGGAGTTTTCCTGCAGTTCCTAGATCTCTGGAGCTTAGGCCACGCCCCCAGCAGTCATGTGCTGCAGGTCCTGTTAGTCTGCAGTACACATCATTCATTACTGCTGCCTCTGAGAGACGTGTGGCCAGCTCCGCCCCTTGGCTGTCACATGCTGCGGAAGGTCCTGTTCCACAGAAACACACGTCTTCCCTGCTGCAGCTCTGCTTACAGGTATCTTGGGGCACAGTTGGTTCACTCAGGACATTATAGCTGACCATAACAGTCTTTCCCTGGTGGTGGGGTGTTAGTACATTATGGATCCGGTACGGGCTCTCACTGAGCAGGTTAATGAGCTCTCCCAGCTTATGCAGAAGCTGTCTATGGAGCAGCAAAATCTGGTTCAGTCGCATCAACAGGTACAGAGAGATGTGGCAGACGCTCTAATGGGGTCTGTTCCGTCGGGGTTCCAGGAGGGGGGCCCCACTGATGTATCTCTTGCGGACCCCGACCCCCCTGTAAAATTACCCGACAATTTTTCTGTAGATAAAAAATTGTTTCGGGTTTTTAAGGAGGGATGCAAGTTGTTCTTTGAATTGCGTCCCGGACCTCTGGAAATGAAAGGCAGAGGGTGGGGATCGTAATGTCCTTATTAAGGGGGGCTCCGCAAGCATGGGCTTTTTCTCTCTCTTCCTGTAAGGTTCTTTGTACATGTTCTTGAAACTCAGTTTTCCGTCAGCCATTTTGCTTTCTGTCTTGCTGCAGCTATCTTGCCCTCAGTCAATATGGAGTTTTCAGCTTTCATGTTCCCGCCCTGATTCTCTCCCTCTTGCTTCTTAAGCAGCCACAGCTGAGCAATCAGTGCTTCAGAATCTAGCCTGCAGTGAACCTGTGACCTGACTCCTGGAAGCCTTGGACTATGTACTCCAGCTATTCCTACTGAGGAACTCTGAACACTTGTGGACTCTGGAACCCTGCTCTTTGAAAGATCCACGTTTGCATGGACTTACGGTAACAGAGAAGAAGATCCTGAACCTGTTGTGGAGAGTGATTGCTGAGCTTAAGTTACTCTGGCCTGCTGTGTCTCCTGCTTCTGTATCTGCAAACTGTGTGACTATTTTTGCCACTTGTATGAAGTAATACAAGACCTTCTATATCAAACCTGTGTCTCATGTATTTTCATCGCACCCAAGCACAAGACGCTATATGAACTGTACTACATACATTACACTTCCTCTGCTCCTGAACGTATGTCTGTGAACCTGTTCTTTGAGGCTCTGGGGCACATTTATGACGAGCCTGATAGAGTGCGTCTGGCTGAGGATATGGTGATGAGTGTGACACAGGGGAGGAACTCTGCTGAATGGTTCTGCTCAGAGTTCAGACGTTGGACCGCGGAAGTATCCTGGAATGATGCCACCCTGAGGGGGTTGTTCCGCAGGGGCCTATCTGACCGTCTGCAGGATGCTCTGGCATTACATCCTCCTCCCGATACTCTGGAGGACGCCATGATGCAGGCGGTCCGTATGGACCGGAGACTCCGTGCTAGGGGAATGATGCAACAAGAGACTCCCTTGTACTCCAAATTGTGTTACACCGCACCCGCATCTGAGCCCATGGAGATGGAGGCTGTCTCAGGAAAGGAACGAGAGAGAAGACACCGTAAAGACAACAGTCTATGCTTTTACTGTGGAGCCTCTGGACATTGGAAAAGGGACTGTCCTTCCTGCCCTTCTTCTGTAAAATCATCAGGAAAACGACTGAGTCTGGGCAACAATCGTGGAGGTTGCCCAGACTCCCAGGTACATTTTTTTTTGCTTGCTAAAATGGTGCTCCAGGTTGAATTGGAACTTGCTAGCGGTTCTGTTATAACCACCGCCTTTGTTGACTGTGGTTCCTCCATTAATCTGATTGATGCCCAATTTGTGACTCTTAATAAGATAGGGACAGTCAGGTTGAAAGATCCTGTTAAAATTGTGGCTGTGGATTCATCCCCTCTTGCCCGGGATGGAATTTGTTTTATGTCTGAAGTTTTTTCTATGAAAGTGGGTTCCACTCACGTGGAAAAATTAAGTTGCTTTATTCTGAATAATCTGCCTGCAGGACTGGTATTGGGGATGCCCTGGCTGCAACGCCACAATCCTCTCATTGATTGGGCAAAAGGGGAGATCACCCGATGGGGATGTAATAATAATGGTCTGTGTTGTAAGTCCGTTTCTCTTGTCAAACCGATAAAATCTGTATCTGTGTCGTCTGTCAGTCTGGAGGGTATTCCGGAGTACCTGAAAGACTTTGAAGACGTATTTTCCGAAAGTGAGGCTGAGGCGCTCCCACCACATAGACCCTATGATTGCGCCATTGATTTGTTACCTGGAGCCAAATTACCCAAGGCTCGTTTGTTTAGTTTGTCCGGGCCTGAGCACCAAGCCATGAAAGAGTACATCAAAGAAAGCCTTCGCAAAGGGCATATTCGGCCCTCGGTGTCACCCGTGGCAGCGGGGTTTTTCTTTGTAAAGAAAAAAGATGGTGGGTTGCGACCGTGTCTCGACTTTCGGGAACTGAACAAAATTACCGTTAAGAACACGTACCCTCTCCCGTTGATTCCCGATCTATGCAATCAACTCACGGGGGCCAAATGGTTTTCTAAGCTCGATCTACGAGGAACTTATAACCTTATAAGGATCGGGAGAGGGACAAATGGAAAACAGCATTCCTGACAACTGAGGGGCTATTTGAAAACCTGGTTATGCCCTTCGGTCTCACTAATGCCCCTGCTGTTTTTCAGAACTTCATCAGTGTTGTTTTTTCTGATTTAATTGGACGTTATGTAGTCATTTACCTGGATGACATTCTGATATACTCAGAAGACAGTCAGTCACACTTACATCATTTACGTGCGGTTCTTATGAGACTCCGGAGAGAACCATTTGTATGCTAAGCTGGAGAAGTGTTTATTTTTTATGCAAGAACTGTCTTTTCTGGGTGTAATTGTATCCGGGGAGGGATTCCGCATGGATCCAGGGAAGGTTCAGGCCATTACAGATTGGGTGCAGCCTCATGATCTGAAGGGGTTGCAACGATTTTTGGGCTTCGCTAACTATTATAGGAAGTTCATTAAAGGGTTTTCACAGGTAGTGAAATCTTTGACGGACCTCACTCTTAAGGGGGCAGAGGTAAAAAATTGGTCCGTGGCCGCAAAAAATTCCTTCCTTACATTGAAGAAATGCTTTACTTCAGCACCTGTGTTGGTACAACCCGATTCGTCAAGACCTTTTATTGTGGAGGTCGACGCTTCGGAAGTGGGGGTGGGGGCAGTGTTGTCCCAGGTCCCCTCTACCCTGACTAATCTTAAACCCTGTGCCTTTTTCTCTAAAAAGTTCTCTTCGGCAGAGAGAAACTATGATGTCGGCAACAGGGAATTGTTAGCGGTCAAACTGGCCTTTGAAGAATGGAGGCATTTTTTGGAGTGGGCCACTCATCCCATTACGGTCATCACTGATCATAAGAACCTGGCCTATATCGAGTCCGCTAAGAGATTGACCCCCAGACAGGCTCGGTGGGCACTTTTTTTTTCTTGCTTTCATTTTACCATCACATTTCGACCAGGGTCTAAAAATGTAAAGGCTGATGCTTTATCCCGAAGTTTTGATTCTGTGTCCCCTCCAGAACCTCCTTCCTCTATTCTTCAACCGGGAGTGGTTGTAGCCGAAGTCTCCTCTGAGTTACAGAGAGAGATTCTGGAAGCACAAGCACAAGCTCCCAGGAATAAACCCCCAGGTAAATTGTTCGTACCCGAACAGCTCCGTCTCACACTCCTGCAAGAATTTCATGATTCTGTGTTAAGTGCACACCCTGGTATTGCAGCTACCCGGGGGGCAGTGGCTAGAGGTTTTTGGTGGCCCTCTATGGGTGCTGATATAAAAAATTTTGTTAATACTTGTGGGGTGTGCGCTCGCTCTAAAAGCTCTCAGGTCCGGCCGGCCGAGGAATTGGTGCCTTTGCCAATTCTGGATAAACCATGGACACACCTGTCCATGGACTTTATCACTAATCTTCCCTCATCCAAGGGCAATTCAGTGGTATGGGTAGTGGTTGATAGATTTTCTAAGCAAGCCCACTTTGTGCCGTTACCCGCGTTGCCGTCTGCTGAAAACTTGGCCCGCTTGTTTATACAGCACATAGTTCGGTTGCATGGAGTGCCTGTGAATGTGGTGTCGGACAGGGGTGTGCAGTTCGTGGCCAGGTTTTGGAGAGCGTTCTGTAAGAAGTTGGGGGTCACATTATCATTCTCCTCTGCCTATCACCGGAATCCAACGGACAGACTGAACGCACCAATCAGTCGTTGGAGCAGATTCTGAGATGCCTGGCCTCCTCCAGACAGGAAGATTGGTGTGAGGTTTTACCCATGGCAAAATTTGCGTTCAACTGTCGTATCAATCAGTCTACCGGAAAGTCTCCTTTTCAGGTCAATTATGGGTTTGTTCCGCAGTTTGGGGAATTTTCCAGTATGGATTCTGGTTGTCCTGGTGCCGAGGGGATGGTTCAACAGTTAAAAAACCTTTGGAGGGAGGTGCAGGGGAACATCTCCAAAGCCCAGAAGAAGTACAAACATTTTGCGGACAGGAGGAGGGGGTTGGGTCCTGTGTTGACAGTGGAGGAAAAGGTTTGGTTGTCCACCCGTAACATCAAACTTAAGATACCCTCTATGAAGCTGGGCCCCAAATTTATTGGCCCATACAAGATTGTAGAGGTGATCAATCCAGTGGCGTACAGGCTTAAGTTGCCCACCTCCTTCAAAATATCTAACGTTATCCACAGGTCCCTATTAAAACCTGTGGGGACGGTTAGAGAAGATCCCTCATCCGTGGTTCCACCAGTATTGGTAGAGGGTCAACTGGAGTACGAGGTAGGGCGCATCATTGATTTGCGGTGGGTGCGCCGGAGACTTCAGTACCTTATTCATTGGAAGGGATACTCCATTGAAGATCGGTCATGGGTTCCGGCCAGTTCGGTACATGCCGATCGACTGGTACAGGCTTTTCATGCCAGATATCCTGAGAGGCCTGGGGGTCCAGTGGCCCCTCATTAAGGAGGGGTACTGTCATGGTATAGGACATGGTTAATGTCCTGTCCACTCAGGGTTAACTTTTGCTGGCCTCCCTTTGGATCTGGGAGGGTATTTATACCCAGTCCAGAGGGAGATTCTCTGTCAGCTATACTTTTGTTGTGACTGTGTATTTGACCCCCTGGTTTGCGTGTATACTGCTCTGCTTGTTTGATTCCCGTGTATGACCCGGTCTGTTTACTCACTCTGCTCTCTGTCTCACGTTTTGCTAATATTGTCTTCTCCAGTTCTGACCTCCTGGCTTGGCTATCGATACTCCGTTACAGTTTTGTCCCTATTGTACTGTCTATTGCCCGCTCTGGTTTACTGATCTATTGCTACGTCCTGACTATCCATTCTGTCTAACCCTTTGGTACTGTCGTGCTATCTTGTGCTCTGATCTCGGCCTGTCCTGGTTTTCGTCCCTGTCTTTGCCCCTTGGTAACTTTATCTCGTTGTTACCCTGCTAGGAGTTTTCCTGCAGTTCATAGATCTCTGGAGCTTAGGCCACTCCCCCAGCAGTCATGTGCTGCAGGTCCTGTTAGTCTGCAGTACACATCATTCATTACTGCTGCCTCTGAGAGACGTGTGGCCAGCTCCGCCCCTTGGCTGTCACATGCTGCGGAAGGTCCTATTCCACAGAAACACACGTCTTCCCTGCTGCAGCTCTGCTTACAGGTATCTTGGGCACAGTTGGTTCACTCAGGACACGTGCACTGGCTCAGTGAGCATGTGCAGAGAGGTGTCCCTGACACTCGGGCTGCGAACACACCTCTCTACATTATTTATTAGGTGCGTTCCGCAGACCCCAACAGTAATGTAGTCCTGCAATGTCACAATTTTTAGCACACAGGTAGATCAGGCTTCTGATGGAGATACCACACTGTTCAATATGTGGTCTGTATTTGTAATTTTTTTCCCCAAAATAGTATATACAACTAGGGTAACAGACCGCAAATACAGTCTAATGTAGCCCTGAAATGCCACAATTTTTAGCACACAGATAGATCAGGTGTCAGGCAGAGATACCACACTGTTAAATATGTGATCTGTATTTGTAATTGTTTTATACCAAAACAGTTTATAGAAATATGGTAAGACAAAGCAAAAACTGTGGAATGTAGCCCTGAAAAGCCACATTTTTAGTACACAGATACATCAGGTATCTGACGGAGATACCACACTGTTCAATATGTGATATGTATTTGTAAATTTTTTACCCCAAAGTAGTGTATAGATATCATGTAAGACAAAGCAAAAACTCTGGAATGTAGCCCAGAAAAGCCACAATTATTTGCACACAGATTAATCAGGCATCTGATGGAGATACCACACTGTTCAATATGTGGTCTGTATTTGTAAATTTTTCCCCAAAATATTGTATACAAATACCGTAACAGACAACAAATACAGTGTAATGTAGCACTAAAATGCCACAATTTTTAGCACACAGATAGGTCAGGCATCTGAAAGAGATACCACACTGTCCAATATGTGGTCTGTATTTGTAAAATTTTTACTCCAAAATAGTGTATAGACATAGGGTAAGACAAAGGATTAACTGGAATGTAGCCCTGAAAAGAAACAATTTTTAGCACAAAGATGGATCAAGCGTCAGACGGCGATGCCACACTATTCAATGTAATCTGTGTTTGTACATTTTTTACCCCAAATTAGTATATACAAATAGAGTAACAGTCAGCAAATACAGTGTAATGTAGCCCTAAAAAGCCACAATTTTAAGAACACAGATAGATCAGGTGTCAGACAGAGATACCACAATGTTCAATGTTATGATTTGGTAGCTGAGGAGAGCAGGCAAAAAAGGCAATACACCAGAGAGGTTGGAAACTATTGGATTGCAGTACCCTGACTAACCACCAAAACTAAAGGCAGCCGTGGAGCGTACCTACGTTGGTCCTAGACGCCTCGTCACAGCCTGAGAAGCTAACTTCACCTAAAGATAGAAAGAGGAAAACTATCTGCCCCGGAGCAGATCCCCAAAGAACATAGGAAGTCCCCAAACATGTAATGGCGGTTAGACAAGAGGAAATACAGACACAGACAGAAAATAGTATGAGCAAACGTTGGGGCCCAATCTTCCTAGACAGAAAAGGATAGGAAGGTCACTTACTGCATTCCAAAAAACCCTAAAAAAATACCAACACATTAATTGCAAAAACACCTGAGATCACACGACCTCTACCACCTAAATTAGTTCTCTGGTGTAACAAAACTAAGCCGCAGCCACAGAAAAAACTGGAAAAGGCAAATGAACAAACAACTGGCTGATCTAAACTGAGAGGAGCACAAGCCCCCAGAGGGGACCTGGCAGACCCCACAGAAGTGCAGGACAAAATGCAAAAAGCAAGCACAAACAACTAAAAGAAGAAAATGTCTTATCTGTTAGCAGAAGATGCAGGCACGAAACAGCAAGCTTCAAAGTGAACCAGGAACAAAAGTTGAGACCAGAACAATTTATCACCGGCAACCCTGATGGGAGGGAACCTCCCTTATATAAGACCAGTCAGTAACACCTGATCGCCAATCTTCACAATCTTCATTGAATAGTTCAGTACTGTTTGTAACCACCAGAGGGAGCTTCTGCTCAGAATTCATTTCTAGCACATTCACAACAGTACCCCCCTTGAGGAGGGGTCACCAACCCTCATTTGGGCCACCAGGTCGGTCAGGATGAGCTCTGTGATACGCACGGATGAGTCTTCTAGCTTGGATGTCCGAAGCAAACACCCAAGAATTGTCCTCCTGACCATTACCTCTCCATTTAACCAAATACTGGAGTTTCCGTCTAGAAAAACAAGAATCCAATATTTTCTCAACCACATACTCCAGATTGCCCTCAACCAAAGCAGGGTCAGGAGGCACAGCCATAGGAACCACTGGCTCGACAAACCTCTTCAATAAGGACTTGTGGAACACGTTATGGATCTTAAATGTCCCTGGAAGAAGTAAACGAAAGGAAACAGGATTAAGAATCTCCATGATCTTATAAGGTCCAATGAACCTAGGCTTAAACTTAGGAGATGCAACGCTCATAGGGATATTTCTTGAGGACAACCAGACCAAGTCCCCCACTTCAAACCGAGGACCATCAGTCCTATGCCGGTTGGCAAACCGCTGGGCCCTCTCCTGAGAGAGGGACAACCTCTCCACTACCTGGTCCCAAATCTGCTGCATACGCTCCACAACAGAGTCAACACCTGGACAGACAGAAGCCTCCGTCTGTCCTGAAGAAAATCGAGGGTGAAACCCAAAATTGCAGAAAAATGGAGACATCAAGGTTGCAGAGCTAGCCCTATTATTAAGTGCAAACTCAGCCAAAGGCAAAAAAGAGACCCAGTCATCCTGATCAGCAGACACAAAGCATCTCAGATAAGTCTCCAATGTCTGGTTTGTTCTCTCAGTTTGTCCATTGGTCTGAGGATGAAAAGCTGAGGAGAAAGACAATTGAACACCAAGTTTAGAACAAAAAATCCTCCAAAATCTGGAAACAAACTGGACTCCTCTGTCAGACACAATGTTCTCAGGAATACCGTGTAACCGAGCCACGTGCTGAAGGAACAAAGGCACCAATTCGGAGGAGGAAGGCAACTTAGGTAATGGCACAAGATGTATCATTTTGGAAAACCTATCACAAATCACCCAGATAACGGTCATTCTCTGAGAAACAGGGAGGTCGGAAATGAAATCCATAGAGATATGGGTCCATGGTCTCTTGGGCACAGGCAATGGCATCAACAAACCACTAGGGCGAGAGCAAGGCTTGGAGCGAGAGCAAGTCCTGCAGGACTGCACAAACTCCCTGATGTCACGAGACAAAGTAGGCCACCAAAAGGACCGACTAACCAAGTCTCTGGTACCAAAAATTCCGAGATGACCGGCCAATGCGGAACAATGAATCTCAGACATCACACTCTTTTTCCACCGGTCTGGGACAAACAATTTCCCAATATGGCACAGTTCGGGTTTATCCTCCTGACACCCTTCCAGAGCCAGTCTCAAATTGGGCGAGATGGCGGAAAGAACTACACCCTCTTTCAAAATAACAGTAGGATCAGATAACTCGGGAGAGTCAGCAAGGAAACTCCTCGAGAGGGCATCCGCTTTAACATTCTTAGTGCCAGGAAGAAAGGAAACCACAAAATTAAAACGTGTGAAAAACAATGCCCACCTGGCCTGTCTAGGATTAAGTCGCTTGGCTGACTCCAGATAAACCAGATTGTTATGGTCCGTGAGGACCACCACCTGATGTTTGGCTCCCTCCAGCCAATGTCTCCACTCTTCAAAAGCCCACTTCATGGCCAATAACTCCCGATTACCCACGTCATAATTACGTTCAGTTGGAGAAAATTTTCGAGAGAAAAAGGCACAAGGGTTACTTTTAGAGGTCTCTGGATCTCTTTGGGACAAAACGGCACCTGCCCCAATTTCAGAGGCATCAACCTCCACCTGAAATGGCAGAGAAACATCAGGCTGCCATAGAACAGGAGCAGAAGTGAATCTCTGCTTAAGTTCCTGAAACGCAGAAACTGCCTCAGGAGGCCAATTCACCACATCAGAACTCTTCTTGGTCAAATCAGTCAATGGTTTAACAATAACAGAGAAATTACCAATAAATTTACGATAAAAATTGGCAAAACCCAAGAATCTCTGAAGAGCCTTTAATGAAGTAGGTTGGACCCAATCACAGATGGCCTGAACCTTGACAGGGTCCATTTCAATAACAGATGGGGACAAAATGAATCCAGAAATGAGATCCTCTGTACGCCAAAAAGACACTTTGATCCCTTCACATACAGAGCATTCTCTCTCAAAATCTGGAACACAGTCCGAACATGTTTCACATGAGAGTCCCAATCATTGGAAAAAATCAAGATATCATCCAAATAAACAATCAGAAATTTATCCACAAAATCCCTGAAAATGTCTTTCATGAAGGACTGGAAGACGGAAGGAGCATTAGTGAGCCCAAAGGGCATCACTAGGTGCTCAAAATGCCCCTCTGGGGTATTAAATGCCGTCTTCCATTCATCCCCGTGCTTAATGCGAATAAGGTTATATGACCCCCTGAGGTCAAGCTTGGTAAACCAAGTAGCACTTTTCACCCTGGAAAACAGGTCAGAAATCAAGGGTAACGGATATTGATATTTCACAGTAATATTGTTCAAGAGACGATAATCAATACACGGCCTTAATGAACCATCCTTTTTGGCCACAAAGAAAAAACTGGCACCCAAGGGTGAAGAGGATGGTCTGATATGACCCTTCTCCAATGACTCCTTGATATAAGACCGCATAGCGTCATGTTCAGGTACAGACAAGTTAAAAAGGCGACATTTAGGGAATTTACTACCAGGCACTAATTCAATAGCGCAGTCATAGCTCCTATGGGGGGGCAAGGATGCAGATTTACTTTCGCTAAACACATCAGAAAAATCAGTCAAAAAGTCAGGAACATCCTGAGCCTGGGGGGAGGCAGAAAAAACAGGAGTGTTGACATTAACACATTGGCAGCCCCAACTGGTTACAGACACAGATTTCCAATCCAAAACAGGATTATGAGACTGTAACCAAGGGAAACCCAGTACAATAATGTCATGCAGATTATACAGCACCAAAAATTTGCAACTCTCCTGATGATCAGGTTCAACCCTCATTATCACCTGAGTAGAGAACTGGGGTTTATTCTCAGCTAAAGGGGTAGAATCGATCCCCAGTAGGGGAATAGACTTCCGTAGGGGTATCAAGGGAAACCCACAACGTTTAGCAAAATCAAAATCCATCAGGTTAATAGCTGCTCCCGAATCAACAAAAGCCTGAGCAGAAAATGTGGACAGGGAGCAAATCAGGGTAACAGTCAACAAAAATTTAGTCTACCAAGACAACTGAACGTGCAAAACGTCTTCCCCGCTTAGGGCAGACTGAAATAGCATGAGAGGCATCACCACAGTAGAAACATAACCCATTGCGTTTTCGAAACTCATGACGCTGTGCCCCAGAAGCCACTCTATCACACTGCATGGGTTCAGAAGCTGGTTCACAAGGCAACACTATTCCACGCATACCTCTACGCTCACGCAAACGTCTGTCAATTTGAATCGCTAATGACATAGAATCACTGAGACCAGAGGGGACAGGGAATCCCACCATAACAACCTTTACATTCTCTGACAGACCCTTCCGAAAAAGGGCTGCCAAAGCATCGTCATTCCATTTGGTCAGGACTGCCCACCTTCAGAATCTCTGACAGTATAACTCAGCGTCTTCAAGCCCCTGATTTAATGCCAACAAGGCTTTTTCAGCTTGATCAGTGACATTAGGCTCATCGTACAGTAACCCCAGAGCCTAAAAAAATGCATCAACATTACTCAAAACAGGGTCCCCAGGTGTCAGGGAAAAAGTCCAATCCTGAGGATCGCCGCGCAGGAGAGAGATGACAATTTGAACCTGCTGTGCTGCGTTCCCTGAGGACTTAGATTTTAAGGCAAAAAACAACTTACAGTTATTTTTGAAATTCAGAAATTTAGCTCGATCCCCTAAAAACAAATCTGGCATGGGAATCCTAAGTTCCACAACAGGCAACCCTGCAAGATAGGTAGCAATATTCCGAACTTCAGTGGCAAGCTGATCCACACGGCCAGACAACTGTGCAAACTCCATTGAGAGAAAAAAAAATCCTCCTCAGCACCCAGAGATAGAGGAAAAAAAAAAAATCTCTGACAATCTTCTTTCTTTCACATTATTTTTCCCTTCTGTGAGTACCATATAATTATCAGTTTTAGGCCGGTGATACTGTTATGATTTGGTAGCTGAGGAGAGCTGGCAAAAAAGGCAATACACCAGAGAGGTTGGAAACTATTGGATTGCAGTACCCTGACTAACCACCACAACTAAAGGCAGCCGTGGAGCGTACCTACGTTGGTCCTAGACGCCTCGTCACAGCCTGAGAAGCTAACTTCACCTAAAGATAGAAAGAGGAAAACTATCTGCCCCGGAGCAGATCCCCAAAGAACATAGGAAGCCCCCAAACATGTAATGGCTGTTAGACAAGAGGAAATACAGACACAGACAGAAAATAGTATGAGCAAACGTTGGGGCCCAATCTTCCTAGACAGAAAAGGATAGGAAGGTCACTTACTGCAATCCAAAAAACCCTAAATAAATACCAACACACTAATTGCAAAAACACCTGAGATCACACGACCTCTACCACCTAAATTAGTTTTCTGGTGTAACAAAACTAAGCCGCAGCCACAGAAAAAACTGGAAAAGGCAAATGAACAAACAACTGGCTGAACTAAACTGAGAGGAGCACAAGCCCCCGGAGGGGACCTGGCGGACCCCACAGAAATGCAGGACAAAATGCAAAAAGCAAGTACAAAAAACTAAAAGATGAAAATGTCTTATTTGTTAGCAGAAGATGCAGGCACGAAACAGCTAGCTTCAAAGTGAACCAGGAACAAAAGTTGAGACCAGAACAATTGATCACCGGCAACCCTGATGGGAGGGAACCTCCCTTATATAAGACCAGTCAGTAACACCTGATCGCCAATCTTCACAATCTTCATTGAATAGTTCAGTACTGTTTGTAACCACCAGAGGGAGCTTCTGCTCAGAATTCATTTCTAGCACATTCACAACAGTTCAATATGGGTCAGTATTATTTACACCAAAACAGTATATAGAAATAGAGTAAGACAGCCAAAAAAGGGGAATGTAGACCTGAAATGCCACAATTTTTAGCACACAGATATATCAGGAGTCAGAGAGAGATACCACACTGTTCAATATGCGGTCTGTATTTGTAATTTTTTTACACCAAAACAGTGTTTTGAAATAGAGTAAGATACAGCAAAAAAAGTGAAATGTAGCCCTGAAATGGAACAATTTTACCACACAGATATATCAGGCATCTAACGGCGATACCACACTGTTCAATATGTTGTCTGTATTTTTAAATTTTTTACCAAAAATTGTGTATACAAATAGGGTAACAGACAGCAAATACAGTGTAATGTAGCCCTGAAATGCTACAATTTTTAGCACACACTTAGATCCGGCGTCAGAAAGCGATACTACACTGTTCAATATGTGATCTGTATTTGTAAATTTTTTGTGACAAAATA
Organism: Oophaga sylvatica; assembly: GCA_033576555.1. Classification (NCBI taxonomy): domain Eukaryota; kingdom Metazoa; phylum Chordata; class Amphibia; order Anura; family Dendrobatidae; genus Oophaga; species Oophaga sylvatica. The sequence continues at coordinate 158,246,472 of JARQOD010000002.1, read as the reverse complement.
ATGTATAAAAATAGGGTAAGACAAATCAAAAACTGTGGAATGTAACCCTTAAAAGCCACAATTTTTTGCACATAGATAGATCAGGTATCTGACAGAGATACCACACTGTTCAATATGTGGTCTGTATTTGTAAACTTTTTCCCCAAAATAGTGTATAAAAATAGCGTAACAGACAGTAAATACAGTGCACTGTAGCCCTGAAATGCCAAAATTTTTGTTCACAGATAGATCAGGCATCTGAAATATGTGGTCTGTATTTGTAATTTTTTTCCCCCAAAATAGTGTATAAAAATAGGGTAATACAAAGCAATAAACATAACATTGAGCTGTGAAAATAAAAAAATCATGTTTCCCACTAAATGTTCTTTTAGCTCCAATTGTTTTACTTAACAAGGGTAACAGAAGAAAATGTACTATATACTGTAATTTGTTTTGCAATTTCTCCTAAGTATGCCAAAGCCGATTATGTAGAGTAAAACTACTGTTTGGGGACATGGCATGGCTAGGAAGAGAATAAGCACCAATTGACTTTTTGAAACAAAATTTGCTGGAATCATTAGCCAACGCCTTATCAAGTCTGGATAGCCGCTAATGTGCTTTAACAGTGGAAACTTTCCAAAAGTAACCCCATTTTGGAAATTAGACCCCTCAACAAACTTTTCTAGATGTGTAGTGAGTAGCTTGAACACCCAGGTGCTTCACAGCAGTTTATAAGGTTGAGCTATTGTAGATTGTAATCTTTCACGAGCAGGGTCGGCTTATTTTGCTTTAATTATTGTATTGTTAACGTTGTTACTTACGACTTGGGTTTTGAAACTGTCAAACTGTAAAGCGCTGTGGAATATGTTGGCGCTATATAAATAAAGATTATTATTATTATTATTATTAGCTGTGAAAATAAAAATATCAAATTTTTCCCACAAAAATGTTTTTTAGCCCCAAATTTTTTATTTTCACAACAGTAACTGGACAAAATGGACCCTCAAATTTGTTGTGCAATTTATCCTGAGTATGCAGATACCCCAAATGTGGAGGAAAACTACTGTTTTGGCACACAGCAGAGTTTGGAAAGGAAGGAGTGATGTTTTGGAATGCAGACTTTGATGGAATGGTCTGCAGGTATCATATTGCTTTTACAGAGCCCCTGGTGTGCTTAAATAGTAGAAATTCACCACAAGTGACCACATTTTGCAAACTAGACCTCTCAGGTAATTAATCTAGATGTGTGGTGAGTACTTTTAATGAATAGGTGCTTCACAGAACAGTGGATGTTGCTGAGTAAAAATTGACAAACTGCCATTGTAGTGCCCAGTACAATGTAGTCACCAGTACATTGTAGTGACCACTTTGTTTTGCCCAGCTCAGGGCTAATGGAGACATGCCTTAAAATAGGCTGGCTCTCTTTCCTACAGTAATGCCAATATGTGGATGCTAAATGGGGTTTTGGCAACCTGGGACTCAGAAAGGAGGGAGGCATTTGGACTTGGGAATGAAGAATTTGCTAAATTCCTTGGGAGGATAAGGAACCATTTCACTTTTCAGAGCCTTTCTACTACCTGTAACATGGAGGCCCCCTATATTTCCGTTAATAGATGACGAACCTGAGTGGGACTTGCTTTTTATGTGGATTGAGTTGAAGCTTTTATTGGGAACATTTTACATAACTTTTGGGATCACATTCATTCTGTTCTCTGCGCTGTGCACTTACATCGGGGTTTCCATCTAAATCTCTAAACGATGTGATCAATTCAGTATAATGAGGCAGCAGTTACTCTGGACTCAGTATGACCTCCTTATGACCTCAGCGTTGTCCTTCTTTTCAGAAGTGCATGAAACTTTGGCAGACAGCTCTTTTATGCACACCTAAAAAATCATAAACCACCGGATTGCAGGCCAGAATGCCATGTCTCCATCTGCCTCATTAAAGGGAATCTTTCTCTGGGGGGGGGGGGGTTCCTTCTGAATCACGTACTTCAGAGATTTACATGGAAGCCCCAGTGTAAGTGCTCCTTGTACACTGCAGGTTAAAAGTGAGGAGACTTGCTGAGATCTTTGGGAGGCAGAAAGAAAAAATCAACAACAGGTGAAGAATTGATTTTCTTTATTTTTACGCCTTTCCTTGTGCAGTATTAGTGATAAGATGACTTTATGCTTTGAGGTGCTTCGATTACAGTGATACCAGATTTAAATAGTTTATTTTTATTTTTGGCTTCTGTCACACACTAAAAGACGATTCTGCATTCCCATATTTTGATAACTATAATTTTTCCATATTTCTGCAAACAGAGTCATCTGATGGCTTGTTTTTTGTGGAACAAGTTGATGTTTTTATTGATACCATTTTCGGGCAAATTAAATTTTTGATTAATTTTGTAAAATTTATAAGGCAGCTTTATTCTTTGGGTTTGTACAATTACAGTGATCCATTCTGTGAAAGCCTTCAGCCCCGCACTTCCATGATTTATATTGTTATGGACTCCGGGAAAATGGCCCCAACCCTGGGACCCTGATCCACCACAGCTGGGAAGGTATATTCGAGATATTAAAAAAAGTTTTGGGCAAAAAGTATTAAATCCAAAAAATGCGGTACTCAGTGAACCCAGCACTATACCTTTGGATACACAACATAAAACTAAAGTCCATACAGAGTAGTAATCATCCTAATCATCCACCACAATGGAATAGGTTGCTTGAAAGACATAAATATCTCTTATCTCACTCCCATAGATGTTTAGTTTGTAGGAGCTGGTCTCAGAACCGTAAAATTCCACCCAGGCATGTTTGGATGGATATATATATATATATATATATATATATATATATATATATATATATATATTGACTTCCACCCTTTTTTTGTTCATCACTTAAGTAGTATAATTAACATGCTGTAGGATGTACCTAATATGTAAAAAAACAAGTGTTGCATTTGCAGTATTTATTGTTATGTGCACATCTGAAATAAAGGTAGTAGGGTAGTTTGTTTCTTGCAACTTGTAATAAACTAAAAGCAAAGCTTAGCAGGAAACCTATCTAAAAATAAATGTGCTTAGGGATCATGGATCATGTACTGTGCCCTTCAAAAGCGGCAACATGATTTATGCCTTTAGATATTTTCAATAATATATTGAGCATGATTTGTGCCTTTAGATAAGTTCACAATAACTCATTGAGCATGCTCTAGTAATCTTTTGTGACTAAACATGCTTTGTGTTGTGCTCTGATATCATGTGCAATCAGAAGTTTCATCATCTAAGCAGAAGGCAGTCATCATTCATGAAGAGATAAGAGTGTGACAGGATATGGCTGCAATTATTGTTATTATTCACACGTGAACTATTAGTGCAGCATATTTGCTTTCTTTAAGCTTTCATTCTTTTTTGCCTGCATATATAAATGTGCATATACGTCTTTTGATTAAATATATGTATAGGATTTTCCTCTAATAATGAATGATGTTTATGATCATTGTTGCTCATTCTGCACACTTTTTAATTTTTAATTCTTTTTTTGTACATGCTGTACGTACTGCAGGTAGCAATGCAGTATCAATCTCATTCATTCATTCCAATAAAACATGAAAAATAATAGTACTGTTATCCTTGATTTGAAATATATATTGTCAGCATCTTCATCAAAATTTAACTATCGAAGGAAATCTTGTTCGTTTTAGAAACTAGTTGAAAATGCCAGTCTTATGGCTCAGTAATTTTTCTGGTACCAAAAAGGGGCTTATTTTCGGCAGTGTTTTGGATCAGATTTTCATCAGTTTTAACCATCATTCATTTTTTCATATGCTAAAAAAAATTCAAAACTTCTATCAATTGCAATATTAAAATTGGACAGGACAGGGATAGCAAGGATGATTTTCATGGATCTATAAATAAGCACTTTATGCTGACAGATAATTCACAAAGAAATATGGACATTGGAAAACAACCATAGACTATGATGACTATCTGTTCTATCCATGAAAAACACTTATAGAAGAAGTGCCGTATGTGAGAAATTGGATGTCTGTATGAAAACTTGGAAGGAGCTTAGTATGAGCTGTATTCCTCAATACATGACTGTTGAATAATGCAGCACAAGCTAATAAAACTTAGCGTATCTCAATGCCGGATATTGGCTATAATATCATAAATATGAAGGCTTGTAACTGTTTTTTAATGCAGGTTTAGATGTCATTGATATTAAAAAGGAAGAGAATGTGGACCATTATAGGAATAGCATTTGTGCAACCCATTTTTTATTTAGAGATGAATCCTAATATATTTATTTCAAGGTTATAGATCATAACTAATGCAAGATGGTAACAGGTAGTCAAGGTAATGGTATTGATTTGATTTTCAATGTCTTCCCAAGTCAACTTGTGGTTGCTATTAATTATGCTTTGCTCAATCAAAATGTCAGTTGAATGCAGCAGTGCTAAAGTAAACTTTTCAATGATTACCAAGAACATGTAATGTATGTTTTCAGAAGTGTTATTTTCCGGCATTTCTATGCTCATGTAACTGCTGATCACTGATGGCAGGGTGCACAGAAGCTGTGCATGTGGGATCACCAGATAGTAGATGATTCTATTTAATAGTTTTCCTTCAGTGTTAATGGCTGAGATCAGAGAAAACACTGATCCTTGCTATAAAACCCTGTCTGCACTGTGAGCAATGGAAATTGCTGACAAAGTGATGTTTTTTTTTTTGTGTTTTCTCTGTCAATTCTGGCAATGCAATTGTCAGTGCTGGCAGGAATATTATGACAGCCTTTATCTTAATAAAAACCACAATGGCTGTCTAAGCAGAGTGTCTATTAAGGAGTACCTATGATATGCCCTAACAGATGAATGTGCTATTTACATGTACAGAAAATAATGTTGTCATATGTGCATGAAGGGGAACATTATGTATGTTTTAATAAATAGTTAAATGTGAAGCTGCCATACATGTCCATTTTTTTATCTTTTTCTAAATATATATATTTTTTTTCCAACACAGTCATATCTTATGTTTAACTTTTTTCCATTCTAAAATGTTTTGAGAGCTCACATTTTGAAACTTTTAAATAATATGTGAATTTTTTTTATGTAGTTGATATTTTTTATATCAAATTCAGATCCTTATACATCCAGTACAATGAGAAATGTCTCTCATGCATGGCCTTGGGCTAGCTTAGTTATGTGCATTCAGAAGGAAATGGTCAGTAAATAAAGCAATTGTACTGTCAAAATTTCCCAGCAGATGTGTCCTCTTTTTCTGGTTCATCAATCTGTGCAGTTCTATTTTTGGAGTATTTCTGTCCTAAAAGTTCAGTATAAAAATTGCCCTTAAACACAGGCAAAAGCACAGCATGTACTGTGCTAAACAATGAAAAGTCACAAATGAGTATAGGTATTTCAACCTTTGACCAAGAAGAGAAAATACTAATGCTAGCCATATATTCTAGTCTCAACAACAAAGCCTACCATGTTTAATATTTTTCTGCAGCGTAACATCATAAGAAACCAAAATTCCCAAGACTATTATCTTTCTTGAGTTTTAAAATATATAGAATTAGTACTATATATGCTAGACAGATGGATGGGTAGAAAATAGATAGATAGATAGAGATAGATAGATAGATAGATAGATAGATAGATAGATAGATAAGATAGCTTTTAAATATTATTAAATATATTAAATTATAATAATTATTATATTAATGATATTAAATAATATAATTGCAGTCACTCAAATTACTATTAAGTGTTTGGAATTGAGAATCCTCAGTGGTTGATACCTTTTAATGGCTAACTGAAAAGATGGTAACAAATTGCAAGTTTTCGAGACTACTCAGGTCTCTTCATCAAGCTGGACTAATACAAAATCTGAAGAATCACATATTTATACACAAAGCAGCACAGAAATATTAAACAATGCAAAAGGTAAGACAAGTGATGTGAAGCAGAATTGTCACTATGATGAACATAAATATTGGAACAGTTCATAGATATGGAGTGTGAAAGTTTTATTGCCCTCTGATTGGGGTCTGGTATTGTGTTGTGATGACCCCAGAAGGTCTGAAGAGCAAATTCCTTAATTGATGTAAAAAGACATAAATCCATGCGACACATTCATTCCTGCACTGAGTGTGTCAAAGGTTGTCATAAGTTTATATTCCCAGACCTTTCTGTCTCTCTGAGACTTAAAGTTACCTTTTAATGCAAGTAATTTAATGTCCATCATGCTATGACCGGGGATACAAAAGTGTTTGGCCACAGGTAGATCCATTCTTTTTCTCTTATTGTGGGATGATGAGAATTCATCCTTTGTCTCAGTTTTTGCCAGGTCTCCCTCATGTACAGACCCCACAGTTGGACATTTAGTACAAATAATTAGGTTCACCACATAGATGTGATGCAGCAGAAAGTACCGGGGATCTTGCAGTCCTGATGTGAGTTGGGGATCTTTATCTTGTCTGTGGTCATTATAATTGAACAGGTTTTACATTTTTTCTGGGTGCAAGGAAAGGTTCCTGCAGCTGATGGAGAGGACAGGTAGCTTCTGACAATGATGCTTCTTAGATTTGGGGGCTGCCTAAAACACAGTAGTGGGGGGTCTGGAAATATGGACTGTAATTGGGCATCTTTTTGTATTAAAGGTGGTAATTTCTTTGCAGTTTCCCTTAGCACCTCCAGATTTGGAGTGTAGGTGACTACTAGAGGCACCCGGTTATTTTCATCTTTAGTTTTGTAATGTAGCAGGTGATTCCTTGATATTCTGGTGGCTCTTGTAATTTCGTTTTCAATTGTTCTTGGATGGTAGCCCTGATTCATAAAGGTCTTTCTGAGGGCACCATCCAAGAACAATGAGAATAAAGAAATGGTCTGTGGTCACCACTTGCAGAACCACTCAATTATAAGGGGTGTCTTGCTAATTGCCGATCATTTGTACCTGTTGTCTGTTCCATTTGCACAACAGCAGGAGAAAGTGATTCATAATTGGTGTTGCTTTGTTACTGGGGAGGTAGATAGATATAAAACAGGTGTCATGTCCTATGGATGCACTATATCCACCTGTATAGACTTAAACAGTTTATCCTTCATATACTTCAAGTAGCATGTGTACAAGGTTAACTTATCTGTACACATGCTGCACCTCCATGCGGTCCCCCTCTTATGGTATTAGGCTCATGAGGAGGCTGTGTTGAAAGATGGTCTTCTATATATAATAAACTGATAACCCCAAGATTCTGCAATTTTTTCTTGTGGATAAATTAATCCTTGTGCGAATGACCAACTGAGAAACACACTAGCAAAGTCTACTTTATTAGATCTGGGGTCCCAGACCTGCATTGGTTTTTTATTAATTCTGTTGACTGTGTTGTTCTATTATGCACTATACAATTGTGTTTCCTGTTATTAGACAGTTATGGGATTACTAGGGAGAGCCGACAATGAACAGGGGCTTCATTGCCATGACCCTAGGGTGCCAACCTCCATGGCTCAGTTAGGGATCAACATTAGGGTAAGATTCCACCTGTAGGTTTCACACCTTCATCCAGACGATCCCTCTGTTTTAATCCCTGTTTGGGTAATGGTACTTACAGGTGACATTCAACAGACTGTTTAACAACATAGCAGCAAAGTTTTAGAATTTTTGTTATTGTAAAAATTTTCAAAAAATTATCCAGATGTCTGCCTTGCTGGTGATTACACCGCTGTGGTGTAAATGGAAAAATCAGCAGTTTTTTTTTTATAAGCAATATTCCAAATGTGTATACCCCTGTGGTGTAAATGGAAGAAGCAGCAGTTTTTTTATGCAATAGTCCAAAAATTATCCTTGTTTGTGTAGTAGCAAAGTGTTTGTAATTTATTAAATAAATCTATAGCTTTTTAAAAAACTTTCAGGAATTATCCTTATTTTGGGATCAACAACACATTCAATGTTTGGAAAGAATATTAGCAATGGCATATTAACAAGCAATCTAACAACTTTCCCTATTATTTTGGGGTTAGCAACAGGTTTGCTGTTTGCAAAATGAAGAAAAATGTTATTTTACAAATCTGTCCAAAATGATCTTTTTTTGCTTCAGTAATGTTTTGATTGCTGTTTTGAAAGTGAGGAGATAGTGGTTTCCTACAAAGCCGTAAAATATTTAGCCTTTTTGTGGGAGCAGTTTCATGCTTATGTACTCTGAATTGTTTAGGCTTTGCAGAAGCAGTACAGAATAGCTATTGAACATGATAGATAGCCATGTGATTTGTGTGTCCTTCTATCCGCAATGGAAGTGAATGTGGCAGTGACCGAAACCACACAATGATCTGCAGGCAAGGAGATGTCTGACAGTTTATGGACAACACTGAAAGCCTCCACAGCATTACTACAATAAAGCTATAAAACATAGTGGACAGGCAGATGTGTGACTGGTGTGACTGTCTATTATAAGTGGCAGAGGGAAAAGCCACACAGTCATGAAATGTATGGGGCAGGCAAGACTATGTCCAGCTATGAGTGGCCAGCAGTAGCAGCAGAATATAATACAACATATTAAACAGACAGGTGTTGTTTGGATAGATGGGTAGTGTCAGCACTGGTGGCTGTGGAACAGTTTAGAACACAATGGACGGGAAGGTTGATGCTACAGCCAATATAGTCATTGCATCTGCTGTGGGTGAATTAAAATCAGTACTAATGCATGACTAATTAATTTTGAAAACTATAAGGTTTTTGATGTTTGCAGAGACCAATCCAGTCTATTTGGGTGTGACTAAGCCACCAGCTGCCCCTATTTCCCTCTCTGACAGTACACTAGAGCCTTGTCATGACAAAACATCAATGGGAAACTGGTCTAGATCTTACTAGTAGTTAAATCTACTGAATAAAATTCAAAAGTTTCTGGGATCATAGTACAAGCCAGAGATAAGACACAGTCAAAGTAAAACTGAACCTGGCAATTTAAAGGGAATCTGTCACCCTTAATTGGCGGGATATTTAAATTATAGCAGTCAGGTCAGATGGGCAGTGTTTTGGGTACTTGCCTTAACATGTTGTTCGCCGCTGTCTCCATTATTTCTGGGAATTGTAGTCTTTGCCCTCCATATAACGCACCTGCGCATTGCAATCTTGAATTCTGCACGCGCAGTATGCTTTGCCCGCAGATTGCAATGCACAGGCGCGTTATATATAGGGCAACGACTACAATTCCCAGAAATAATGGAGACAGCGGCGAACAGCATGTTAAGGCAAGTACCCAAAACTCCGCCCATCTGACCTGACTGCCATCATTTAAATATCCCGTCAATTTAGGGTGACAGATTCCTTATAAGTGGTTTGTTTCTGTTTGCCAATGTGTGTCAGGTTGATGTTGTGGCAGATGAAATTTCTGGTCCATTGTGACATATATACCATAATCCCTGCTGCAGCCTCAGAACATGTCTGGGAATGGTGGCTTTGAGGGAAGCTGTCTCCTAGACAGATGTGCTGTCGTCAGATGTGCTAATTTTACTTCCTGTTGGAACTTGAAAAAATTCCTCCATTGTACTTTAATAAGAAAAGTATAAAAGCATGGCTATCCAATAGAATTGGCATAAATCAATTTGCACTTCTCTGTTCATAGGCTGTAACATGTAGTCTGTGTCCACTGGGAGCGGGAGAGCCACCTCTTACACACCTGTTATCTGCTGGCAAACTTGGCTTTCCCTTTGAGTAGCCAGCCATCATTATGGTATAATATGTGACATTGCATTCGGCCAACTTATCGAAAGAAGAGAAGTGAATGCTGTCAGATATGGCCTTCCAATAGAATTGGTGTGAATCGATTTACATGTCTCAGTTCATCGACTGTACTACATGGCCTGTGGCCACTGAATGGGAGCAGGAGGGTCACCTCTTACCTGCTAGCAACCTTGGCTTTTTTCCATGATTAGCCAGCCATCGTTATTGCTTGACATGTGACATTGCGCAAAGTCAGCTTATCAAAAGAAGAGCAGCAAATGCTGTTGAGTAAGAGACAGTTCGCCCATTCCTGTTCAGCAGCAGCACATTCCAGTCTTGTATGATCGGACTAGTTTGAGTGAGTGAACTTGCACCACTTCTGCTATCCAATAGTCTTCATATTGCTTGATGTGAACTATTTGCCTGTTATCCCAGAAGAAATCCAGTATACAGCTTGCCATGCTCACCATTGGTTCATTTTCTTCATCCCACTACAACACTTGATCATGGCCAGTGTCTTCATTATCATTTTAAGGGCATGTTTACACATTCAGCATTTTTTACACAGTCAGCATTTTACATTAGCATTTTTAATGCTAAATCAGGAGTGGAACAACCAAAGGAAAATAATTATTGAAACACATCCATTATGTCTGCATTTTTCACCCACTCCTGATTTTGGCTTACAAATACTGATGTAAAATACTGACCAAATACTGAACATGTGAATGTATCCTATTTCTGATTGTCAGTCTCACATCCTACCTATAATCCTCTACATACTGCTGCATTTAATATTGATCTTGGAGGTCACCAACATCCACAAGGCGGAAATGAATATTTACAAGTTGCTGATCTTCTTCCCATCACCTGTTGCTGCCCTGTGAGTATTTTTTCCCAAAGGAAATTTGAGGTGGGTGACATCATTGACGCCCCACTTGTCTCTACGGGCAAACTAATTTGTCTCTTCAAAGAATTCAGTAGTTACATGTATCTGTCATCACCTACAAATGGTGGATTTCAAAGTAACCCAAACTTCAGTTTGTGCATGATGTAATTAATCACCACGCTTACGCTGCTCATACAGATGCTCCAGGATATGAAGCATACTGTAGAAATCTAGCAGGTTGTGATGTCACAAATCAGGCTTTGCACATCCAAAGACATAATATTTGTGCGGTGTGAGAGGTAATAAATTTGACTACTAAAACAAATGTGCAAAAAAGCTAAAATTGTTTGTGGCACACTAATGCATCGGAAACACCAAATCTCAGAACAGCATCTTGTGAATGACAATGATTTATTTTTATTTTTTCTGCAAAAAACATGTTGAGCTGAGTGACTTGCTGCTTTTTAGTGCATGAAGGCAAAACACTGTGTAGTTTAATTGCTGCAGAAATGAAGCCTGCTACACCATATCACTGGCCAATCACACACTGATTCTGGCACTGTTGCTGTGGCTGCTAACTCTCCAGTTCCTCCTTCTATAAATTGAATTTCTGTATTTTTCGCAGATAGACTTCTAAATACCTTATATACAGTGCTGCAGTGTTGCAACACAGTTTGTCTAAACATTCGTACAATGCTTTAGGGCTTTCTCTCCCTATCTCTTACACTGAGATATGTGCTATAAGATACTTTCCCTATGCAATAAAAAACTAAAATGATTGTTGCAGCTTCCCTTTTTAATTGTTTATCTGACATTCCCTCCTAGTTAGTTGTGCTATATCTTGTAATCTGATAGCTGCAAGGCATTATGTTTTTTTTTGGAAGTGCATTTGAGCAGGGTGATTTGCTGTTAAAGGAGAAAAAAAAATCTCTCTTTAAATCTTCTGCTTCAGCGAGTGTGAGCGAGCTGAGTGTGACTGTGCATAAGTGAGAACGGTGGTAAGTGTGTCTTGAGATTCAGTGACTTTGGATTCAGGGAGTTTACAAGGGAGGAATTACTAAATTGCTGTTATATTTTATTAATACTTTTTATTTATTTTTACTTATCTTTGCTGTCTGGTGAAATCCCCATGAGATATGTGCTCCATTATTGCCAATGCCATCCAGTGTACATCTTGCCACATGTATACAGTCCTTGAACAGCCGGTCAAGGGTGCATACTGCTGTGCGAGATGTGAGCACGTTGTGCATTTGGAAGCCCAAATACTGGATCTAAATGTGCAGCTGGCAACACTGAGATCCATAGACAATATGGAAAGGAGTCTTCTGCTCACTGAGCAGAGCTCAATGGGATAGATGAGGGGGGATGCTAGGATGGAGCTGCAGGACACTGAAGCAGCAAGCTGGGTGACAGTTAGAAGGCGGGGTAGAGGGAAGAGCGCCAGGGAAGCTAGTCCTGATCTGGCACACCCCAATAAGTTTGCAAAGTTGGCAGATGAGGGGGATGTCAGTACAAGGCACTGCTGCAGCCAGGCATGTCCTCTGAAAGCTGGAGGAGTGTCTGCTCCAGTAAGGTGGGAATTAGGAGAGAAGGGCAGGTCAGACAGGTGTTGGTAGTGGGGGACTCAATTATTAGGGGAACAGATAGGGCAATCTGTCACAAAGACAGGGATCGTCGAACAGTGTGCTGCCTACCTGGCGCTCGAGTCCGACACATCGCTGATCGGGTTGACAGATTACTGGGAGGGGCTGGTGAGGACTCAGCGGTCATGGTGCCCATTGGCACAAATGACAAAGTTAGAGGTAGGTGGAAGGTCCTTAAAGACGATTTCAGGTAATTAGGCTGCAAGCTTAAAGCAAGGACCTCCAAAGTGGTATTTTCTGAAATAATGCCTGCACCACGTGCCACACCTAAGAGGCAACGGGAGATTAGGGAGGTTAATAAGTGGCTCAAGAATTGGTGTAGGAAGGAGGAGTTTGGGTTCCTTGAGAACTGGGCAGACTTCTCAGTTGGCTACAGGTTCTATGCTAGGGACGGGCTGCACCTCAATAGGGAGGGTGCTGCTGTGGTGGGGGAGAAAATGGCTAGAAGGTTGGAGTAGTCTTTAAACTAGGGACTAGGGGGGAGGGTATTCATTTTATAGGAGGGGATAGATACCTGGGCACAAATAATAAAATTGGGGGTGGGGTTAGAACAGTTAATAATTTAAGAAAGAAGAGGGTACAGAGAGATTACATAGTGTGCATGTATACTAATGCCAGAAGCCTCACCAACAAAATGGCAGAATTAGAATTAATTTTGTTTGAACATAATTATGACATGGTGGGGATATCTGAGACTTGGCTGGATGAGAGCCATGACTGGGCTGTTAATTTACAGGGCTATACTCTGTTTAGAAATTACCGTAAAAATAAGCGAGGTGGGGGTGTGTGTTTATATGTAAAATCATCCTTAAAACCCATCCTGCATGATAATATCTATGAATCTAATGAAGATGTAGAGTCTCTGTGGGTGGAGATAAGGGGAGGGGGAAAAATAATAAATTACTGATAGGGGTTTGTTATAAGTCTCCTAAAATAATGAAAGCAACAGAGAATATCCTCGTAAAGCAAATAGATGAAGCAGCGATTCAAGGAGAAGTCATTATTATGGGGGACTTCAACTACAATGAAATACATTGGGGAACAGAAACCTGCAGTTCCAGCAAAGGTAATAGGTTTTTGACAACTATGAGAGACAATTACCTCTCACAACGAGTTCAGGACCCAACAAGAAGGGGGGGCACTGCTAGACCTAATATTAACCCACAGGCCAGACCGCATATCAAATATAAGGGTTGGGGGTCATTCGGGTAATAGTGATCACAAAATAATTAGCTTTCATGTATCCTTTAATAAGATGTGTAGTAGAGGGGTTACGAGGACACTAAACTTCAGGAAGGCAAATTTCCAATGGATGAGAGATGATCTTAGTGCAATAAACTGGGACGATATCCTGAGACATAAAAATACACAAAGAAAATGGAAGACGTTTATTAGCATCCTGAATAGGACCTGTGCACAGTATATATCCTATGGGAATAAACATGCTAGAATTAGGAGGGAACCAATATGGCTAAATAGAGCTGTAAGGGGTGCAATAAGTGACAAAAAGAAAGCGTTTAGGGAATTAAAGCAAGTAGATAGTGATGAGGCATTAAATAAATACAGAAGATTGAATAAATTCTGTAAAAAGCAAATCAAGACAGCAAAGCAAAGATTGAGGCAGAGAGACTCATTGCCAGAGAAAGTAAAAATAATCCCAAAATATTCTATAACTGCATAAATAGCAAGAAACTAAAAAATTATAGTGTTGGTCCCCTTAAAAATAGTCTGGGTGAAATGGTGGATGAGGAAAAAGCCAATATGCTAAATTACTTTTTTTCAACTGTACTTACACAAGAAAATCCCATGACAGATAACATGATTGGTGATAAAAAAAATTTCTCCATTAAATGTCACCTGCTTAACCCAACAGGAAGTACGGCGGCGTCTTAAAATCACTAAAATTGACAAATCCCTGGGCCCGGATGGGATACACCCCCGAGTACTGCAGGAATTAAGTATAATCATAGATAGACCATTATTTTTAATCCTTAAAGATTCCATAATAACAGGGTCTGTACCACAGGACTGGCGTATAGCAAATGTGGTGCCAATATTCAAAAAAGGGGCAAAAATTGAACCTGGAAATTATAAGCCAGTGAGCTTTATATCTACTGTGGGTAAAATCCTGGAGGGTTTTTAAGGGATACAATATTGGAGTATCTGAGGCTGAATAACCTCATGACACAGTATCAGCATGGGTTTACGAGGGACCATTCTTGTCAGACTAATCTGATAAGCTTTTATGAAGGGGTAAGTTCCGGACTGGACCAAGGGAACGCAGTGGACGTGGTGTTCATGGACTTCTCAAAAGCTTTTGATACGGTGCCACACAAAAGGTTGATACATAAAATGAGAACAATGGGGATAGGGGAAAATATGTGTAAGTGGGTTAAGAACTGGCTCATGGATAGGAAACAAAGGGTGGTTATTAATGGTGCACACTCGGACTGGGTCAAGGTTAGCAGTGGAGTACCACAGGGGTCAGTATTGGGGCCGCTTCTCTTTAACATATTTATTAATGACCTTGTAGGGGGCATACAGAGTAGTATTTCAATATTTGCAGATGACACTAGATTCTGCAGGGTAATAAATACAGAGGAGGACAATTTTATATTACAGGAGGATTTATGTAAACTAGAAGCTTGGGCTGATAAATGGCAAATGAGCTTTAATGGGGATAAATGTAAGGTCATGCACTTGGGTAGAACAAACAAGATGTATAATTATGTGCTTAATTGTAAAACACTGGGCAAAACTGTCACTGAAAAAGACCTGGGTGTATAGGTGGACAACAAACTCACATTTAGTGGCCAATGTCAGGCAGCTGCTGCAAAGGCAAATAAAATAATGGGATGCATTAAAAGAGGCATAGATGCTCATGAGGAGAACATAATTTTACCGCTATACAAGTCACTGGTGTGACCACAGTTAGAATACTGTGTGCAGTTCTGGTCTCCGGTGTATAAGAAAGACATAGCTGAACTGGAGCGGGTGCAGAGAAGAGCGACCAAGGTTATTAGAGAACTGGGGGGTCTGCAATACCAAGACAGGTTATTACACTTGGGGTTATTTAGTTTGGAAAAACAAAGGCTTAAGGGTGATCTCATTACAATGTATAAATATATGAGGGAACAGTTCAAAGACCTTTCTAATGATCTTTTTACTCTTAGACCTGTGACGGGGACAAGGGGGCATCTTCTACGTCTGGAGGAAAGAAGGTTTAGTCATAATCACAGACGCAGATTCTTTACTGTAGGAGCAGTGAGACTATGGAACTCTCTACCGTCTAATGTTGTAATGAGTGATTCCCTACTAAAGTTTAAGAAGGGACTGGATGCCTTTCTTGAAAAGTATAATATTACAAGCTATATTCACTAGTTTCCTAGATATTGTGTTGATCCAGGGAGCTAGTCTGATTGCAGTATGTAGAGTCGGGAAGGAATTTTTTTCCCCAATGTGAAGCTTACTGTTTGCCCCTTGGTTTTTTTTGCCTTCCCCTGGATCAACATGTTAGGGCAGGTTAGGACAGGATATGGGTTGAACTAGATGAACTTAAAGTCTTTCTTCAACCTTAATAACTATGGTACTATGTTACTATGCATTATGGGAAAGCCTTGCTACTTTATCTGAGTTCATGTTAGTCTTCTATAGTTATTAAAACCTTCTGTACTGGACAAAATGGCCCCAGGCATTTTTTTTCAATTCAGGTGATTCAAATTGATTCGCTCTTCTCTACATCTATCATAAAAATTTCCATCAGTTTATTAAAATACCCCTTTACTTTGCTTCCACCTGTTTTTGTGGCTTTTTATCTTCCACAGAAATAATTGGCAACAAAAACTTCCCCAAAAACTATGAAAACTGTGTGAGTTTTATAAAGTAGTAGGATGTAATTTTTAAAATCTTTTATCATTTTTGTCATGTTGCTTATTGCTTATATTTATACTTATGATCGTAGTATTTCCTAAACTGCATTGCATTTAGGTTAACACTATTATAAAATACAATTTCTATAATTACTAATTACAATAGACTGAAATTCTGCTACACAATAGTTCATTCAGTCTGTATTATGCTTTCTTGTAATTGTTACAACAGTTGGAGACTTCATGTAATTGCACTTTTCGGCTGCACTGACCACTCAATTATACCTTATAAAATATTTAACATTTCTAATGAAAATATATTGTTGTTTTCATGTTAGTGCAATTTTAAAGCCACAAAACTAATTTACTAGTAGTTATATTTAGAGTTATAACCTTAGATACTTCTACAGCTACAGTTTCCAGTCAGAATTTAGAGTGTCTGGCTTTTTTACATCCACTCAAATTGACCATTTTTTTTTTTTTTTAGCTATTAAAAAATATATTACATTTTTATGAGTTATTAAAAGGAATAATCCTGTAAAACATGGCTATCTAACTGGTGACAACATGGTTATTTGTCTAGTACTTTGTACAGGTGGAAAATTATAAATAATTTGAGTGATATATATTTTTAAACATTTTACATTGAATATCATTTTCCAGGTAATCTTTTTTTTTAATTAAGAAAGGCAAACTTACACCATAAGATTCAAAATATAACATTTGTATGCAGTGGCTATTGGTTGCAGTACTTTTTATATTATGGTAGAGAGTATTTAGAAGAATATTTTAAAAATATGGTCATACCACTACTTAACTTTTTAACCAGAATTTCATGTTGCTACTGTTGCCACATGCAATTGCGTGGTTGACAGTATGTGGTAGCTGAAAATTAAAGGCCCAGCCTAAACATTAATGTTCATTATTGTTTGTAAATTAGAAGTTGAGTTTAACATGCTAAATTACTTTTAGACTTAAAGAAGATCTGTCAGAAAGTAAAAATTCAACAATTTTTGTTCTCATCTTATTATCGCTAATTCCCCTAGTATTTTATTTTTTGTACCTTTTCACTTACTGCTATTTTTTATGGTCTTTACTAGTGTTGAGCGATACGATACTGCAAATATCGGGTATCGGCCGATATTAGCTGTATCGGGCTTTCGATTCCGAGTACCGATATTTTCGTCATATCGGATACCGGAATCGGATTTGTCACTGTCACTGTGAGTGTCCGTCGGTCGGGTCTGTCAGGAGTCAGCGGCACTTACCTGGCAGAAGATCTCCGGCGGTCACGTCCTGGACTGCTTGATGGCTGCCATTATCTTCTCCCTGGCGGTCACATGCAGTTTTTCGCGATAACTGCAGTGACTGCAGGGTAATCACGGCCGTAAAGCAGTCCGATGACGTCACCGCCGGGGAAGCAGGTAATCAGCTGTGCTGCGCCGGAATGACAGGCTCTGCCTGTCATTCTGATGTAGCAGAGCTGGATCGTCGTGGGACACTCGTTACTATGGACTGCGTCGGACAGGTGGTATACTGCTGTTTTTTTTTTCATTTTTTTACAGGAGATCGATGGCGTCGCAGGATGAGACTGTAATAAAAGTAATGAAAACTGTGTTGTGTTTTTTATTAAATTAAAAAATTTTTTTATGAACATTCACCCGTCCGGGTACATCAACAATTTAACTATTTACATATTTAACTATTTACATACAGGGACCCTGTCCGGGTTATTTATAATTATTTGGTAGGGGTGTTCCAGGTACCACCTGGTACTCTTCTGATGCTTGCCAAACATCCGAGACACCAAGGACCACCAGGACCTGATGACGTCGTGTGGCCTGTACAGTCAAGTCGTGACCCGCTATCTGTGTCTGTGTGGCCACCTCTTTCATCTCCCTCCGGGTCTGGAGCCCTGTGTCCCGGACTGAACGAACCCCAGGGGGCCTAACAGGCGCCGGGTACGGGCCAGCTATATTATCATGTCCATAGCTGGGGCTGCTGAGGAGACCACTGAGGGAGGCTGGGGAGATTTACGGCGTGGGGTGGGCACTTGTGCAGAGGCCTGGATGTGGGAGGCTGAAGGCTCGAGGGTCTCACAGGTTCCTGACACTCTGGGGAGTAGGGGTCGCACCTGGTAACATTTAGAGCGTACCATCCATTGTAACCCCAGTGTCGGGTGTAAGTCACCAAGTCTCCTGGCAACAGGTCCCTCCCCGGGTGTCCTTCTGGGAGGTGAGCCTCCACGTCTCGCCGGGTCACAACACTTCTAAATAAAGTCCAGGCTCCTGGATGAAGCCCCAACCACCTTTCAATTTAAAGCTCCGTACTGCACCCTTATGCCGCGGCTCCCACAGGGTACCTTTATCTTTTCTCATCCGGTCCTTATCTGCCCAGTCCTTCTCCAGGTTACGTTGCCGAAGCTTTTGGGATTCTCGCTGCTCCCTTTGACGCTCTGCTTCCCGCTCCCAACGTCTCCACTCTTCCTCCTGACGCCGGTTGTAATTCTCCTCCACCAGCATCTCCATGTCTCCACCATCAAACTGCAGCTTACGATGTCCGGTTTGCGGCAGCTCTCCTGGCGCCCCCCAGTCCTGGCGGCGCTCACCTGCGGAGGAAGCAGCCGGCTCTGGAACAGATGACAGTCGGGGCTCCGGTACAGACAGGTAGACCTCTGGTGCCTGCGCGGCCTCCTCCATGAGGACGGGTGTCGCTTCTTCTGTCTCAGCGACGGGGGAAGACAGCGGGATCTGGGGTGCTGCCGGTGCAGAGTTTTTTGCAGAAACGGGTGCCTCCACTGCGACAATGTCAACCGGATCACATTGCAAGGGCTGGGATGCCCGCACGGACTCCTCTACTAGAACGGGTGCCTCACCTTCCGGTACAGACACTTCAGGTAAGAGGGATTGGCGCCGCTCCAAGTTTAGTTTTAGGGCACGCCAGCTGGCTTCCATCATGGCGACCTCCTCCCGGTGCCGGGCCAGGCCTCTTAGGGTATCCTCCGCTTCTTGCAGCGTAGGAGGGTTTCCAGGCTGGGTGCCCAACGGTGGTTCCGTGGCGATCGGGTCGCTTCCGTGGGGGGAGAGCTCTGACTGCTCCATCCCTTCACACTTCTGCTCGTGTCCATTAGCCATCTCTGCCAAGTCACATGTGTCATTAGCATCTGGAGAGGGCCCCTCTTTTGTAGGGAGGCGGGACCTTCGTGTTAGTTTCCGCACACTGAGGAGGATGAGGAGGCGGAACTCAAGAGCTGTGGGGCACGATCTTACATTGCAGTACCATTTAGAGTGGTCGGCCATCGTTTTTGCACCACTGAGTGAGTGTACACCCACGAAGAGCACGCCCTTCTTCTTCACCAGTGCCTCGTCGTGACGCAGATATGGCGGAAAAATGGCAAATACATTCTCTGATGATTTTAGCAATTCTCAAGCACAAAACCAGTTCAATTCAGGCACACAGGACTCGCTTATAGCGAGCTACAGAATCCTGTTCGTGACGCCCAAGTTGAGTCGCACAGAGCCAGAGGTTTTGGGGGTACTCGGCACCGAGCCCGTCGACTTCTATGGGGTATGTCACGGCTTTACCCGGCAATTGAATCAGAGTCTATTTTACTATGTAGAAGTGTATAAACTATAAATATACAGTTAGGTCCATAAATATTTACCCAAGTCTCGGGTTACACTATCATTTGTGTGATCACCGACCACTTCTCCAAAATGGTCCAATTGGTGCCTCTACCATGGTTACCTTCTGCACGGGCCTTGGCAGCATTATTTATTAGACACATCTTCCGTCTACATGGTATGCCAGACAAGATTGTCAGCGATCGAGGTCCCCAATTTGCGTCTCGGTTCTGGAGAGAGCTGTGTCGTCTACTCTGTATTGAGTTAAATCTCTCCTCTGCATATCATCCCGAGACGAATGGGTTGGTAGAGAGGGCCAACCAGACCTTGGTCACATACTTGCGACATTTTGTCTCTGCCAGGCAGGATGACTGGGCATCCTTGCTCCCGTGGGCGGAGTTCATGCTAAACAATTCTATGGCTGACTCCACCGGACAGACCCCATTCCTCTTAAATTACGGCCAGCGTCCGCGGGTACCGGTGCCCATGCCCATGGCTTCTGCTGACTCCAGGGTGGCAGACTGGGCTGTGGAGGCACGGGATATGTGGGACCGCACCCAGGATGCCATTCAGGCTTCCAAGGAGAGGATGAGGTCTTCTGCCGATGCCCATTTGCTCCTGGCGACCTAGTGTGGCTCTCCGCCCAAAACATCAGGCTGCGGGTGGAGTCCACTAAGTTGGCACCCCGATATTTGGGTCCCTTCAAGGTCCTCGAGCAGGAGAACCCTGTGGTTTACCCTTTAGCCCTTCCGCCTCGCCTTGTTATCTCCGACACCTTCCATGTGACCCTCCTAAAACCTGTGGTCATCTCCCGGTTGCCTGAGTCAACTGCCGGGACGTCGGGTTCATCTACGGATGATCACGAGGTGAACGCCATTGTAAGGTGCAAGGTGGTATGGGGCAGAAAAATTTTTTGGGTGGATTGGAGGGTTTATGGGCCTGAGGATAGGTCCTGGTAGCCTGCCGAGCATATTTATGCTCGGCAGCTCATCGCTGACTTTGAACGCATAGAGGCCCAAAGAAGGGGGGTCCCTAGGAGGGGGGGTAATGTTAGGGGTCGAGTTCCCGCTTCTGCACAAGCGGAATCTCGAACCATCCCTGCTGCGGTCTCCCATCATTCTCTGGCTGCAGTGGACTTTGCTCAGCAGAGACGTCGGTCACAGCGTCTCGCCCAGTCTAACATTGTGCAGAGGATTACTGCTGCCTCTCCAGGTTCTGCTATTGTAGCCAGTACTGGTCAGTGGTGAGCAGACTTCTTTGAGACTAAGTCCTGCGTTTCTCCATCTGAGCATGCCCAGGGCAAGATCTCCCATTGGAGATCAGGGGACACATGCTCGGTTACAGCAGCGACTCCCATTGGTCCGCCAGGAAGGTCCTGAAATGGCTTGTGTTCTTGATCAGTTTCTCATTGGTCCTTTTCTGGAAGGTCCTGTAGCTGCTGCTATAAAAGGTGCGCATGGCCGCTCGGTGCGCTAGTATCAATTGTGTTATGTGCTTTGCGCCAGTGTGATCATGCAGGCATGTGGTTAGGGCTCGGCTGAAATAAGCCCCTAGAATACCGGCAACTCCGGTGATGAGATTTGTATGCACGTGTTCAGGGCCTGGCTGAAATAAGCCCCTAGAATACCGGTGAGGAGTTGCTTGTTTGCGTTTCTGAATGCATGATCATGGACTGCGATCCGCACAGCAGTTATCACTGTATCCTTGTGGTGTTAACAGGACACAGTCTCTATCTGTGGTGTAACAGAGTTCGCTTATACTGCCATATAGTGCTACAGCATCTATGTTTGCGACTCTGTGAAGTAACAGAGTTCGCTTATACCGCCATCTTACTAGCAGCAGGCTCTGCTTGCACGGTGGACCCCGTGCTGCGAACGCACCTATTATTTATATATATTTAGTGCGTTCCGCCAGCCCTAATACACTCAAATAACACATCCTAGATCTGAATGAATGAAATATTCTCATTGAATACTTTGTTCTGTACAAAGTTGCTTGTGCTGACAAGATCACACAAAAATCATCAATGGAAATAAAATTTATTAACCAATGGAGTCCTGAATGTGGAGTCACACACAAAATTAAAGTGGAACGTAATGTCCTTAAAACAAGTCAAAATGATGCTGAGTAGTGTATGTGGCTTCCACGTGCCTGTATGACCTCCCTGTGCCTGTATGACCTCCCTACAATGCCTGGACATGCTCCTGATGTGGCAGCAGATGGTCTCCTGAGGGATCTTCTGCCAGACCTGGACAAAAGCATCCACCAACTCCTGGACTGTCTGTGGTGCAACGTGACGTTGGTGGATGGAGCTAGACATGATGTCCCAGATGTGCTCAATCGGATTCAGGTCTGGAAAACGGACGGTCCATTCCATAGCTTCAATGCCTTCATCTTGCAGACACTTCAGCCACATGAGGTCTGGCATTGTCCTGCATTAGGTGGAACCCAGGGCCAACTGCACCAGACCATATGGTCTCACAAGGGGTCTAAGGATCTCATCTTGGTACATAATGGCAGTCAGGCTACATCTGATGAATACATGGAGGGCTGTGTGGCCCTCCAAAGAAATGCCACCCTACACTATTACTGACCCACTACCAAACCGGTCATGCTGAAGGATGTTGCAGGCAGCAAATCGCTCTCCATGGTGTCTCCAGACTACTTCACGTCTGTCACATGTGCTCAGTATGAATCTGCTTTCATCTGTGAAGAGAACAGGGCACAAGAGGCAAATTTGCCAATCCTGGTGTTCTGTGGCAAATGCCAAGCGTCCTGCATGGTGTTGGGCAGTGAACACAAGCCCACATCTGCGGACCTCGGGCACCCAGACCATCCTCATGGAGTCGGTTTCTTACCGTTTGTGCAGACACATGCACATTTGTGGCCTGCTGGAGGTCATTTTGCAGGGCTCTGGCAGTGCTCCTCCTGTTCCTCCTTGCACAAAGGAGTAGGTAGCTGTCATGCTGCTGGGTTGTTTTCCTCCTATGGCCCCCTCCACATCTCCTGGTGTACTGGCCTGTCTCCTGGCAGCGCCTCCAGCCTCTGGACACTACACTGACAGACATAGCAAACCTTCTTGCCACAGCTGGCATTGATGTGCCATCCTGGATGAGCTGCACTACCTGAGCCACTTGTGTGGGTTGTAGAGTCCGTCTCATGCTACCACGAGTGTGAAAGCACAACCAACATTCAAAAGTGACCAAAACATCAGCCAGAAAACATTGGTACTGAGATGTGGTCTGTGGTCCCCAACTGCAGAACCACTCCTTTATGGAATGTGTCTTGATAATTGCCAATAACTTCCATCTGTTGTCTATTCCATTTGCACAACAGCATGTGAAATTGATTGTCAATCAGTGTTGCTTCCTAAGTAGACAGTTTGATTTCACAGAAGTTTGATTTACTTAGAGTTATATTCTCTTGCTTAAATGTTCCCTTATTTTTTTGAGCAGTGTATAATACGGACATAAGAAGGAGACATGGAGGTAGTGTTGGCAGTGGATAATTCAGGATACTCTTCAAGCGTGTGACAATGGAGCTTCATTATTCAGGAACAAACAGGAACAATATATTTAAGCTTAATAGATCAGGAATAAATCATTTGTGTATCTCTATCTGTGCAGCATCTACAGCAGGCTGCTTCTCTCACACACAGACACAGGAAATATAGGAAACACAGTCACATGCTTACCCCATGTGAGCCTCTGGGCGTTTTTTTTTTTAACTTTATAGAAACTTACAAATCTAGCAATTAAACACTCATAAACAGGAATGGAGTTGTTGCACCACACATATTCCAACACCCCCACTCAATAACTACTTATCCTGTTAGTCCCATTGCGGTTTTGAAGTCCACAAACTTGGCTCTTGATAATGACTTTGTCATACCATTAGCTATTACCTTGTCAGACTCACAATAAACAAGCTTGAATACACCACGTTCCACTAACTCACGTAAGTGGTGATGTTTTACATCAATGTGCTTAGTTCTTGCACTAATCTTCTCACTGCTTGCAAGTTTAATGCATCCTTGGTTGTCCTCATAGATAACTGTTGGTTGAGCTAATGGCTTGCCGAAATCTTCCAAAAGTTGTTTCAACCAAATTACTTCTTGACTTGTATAAGCTGCAGACATATATTTTGCTTCTGTAGAAGATAATGCGACTGACTCTTGTTTTCTGCTGGACCAACAAATTGAATTTTCTCCTAACTTGAACAAGTAAAAAACTTGTTGATTCCCGATCACTTGAATCTCCACCCCAGTCTGCATCCACATTACCTCTGAGAGTGAGATCTACTGATGCAGATATCTTAATACTTAGCCTTTGAGTTTATTAAAGATATTGAAGAACTCTCTTAATTGCATTCTAGTCTCTTTAGCGTGGGTTGCTTACACATTGGTAGAGAATTCAGACTGTGGCTGTGATATCCGGTCGAATTGTGGTTGCTATATACAGAAGAGCCCCCACTTCTTGTCTGTAACTCTCATTGCTGGGAGCAGATCTTTTTCTCCTTCCAACTTTAAGTAGGATGGATCCATTAGTGTTGATCACCTTTGGCTTCTGACATTCCAAACTGGTTTAGTATTGCGGAAATTTTAGAACTTTGGTTGAGAATAAATCTCTCATCTTCCTCTATCTGGATTTGTATTCTCAAATAATATGTTACATTTCAAAGGTCCTTAGTCTCAAAGTGCTGGTTGAGAATTTCATCTAGCTTTTCTTTTTCATTGTGGAATTTATTTTTCATTGTGCAATTTATTTTTCTTTGTGGTAGCTCAGTGAGTTCCCATGTCTGGAGTTGGTGAAGGGACTCCATCTCTTCATTAGCAGCATTTATCCACTTCTGCTTCTTGTGGACAGGCAGTTTTTGCTTCTCTTGCCATGACTGTGGCTCTGGTTCAGGAAGTGTTCTGACCATATAAGAAAGCTGGGATACCTTTGTTTGGCTTTTCTGATCTCCTGACTCGAGGTTGACTTGGTTCTTGTGACTCGCTCCACAATATGGTGGATACCAGGGCTATGGGGTACTCGGAGCCGAGCCCATTGATTTCTATGGGAGATGTCACTGGCAGCGGGACTCGGTCCGTGGCCCTGGCGGTCATGCAATGGGGGATATTTACAGGGGATTATAAGGATAGGTAGTTTGTGACGCACCTGTGGTATCTGGTCAATTGGACCAGCGCTGCTATAAGGATCTTCTCAGGGGATGTTATGGGGCAGCTGGGTGGTAAGTCTCCCACAGGTGAGACTGGTCCCTGGAAGTCTATGGTGATGATGCAGGGTGTAGTTAAGAATTCAGCCACACACAATGCAGCTTCTTTTCATACCTTTACTGGTAGATGGTTCAAGCAGGTCCCGGGGAGCTGGTTGGGGTGGAGAATGCACATTTGGGTAACCGCTGAGCAGGTTAGAGGCCTCCTTTACTTCATATATCTCTGAGTCCAAACTTGCATGAAGCAAAGTTAACTCTGTAATCTCCAGCTTTCTCAATAGCTGACAAGCCCGGCTGACATTGTGGTGGAGCCTTCTATGTCTCTGATTCTCAGATGTTGAGAGAACTAAGTCCTTACTTTTGCAGCGTCCTACTCAAAGTCCCTGTTCTCCCTGACCCCGGTTACGTATCGGCGCTTTGGGCTGCTCTCTGCGACCTGTAGTCCAGATAGCCTCCGGGTATCTTGTTACTATGCTTGAAACACTAGCAACGCTTCGGACCCCGGTGTCCGGTGAATTAGTGCAGGTAACCAATACCGGAAGCACTTCTCTCTGTCTTCTCCACTGCGCCCTTCGCCCTGCTTCCCGCTCTTAACATAAGCACTTGTAGCTTTCGATGATAATGTCAGCTTTCTTCTAGAGCTCACTGAATAGCTCTCAGTATCCTCCAAGTCCAGACTGGACTGAGACTGAACTGCACTGTCCTCAGACAGGAAACAGACTGAGGGATCACTCACTCCTGAGCCACCCGAAGCTTGACTGATCTCTGGCTGAACTGATCTGTCCGAAGACAGGAAACTATCTGACTTGCTACGTGTCACTCCCTTTTTATACCCTGATGGGTGTGTCTAAAAGTGTGAGTGAAGTGAATGCATATCAAGCGTTGCGGTTACCTTCCTGTGCACTTTCCTGGATAATGTGTGCCTGACATAGCTGGGCCACACATCCCCCCTTGGTTAAACACAGCACTCCCGGGCTGTAAAAGAGAAAAAGAAAACATTTTTGTTTTGCATTAAACAACAACATTTTAACTCATCCCATCCGGGAGGTAAGACTTCTTGAACGTTACAATTTGTACATTAGAAAACTACAAAAGTATCAAAGTATCAAAACATTTTTCATTTTACTAGACATTATTCTTGTGGAGGACCCGCACCAAAAACTCCCACGTGGGTCCTGGGTGGGCTGCAGGACTTCTGACTGCAGACCTCACTCTAGGCCACACCATACGGGTTTTTCTTCAGAGGTAGATAGTAATGGTTTTGTGTAAAACCAAGATAAGGCACCGTAGTGCAAACTATTTACAAAGCAAGTTCTTGGGCTGGCACAGTCCACAGCCACGCAGTTCATTGGCATGGTAAAAGACACATTGTTATATTTCAAGTATTCACGTATACTTTAACTTTCACTTTACCCAACTGGGGTATTCTATGCAAACATCATCACATTTAGCAAATTATGTAAACATTTTTCATACTTATCAATAAAGTACAAGATTTTCAACTTCCTCAATTTTTCAAACTTTATACAATGGCAGTAAACCCTGTCTGGGTCCTACTGGCTTTCATTTTTCTTGCAAATTACAGCGACGTCTTCCACTCCTGGGGCTGGAACGACGCGGTGTTCTTTTGATCGCATAACAAATAAGTCATGGCCTGCTATCTGCGTTTGAGTAGCCACAGTTCTCATTCTAACGGTGGACCCAACGGGTACTTCTTTTCTGTAGGACGCCGATTGCGTCGCTGCAGGGGCCACAGTAACTTGCGATGCTGGTTGCGTTGCTGAGATAGTCGCAGGGGGCGATGCTAAGTGGGTCGCAGATTGCGATGCAGGGGGCGACGTAGGTCGAGATGAGTATGCAGGGGGCGATGCAGGGGCACGGCCTGATGCTGTGGGAGCTTGGGACTGGGACGCCTCAGTATTGTGTACGGTACCGGCGTCGGGGACGGGGTCACTGATAACAGAGACGTTTAGGGCATACCATCCCTTTAAACCCCAGTGTCGCGTATAGCTTACTATGTCCCCATTTATCAGATCCCTTCCAGGATGACCGATGGGCAAGTGGGACTCTACGTCCCGGCGGCTCACAAAGATCCCCGGATAGAGGCCCGGCTCCCGGATAAAGCCCCAGCCCTTGCGGAGTTGAAATTCGGTGACGCACCCCTGACGTCGCGGTTCCGTCGGGTACCTTTATCTCGGCGGACGGTTTCTTTATCAGCGAAGAACTTTTCATGCCATTCCTGTCGGTCTCGCTGTATCTTTATTTCTTCCTCCTGCCGTTGTCTCTCTTTCTCGCAATGTTGCCAGGCATTTCCGGTTTGGAGGTCGTAAGTCACATCATCCAGACGCTCCATCTCGTCCCAGTCGATTTCCGGTAATGATGGCTGGGACCCCTCCGGTGTTCCTACCGGGGAACCGTAATCTGCTGCGGCCTCCTGGCCTGGTTGGCACTCCGGAACGGGCAGGGCCTCCTCAGCCTCCTTTTCCTCCTCCTCCGCATCGGTGGGATCAGGTACAGCACTTTTGGGGGCAGCCTCCGGTTTCTCTTTAGCCTTCCTCAGCAGGGAACTTGGGAAATCAGGAGACGGCGTTATGCTTGTGGGAGAGAGCACTGCGTCCCACAGCAGCCGCTGTGTCTGGGCACGCCAGCGTCTCTCCGTCTCCTGCAAATCTGCATGCCGCTGGATCATTCTTCTTAGCGCCGCATTTTCTTTCTGCAGCTCCAGCATAGCGGGGTCAGTGTCCCGATCTGGGGACAGCTCCGGCACAGGTAGTAAATCTTCCGGTAAGCAGGGTTTGTATGCCTCCGGTCCTCTGCACAGATTCTCCTGTCCTTCCGCCATCTCGTCCCAGGCCAGACTGTAGTTTCCATCAGGAACAATCTGGTCTCTTCCGTGGAGGCGGGATTTACGTCTCCTCCTCTTTGCATAGAAGATGAAGAGGAGGCGGATTTCCTTAACAGTGGGGCAGGACCGCACATTATAGTAGCATTTTGAGAGGGCGGCCATAACTTTCGCGCCACAGGGAGGGTACACGCCCACGAATGCACGCCCACCTTCTTCACCAGCGCCTCAGGGCGCCAATATGGCGGTAAAATGGCGGTATTTGGCGCCAAACACAGCAAACAGTCTTTTTCACCAAGCAGTTCAATATAGGCACACAGGACTCCACAATTGCAAGTTTCGCTATCCTAGATTTCGTGTGACGCCAAGTTAGATTGACATCGCTCCCACATATATGGTGGATAACCAGTGGCTATTGGGGGACTCGGGTAGGCGTAGCCCCGAGTCTGAGTCAGGTTGTAGAGGCTTCACCTTTTAATCTTGCATATATCTCTAGTCCACAAACTTGCATGAAGCAAAGTTAACTCTGTAATCTCCAGCTTTCTCAATAGCTGACAAGCCCGGCTGACATTGTGGTGGAGCCTTCTATGTCTCTGATTCTCAGATGTTGAGAGAACTAAGTCCTTACTTTTGCAGCGTCCTACTCAAAGTCCCTGTTCTCCCTGACCCCGGTTACGTATCGGCGCTTTGGGCTGCTCTCTGCGACCTGTAGTCCAGATAGCCTCCAGGTATCTTGTTACTATGCTTGAAACACTAGCAACGCTTCGGACCCCGGTGTCCGGTGAATTAGTGCAGGTAACCAATACCGGAAGCACTTCTCTCTGTCTTCTCCACTGCGCCCTTCGCCCTGCTTTGTCTGAAAGAGTGAGTGGCAGTGAATGCATATCAAGCATTGCGGTTACCTTCCTGTGCACTTTCCTGGATAATGTGTGCCTGACATAGCTGGGCCACACACTTGTTTGCCTTCCTTGGTGGATTCAGAGCTTATCCACACTTCAGTGTTTTTCTTTTGGTGTCTAGGTTTGGTGATTGAGATTCTTGTTCTTGCTTCTTAGGTTGAATAACTGGTGTAACTACATGCAATTTGAGCGATTCAGAGTTTTCATCAACCACTACATATCTGCTGATTGTTACTGTGTTGGTCTCTGGGTGCAGGATTCTGTATCCATTTTGAGTTTCGCTATAGCTGACCAGGACTCCTTGCTTTGGTTGTGATTCCCACTTAGAACTTTTTTTTGAGGAACATACACACACATTTTGCTTCCAATTATCCTGAGGTGCTTCAGGTTAGGCTTCTAGCAGTTCCATAGCTCATATGGAGTTTAATTTGTTGCTTTACCTGGCACTCTGTTTTGACGATAGCAAGCTGTCATGATGGCTTCTCCCCAATAAGTTGTAGGTAGATTTGCATCAAACTACATACTTCTTCCACTATAACAGAGAGTATGGTTCTTTCTCTCTACAATGCCATTTTGTTCTGGGTTGTATGGAATGATTGTCTGGAACACGATTTCATCCTTTTTCAAAATGGTTTGCACATTACCACTTGTATATTCGGTTCCATTATCTGCACACAGGGCTTTTGGCATTCTTCTGAATTTGTTAAACACTACAGCAAGATATTCTTCAAGTTTCTTTGGAACTTCATTCTTACTGTGAAGCAAGTAGATGACTGTATATCTGTATATCTCTTCTTGCTAGGAGTTTAAACACTCATTAGACCACATACATCTGTATGCATCAGATCCAGAGGCTGTGCAGATCTGGTAGTTTTTATTTTAGGAAAGGATTTTCTGGACATTTTCCCTTTAAGACAGCTAGTGCACTTCATCATTTAACTATACTGTTTGATTTCAATACCATTTGCAAGTTGAGCTAGCTTCCTTACCGCTTCTGGGTCTCTGTGCCTAAGATGTCTGTGCCATACATGGATACAGTTCTTATGCAGATTTGTATAGCACTGTACACTCTTTCTTTGCATTTTAAATAAAGTTCATCTTGGATTCTTCCTTCTGCATGAGTGTGACTCTTCTTTGAGATGATGCAGCTGTTATATTCAAAAGTAACTGGATTCCCCTTTTGCATGAGCTTCTTTACTGACAGAAGATTGCTTTCAAGGCTGGAAACATAGAGAACATCCTTTATTGGGATCTTTCTGCTTTGTGCTGAGGAACCTGGACAGTGGAGGTAGCAATCTCCTACTCCTTCTGAAGTCATATAGTTACTATTAGCTAAGATGACCTTTTCTGACTTGCTTTCATTAAGGTCAGTTAAGAAATTCTTGTTATTTGCCATATGGCTGCTTGCACCAGAATCTATACATCATATGTGCTTTGCAGATGGGCTTGTACTGGCATTAAATGCAGCGTCAGCACATGCAGAATCTTCCTTTACAGCTGTTTTAACCTTTTGACGACTGTTCTGCTTTTTAAGCTGACTCATTCTTGCTTTCAAATTCTGCAGTCTGCTATAAGGTGGCCAGGCTTTTTACAGACAAAACATTCACGAGTTTCTCTTAGATTGCTCTTATATTTAGGGAATTCCTGTGTCTTTAATGCTGTTTCTGCTCTGGATTCATTACTGCTGTTTACATGCTCCATTTTTCTCTTGAATTAATCCACAAGTTTGCCTTTAACATACTCTAGTGTCAGCTCATCATCTGGCCATGTATCTAGCTAGTGCAGTCACGAGTGTGTCATAGATCTCTGGAAGACCACTTAATTGAAGTGCAGCAACATGAAAATCTTCAATTTCTTCTCCAATACCCCTGAAACACTCCAAAATCTCTACGGTGTTTCTTATATAGTCCTGCATATTCTATCCATCACTTAGGTTAGAGCGATACAGCTTTCTCATGAGATAAAGCATATTGCTG
>JARQOD010000002.1:158189328-158215722 GCA_033576555.1 Oophaga sylvatica | reverse complement strand
GGGGCGACGTAGGTCGAGATGAGTATGCAGGGGGCGATGCAGGGGCACGGCCTGATGCTGTGGGAGCTTGGGACTGGGACGCCTCAGTATTGTGTACGGTACCGGCGTCGGGGACGGGGTCACTGATAACAGAGACGTTTAGGGCATACCATCCCTTTAAACCCCAGTGTCGCGTATAGCTTACTATGTCCCCATTTATCAGATCCCTTCCAGGATGACCGATGGGCAAGTGGGACTCTACGTCCCGGCGGCTCACAAAGATCCCCGGATAGAGGCCCGGCTCCCGGATAAAGCCCCAGCCCTTGCGGAGTTGAAATTCGGTGACGCACCCCTGACGTCGCGGTTCCCGTCGGGTACCTTTATCTCGGCGGACGGTTTCTTTATCAGCGAAGAACTTTTCATGCCATTCCTGTCGGTCTCGCTGTATCTTTATTTCTTCCTCCTGCCGTTGTCTCTCTTTCTCGCAATGTTGCCAGGCATTTCCGGTTTGGAGGTCGTAAGTCACATCATCCAGACGCTCCATCTCGTCCCAGTCGATTTCCGGTAATGATGGCTGGGACCCCTCCGGTGTTCCTACCGGGGAACCGTAATCTGCTGCGGCCTCCTGGCCTGGTTGGCACTCCGGAACGGGCAGGGCCTCCTCAGCCTCCTTTTCCTCCTCCTCCGCATCGGTGGGATCAGGTACAGCACTTTTGGGGGCAGCCTCCGGTTTCTCTTTAGCCTTCCTCAGCAGGGAACTTGGGAAATCAGGAGACGGCGTTATGCTTGTGGGAGAGAGCACTGCGTCCCACAGCAGCCGCTGTGTCTGGGCACGCCAGCGTCTCTCCGTCTCCTGCAAATCTGCATGCCGCTGGATCATTCTTCTTAGCGCCGCATTTTCTTTCTGCAGCTCCAGCATAGCGGGTCAGTGTCCCGATCTGGGGACAGCTCCGGCACAGGTAGTAAATCTTCCGGTAAGCAGGGTTTGTATGCCTCCGGTCCTCTGCACAGATTCTCCTGTCCTTCCGCCATCTCGTCCCAGGCCAGACTGTAGTTTCCATCAGGAACAATCTGGTCTCTTCCGTGGAGGCGGGATTTACGTCTCCTCCTCTTTGCATAGAAGATGAAGAGGAGGCGGATTTCCTTAACAGTGGGGCAGGACCGCACATTATAGTAGCATTTTGAGAGGGCGGCCATAACTTTCGCGCCACAGGGAGGGTACACGCCCACGAATGCACGCCCACCTTCTTCACCAGCGCCTCAGGCGCCAATATGGCGGTAAAATGGCGGTATTTGGCGCCAAACACAGCAAACAGTCTTTTTCACCAAGCAGTTCAATATAGGCACACAGGACTCACAATTGCAAGTTTCGCATCCTGTTCGTGACGCCAAGTTAGATGACTCGCTCCACAATATGGTGGATACCAGGGCTATGGGGTACTCGGAGCCGAGCCGAGCTGAGCAGGTTAGAGGCCTCCTTTACTTCATATATCTCTGAGTCCAAACTTGCATGAAGCAAAGTTAACTCTGTAATCTCCAGCTTTCTCAATAGCTGACAAGCCCGGCTGACATTGTGGTGGAGCCTTCTATGTCTCTGATTCTCAGATGTTGAGAGAACTAAGTCCTTACTTTTGCAGCGTCCTACTCAAAGTCCCTGTTCTCCCTGACCCCGGTTACGTATCGGCGCTTTGGGCTGCTCTCTGCGACCTGTAGTCCAGATAGCCTCCAGGTATCTTGTTACTATGCTTGAAACACTAGCAACGCTTCGGACCCGGTGTCCGGTGAATTAGTGCAGGTAACCAATACCGGAAGCACTTCTCTCTGTCTTCTCCACTGCGCCCTTCGCCCTGCTTTGTCTGAAAGAGTGAGTGGCAGTGAATGCATATCAAGCATTGCGGTTACCTTCCTGTGCACTTTCCTGGATAATGTGTGCCTGACATAGCTGGGCCACACACTTGTTTGCCTTCCTTGGTGGATTCAGAGCTTATCCACACTTCAGTGTTTTTCTTTTTGGTGTCTAGGTTTGGTGATTGAGATTCTTGTTCTTGCTTCTTAGGTTGAATAACTGGTGTAACTACATGCAATTTGAGCGATTCAGAGTTTTCATCAACCACTACATATCTGCTGATTGTTACTGTGTTGGTCTCTGGGTGCAGGATTCTGTATCCATTTTGAGTTTCGCTATAGCTGACCAGGACTCCTTGCTTTGGTTGTGATTCCCACTTAGAACTTTTTTTTGAGGAACATACACACACATTTTGCTTCCAATTATCCTGAGGTGCTTCAGGTTAGGCTTCTAGCAGTTCCATAGCTCATATGGAGTTTAATTTGTTGCTTTACCTGGCACTCTGTTTTGACGATAGCAAGCTGTCATGATGGCTTCTCCCCAATAAGTTGTAGGTAGATTTGCATCAAACTACATACTTCTTCCACTATAACAGAGAGTATGGTTCTTTCTCTCTACAATGCCATTTTGTTCTGGGTTGTATGGAATGATTGTCTGGAACACGATTTCATCCTTTTTCAAAATGGTTTGCACATTACCACTTGTATATTCGGTTCCATTATCTGCACACAGGGCTTTTGGCATTCTTCTGAATTTGTTAAACACTACAGCAAGATATTCTTCAAGTTTCTTTGGAACTTCATTCTTACTGTGAAGCAAGTAGATGACTGTATATCTGTATATCTCTTCTTGCTAGGAGTTTAAACACTCATTAGACCACATACATCTGTATGCATCAGATCCAGAGGCTGTGCAGATCTGGTAGTTTTTATTTTAGGAAAGGATTTTCTGGACATTTTCCCTTTAAGACAGCTAGTGCACTTCATCATTTAACTATACTGTTTGATTTCAATACCATTTGCAAGTTGAGCTAGCTTCCTTACCGCTTCTGGGTCTCTGTGCCTAAGATGTCTGTGCCATACATGGATACAGTTCTTATGCAGATTTGTATAGCACTGTACACTCTTTCTTTGCATTTTAAATAAAGTTCATCTTGGATTCTTCCTTCTGCATGAGTGTGACTCTTCTTTGAGATGATGCAGCTGTTATATTCAAAAGTAACTGGATTCCCCTTTTGCATGAGCTTCTTTACTGACAGAAGATTGCTTTCAAGGCTGGAAACATAGAGAACATCCTTTATTGGGATCTTTCTGCTTTGTGCTGAGGAACCTGGACAGTGGAGGTAGCAATCTCCTACTCCTTCTGAAGTCATATAGTTACTATTAGCTAAGATGACCTTTTCTGACTTGCTTTCATTAAGGTCAGTTAAGAAATTCTTGTTATTTGCCATATGGCTGCTTGCACCAGAATCTATACATCATATGTGCTTTGCAGATGGGCTTGTACTGGCATTAAATGCAGCGTCAGCACATGCAGAATCTTCCTTTACAGCTGTTTTAACCTTTTGACGACTGTTCTGCTTTTTAAGCTGACTCATTCTTGCTTTCAAATTCTGCAGTCTGCTAAAGGTGGCCAGGCTTTTTACAGACAAAACATTCACGAGTTTCTCTTAGATTGCTCTTATATTTAGGGAATTCCTGTGTCTTTAATGCTGTTTCTGCTCTGGATTCATTACTGCTGTTTACATGCTCCATTTTTCTCTTGAATTAATCCACAAGTTTGCCTTTAACATACTCTAGTGTCAGCTCATCATCTGGCCATGTATCTAGCTAGTGCAGTCACGAGTGTGTCATAGATCTCTGGAAGACCACTTAATTGAAGTGCAGCAACATGAAAATCTTCAATTTCTTCTCCAATACCCCTGAAACACTCCAAAATCTCTACGGTGTTTCTTATATAGTCCTGCATATTCTATCCATCACTTAGGTTAGAGCGATACAGCTTTCTCATGAGATAAAGCATATTGCTGAGATTTGATCTTTCATGCATTTTCTGTAACTCATCCCACATCTCCTTTGCAGGTGCACATTTGCATATATGCACAATCTGATTATCATCTACACTGAGAGAGATCATGATTTGTGCTTTCTGATCCTTCTCTAGCCAATCATCTGGTAATGGATGAGGCACTTGTTCCTGAGTATATTTTCATGAACCATCTCTTATGAGCATCATCTTCTCCTTGAATTTCCAGGACTGGTAGTTATGGTTAGTGAGGCTTGGCACTGAGAACTTGAAGCATTGCTGCTAGTGGACATATTCTCTATTCCTCTGTGCTGCATTTGCTTTGGGCTTCTGTTGCTTTGTTACTCTGGGGCTCTGTGCCACTCTGGGCCCATAACCTGTTGGCAGCGGATTATTCAGGATAATTTCCAAGCGTGTGACAACAGAGCTTCCTTATTCAGGAACAAACAGGAACAATATATGATAAGTTTAATAGATCAGAAATAAATCTTTTGTGCGTCTATCTGTGCAGCATATACAGCAGGCTGCTTCTCTCATACACAGACACAGGAAAAACAGGAAATACAGTCACATGCTCTCCCTGTGTGAGCCTCTAGGAGTTTTTTTTTAACTTTATAAACAGCATACAAGTCTAGCAACTAAACACTCATAAACAGGAAGGGAGTTGTTGCACCAAACATATTCCAACAGGTAGGAAAGGAGCAGGTAGAGGTCAGAGTAAGACCTAGTGAAGCATAGCTGCAGAGTCACTGTGGCGCATATAGATATAGCATCAGAGACTATAAATAATTAATTGTAAAGTGCAAAATGTGCATCAACAGTGTGAGCTGTCATCAAAATTCATGCGTGCCTACCCATAGTAGGTCTGGACCATTATCACCCTCACTGTAGCCCCTTTCCAGGGATCCTTTATGGTCTGTCTGTGTCAAAAGAATGGATATCAGCTGTCCAGCGTCGTACAAAATGGTGTCTGGGTAAAGTTTGAGCCCCCCTTCCTGTGTGTCATGTGGTTATATATGTCCCACAAAACATATATTTTCTCTATATGGTGCTAACATTTACCCTGACCTAAGTGTACAGGAATAACACATGTAATGTCAGCTACAGTAAATCCTATATGAGGTAATATGCTCTGTACACAATTGAGAATAAGAATAAATCGATAACCATTAATTAATATTTAATAGCAAGAGACTGCATAGCACTAATCCCTGTCTACAGACTCTATTCTGCCACTTTTACTGCTATTGCAAATCTCTCTTCTTCCCTAGACTAAATGTAAAATGTATGTGATACAAACAACAAAGCAAACAATTAGCCCTTAGAAGGGCTGTTAGCAAGATGGCTCAGCTTCAGCACCAGTGTAAACACTACAGGACTCTGATTCATTATACTGTGCACACACAGACTTGGATAAGCACTCTCTCACTGCTATACAAAGAGTCACAGAGCTTTGCAATGTCATCAGTGAGCCTAGCCAGGAGAAGCTTATTCTTTTATAACCCTTGATGATGCAACACGGTCAGCCAATCACAGTAGTGTCACAACCAAGCATTGTAGTTACGCACAGGCAATCTCTGCATGCTTATTCCTGTGCAACAGGCACAAAACATGTGGGGCGGGGATTCAAGCTTGCTAGCCCAGTAACGAGTACATCCGAGCATCCAGGTATTTGAGTGATATCCGAGTGTCACCGAGCACGTTCGCTCATTCCTAATAAAAACCATAAAAATGAACAATGAATAAAAAGCAAGTTTCTCTAAAATCATTTGTTGGATGTAAAGAAAACACTGAATGTAACAGTGTAAATAATGTACAAGCAAAAACTTGTCAATTTTGACTTTGCCCAGCTCTTTTTAAAGAGTGTAACTAGGAAATAAGAAAAATAATGATTAGGCTGTTTTGCAAAAAAGAAGAAAAAAAAGATAAGTCATACACACCTAATCAATTATAATTCTAATGGTTGGTTTTTACACTTCCCCAAAGCTGATCCAGTCACTATCTGCAGTAGTAATGTGGCTAGATGACATGTTGACATGACTTCTTTTTCATTGATAGCATCATCAATTTCCAGTTTTATTGTTTTGTAAATTTTTAAAGGATAGTTTGAGATTGTATGCAGAGCAGTAAGGTTAGTATGTCTAATGGTTACAATTATTTTAACCCCTTAACCCCCAAATATGGTTTGCACGTTAATGACCGGACCAATTTTTACAAATCTGACCACTGTCTCTTTATGAGGTTATAACTCTGGAACGCTTCAATGGATCTTAGCAATTCTGAGAAAGTTTTCTCTTGACATATTGTACTTCATGATAGGGGTAAAATTTCTTCGATATAACTTGCGGTTATTTATGAAAAAAATGGAAATATGGCAAAAATTTGGAAAATTTTGCAATTTTCAAACTTTGAATTTTTATTCCCTTAAAACAGAAATATGTCACACAAAATAGTTACTAAATATCATTTCCCACATGTCTACTTTACATCAGCACAATTTTGGAAGAAAAAATTTTGTTTTGTTATGAAGTTATAAGGGTTAAAATTTGACCAGCGATTTCTCATTTTTACAACAAATTGTACAAAGCCATTTTTTTTAAGGAACCACCTCACATTTGTAGTCATTTTGAGGGGTCTATATGGCAGAAAATACCCAAAAGTGACAGCATTCTAAAAACTGCACCCCTCAAGGTACTAAAAACCACATTCAAGAAGTTTATTAACCCTCTAGGTGCTTCACAGAAGGTGAAGCAACTTGGAAGGAAAAAATGAACATTTAACTTTTTAGTCACAAAAAATATCTTTAACAAACAATTTTTTTTATTTTAACAAGGGTAAAAGATAGAGATGAGCGACTTTGCCTTTTTTAGTGTCGAGTCGGGTTTCGTGAAACCCGACTTTCTCAGAAGTCGAGTCGAACAAAGTCGGCCGACTAACGGAAAAGGTCGGGTCAGAGTCGAAAATCCGACCTCAATGCAAGTCAATGGAGAATAAAAGTCGGCAGTGAGTGGAGGACAGTAAAAACACCAACAGTGCCCATTTCAATGCCAACAACATCAATTCTTATTACTTAAGCTTGTCAACCTTAATTTACTTTATAATAATAGTAACGCATTGAAAACTGGGGGTTATTTGGCTAAAGTTGTGGTGGGGGCAGGGCTGGCTCCAGGTTTTCGTGGGCCCCAGGCCAAAGAGTCTCATTGGGCCCCTTTAACACATACCACAATTCATGATGCTCCGATACGGCAGAGAAATATAGGTAAAGTACAATGCCAAATACTTCACTTGTTACATTACATGAGTGATATCTATTGTAAATTCTGCAATAGCTCAAAAAACGGACAGTATAGTCCTCCATACAGTATTATGGGCACCATATAGTGCGCCATGCAAAATAATGAGCCCCATATATTGCTCCATACAGAAGGGGCTCCATATAATACTCCATACAGAATAGGCCCCATATGTGCTCCATATGATGCTCCATATATAAAGGACCCTATATGATGCCCATAAATAATGAACCCCATATGATGCTCTAGTATATGATAGGCCCCATATATGATGATCCAGTGTGTGATGAGCCCCATATAATGCTCCAAATATAATGGTCCCATATATAATGCTCCATGTATAATGGTCTCCATGTGATGCTCCATACATAATGTGCCCCATATGATGTGCCATATATAATGGGCCCTATATAATGCTCCAGTATATGATGTGCCCCATGAATGATGCTCCAGTGTATGATGGGCCCTATCTATGATGCTTAAGTGTATGATGGGCCCCATTTATAATTCTCCAGTGTATAATGCTCCCCATATATTGCTCCAACCATTAAAAAAAATGAAACACCTCTCCTCGCTGGGCACTGCTCTACTCTGGACTCCTCAGCGTCACCATCTTCCAGCTCTCTACACTGTGACTGTTCAGGCAGAGGGCGCACAGACATGACGTCATCGCGCTTTCTGACCTGAATGTCACTGTCAGGAAATGCGGAATAAATCACAGCGGTGGAGCAGGGAGAGGTAAGCATTGCAAGTGCTGGGGCCCTGAGCAAGCAGGGGGGGCACACTCATGGGAGCCACTGGGTCCCTCATAGTACGCCAGTGTCTCTGACGGCGAGTGGGCCCCCCCCACCTGCTCAGGGCCCCAGCACTTGCCAGGGTGCGCCAGGTGCTGACTCCTGCCCTAGGGGGTTGTACAGCCCAGTTAGGAGGTGGAAAAACTGGCATATGTTGAGGTGTAGGCTCGATGTTCAGCAGCTGCAAATGGAGGAATTGGAGAAGTCTGAGGAAGAGGAGGACAAACCGAACCTTTTTGCTGGCAACCTATGTGTCATCAGGGGAAGGTGGTACAAAATCCTTTGAAACCCAGGCATGGTTCATTTTAATGATGGTGAGATCACCAGCATTTTAGGTCGACAGCCTGTTCCTTCCTTCTGTCAGGATTGATCCAGCAGCACTGAAGACTCTCTCTGATAGCACACTACCAGCAGGGCAAGCGAGCTCCTGTAAGGCATATTGTGCCAATTCAGGCCAGGTGTCCAGTTTACAGGCCCAGTAGCCAATATTAGCTCTACAGTCATGGCCAAAAGTTTTGAGAATGACACAAATATTATATTTTCACATGATCTGCTGCCCTCTGGTTTTTATGTGTGTTTGACAGATGTTTTTATCACAGACAGAAATATAATAATTGCAAACATATGAGTAACAAAAGCTTATATTGACAGTTAAATGAGTTAATGCAGCAAGTCAATATTTGCAGTGTTGACCCTTCTTCTTCAGGACCTCTGCAATTCTCCCTGGCATGCTCTCAATCAACTTCTGGACCAAATCCTGACTGATAGCAGTCCATTCTTGCATAATCAATGCTTTCATTTTGTCAGAATTTTTAGGTTTTTGTTTGTCCACCCGTCTCTTGATGATTGACCACAAGTTCTCAATGGGATTAAGATCTGGGGAGTTTCCAGGCCATGGACCCAAAATCTCTATGTTTTGTTCCCTGAGCCATTTAGTTATCACCTTTGCTTTATGGCAAGGTGCTCTATCATGCTGGAAAAGGCATTGTTGATCGCAAAACTGCTCTTGGAGGGTTGGGAGAAGTTGCTCTTGGAGGACATTCTGGTACCATTCTTTATTCATAGCTGTGTTTTTAGGCAAGACTGTGAGAGAGCCGACTCCCTTGGCTGAGAAGCAACTCCACACATGAATGGTTTCAGGATGCTTAACAGTTGGCATGAGACAAGACTGGTGGTAGCGCTCACCTTGTCTTCTCCAAATGAGACGTTTTCCTGATGTCCCAAACAATCGAAAAGGGGATTCATCAGAGAAAATAACTTTACCCCAGTCCTCAGCAGTCCACTGCCTGTACCTTTTGCAGAATATCAGTCTCTCCATGATGTTTTTTCTGGAGAGAAGTGGCTTCTTTGCTGCCCTCCTTGAGACCAGACCTTGCTCCAAGAGTCTCCGCCTCACAGTGCGTGCAGATGCACTCACACCTGCCTGCTGCCATTCTTGAGCAAGCTCTGCACTGCTGGTAGCCTGATCCCGCAGCTGAAACACTTTTAAGAGACGGTCCTGGCGCTTGCTGGTCTTTCTTGGGCGCCCTGGAGACTTTTTGGCAACAATGGAACCTCTCTCCTTGAAGTTCTTGATGATGCAATAGATTGTTGACTGAGGTGCAATCTTTCTAGCTGCGATACTCTTCCCTGTTAGGCCATTTTTGTGCATTGCAATGATGACTGCACGTGTTTCTTTAGAGATAACCATGGTTAACAGAAGAGAAACAATGATGCCAAGCACCAGCCTCCTTTTAAAGTGTCCAGTGGTGTCATTCTTACTTAATCATGACAGATTGATCTCCAGCCATGTCCTCATCAACACCCACACCTGTGTTAATGGAGCAATCACTGAAAAGAGGTTAGCTGGTCCTTTTAAGGCAGGACTGCAATGATGTTGAAATGTGTTTTGGGGGATAAAGTTCATTTTCTAGCCAAATATTGACTTTGCAAGTAATTGCTGTTAAGCTGATCACTCTTTATAACATTCTGGAGTATATGCAAATTGCCATTAGAAAAAGCGAAGCAGTAGACTTTGTAAAAATTAATATTTGTGTCATTCTCAAAACTTTTGGCCATGACTGTAGGTTCTTCTGTGGCATAATGTTCTGTAATATGCCTTTATAGCGTGGATCGAGGATGCTGGCCAACCATCCTTCATAATTTTGGCAATGCGGGGCTCCCTTTTTAGGATCCTCAAGACATAATCACACATGTGGGCCAATGTTCCAAGTGTCAATGATGCACTGCCAGTAGTGGGTGGAGGAGCACTTTCTGCCAAATCCACATCGCTCCATTCATTCACAAACCCTGTACCTGAACTTGGCAAGCCAACATTTTCTCTTGCCCCCTGAGAAGCATCATCCTCCGTAAAATAATCATACCGTCATCCTCATCCTCCTCCTCTTCCTCTTCTTACTCCACCTCGTCCAGGACAGTTCTCTGAGCAGACAATGCCTGACTGTTATGAAGGCTTCCCTCCTCCTCGTCCACTGCAGACACCTGATCCTTAATGTGTGTCAAAGTTTGCATGAGCAGACGCATAAGTGGGATGCTCATGCTTATGATGGCGTCATCTGCGCTTACCAACCGTGTGTATTCCACAAAACACTGAAGGACTTTACAGAGGTCTTTCAAATTTGACCACTGCACACCTGACAACTCCATATCTGCCCTCAAACTGTCTGCCCGTGGATCCTTCCACAAATGCATTAAAGCCTGCCTCTGTTTGCACAATCTCTCAACCATATGCATGGTGGAGTTCCACCTTGTTGCAACGTCTATGTTTAGGCGGTGCTTGGGGAGGTGGAGCGATTCCTGCAGCCTCTGCATACCACTGGAGTCTCCGGGCGAGCAACGGATGTGCGAGCACAGTCTTTGCACCTTTTGGAGCAGGGCTGTTAATGCCAGATAATTATTTATGAAGCACTGCACCACCGGGTTCAAGGTGTGAGCCAGGCAAGGTATGTGTCTGAGTTTTGCCAGGGCTATGGCCACCACAAAATTATGGCCTTTATTACTGACTACCTTGCCTGGCTCAAGATGTAGACTGCCCAGCCTTGACTCAGTTACTCGACTGCAAGTAGTCAGCCAGTACCTCCACGGTGTGTCTGTTGTCGCCCAAAGTCATCATCTTTAAAACAGCCTGCTGACGCTTACCACTAGCTGATTGATAGTGGGACACCTCGAGTGCAACACTGGCAGCAGCAGATGGAGTGCTGTGCGACTGAGCTCTGTGGACGAGTTTTTGCTTCTGGAGGAGGAGCCAACTGTTGCCTATACCGTGGGCTAGGCAGCACTGTCCCACCGCCGCTGTCCCCTGTGGACCCTGCATCCACCATATTAACCCAGTGCGCAGTGATGGACATGTAACGGCCCTGGTCATGCCTACTGGACCATGCATCTGTTGTGAGGTGCACCTTTCCACTCACTGATTGTTTGAGTGCATGGACAATGCTGTCTTTCACATGCAGGTGGAGGGCAGGGATGGCTTTTCTAGAAAAGAAGTGCCGACTGGTCATAGTGTGGGATAGCGTAGGCCATGAACTCTCGGAATGCTGCGATTTCAACCAAATGGAAGGGCATCATCTCTAATTATTATTATTATTATTATACATTTATATAGCGCCATTTATTCTATGGCGCTTTACATATGAAAAGGGGAAAAATATAGACAGGTACAATAATGAGATCAGTTTGGCAATGTAGGCGTTCAAACCAGTGAGGTTTTGTAGTCCTTCCACACTTGCAAGTGCATGGTGTTTGTCTAAGCATGCAACTGGTATTCAATTTTTAGAGATTTTTCCCTCGGCTAAAGGTCTTTCCCCGCTTCTTACAGATAACCTTTGCCTCATCAATAGGATTTTGGTCAAAAAAGTGCCACACTGCACTCTTCAGGGCTTGCACGCTGTGCTAATTTGACCGTCTGGCCAAGCTGTCCTGCAACTCTTTTTGTTTTTTTATCACGTTTTTGGACTGCTACGGGCCTGCCAGATAACCGCAGCGGCGATGTCGATGCCTGCTGCTGATCCTTCTCCACTTCTGAGCTATTGCCAGCGGCACGCTCTTCCCCCAATGGATGCCAATCGGGTCAACAACTGGGTCATCCATCACCTCCTCTTCAATTTCATCTGCACCTTCCTCTGTGTCACCGTGTAAGGTGGTTTAGTATGCGGGAAGGGGCACCTGAGTTTCATCAGGGTCAGATTCTGGCTCAGTAGCCTGCGAGGGCAATGCTGTTCTCTTGGTGAATGTACCAGCAGAATCAGATAACAGTGGCTGTGCATCAGTGCACTCCAAGTCATATTGGACTGGGGAATTCAGGACTTGAT
This sequence comes from Oophaga sylvatica, assembly GCA_033576555.1. Taxonomy (NCBI): domain Eukaryota; kingdom Metazoa; phylum Chordata; class Amphibia; order Anura; family Dendrobatidae; genus Oophaga; species Oophaga sylvatica. The sequence goes on along the minus strand of JARQOD010000002.1, from coordinate 158,203,475 downwards.
AACACAGGCATGGTTTGTGAAAAGAGCTCCATGGAGTAATCTGAAGTGTGGCCTGCCACATCCTTCACTTTTGGTTGGGGTGAAGGACACAAGGAAAGGTGTTGTTCTTGGCCAGGAGCCTGCACTGATGACTCAGTGCTTGCATTTTTTGAAACTTCAGAAGAGGAGGCGATAGAGCTGGAGGCTGTTTCGGCAATGTAAGCCAAAACCTGTTCCTGATGCTCCGGCTTTAAAAGCAGTTTACCTACTCCCAGAAAAGGGAGTCTTCCAGGCCTTCTGGAGCCAGATAATGACACAGGATCAACACCTCCTGCCTTAGGTGCTATTGGGCTTTTGGCACTACAAGCAGAAGCACCACCACCACAACCATTATTCCCAGCTGGCCCCTCCGTCCACGTCCGCGGCCTCTTCCACCATACTTCCTCATGTTTTGGAAAATGTACCAAAAATGCCAGCAGATATGTGGTACTGTATGAGGAGCTTACAGCTGTATATGGCGTAGGGGAAAATTTAAATCTCCGTATATATTTCCAGAGTCACACACAGACGCTCACTCAGTATGGATTTGACCATAATACAAAGAGCAGATATATAGTACTGTATCAGAAGCGGACAGCTGTATATGGTACATGGTAAAATTGCAATCTCCGTTTATATTTCCGGAGTCACACTCAGACGCTCACTCAGTATAGATTTGACCGTAATACAAAGAGCAGAAATATGGTACTGTATCAGAAGCGGACAGCTGTATACGGTGTAGCGGAAAATTGCAATCTTCGTATATATTTCTGGAGTCTCACACAGATAGTCAGCAAGTATTTGCCCGTGATGCCAGCCGGTACACGGTTGTGTGTGAGTAGCGTACACCTCTATACGGTGTGGGAAAAAATGAACGCTCTGTAACTGTGCTGATAAAAAGAATAACAGTATTAGTGCTGTGTAAAAAGCAGTCTGCACAGCAGTGTACACACAGCAATACAGCTATCAGGCAGCCTAATAACCAGAGCTGCTGCAAACAAGAAAATCTTCCCCTGTCACTGCAAAATAAATGTACAGCACAATTGCTCTCAGCACAAGCACAGAAGAACTTCCCTTTCCTGCCCTAACTCTCTCCCTACTGATAAACAGCGTGAGCAACCTCTCCCTACTGTTAATATCGGCAGAAGTAAAATGGAGATCGGTGGTGAGGGCTTTTATAGACACTATGACGCAAAGCAAGCCAATCACTGCAATGCCCTTCTCTAAGATGGTGGTGGACGCTGCCCATGTCATCTCGTTGCCAACAGTGTACGTCCTTATTCATTGGCTGAGAAAAGGCACCTGCAAGCTTTCTGGGAAAACTGACTTTGGCGCGAGGGTCAACGACCGCATGGCCGACTGCACGCTATGGTCGGGTTTCGGCCAACGAAACTTAACTTTGGCGAAAGTCGTCGACTTTTGAATCTGACCGACCTGTTTCACTCAACTCTAGTAAAAGGAGGAAATGGATAGAAAAAGTTATTGTGCAATTTCTCCTGAGTACACCGATACCCCATATGTGGGGGAAAACCACTCTCTGGGCGCAAGGCAGGGCTCAGAAGGGAAGGAGCACCAAAATTTCAAACCAAAATTGGCTGGATTTTAGTTTGGACGCCATGTCGCATTAGGAGAGCCCCTAATGTGCCTAAACAATGGAAACCCCCCACAAGTGACACTATTTTGGAAACTAGACCCCATAAGGAACTTATCTATGTATGTGGTGAGCACTTTTGAACCCCCAAGTGTTTCACTAAAGTTTATAATGCCTGTGTGTGAAAAAAAACAAAATTCCACAAAAATGATTTTTTTAGTTCCCAATTTTTGATTTTTCCCAAGGCAATTGGACCCCAAAAGTTGTTGTCCAATTTGTCCTGAGTACGCTGATGCCTCATATGTGGAGGGGAAATACTGTTTGGGTGCACGGCAGGGCTCGGAAAGGAAGTAATGATGTTTTGGAATGCAGACTTTGGTGGGTGTCATGTTCGGTTGCAAAGTACCTGATGTGCCTAAACAGTGGAAACCCCCAACAAGTGACCTCATTTTGGAAACTAGACCCCCAAGGAACTTATCTAGATCTGTGGTGTGCACTTTGAACCCCCAAGTGCTTCACACAAGTTTATAATGTAGAGCTGTAAAATTAAAAAATCATATTTTTTCCACAAAAATTAGCTTTTCACCCCAATTTTTATTTTCCAAGGGTAATAGACCTCAAACTTTATTGTGCAATTTTTCCTGAGTATGCTGATATCCAATATGTGGGGGTAAACCACTGTTTGCGCGCATGGCAGAGCTCGGAAGGGAAGGAGCGCTGTTTGCCTTTTTCAACTCAGAATTTGCTGTACGTCATGTGCGTTTGGAGAGCACCTGATATGCCTAAACAGTGGAAACCCACCACAAGTGATGCCATTTTGGAAACTAGACCCCCTAAGGAACTTGTCTAGATCTGTTGTTCAACCCCCAAGTGTTTCACTAAAGTTTATAATGCCTGGGTGTAAAAAAGAAATTTCCACAAAAATGATTTTTTAGTCCCCAATTTTTGATTTTTCCCAAGGGAATTGAACCCCAAAAGTTGTTGTCCAATTTGTCCTGAGTATGCTGATACCTCATATTTGGGGGGGAAGCGACCCCATTTTGAAAACTAGACCCCCAAAGTAACTTATCTAGATGTGTTGTGAGCACTTTGAACCCCCAAGTGCTTCACAGAAGTTTATAACGCACGGTTGTGAAAATAAAAATATATTTTTTCCACAAACATGATCTTTTAGTCCCCAGTTTTTTATTTTCCCAAGGGTAACATGAGAAATTCGACCCTAAAAGTTGTGCAATTTGTCCTGAGTACGCTGATACCCTATATGTGGGAGAAAACTACTATATGGGCACACGTCGGGGCTCAGAAGGGAAGTAGTGACGTTTTGCATTGCACACTTTGATGAAATAATCTGCGGGCGTCATGTGACGTTTGGAGAGTACTTCACAAAAGTTTACAATGTAGAGCCATAAAAATAAAAAATCATATTTTTTTTCACAAAAATTATATTTTCGCCCCCAATTTTTTATTTTCCCAAGGGTAACAGAAGAAATTGGACCCCAAGAGTTATTGTGCAATTTGTCCTGAGTATGCTGATACCCCATATGTGGGGGTAAACTACTGTTTGGGCGCATGGCATAGCTCAGAAGGGAAGGAGCACCATCTGACTCTTTCAATGCCGAATTGTCTGGAATTGAGATCAGACTCCATGTCACATTTGGAGAGTCCCTGATGTGCCTAAACAATGGAAACCCCCCGGATTCTAAATCCAACCCTAACCCCAGCACACCCCTAACCCTAATCCCAACCCTAATCATAACCCTAACCACCAACCTAACCCTAATACACACCTAACCCTAATCCCAACCCTAATCCTAACTTTAGCCCCAAATGTAATCCTAACTGTAGCCCCAACCTAAACCCTAACCCTAATGGGAAATTGGAAATAAATGCATTTTTTTAATTTTATTATTTTTCCCTAACTAAGGGGGTGATAAAGGGGGGTTTGATTTACTATTCATAGCAGGTTTTTATGTTTGGCAGCTGTCACATGTGAGGTCTTATTTTCTGCGGGACGAGTTCCCGTTTTTATTGGTACCATTTTCGGGCACTTGACATTTTTTGATCGCTTTTAATTACGATTTTTGGGAGGCAAAATTAACAAAAACCAGCAATTCATGAATATCTTTTGGGGGGGGCGTTTATACTGTTCCGCATGTGGTAAAATTGATAAAGCTTTTTTATTCTTCGAGTTAGTATGATTACAGCGATAACTCATTTATATTTTTTTTATGTTTTGGCACTTTTATACAATAAAAACGATTATATATAAAAATAATTATTTTTGCATTGCTTTATTCTGCGAGCTATAACTTTTTATTTTTTTCGCTGATATTGCTGTATGGTGGCTCATTTTTTGCGGGACAAGATGACATTTTCAGCGGTACCATGTTTATTTATATCCGTCGTTTTGATCGCACGTTATTCCACTTTTTGTTCTGTGGTATGATGATAAAGCATTGTTCTTTTGCCTTGTTTTTTTTTAAGGGGTACACTAAAGGGGTTAACTAGTGGGACAGTTTTATAGGACGGGTCGCGGCGATACTAAATATGGTCACTTTTCTTGTTTTGTTTTTTTATTTACATGAAGAAATTAATTTATTGGGGAATATTTTTATTTTTATTTATTTAGGATTTTTTTTTTTACACGTTATTTTTATTTTTTTTGCTTTGCCCAGGGTGGGACATAATTGTATAGCATTAGATCGCTGATCTGACACTGTGCACAGCACGTTGTCAGATCAGCGATCTCACAGGCAGTGCAGCAGGCTTTCTCAGCACCTGCTCTCAGCATGCACTAAGTAAGCCGCCTCCCTGCAGGACCCGAAAGGACTCCGTGGCCATCTTGGATCCAGGGTCCTGCATGGAGGAGGCCCTCGGAACAGCAAGATCACATCGCGCTGCTCTGATGGTCTCAGGGAAGTAAACAGTGAGCCCCCTCCCTGCATGATGCTTCCCTGTGCCACCGGTACACTGCGATCATGTTTGATTGCAGTGTACCGGGGGTTAATGTGCCGGGAGCGGTCCGTGACCACACATGCCACATAGTGCTGGGTGTCAGCTGTGATAATCAGCTGACACCTGGCCGCGATCAGCTGCGCTCCCCACGGGAGCGCAACTGATCGCATATGACATACTATTCCATCCTTGGGAATTAAGTCCCAGGGCACATGGATGGAATAGTACGTCTGATGGCAGAAAGGGGTTACAATTTTCTCAGCTGTTTCCCTAACTTTTATGGCTGGAAAATCTTTTTAAGCTGCCCATACCCATTCACAGCCAAACATATACACTGTGTTCCAAATTATTATGCAAATAATATTTTCTCTGATTTCCCCAAATTGCCTATATGAATTGCAGTCATTGTAATTTTCCAGTCAAATAACTATTAGAGTACAATTGAAAGGTTTTTGTACAAACTGCCTATGATAACAGTATATTTTTTAAAAAATAAAACATTCAAACTGCACTCAAAATGCATGTTCCAAATTATTATGCACAGCAGAGTTTTCAACCTTTTCATTTTAACAAAGAACAAAAAAATGGTCATTTTTGAAATTATAAGCATTAGCAGATTATTACAAACTGAAATCAAACAGTTTTCAACTCAAAACTTTATTCTAGGTGATGTTACATTTGCACATAGGACCCCTTTTTCGAAAGGAGCTTCTGAACTCTCTCATCCATTGAATTTGTCAGGTTTTGGATGGTTTCTGCTTCAGATGTTTTGCATGAGAACAGAATACCCTCCCAGAGCTGTTGCTTAGATGTGAACTGCCTCCCGCCATCATAGACACTCCTTTTGATGATGCTCCAGAGGTTCTCAATGGGGTTGAGGTCAGGGGAGCATGGGGGCCACACCATGAGTTTGTCCCCATTTATGCCCATAGCAGCCAGAGATGCAGATGTGCTATGTGCAGCATGAGACGGTGCATTATCATGCATGAAAATGATCTTGCTGCGGAATGCACGGTTCTTCTTCTTGAACCATGGCAGGAAGTGCTGTTTGAGAAACTCAACATACACTATGGAGTTCATCTTTACCGCTTCAGGGATCCTAAAGGGGCCGACAATCTCTCTCCCCATGATTCCAGCCCAAAACATTACTCCACCTCCTCCTTGTTGGCGCCGTAGCCGTGTTTGCATGGGGTGTCCATCAACCAACCATCCTCCACTCCATCTATCTGCACCATCGAGCGTTGCACGGCACTCATCGGTGAACAAAACAGTTTTGAAGTCAGTCTTCATGTATTGTTTGGCCCACTGGAGCCGTTTCTGCTTGTGTGCAGTGGATAGAGGAGGTCGACAGGATGGCTTACGCACAGCTGCAAACCTCTGAAGGACCCTGCATCTTGTTGTTCGGGGGACGTTGGAGGCACCAGCAGCTTCAAAAACTTGTCTGCTGCTATGGCATGGCTTTTTTGCCACTGCTCTTTTAAACTGACGTAATTGGCTGTAGGAAAGAGTCCTCAATTTTCCCTTATCAGCACGCACACGTGTGTGCTGTGAATCAGCTACATACTTCTTGATTGTGCAATGATCACGATGAAGTGTCTTGGCAATGTTGATTGTAGTCATGCCTTGACCTAAACACTCCACAATTTGTTGCTTCTCAGCAGCCGACACATCCTTTTTCTTTCCCATTTTGGCAGAAAATGTAGGCTGCTTAATAATGTGGGACAGCCTTCTTAAGTAGTCTTGCCTTTCATTGGACACACCTGCCAAACTAATTAGCACAGGTGTCTGGATTTGCTTACAGTGATATAAAGAGCCCTGACACATATCACCATCAATGAGTTTAACTGACAAACAAAAAAATTCTTACCTTATCACTCCTAAACAATTTTTGCATAATAATTTGGAACACAGTGTAATATAGGAAAGCCAAGTAAAAGGCCTGAAGGTATGCCCTATTAACAGTCATAGGTTGTTGTCACACTTGTGAGAAACTCGCACGAGTCTCGCACCTCAATACCTTGCACTGCATTGAGTTGTGGCGGCTGCATGTATTTCTATGCAGCTGAACGTTCTGGTCCAAGTGTCGGCGGCAGTTCCAGGTATTGAGATGCGAGACTCGAGCGAGTTTCTCGCAAGTGTTACCCCAGCCACAGAGAGAGATCATGCAGTCCAAGGTTTAACCCCTTCACTACCGTGAAATTTTACAGTTTTTCCTCCCCTTCTTCCAAGAGCCATAATTTTTTCTGGCATATAGCCATATGTGTTCTTATTTTTTGCTGGTAAATTCATTTTACCTTAAAGTGTACTGGAAAGCAGGAACAAAATTCCAAATGTGTTAAAATCGTAAAAAAGTGCATTTTCACAATATTTTCTTTTTTTATTATTTACCTTGATCAATGTACTGTAAAACTGACCTAGTAATATGACTCCCCAGATCAGTACAAGTAGACAGTAACAAACATGCATAGTTTAATTTTATTTAGGTGGTGAAAAAAATGCAGAAATCTGTAGAAAAAAAAATTTTGTTCTTGTCAACAATTTCAAAGATCTGTAGAGTTTCCGTTTTTCAGGAACTGAATTTATGAGATGGCATATTTTTTGTGACCTGAGCTGACATTTCTACTGATGCCATTTTGGCGTAGATACAATGGTTCGATCGCTTCTTCTTACATTTTATTGCAATGATGTGGTAGCCAATAAAAAACATAATTCTGGAGTTTCGATTGATTGCTCATTACACCCTGTACTGATCGGATTAATTGTTTCTATATTTTGATAGATCATACATTTCTTACATCAGTAATACCAAATATGCTTGTTTCTGTTTAATTGTTTTATTTTCAATTGGTGCAAAAGGATTATGCTTTGAACAGGTGTTTTTTCATATTTTTAAAAGCTTTTTTTTTTAACTTTCTTTCATAGTCCTTTTGACTTGAAGCTGTGATCTTCTGATTGCCTGTGCTATAAATAGCAGTGCTTCAGCACTGCTATGCATTACAGAAATCATGATCTCCTATGAGCGCAGGCCACATATTGGAATTCACAGGAGTATAGTAATGACAGGCATGGTGGTCTTCTGCAGACACCCGGCTGTCATGGAAACCACTGGCGCACAGTGATCACTTGACAGGGGCACCAATGTGTGGGATTTTTGATACACTTCAAGCTGGCACATGTTAAATACCACTGTTAGCAATTGACAGTGGTTAACAGCTGTGGGTTGAGCGGTGCAGATTAACTCAGTCATCAAGTGCAGGAAAAGAGTTGGGCTCGGCATGTGAGGCCTCATCAAAGACAGGGACACTACCTTTGACGTACATGTACTTCAAAGGTGGTAAAGGGGTTTAATCTAAATGAGCATCAAGGAATTAAATAGAAGAATTGTTTGGAACACCTTCAGATAAGAATACAGTAATAATAATAATAATCTTTATTTATATAGCGCCATCATATTCCGCAGCGCTTTACAGTTTAACAGTTTCAAAACACAAGTCATAAGTAACAAAGTTAACAATACAATAATTAAAGCAAAATAAGACGACCCTGCTCGTGAGAGCTTACAATCTACAATGAGGTGTGTACAGGAGTGTATATACAATGGTGCATTTACAATGATGGTCCAGCCATCTTTGGGGGGAGAGGGATGGATGGAGATAGTGAATGGGCTACACACACACACACACACTTTTTTACACATAGAATGACTTTGATTAGTGAATGTGATAGGCCGCTCTGAGCAGATGTGTTTTGAGGGAGTGCCTGAAACCATGCAAATTGTGGATAGTCCTAATTTCCTGGGGTAGAGTATTCCAGAGGATTGGCGCAGCGAGGGAGATGTCTTGGAGTCGGGAGTGGGAGGTACGGATTAGTGCAGAGGTTAGTCGAAAGTCGTTTGCAGAGCGCAGCAGTCGGTTAGGCCGATAGATAGAAATGAGGGAGGAGATGTAGGGGGGTGCTGCACTGTGGAGAGCTTTGTGGGTGAGAACCAGTACTTTGAATTGGATCCTATAATGAATGGGCAGCCAGTGTAAGGACTGGCGAAGAGCGGACGCGTCCGAGTACCGATTAGCCAGATGGATGACCCTGGCTGCTGCATTAAGGATGGACTGGAGAGGGGATAGTCGATTAATGGGGAGGCCAAGTAATAGAGCGTTACAGTAGTCCAGGCGGGAGTGAATCAATGCTACAGTGAGGGTTTTTGTTGTTTCCATGGTGAGAAAAGGGCGGATTCTAGAGATGTTCTTTAGGTGTAGGCGGCAAGAGCGGGCAAGAGATTGTATATGGGAGGTGAAGGAGAGATTGGTGTCAAACATAACACCCAGACAGCGAGCCTACTGCCGGGGTGTTATTATGGTGCCGCCCACGGAGAGGGAAATGTCAGATTTAGGGAGGTTAGTAGACGGCGGGAGCAGAAGAAGTTCAGTTTTGGAGAGGTTAAGTTTCAGATAGAGAGCAGACATGATGTTGGAGACTGCGGACAGACAGTCGATGGCGTTCTGTAGTACAGCGGGGGTAAGGTCAGGGGATGACGTGTATAGTTGTGTGTCATCAGCATAAAGATGGTACTGAAAGCCAAATCTGCTGATGGTCTGTCCAATTGGGGCCGTGTAGAGAGAGAAGAAAAGGGGGCCAAGGACTGAGCCCTGGGGTACACCGACAGTGAGAGGAAGAGGAGATGCCGTGGAGCCAGAGAACGAAACACTGAAGGAGCGGTCAGAAAGATAAGAGGAGAACCAGGAGAGAACAGTCTTTAATACCTAGTGACTGGAGTCTAGACAGTAGGAGACCGTGGTCAACTGTGTCGAAAGCTGCAGAAAGGTCGAGAAGAATGAGCAGAGAGTGGTCACCGTTACGTTTTGCTGTCAGAAGGTCATTGGTCACTTTGATGAGTGCAGTTTCATTCGAATGTAGGGGTCGGAAGCCGGACTGTGAAGGGTCTAGGAGGGAGTGAGTGGAGAGGTAACGGGTAAGACGGGAGTAGACTAGGCGCTCCAAAAGTTTAGAGATGAAGGGGAGATTGGAGACCGGCCTGTAGTTGTTTGTGCAGGAAGGGTCGAGAGCGGGTTTCTTTAGTAGTAGAGTAATGATGTAGTGTTTGAAGGAGGATGGGAAAATGCCAGAGGAGAGTGAGAGATTAAAGATTGTAGTTAGGTGAGTTGTGACAACTGGAGAGAGAGACTGGAGGAGGTATGAGGGAATGGGGTTGGTAGTGCATGTAGTCGGACAAGAGGAAGAGAGGAGTCTGGAGACTTCTTCTTCTGTGATGGGATCAAATGTGGAAATTGAGCCAGGGGAAATGCAGGGAGGGATGGGAGTCACAGCACTTGGTGGTTGAGAGCAAATTTCCTGACGGATAGTATTTATTTTTTCTATAAAGTGGGAGGCCAGGTCGTCAGCACAAATGTCTGTGATAGGGGCTTGTGCTTTTGGCCTGAGGAGGGAGTGAAAAGTGTCAAAAGTTTCTTGGGGTTGTTGGCTAGTGAGGAGATCAGGGAGGTGAAGTAGGTCTGTTTGGCGAGGTGAAGGGCAGCATTATAAGTTCTTAACATGAATTTAAAGAGGATGAAGTCTTCTGGTGTGCGGGTTTTTCTCCAAAGGCGTTCAGCACTCCTAGAGCATCGCTGAAGAAGTTGAGTTTGCAATGTGAGCCAGGGCTGTTTTACTGTGTGTTTGGAAGTTCTGAGGGTGAGCGGTGCTATTTGGTCAAGGGTGCTTCTAAGAGTGTCATTGTAGTGCTGGACAGCCAGATTAGGACAAGAAAAAAAGGAGATTGGGGACAGCGATGAGTGTAGGGAGTCTGAAAGTGACTGAGGGTTAATGGCTTGTAGATTTTTGAATGTGTGGTAGGTAGGAGTGCGCTGGGGTGGTCGAGGATTTGTGAGGATGAAGAAGAGAATGTTGTGGTCAGAGAGTGGAAACGGTGAGTTATTTAGGTGGGAGATGGAACAGAGGCGGACAAAGACCAGGTCAAGGGTGTTACCATCCTTGTGTGTCTCAGAGGTTGAATTCTGTGAGAGGCCTAGAGAAGTGGTTAGTGATAGAAGCTGTGATGCAGATGTGGAAGTAGGGCTGTTAATTGGGATGTTGAAGTCTCCAAGGATAAGGGTTGGTAGTTCTGAGGACATGAAGTGCGGCAGCCAGGCTGAGAAGTGGTCAAGGAACTGGGTGGGCGTGCCTGGGGGGCCGATATATGACCGCTACTCTGAGGGAGAGGGGATGGAAGAGCCTGATGGTGTGGACCTCAAAAGAAGGGAATGAGAGTGATGGAATTGGGGGATGACCTGGAAAGTGCATTGTGGGGACAGGAGTATACCAACTCCACCACCATGTCTGTTTGCGGGTCTTGGGGAATGGGAGAACTGTAAGCCAACATAGGAAATGGCAGCAGGGGAGACCGTATCAGAATCCTGAATCCAGGTTTCAGTGAGGGCCAGCAGATGAAGAGAGTTGTTCAGAAAGTAGTTGTGCAGGAAGGATAGCTTGTTGCATGCAGACCGTGGATTCCAGAGGGCACAATTGAAAGAAGGAGATGAGGGAGTGCAAGTAATATTAATAAGATTATTATGGTTTCGATATGAGTTAGGGTAGGGATTGAGGTGGGGGGATGGTGGACCAGGGTTGGGGGAGATGTCCCCTGAAATCAGTAGGAGTAGGAAGATAAAGAGCAGGTAGTTGTTGGAGTTGTAAGTAGGTTTTTTCTGTGATGTGTTTGGGCAAGATGGGCTGAGGTTTCTCAGGAAGGTGAAAAGTGCATGGGAACTGTACATGGGAGAGGGAAGTATAGAGGGGCTGATGTGTATGAGTCGTGATGGAGGGGCGATGGGGCGGTGAATGTGGATGGCTAGGGAATACAGGAGGATAGAGGTAAAGTACATAATTAAAAAGAAAGCAAAGTGTGGGCTACCTGATTCCAGCCCTGATTAACTGCCATGGATAACTGCCGTTTACACGATGCTTATCTTCTGTGATGCTTTGCTTCTGGGATGCTTGCGTGCTGCACCCCACACTGCGTGCACCCCTTAGACTAGTCCTCAATATATAGCCCACACTACAGGGTTAGGAGAGTGGGATTGTGGGAGCTGCTTTGGGATAATTTGGCAGCTAGGGCCAGCATACCAGGGGATGGTTAGATCATCAAAGGCAACCTGGCAACATCTATATGCTTTAGCACCTTCCACCTGATAAGATCTAGAGAGGCCCAAGTCACAGGATATGAAGCAGTAAGTATTTTAAACACAGTGCAAAAATGAATTATACCAAAGCTTTAGCAGGCACATTAAACTATGTTGCAAGATGGTAAAGCAGTGGTTGGCAGCAAGCAGAAGTATGGAGTGCATACCATACATATTGCGGCATACAAGACAGATAGCAGAGGTAGGGATTGTATCATTCAGCTGTTTGCTTCCAATGAATGCAGTGCATACCATATATATTGCGGCATACAAGACAGATAGCAGAGGTAGGGATTGTATCATTCAGCTGTTTGCTTCCAATGAATGCAGTGCATACCATATATATTGCGGCATATAAGACAGATAGCAGAGGTAGGGATTGTATCATTCAGCTGTTTGCTTCCAATGAATGCAGTGCATACCTGTGTGAAGAGAGAAGATGAATGTTAATTCCTTGCCATGGATAACTGCCGTTTACACGATGCTTATCTTCTGTGATGCTTTTCTTCTGGATGCTTGCGTGCTGCACCCCAACACAGTAGATAAATTTAAGACATCTTTATATATATAAAATTTAATGTGTGTGTGTGTATCACCAACCAATCACGAAGCATCTTTCATTTCACCAGAGCTGTTTAAAAGAAGCTGAGCTGTGATTAGTTGCTATGAGCAACAGTTTTCTCACTCCACGACAACACCTCAGCAGACAGTGACTGTGTGGGAGAAATCTAGAATCCCTTGGAACATAAGCTCCCAGCCATTGTCTGTCCACCAGAAATGAGCAGAGAGCACATGACAGAACTGAATCCCCCTCCTGTGCACATATCCCATCACACATCCTCCATCCCATAGGCACATCTTCCCTCTTAAAGGGATCATTGGTATGGAAGTTAGGGCAATTCCATTCAGCGCTCTGGTTCTGAACCTAGGCCCCTCTTAAAGGGATCCCCGGTATGGAAGTGAGGGCAATTCCACTCTGCGCTTTGGTACTGACCCCAGGCCTCTCTTAAAGGGATCTCCGGTATGGATTTTTGGGTAAATCCCCCAGCGCTCTGATTTTCACCCCAGGCTTCTATTAAAGGGATCATTGGTATGGAAGTCAGGGCAAATCCACTCAGCACTCTTGTTCTGACACCAGGCCTCTCTTAAAGGGATCCCCAGTATGGAAGTTAGGGCCATTCCACTCAGCGCTCTGATTCTGACCCCTGTCTGATGGGATGATGTGGGATATTAGGGGTAGTAGTCTGGCGGCTGTGACAGGATGATGTGGGATATTAGTGGTAGTTGTCCGGTGGCTATGGCTTACGGGATGATGTGGGATATTGGGGGTAGTAGTCCGGTGGCTCTGACTGATGGGATGATGTTGGATATTAGGGGTAGTAGTCTGGCGGCTGTGATGGGATGATGTGGGATATTATTGGTAGTTGTCCGGTGGCTATGGCAGACGGGATGATGTGGGATATTAGGAGTAGTAGTTTAGCAGCTGTGATGGAATGATGTGGGATATTGGGAGTAGTAGTCCGGTGGCTCTGGCTGACGGGATGATGTGGGATATTAGGGGTAGTAGTCAGGTGGCTTTGACGGGATGATGTGGGTTATTAGTAGTCCGGTGGCTCTGGCTGACGGGATTGTATGGGATATTATAGTGAATGTGGCTATGCGGAGTGGGCGGGGCTATACACTCAGCTTTATATATATCCCATATATATTTATAGTTATATAGAGCGCTGGGCTCTTCAGCTAGTTTAAGATAAATTTAAAACATTGCACCAGGCAGTATAGCAATTGAAAGAAGTTAATGCCTTTAGTCTGCAGGACAATGAATAACACTTGGAGCCCAGTTAGTTAGACTTGTTAATAAGTAATTCTACAATTAAAATTATAATTACGGTATAGAATTTGATCTAATTTAGCCTAGAATAAAGTTGCTTTTTGCAGATATCAATGGAATACATTTTTTAAAATTACATGTATGTTAAATAAATTAAAATTTTGTCACTTTTCCATTAATTGCAGCAGTGTAAGAATTCAAAAATTCAAAGTTTTTACCGTATTACTCGTGTATAACCGAGATTTTCAGCCCATTTTTTTTGGGGTGGAAGTCCCCCCCTGCAATATGCGGGGCATATACGGGGTCGGCAGGGGAGAGGGACGGGGATGTCAGGTCAACTCACCCCTCCGCCGGCGCGGTTACTGCACCCCCTGCTTCTCCCACGATCTCCGGCTACTTCCTGCAGCGGTCCCCATGGCACCACTCATTAAATCATGAATATGCACATATTCATGACTTTAATAAGGGGTACCATGTGACCGCTGTAGGAAAAGGGAAACCTGCGGAGAGCGTCGGGAGAAGAGGGGAGCTGCAGAACGCGCCGGTGGAGGGTAGTATAGCGAATTTTCCTGCCCTTCCA
>JARQOD010000002.1:158152729-158189228 GCA_033576555.1 Oophaga sylvatica | reverse complement strand
GGGCCCTGCGATTACATCGCTGGGACGCTGATCTGAGGCAGAGGGAGCTCCCGACCCTCTGCCTCCCCCCCTGAGCTCTGCGATCGCGCTGGATCGCAGCAGTCAGGGGGTTAACAGCCAGGGCGGTGGGGGCTCCGCTCCTGGCTGTCAGTGCGGGAAGCCTGGCCACTGCAGCGCCGGCTCCTGCACTGATCGCGCTGGGGAAGCTGAAATTTCAGCTTCTCCTGTGCGATCTGCTGTGTTTGGTCAGTCAGATTGACTGACCAAGCACAGCGCTGTGGGTGCGGGGACCGACGGCAAAGGTCCCCGCACCGTTTGCCGTGCCTGTCAGCTGTCTGTGACAGCTGTCGGCACTGATCTACCACTGCATGTTTACACGCAATGGTAGATCAAAGGCATGACGTGCAGAGTCCGTCCTGGTGCCGGAACTGGCACCTTGCCATGACGGACTCTGCACGTCAGTGGACATTAAGGGGTTAATTTTGTGGGTGACTCCAAATCCAGGTCTCCATTGGTTAATAAATTTGATTTTCATTGATGATTTTTGTGTATTTTGTTGTCAGCACATTCAACCTTGTACAGAGCTAAGTATTCAATGAGGATACTTCATTCATTCAGATATAGGATGTGGTATTTGAGTGTTACCTTTATTTTTTTGAGTACTGTATATATTTATATAATATATATATATATATATATATATATATATATATTATATATATAAATATATACAGTACAGACCAAAAGTTGGACACACCTTCTCATTCAAAGATTTTTCTATATTTTAATGACTATGAAAATTGTAGAATCACACTGAAGGCATCAAAACTATGAATTAACACATGTGGAATTATACATTACACTTTACAAAAAAGTGTGAAACACTGAAAATATGTCTTATATTCTAGGTTCTTCAAAGTAGCCACTTTTTGCTTTAATTACTGCTTTGCACGCAGAAAAGGTGAACGATGAACTCTACATGCCTGGTTCCCACCGTGAAGCATGGAGGAGGTGGTGTGATGGTGTGGGGGTGCTTTGCTGGTGACACTGTTGGAGATTTATTCAAAACTAGATGGTGGCCCGATTCTAATGCATTGGGTATTCTAGAATATGTATGCGGCCGATACAGTGGTGTTTAAGTTTAGTGGCAAGATCGTTGATTGGTCGCGGTGAAAGACCGCGCCCAATCATCGAATTGTATTGTGAGGACCGGAGAGCGCCGCTGCATATGCGGCTACTTCCGCTGCGAGAACCCAGGACATGAGCGGCGCTCGCAGCAAAAAATATCCCGACCCGCAGCGCCGCTCCTGGTCATCTCTTGACATCCTAGCCGCATGGATGTCAGCGCCGCTGCCTGTGCGGGTACTTCCGCTGCGAGAACCCGGGACATGAGCGGGCGCTCTCAGCAGAAGTAATCCCGACCCGCAGCGGTGCTCCCGGTCCTCTCTTGACATCCTAGCCATATGGATGTCAGCGCCGCTGCCTGTGCGGGTACTTCCGCTGCGAGAACCCGGGACATGAGGGGCGCTCGCATCAGAAGTATCCCGACCGCAGCGCCGCTCCCGGTCCTCTCTTGACTCCTAGCCGTATGGATGTCAGCGCCGCTGCCTGTGCGGGTACTTCCGCTGCGAGAACCCTGGACATGAGCGGTGCTCGCGCGGGAAGTATCCGGGCCTGTGCACCACGTTGCTGATTCTAGAGGTTTTGCAGTGTTTTTCGCGGCGGAGACGCCGCGAAACCGCGGCAAAACCGTTTACAAAATACAACTCATTATGGCCTATGGGATTCCGCAATGCTGTGCACATGCTGGGGTTTTTCCGCGGTGGAATCGCATCGCGGGAGAATCTGCAGCATGATCATTCTTTTTTGCGGAACCGCTGCCATTCCGCCGCCATAGGAATGCATTGAACCAATTACTTTCCGCATGTGGCGTGCCCACCATGCGCAAAGTAAGCGGTTCATGTGCGTGATGGTACCCAGGGTCTGGAGGACAGGAGACTCTCCTCCAGGCCCTGGGTACCATATCCATGTAAAAACAATAATTAAAATAAAAAATAGTGATATTCTCACCTTCCAGAGGCCCCCGCAGTTTTCCCGCCTCTCAGCGACGCTCCCGGCCAATCCCGTTTCCAGTAATGCATTGCGAGAATCACCCCAGATGACGTAGCAGTCTCGTGTGATGCTACGTCATCGGGGTGATTGTCGCAAAAGACGCCTGGGAACGGGATTGGCCGGGAGCGTCGCTGAGAGGCGGGAAAGCTGCGAGGGCTGCCGGAAAGGTGAGAATATCATTATTTTTTTTTTTTTTTTATTATTTTACATTATCTTTTTACTATTGATGCGACATAGGCGGCATCAATAGTAAGAAGTTGGTCCACGTGTCTGCGGACGGAGGTCAGCGGCAAGGCAGCTGGGAGATGACCTGCGCGACTCGCTCATCTCCCGGCCGCTAGCAGCAGAAGGACCTCGACCGACGGCACCGCTGACCTCCGTCCCGCAGATGAGCCGTTAACGGCCGCCATTTTTTTGTGAAATCCCGCGGCGCTGATTGGCTGCTGCCGGACCAATGAGCGACGTGGGATTTCCTGGACAGACAGACAGACCGACAGACAGACGGGATAAGACAATTATATATTAGATTGAAGCGGTGAGCGATCCAGCTCACCCCAAACCATCTCGATTGGGTTCAGGTCTGGTGACTGTGGAGGCCAGGTCATCTGGCATAGCACCCCAACACTCTCCTTCTTTGTCAAATAGCCCTTACACAGTCTGGAGGTGTGTTTGGGGTCATTGTCCATTTGAAAAATAAATGATAGTCCAACTAAACGCAAACCGGATGGAATAGCATGCTGCTGCAAAATGCTGTAGTAGCCATTCTGGTTCACTCTGCCCTTCAATTTTGAATAAATCCCCAACAGTGTCACCAGCAAAGCACCCTCACACCATCACACCACCTCCTCCATTGCTTCACGGTGGGAACCAGGCATGTAGAATCCATCCGTTCACCCTTTCTGCGTTCAAAGCAGTAATCAAAGAAAAAGGTGGCTACTTTGAAGAACCTAAATATAAGACATATTTTCAGTTTTTTCCCAACTTTTTTGTAAAGTGTAATGCATAATTCCACATGTGTTAATTCATAGTTTTGATGCCTTCAGTGTGATTCTACAATTTTCATAGCCATGAAAATACAGATTAATCTTTGAATGAGAAGGTGTGTCAAAACTTTTGGTCTGTACTATATGTATATATATATATTATATATATATATATATATATATATATATATATATTGTGAGACAGTGAGAGTATGTGTATTAAATGGGGTGTATATTTCACCTAGCTACTTTACTGACTGGTATAAGGGAGGTGTGTGGCTTTGTAGACCTAGTGGTAGAGAAAGGTCACTACACCTTACATTCAGTACACACTTGCAGCTCAGGCCTGAAATCACTCAGGTGTTAATTAGGAGACCAGAAGTAGGTGGTTAAACACAGTCAGAGAGCTGCCTTAGTCTGGACACAGGAAGGTGTCCTGGCACAAGAAGCAGTCTCCAGGAGTGGGAGCACGCTTAATCTGGACAAGGGGTCCAGGTACAGAAGGTGTCTCCAGGAGTGTGAGCTATCTCAGTCTGGGTGCAGGATGTACCCCGGACACAGGAGTAGTCGCAGTGAGAAATCCGTGCGAATAGCGGCTGAATAGGAGTGGATCTCTCTCAAGTCTGGACATTGAAGGTGCCTTCAGACACAAGGAGGAGTATCTGTGAAACTCCATACTGGTAACATATATCATATGTGTTGTTTTGGGTCAGGCTGGTAGAGCCGGGACCCGGATAGACAGGGCAATCTATCTATGTGTAATTAGTGGCTAGACAAGCCTAGGTTTTTCTGTTTATGCTTTATTTTTATCTGTTTGCTGTGGACTTTAATAAAGCTGGTTGCGGCCAGTTTTCACCAGAACTGCTGTCTGAATGAACTGTTTTCGGGGCCATTCTGTCTACCCAGACAGCGATCCTAGAGCTATATCCCCTGGAAATGTTACAATTGGCGGAGAATGCTGGGCAGCGCAGTGGCTGATACAGTTAGTGCTGGAGTGTGCATGCAGCACAGTGGTGAGAGACAGCAATAAAGGTGAAGTCTGTTAAGCAGCAGCAGAGAAAAAAAAAAAGTGTGTCAGCAAAAACGTCTGATTGGAGCAGTCTTAAAGAGACAGTGGCCCTAATAGAGTTTGCAGAGAAAAAAAAAAGTGTCTGCACAGCAGAGCTGAAATTTTCTGTGGAAAAGACTGTGGAGTGTGTATGTCTTGAATGAAGACTGCCGTTGTTGAGACAGAGAAGTCTGACAGCATGGATGACAGCATGGAGGCGCTGTTTGAACAAATGGCGCAAGTTAATATGCAACATAAGAGTGCCGTGGTTGAGACAGATAAGTCCGGCAGTATGGAGGAGCTCGTTGAGTACCTGGTCCAGGCCCAGCGGAGCATGCAGCAGAGCATGGAGCGGCAGCGCCTGTAGCACCAGCAGCGCATGCAGCAGGCCCAGCAGCAATTCCTGCAGCAGCAGGAGAATAACCGGTTATTTGTTGAGCGGATGGCAGCACAAAAAAAGGATTTCGGTGCCGCGTCCCGAAGTAATGTTGTGAAGGCACCTGCGTTGTCCGCTGTAAAGAAGGCGGTAAGACGGTCATTGAAAAAAATGACACCTCGTGACGATGTGGAGGTATATCTCACTAGGTTTGAGAGACTGGCAGAGAAGGAGAATCTGCCCCTATCTGAATGGGCCATGATGGTCGCACCCTATCTGATTGGAGAGCCCCAAAGGGCATATGCTGACCTGAGCGAGCAGGACAGCCAAGACTATGGCAAGCTGAAAGCGGAGATTCTTACCCGGCTGGGTGTTACGGTGACAGCCCGTGCCAGGGGAGTTCATGACTGGAGATGCAGTTGGGAGTCTGCAGTCAACAAACATGATTATGGAGTTGAAAAGGTGATAGTGAACCGCTACACCCGAGCATGTCCTCCTGAGGTACAGCCGTCTGAGAGGTCGTCACTTCAGATTTCCCGGACGCTGAACTCTCGCGGTAAGAGCGTTCCAGCTGTTGGGGACATGGGGTATGCTGATAAGCGGGTTCAGGCCCGAGGGGACATGTGGGTGGGAGAGTGTGATGGACAGTGTTGGAGCTGGCGTGAAATTGCAGCCAACTGTCCAATAGAGGGGGAGCCTATGTGTTGTGATGTTGGCAGATCCCTCTCTCTCTGCGCAGAACCTGTGTGTGTGTCCACCTCAGCCGAAGAGACTGGACCACAGGGGTCCCCGGTGGTTGTAAATGACTGCCTAGCACAGGCCCTCTTGGACTCAGAGAGTCCAGTGACTTCCGTATGTGACAGCCTGATTGATAGGGACTTCGTCCCTGGTAGACACCTGAGTGTGGTGTGCATCCATGGAGACACCAAAGTCTACCCAGAGACTGCCGTGGACTTGGTCCCCAAACTCGGGGAGGTTTCATGTGAAGTGGGGGTAGTGAAGACCCTGGTGCACCCGTTATATTGGGTAATGACTTTCCCCGATCTAAGGGTCTCTGGAAAAAAAAATGTTTCTGATGGACAGTGTGATGAAGCTCCTATTGAGGGTGCGCAGTCCCGAGGGGCGAAACACAATGCTAGTGGGCCGTTAAACTTATGTGATAATGATGATGATGATAATGATAATGATGATGATGATCAAGATAATGATGATGACCATGATAATGATAATGATGATGATGATCATGATAATGATGATGACCATGATAATGATGCTGATGCTGATAATGATAGTGATGATGATCATGATAGTGATGATGATACTGATCATAGTCATGATAATGATATTGATAATAATGATGACTGTGATAGTGATGAAATTCCTTTGCAGGTGATGTTGGGAGACGAGGATGGTGGTTCTCGGGAACCGAGTGTCCCTGACTTACCTGTGTCCTGTGACAATTTTGAGAGTGAGCAGTGGCGAGACCCCTCTCTTAGGACGGCACAGGAAAATATGATTGTTCTAAATGAGGTTTCCCAGGAGCCTGGCTCTGAGGAGAGGTTTCCTCATGCTGCCATGAACAATAACCTATTGTATAGGGACACTGAAGTCCAGGGAGAGGTCGTGAGTCAGCTCCTAGTACCTGAGCTATATGGAAGTATAGTGCTGGGGTTGTCACATAGTCACATACTTGAGGGACCAGATGGTGAAGTTAATGTTGTGGATGACATGTTAACTAAGGTTCCAGATCAGGATGTGAATGAAAATTAATTGTATAACCCTGACAGTGAGCATGATGTGAATGAAAATGAATTGTATAACCCTGACAGTGAGCAGGATGTGAATGAAAATGAAGAGTATAGCCCTGACAGTGAGCCAGATGTGGCTGAGAAAAAGGAGTCAGACAGGGATAGTGATAGTGATAGTGAATCATCTGATGACCATAAAGCAACCAGTGCAAATGAGGAAGGCATGGTAGCAGAGGAGGTTGAGAGTCCTGAGAAGAAAGCTGATGCTGACCTTACAGCCAGACAGAAGATGGCATCTGAAGATGTTTTACAGTTGGCCGGTTCCCTGGCGAAGACTAAGGTGAAAGGAGAGCTGAGCTTTAAAGGCAGGACTCTGAAACTGAACACAGCACAAGTGGATGCTGTTGTAGATGAGAAGTTATCAATGTATGGTGTGGAGCTGCATCATGCCCAGGACTCTGAAGGTAATGCTGCAGAAGTGGAAAAAGCCATGGAAGTGGTGGTCACCAAGCCAGATGCCTCATCAGAAGCTGAGGTTTCAAGTGAAGCTGTGAGGAACAAGACTGAAGATATGGGGACTGACTCTGTCCAGGAATCTGTTTCTGCCGAAGACAGCGGCGTGGACGGGTTACGGTCCGGATCAGTAGCTGGCATTGGTGAGCTCAAGCGCACTTTCATGGAGTCTACATCGGAGCCACGTCCCAATAAATGGGAAAAGAGGTGTGTCACTCCGTTGCCGCTGCAGACACACGGGAGCTCAGACGGGATGCAGAACGTGGTGAAGAGAAGAATCCGGCGGGTTCTGAGTATACAGATGCAGCTATCAAGGAGAACTTGAAAGCTGGAATAAATGGAGATATTGGAGACCATAATGATGTGACTGAAGAAGTAGAATGTAAGACTGACGGTAGGGTTTCTGAGCATGTCCTACCAGAAGAGCCCGAAGAAGGGGCTGAAGACATAAAGGACGTCCAACGGGTACAAGATGAATTGATTGCTTCTCGGAGAAAACTCCAAACTGTGATGAAGGAGCGTGATGAGAGCCATGAGCATCTTCTGGAGAAGCGCAAGGAAGAAAAGAAGGTTCACGGTGAACTGGAGAAAAGTGAAAAACCCCCTATACCTTCTGTGATAGTTGGTGACACATGGTCAGTGCACCAGGAACAGGAGGTACGTGAGTTTCTGAGGAAGAGTCAGCAGAAGTGTTCTGATGTGCCGGGTCGTACTTCTCTGGCCAGGCACTATATCGAAACTGAGCCCGGCCCTAAGGTCAAGATGAAACCGTGCAGGATACCCGAGGCCCGCAGAGAGCATAGGCCTGGGAGGGTACAGGGTAGTACGGATGCTTCAGATGAAGAGAAAGCTGATGTTGGCTATGACTCAGGTGAAGATACAAATGACAGTGGTGAAGATGAAGCTGATGAGGGCCATGACTGGTCCAGAGTTCACTGTCTCTGTTGGATTGTTAACCAGCCCTCCGGTCTGGATGACCAGCCCTCCGGTCTGGAGAAGAGGGGGGGGATATGTGAGACAGTGAGAGTATGTGTATTAAATGGGGTGTATATTTCACCTAGCTACTTTACTGACTGGTATAAGGGAGGTGTGTGGCTTTGTAGACCTAGTGGTAGAGAAAGGTCACTACACCTTACATTCAGTACACACTTGCAGCTCAGGCCTGAAATCACTCAGGTGTTAATTAGGAGACCAGAAGTAGGTGTGTTGAAACACAGTCAGAGAGCTGCCTTAGTCTGGACACAGGAAGGTGTCCCGGCACAAGAAGCAGTCTCCAGGAGTGGGAGCACGCTTAATCTGGACAAGGGGTCCAGGTACAGAAGGTGTCTCCAGGAGTGTGAGCTATCTCAGTCTGGGTGCAGGATGTACCCCGGACACAGGAGTAGTCGCAGTGAGAAATCCGTGCGAATAGCGGCTGAATAGGAGTGGATCTCTCTCAAGTCTGGATATTGAAGGTGCCTTCAGACACAAGGAGGAGTATCTGTGAAACTCCATACTGGTAACATATCATATGTGTTGTTTTGGGTCAGGCTGGTAGAGCCGGGACCCAGATAGACAGGGCAATCTATCTATGTGTAATTAGTGGCTAGACAAGCCTAGGTTTTCTGTTTATGCTTTATTTTTATCTGTTTGCTGTGGACTTTAATAAAGCTGGTTGCGGCCAGTTTTCACCAGAACTGCTGTCTGAATGAACTGTTTTCGTGCCATTCTGTCTACCCAGACAGCGATCCTAGAGCTATATCCCCTGGAAATGTTACAATATATATACATAGTGAGTTCGGAAAGTACTCAGACCCCTTTACATTTTTCACACTTTGTTTCATTTTCAGTCATTTGGTAAATGCAAAAAAGTTCATTTTTTTCTCATGAATGTACACTCTGCACCCCATCTTGAATGATAAAAACAAGAAATGTAGAAATTTTTGCAAATGTATTAAAAAAAAACTGTAATATCACATGGTCATAAGTATTCAGACCCTTTGCTCAGACACTCATATTTACATCACATGCTGTCCTTTTCCTTGTGATCCTCCTTGAGCTCGTTCTACTCCTTCATGTACAGTCATGGACAAAAGTTTTGAGAATGTCACAAATATTAATTTTTACAAAGTCTACTGCTTCACTTTTTCTAATGGCAATTTGCATATACTCCAGAATGTTATAAAGAGTGATCAGCTTAACAGCAATTACTTGCAAAGTCAATATTTGGCTAGAAAATGAACTTTATCCCCCAAAACACATTTCAACATCGTTGCAGCCCTGCCTTAAAAGGACCAGCTAACCTCTTTTCAGTGATTGCTCCATTAACACAGGTGTGGGTGTTGATGAGGACATGGCTGGAGATCAATCTGTCATGATTAAGTAAGAATGACACCACTGGACACTTTAAAAGGAGGCTGGTGCTTGGCATCATTGTATCTCTTCTGTTAACCATGGTTATCTCTAAAGAAACACGTGCAGTCATCATTGCAATGCACAAAAATGGCCTAACAGGGAAGAGTATCGCAGCTAGAAAGATTGCACCTCAGTCAACAATCTATCGCATCATCAAGAACTTCAAGGAGAGAGGTTCCATTGTTGCCAAAAAGGCTCCAGGGCGCCCAAGAAAGACCAGCAAGTGCCAGGACCGTCTCTTAAAAGTGTTTCAGCTGCGGGATCGGGCTACCAGCAGTGCAGAGCTTGCTCAAGAATGGCAGCAGGCAGGTGTGAGTGCATCTGCACGCAATGTGAGGCGGAGACTCTTGGAGCAAGGCCTGGTCTCAAGGAGGGCAGCAAAGAAGCCAATTCTCTCCAGAAAAAACATCATGGACAGACTGATATTCTGCAAAAGGTACAGGCAGTGGACTGCTGAGGACTGGGGTAAAGTTATATTCTCTGATGAATCCCCTTTTCGATTGTTTGGGACATCAGGAAAACGCCTCATTCGTAGAAGACAAGGTGAGCACTACCACCAGTCTTGTCTCATGCCAACTGTTAAGCATCCTGAAACCATCCATGTGTGGGGCTGCTTCTCAGCCAAGGGAATCGGCTCTCTCACAGTCTTGCCTAAAAACACAGCCATGAATAAAAAATGGTACCAGAATGTCCTCAAAGAGCAACTTCTCCCAACCCTCCAAGAGCAGTTTGGCGATCAACAATGCCTTTTCCAGCATGATGGAGCACCTTGCCATAAAGCAAAGGTGATAACTAAATGGCTCAGGGAACAAAACATAGAGATTTTGGGTCCATGGCCTGGAAACTCCCCAGATCTTAATCCCATTGAGAACTTGTGGTCAATCATCAAGAGACGGGTGGACAAAAAAAACCTAAAAATTCTGACAAAATGAAAGCATTGATTGTGCAAGAATGGACTGCTATCAGTCAGGATTTGGTCCAGAAGTTGATTGAGAGCATGCCAGGGAGAATTGCAGAGGTCCTGAAGAAGAAGGGTCAACACTGCAAATATTGACTTGCTGCATTAACTCATTCTAACTGTCAATATAAGCTTTTGTTACTCATATGTTTGCAATTATATTTCTGTCTGTGATAAAAACATCTGTCAAACACACATAAAAACCAGAGGGCAGCAGATCATGTGAAAATATAATATTTGTGTCATTCTCAAAACTTTTGGCCATGACTGTATGTATATACCAAAACAAAATAGGAAGGCAGCACTCCAAGTTGCAGTGGTAAAAAAAAGTGGAATTTATTTAGATCCACATAGCATGGCGATGTTTCGTCTCACAATGAGACTTTATCAAGCAATGTGTCTTACTCACAGGTGAGTTTATAAACAAAAGACTTAACAATTCAATTTGTCCACAATTATGACAAAAAGTGTAAAAATGTGCATAATGTCATCATTGCATACATCACGTAACAATTCAATATTATATCAATTTGATTTTCATTCTAGTAAAAGTGCTCAAGTGCAGTAAAGTGCTTTATATCACATTAAACTATCATTCATATATAATTATTAATAAAATATGTGCAGCTGTGTATATGAATGCGCTCACCCAAATAAACTCCACTTTTTTTTACCACTGCAACTTGGAGTGCTGCCTTCCTATTTTGTTTTGTACTGGATTGGGCAAGTATGTGATATTGCTGAGGAGGCCTGGGCACCCGCCATATGGTATTGTGCTGTTCCATTTTTTCTATTTATAGAAGCTGATGGTGGCAGGAGTCAGGCAATGCTGTAAGCCCTGGGATGATAGAAGCAGGTGTTCATCATTGTGAGGCTGCAGCGGGACCTTTTACAATATGTCTGCAGTCCTTGCACTTCCCATCCTTTTTACTGTGGTGGGTTTTGGAAAAATGGCTGATGAAGGTGTCATATATGCAAATTGAGATCTTGAGAGCCAACCTAGTGAAAAGGATGGGAAGTGTGGGGACTCCTGACATTTTGTAAAAGCCAGGTTCCACCAAACTCCTGCCTCCACTGCAGCCAGTTTACTGCAACAGCCGCCACTCAGTAAGCTACATTCGGATTATAAGATGCACCCCCATATTCCCCCAAAATTTTTGGGAAAAAGTGCAACATATAATCAGAAAAATACTGCAGTTATATCTTATTTATGCCTCCATATCCTGCCTCCTCTGGCGTCCTATGTTTCCATGCACATATATAATGAAGCCCTCACGTTTCTCCATATATATAAATTCCCCATATATAAAAATATGTATAAGAATGTCCCTTTTTCCACTGATAAGATATACCCAGGACAAGAAGTCTGGGCATATCAAAGAAGATGGACAATTGTCCATGTGTTGGGGAGGTGATGTTATATTACCGCGCCGGTGCTCGTGCTCTGCAGTCACACATGTAGGAATGCAGGAGCACACAGATGCATGCCCTGCCAGGTTTAATTGCCAGGAAGTAGTAGCGCTAATTCTCGTTTCCTGCTCTTACCTCTCCTGTCCTCACCTACACCAGTTCTCTGCCCCTCCTCCACTCCCAACACTCACTGTCATCAACATCTTCTCTTTCTCCCCGCATCACTCCTATTCTCCCATCATCTAATATCATCAGCATCCCCTCTGAGCTTCTCTTCCTTCTCCTCATCTTCCTCAGAGGAACATCATCAGTGATCCCTCTCTATGTATGCCCTCTCCCTCAAGCAGTCACAGACCCACCATCAGTGTCACCCTTTCCTCAAGCAGAGTCTTTAGCCTCACCGTCAGACCAGGACATGGTAGCTTCACCATTCCATATTGGGCTTAGAATCCTCCACTATGACCTCTGACCCCTGCATATTTAACTATTGTACCCATGTTTTAACCCCTTACTGGTTTCCCTATATTAACCTTCAAGCTATAATCCCATTGATTTCTATATAGGGACAGTTAGCAGTGTTAGGCCGGTAGGCTGATATTGTGTTTGTTTAAGTAATGTAGGTGATATATTATTAGGTAATTGTGGGTTTCATTGTATATTAGCATTGTGTGATACTACTGTACTGTATACTGTTTAGTGTGGTAGTTAATAGAATAAGGGACTGATGAGTTTTAGTGTGTAATAAATATTCTTTAGTACTACACAGGTAGGTCTCATTTAGTCGCTGTTATTACATACAGTATATAGCGTAAGGAACAGAGAATGATAAGGTGTCAGTTATGTGTTCTATATTAATTATTAATAGTCAATTTTGACATTAATAATATCACAACTCAACAGTCTTGCATCTTAACATTGTATGGTGGGATTCACCCCTGTAACACTCCTTAAGTTCTATCAGGTGCAGAAATCTTATCAGCACATGTGTGTGGCACTCAAACCAGAGTACCAAGGCACCAGAAGTTCTGGGTTTGGAGTCCAGCGCAGCGATGCAATGTTTCCTTATACAAGTCATAAGGGACCATGCCATTGTGTCACCACAGGGATGTGTTACCTCGTAAACCCGGTTGTCAATTTTCTGATGCAAGCGCACTGTGCTGAGCGATCATCATAGTGTTTCTCCTAGGGGAGGAGCTAGGCAAACAGTCATTACTATGTAGACCAAACGGAGTTAGGATATCTCGCAGTTGACATTATATCAAGAATAAGCCAGCAAAACAAAAAGGCATGATGCTGCTAAACTAGCGAAACAAAATATATTATAACACATAGAAAAGCATTATTCTATGTGAAATCACTGTGAATGTGTGAAGAATTGTTGAAGAGCTAGAAAACATTTAGCAAAAGATAATTTGTGAAAGATGCATTTAAATTTACATGAGTGAGGAGAAATATACGTGCTGAGCTGACAATACACATAACGTATATACTCGTGTATAACATTTTTTTGTGCTGAGAATGCCCCACTTGTCTTATACGCGAGTCATTGTGCAGAATGCCAGCGTGGGAGGTGGAGCGGCAGGAGCTGGCGGCTGTGACATCATACTTACCCTCCCCGTGCCATCGCTGAAAGTCTCTGCGTCTCCATTGTCCCACCTTCCTGCAGCTCTCCTGTGCTGAGCGGCCACATTCTACGGCTCATTAAGGTAATGAATATGCACACGTCTCCACTCCCATAGCAGAGTGATTAGTTATGGGCATGCCAAGCAGGTACAAAACGGAAAGAAACCTTACTTCGGACCTTTGTTACTGACGTTATTTAGAACATTGGTGCCTTGATAGTAATTTTTTACTAAGTCATCTTTCAATTTTTTTACCCGTCTGAACGTGATTGAGGGTTTATTTGCAATACATGGTTTCAGGACTGAGTCTGTCATTGGCAATGGACAAAATTACTCCATTGCTCATCACTATTGATGTAGTTAGATGGTGTGCACTCAGGGTATAGAAAATTAGGTGCTGGTGAATTGGACCAAAATGGTACCAATAAACTAAGTAGAATAGGATTCACCGCACACAGAGACTAGTAATCATGCAAAAACAGGTTTGTTTATTATACAATCTCCAATCCAAAGAGAAATAAGTGTCAGTGCCGTATGGAACAAATGTACAGTATACAGATACCCAACGTTTCGGCCCTTCCCGGACCTTAATCATGGGTAACTAGAAGAAATAAATAAAGAACAAAAAACAGTATGAGACATATATACAATGGCAGAGTTACAATTCTATATACAATATGTACAATTCAATGAAGTGGATTGAATAGTATATGGATATTGGCTAATATCAGATTTATATATTCTTCATCCAGATAAATGAATCTAGGTAGGGGTACAACTCTGTAAAAATACAACTTAGGAGCATGGAGCCAATTGTCATATATAACAAATTATGAAGGGCACAATCATATAATGAACAAGGGGACTATATATTAATTTACCTTAATAGTACAAGTATACGATAGAACTGGCACAAAAAAGGCAGTGTAGGGTACCGGACAAATTTCCTTTCGGCACACAAGAAACTGTGAATAACATCGAAATCAAATGTTTAAACAGAATAGAGACAAATCTGCTAATGGTTATCGTGTCATAAATTCAGTTTTGTACCTGTGTGTAGCCGAGGGATAAAGTATGGTATATCCTAAATGTAGGCAGAAAATGTCCTGGGTGGAATGTCAATAGCCTATACGTTGAAATATATGTTATTATAGTGAGAAGGATTCAACATGGGGGATATAGAAGGAAAAAGGTGCTTCATACCTTAGCACTTAAACAGATGGGAATGCAGATGACGTTTCGGCGTCCTATATAGTGAGATAGCAAATACATGTAGCCAGTTTAGGTAAATATAGGCGGCTTGCTGAGGGTCAGACTCAAATTAGGAAAGGTACTGACATGTTAGTATATGGAAAAGCATTACACATACCCAGAAGAGGTGCTTAGATCGCTTACAGGCGGCGCTCCCGCGCCCTGCCTTGTGCTGAGTGTCCAGACCGTCATGTGGGGTTGTAGGGGATTTTATAGGCAGCGCTGTGTATCGCCGGGCCGGATGTGCGTCATCCGGACCGGAAGTGACATGGCGCCCATTGTCAGACATGCGCAGTGATACTGGCAGTCGCCATTTTGTTGGTGGGGAAATAGTGACCCAGTGTGTGCTATCAATCAGACCTGAACTTGCGCAGTGGCACAAATGTCATCTGTAGGTGGAAATATGTTAAAAGATGCTGAGGTTGATCACATTTATGTACTGGTAATAACATAAACACCTTTTCAAGTGGGGAGGAGGCCTTAGGGGAGAGGGACAAAGAGATATGCATATATATTTTTATATATAGACACGTGAGAGTAACCGGGAACAAGTGGATGATGTAGGGGATATAATATATGAATAATCCTATGAAAATCAAAATAAAGTAAAAAATAGACCATATAAGAAAATGAAGGAAATAAATTTATGAAAATTGAAGAGTAAAAATAAAAATAAAAATGAAAATAAAAATAAAAGAGTGAAACAAAAGATTAGAGAACTATAATGAAAAATAATAAAAATAAAGATTAAAATTAAAGATAAAATGAAATAAAAAATGAAAAAATGAAAAAATGGAAGAAATGGAAAATGAAAAAAATGAAAAGGAAGGAAAAAATAAGAAGGGAAAAAAAATTTTTTGAAGCCAAATGAAAAATTAAAAAAGGAATAAAAAATAAAAATAAAAATAAAATTAAAAAATTAAAATAAGATGAAAATAAAAATAAAAATAAAAAATAAAAATAAAATGAAAAGGGAATATCGAGTTGACTTACCGAAAATTGAAGTCAGCGTATCTGTAAAAAAATTGTGTATTAGTTAGAAAAATGATAGATTTATAAAAGCCAATCCATTTCCCTATTGAGGCCTCGTGGAGATAGTGTATCCAACTTGTGAATCCAGTAACTTTCTCGTAGTTTAAGACGTCTCACACGGTTACCCCTCTTCGGGATTTGGGTACATGCTCTATAATCTGGAATTTTAATTGAGCCACAGTATGTTTGAATTTGGAGAAATGGTCTGGTAATGGTAGCCAGATCTTGCCACAACGAATCGTTGACTTATGGCTTGCAATTCTATCTTTCACATGCTGAGTTGTCTCACCCACGTATAGGAGACCACAAGGACATTTAATTACATATATCACAAAGTTGGAGTTACACGTGTGGTATCCATGAATCGGAAAGGATTTACCTGTACGTGGGTGAGTGACTGAGTCTGATTTGATAACATTGGAACAACATGCGCAGTTCAAACATGGAAAAGTGCCTTGACGGCGTGTGGCAAGTTGGCTCTGTACTAGAGTGTGGCGAGAGCTCCCTATGTCAGCACGTACTAATTTATCCCTTATGTTCGGAGCTCGTCTATTGCACATCAATGCCGGTGCCTTGAATGCCTCGATAGAGGGATACGCCCTAGATAACAGTGCCCAGTGTTTACGTATGACAAAATGTACCTTGG
Organism: Oophaga sylvatica; assembly: GCA_033576555.1. Classification (NCBI taxonomy): domain Eukaryota; kingdom Metazoa; phylum Chordata; class Amphibia; order Anura; family Dendrobatidae; genus Oophaga; species Oophaga sylvatica. The sequence goes on along the minus strand of JARQOD010000002.1, from coordinate 158,173,135 downwards.
ACATTAGTGGATGGTACGTGTGAACAAAGGGTACTCTCTCAGTCTTAGTAAGGGGAGGGTTACTTGGTGGTGGATTTAAGGTACGTCTTTTCTCGGATTCCAAAAGTCTAGTAGGGTAGTCCCTTTCCTTAAATTTCTGGAATGTTTCATCAAGACGTATCGGGAGGAGGTCTGAATTTGTGACAATCCTAGAGATACGGGTAAACTGAGACCGAGGTAGACTGTCTTTGGTCGATCTGGGATGGCTACTAGCATAATGTAGAAGGCTGTTGCAGTCAGTCGGTTTGCTGTATAAGTCAGTTGTTAGGTTGCCCATCGAATCTTTCTGTACAAGAGTGTCAAGGAAAGGAATGTTATTAACGTCATACTGCATAGTGAATTGGAGGTCCGCATCAAGGGAGTTCAAATATGAATGAAATGATCTAAGTGACTCAAGGGTACCTAACCAGATAAAAAAGATATCATCAATATATCTGTGGTAACATTGTATTGATTCCTTGTATGGAACGGTTGGATATATGAAATTGCATTCAAATGCATGCATGTATGCATTTGCATAGGCTGGCGCTACGTTACTACCCATGGCAGTACCACGTAATTGTAAGTAGTAAGTATCTTCAAATAAAAAATAGTTTTCATGCAATACCATAGTGAGAAGATCTAGACAGAATTGAATAGATCCCTGGGACATGGTTGAAGTCTCAAGTAATTCTTTGGTAGCTTGTATACCCTTAGTATGGGAAATAGAGGTGTAGAGACTATTGATGTCCATAGTTACCAATATACTATCAGGTGGAATAGTTTTGAGATTTCTGATGATTCTAAGAAAATGCCCAGTGTCTAATAGGAAAGATGGAGTTGTCTTTACTAGCGGAGTCAAAATCTTTTCGAGGAAAACTGAGAGTGGTGAGATTATCGAATCTGTAGATGCTACAATGGGCCTGCCAGGGGGATTTGTGAGAGACTTGTGTATCTTGGGTAAGACGTAGAAAACAGGAATATTGGGATGTTGGTTAGTTAGAAATGTCACTGTTTTTGTCAATTATTTTGTCATTGAGAGATATGAAGATTAAATTTCAGAGGATACCAACTAAGTTGGACAGTAGATTAGATTGAAAGTACTTGTCCGGCATCAAGTTATTATGTATCTGTCTGTTTAGAAGAGTCCCGGGGAAAAACAGTATACGGATAAGTAAATATTTGGATATCCAATTTTTTACGTTGTACCCTGAGTCACTTAGACTTCATTATATTAACTCCCCTTGATGGCGGGCTCAATTCACAATGTATAGTTAAGTAACATTCCTATTCTTGAACTTTGTACAGAATAGATTCGATGGGAACCTAAAACTGACTTAACAGTCAAACCATGACGCAACAGCTTCTACTTATGTCTTTTATTGCCAGTCCCAGATGACCAAAGACATTTCACCTGTCTCAGTTTGAACCTATCCTTTGATTGTCACGAATCAGACCTCCTCCGATACTTCACTTATGAACATTCAGAAATTAAGATAGACTACCCTATTCTGACTATCTTGTACATCGAGAAAAGAGTCCTATCCACACCAAGTAACCTTACTAAGACTGAAGAGAACCTGTCTGACTGACACCTAATTCCAAGTACCATTTCGATCGAAACACTGGGCTGTATCTCAGTTTATCCCTTATCTAGAGCACATTCAAGACACCGCATTGATGTCATGACATTCCGAACATTAAGGGATAAATTAAGTACGTTGTCGAATAGGAGCTCTAACACCAGAACTCTAGATAACAGAGAGCCCAACTGCCACACTCCACAAGTCCAAGGTACATTTTGTCATACGTAAACACTGGGCACTGTATCTAGGGCGTATCCCTCTATCGAGGCATTCAAGGCACCGGCATTGATGTGCAATAGACGAGCTCCGAACATAAGGGATAAATTAGTACGTGCTGACATAGGGAGCTCTCGCCACACTCTAGTACAGAGCCAACTTGCCACACGCCGTCAAGGCACTTTTCCATGTTTGAACTGCGCATGTTGTTCCAATGTTATCAAATCAGACTCAGTCACTCACCCACGTACAGGTAAATCCTTTCCGATTCATGGATACCACACGTGTAACTCCAACTTTGTGATATATGTAATTAAATGTCCTTGTGGTCTCCTATACGTGGGTGAGACAACTCAGCATGTGAAAGATAGAATTGCAAGCCATAAGTCAACGATTCGTTGTGGCAAGATCTGGCTACCATTACCAGACCATTTCTCCAAATTCAAACATACTGTGGCTCAATTAAAATTCCAGATTATAGAGCATGTACCCAAATCCCGAAGAGGGGGTAACCGTGTGAGACGTCTTAAACTACGAGAAAGTTACTGGATTCACAAGTTGGATACACTATCTCCACGAGGCCTCAATAGGGAAATGGATTGGCTTTTATAAATCTATCATTTTTCTAACTAATACACAATTTTTTTACAGATACGCTGACTTCAATTTTCGGTAAGTCAACTCGATATTCCCTTTTCATTTTATTTTTATTTTTTATTTTTATTTTTATTTTCATCTTATTTTAATTTTTTTAATTTTATTTTTATTTTTATTTTTTATTCCTTTTTTAATTTTTCATTTGGCTTCAAAAAATTTTTTTTCCCTTCTTATTTTTTCCTTCCTTTTCATTTTTTTCATTTTCCATTTCTTCCATTTTTTCATTTTTTCATTTTTTATTTCATTTTATCTTTAATTTTAATCTTTATTTTTATTATTTTTCATTATAGTTCTCTAATCTTTTGTTTCACTCTTTTATTTTTATTTTTATTTTCATTTTTATTTTTATTTTTACTCTTCAATTTTCATAAATTTATTTCCTTCATTTTCTTATATGGTCTATTTTTTACTTTATTTTGATTTTCATAGGATTATTCATATATTATATCCCCTACATCATCCACTTGTTCCCGGTTACTCTCACGTGTCTATATATAAAAATATATATGCATATCTCTTTGTCCCTCTCCCCTAAAGCCTCCTCCCCACTTGAAAAGGTGTTTATGTTATTACCAGTACATAAATGTGATCAACCTCAGCATCTTTTAACATATTTCCACCTACAGATGACATTTGTGCCACTGCGCAAGTTCAGGTCTGATTGATAGCACACACTGGGTCACTATTTCCCCACCAACAAAATGGCGACTGCCAGTATCACTGCGCATGTCTGACAATGGGCGCCATGTCACTTCCGGTCCGGATGACGCACATCCGGCCCGGCGATACACAGCGCTGCCTATAAAATCCCCTACAACCCCACATGACGGTCTGGACACTCAGCACAAGGCAGGGCGCGGGAGCGCCGCCTGTAAGCGATCTAAGCACCTCTTCTGGGTATGTGTAATGCTTTTCCATATACTAACATGTCAGTACCTTTCCTAATTTGAGTCTGACCCTCAGCAAGCCGCCTATATTTACCTAAACTGGCTACATGTATTTGCTATCTCACTATATAGGACGCCGAAACGTCATCTGCATTCCCATCTGTTTAAGTGCTAAGGTATGAAGCACCTTTTTCCTTCTATATCCCCCATGTTGAATCCTTCTCACTATAATAACATATATTTCAACGTATAGGCTATTGACATTCCACCCAGGACATTTTCTGCCTACATTTAGGATATACCATACTTTATCCCTCGGCTACACACAGGTACAAAACTGAATTTATGACACGATAACCATTAGCAGATTTGTCTCTATTCTGTTTAAACATTTGATTTCGATGTTATTCACAGTTTCTTGTGTGCCGAAAGGAAATTTGTCCGGTACCCTACACTGCCTTTTTTTGTGCCAGTTCTATCGTATACTTGTACTATTAAGGTAAATTAATATATAGTCCCCTTGTTCATTATATGATTGTGCCCTTCATAATTTGTTATATATGACAATTGGCTCCATGCTCCTAAGTTGTATTTTACAGAGTTGTACCCCTACCTAGATTCATTTATCTGGATGAAGAATATATAAATCTGATATTAGCCAATATCCATATACTATTCAATCCACTTCATTGAATTGTACATATTGTATATAGAATTGTAACTCTGTCATTGTATATATGTCTCATACTGTTTTTTGTTCTTTATTTATTTCTTCTAGTTACCCATGATTAAGGTCCGGGAAGGGCCGAAACGTTGGGTATCTGTATACTGTACATTTGTTCCATACGGCACTGACACTTATTTCTCTTTGGATTGGAGATTGTATAATAAACAAACCTGTTTTTGCATGATTACTAGTCTCTGTGTGCGGTGAATCCTATTCTACTTACATCACTATTGATGAGCAAATAGTGAAATATTCCAATTCAGGAAAATCGCTACAAATACTTTCTAATATCCGTGTATTCGTACTGACTAACGGATCTGATGCAAGTCATTCGGAAAGCCGAATATTTTTCTGCTGGACCCAACAAACAGGTCTGGGTGCATGAGAAAAAAGCTGAAATGTATGGGATAGATAGATAGATAGATAGATAGATAGATAGATAGATAGATAGATAGATAGATAGAGATGAAAAGCAGGCAATTCATCTGACGAGTACAGTAAAATTACAGCGTGACAGGTTAGAAAAGAGTAGATAGAATAGATATATAAACATAGAATAAAGAGATATCCAGATATCAGTGACGCACGTACATTATATATATATATATATATATATATATATACAGTGTATATATATATATATATATATATATATATATACACTGTATATATATATATATATATATATATATATATATATACTTCCTTCTCACCCTCACTGGGGGTGGTCTTTGTTGTACTTTCTTATTCTCTGGTCCTCTACCAGAGGCCTGGGAGTTTGAGGATTCTGCGCAGGACCTTAGCTGTTCCCAGCATTGCGCTTTTCTGGACAGAGAGCTGAGATGTTGCTACTGGAATCTGTTGTAGTCATTCTTCCAACTTAGGGGTCACTGCTCCAAGTGCTCCTATCACCACTGGCATCACTGTTGCCTTCACCTTCCACATCTTCTCCAAGGTGATTTTCTGGATTTGTTTTTTCATTTTGACTCTCATAGTTGTGGTCTACCTATGGTGTCAATTACAGGCCTTTCTCATCATTTTAAGTGGGAGAATTTGCACAATTGGTGGCTGACTAAATACTTTTTTCCCTACTGTATCTCAAAGACCATTTCTTCATACAATACAGGAAGTTTTCCTGGATCTATACATCAACACAGTAAAGCCATAAATATATATATATAAAAAACTTTCTTCTCACCCTCCAATGGGGGTGGTCTATTTTTTTTGTCCTTTCTCATTCTCGTGTCCTCTACCAGCAGCCTGGAAGTTTGAGAGTTCTTCACAGGATCTTAGTTTTTCCCAGCATTGTGCTTTTTTGGACAGAGAGTTCGTATGTTGCTCCTGGGATATGTTGTAACCATTTTCCCAACTTAGGGGTCACTGCTCCAAGTGCTCCTTTCACCAGTGCAGTGATATCACTGTTACCTTCACCTTCCACATCTTCTCCAGTCCTCCTTTGAGGCCATGGTATTTCTTCAGCTTCTCATATTCCTTCTTTCTGATGTTGCTCTCACTTGGCACTGCCAATCTATTATCATTGCTGTCTTCTGATCCTTGTCTACTATGACAATGTCTGGTTGGTTAGCCAACACCTACTTATCCGTCTGGATCTTGAAGTCCCACAGGATTTTAGCCCTTTCATTCTCCACCACTTTTTCTGGGGACTCCCACCTGGACTTAGGAGGACTTAGTGTCACGGTGCAGTAGTTGGAATACAGGGGACGAGGAACCTGGGCCTCTGAACTGCCTCTAAGGCTAAGGAAAAGCCCTGTCTTTCCTTAACTTGGCGATACACTTGAAGGTAGTGAGGCCCAAGTCACCGACCTGTCCCTGTCTCCTGTTTAGCCCTAAACTAAACCCCCAACCCCCTCCTCAGGAGGTGAGACAGGGATGTTCCTGTATACAATTCCAGCTACTTGGTTGTGGCGTTCAGTATACTTTGTTCCTACTTGCATTTTGCATCCTGAGTTTCTGAGGTTTCTTTGCATAGTCTGCACCTTGGGTCTTGTCTTATGTGGTATATTCCTGCTTCTATGGAACTGGTACTTAGTGCTTTCTCTTGTGCCACTATGATTAGTGTCTCAGTGCTGTTTCGGAGCCCTGCTTTCTCCAGCCATTGATAGGAATTCTCCATGTCAGCCACCTCCATTATCTGTCAATGGTACATCCCATGCAGAGGCTTGTCTTGCCATGGCGCTTCATGTTCCTGTTCTTCCTTCCAGATCTTTTGTTGTTACCTTAGGCTTTCTCTCAACATCTCATCTTTTGGCGCCATTCTTCTGATGTATTCCTGGATACTCCTTGTTTTATTCGAGATGGTGGCTTAGATGCTTATCCAGCCTCGACCACCATCCTTTCTGTTGGTATACAATCTTTGGGTGCTAGACTTATGGTGGAGACCTCCATGACTTGTGAGGAGCTTTCATGTCTTCACATCTGCAGCTTCCATCTCTTCTTTTGGCCAGCACACTATGCCAGCAGGGGATCTGATAACTGGCAGGGCATACAGTATGTATTGGTGGCACGAATCTTATTCTTCCCATTGAGCTAGCTCTTCAGGACCTGTCTTATCCTTTGGTGGTATTTGGATTTTGCTTCTTTCTTAGCCTTTTCATCATGGTTACTGTATCCCTTTGGGATGCCAAGGTATTTGTAGCATGTCTGTACATCTGCTACGTGCCCTGCTGGTAATTCCACTCCATTGGTCTTGAGTACCTTGTCTCTTTTTATTAGCAACTGGCCGCACTTCTCCAGTCTGAATGACATCCCGATGTCTTTACTGTAGATCCTTGTCAGGTGGATCAGTGAATCGATGTCTCGTTCGTTTTTCGCATGCTGCTTGATGTCATCCATGTATAGGAAGTGGCTGATAGTGCTTCCGCTCTTTAACTTGTGTCCATAGCCAGACTCTGTAATTATCTGACTGAGGGGGTTCAAGCCTATGCAGAACAGTAATGGGGACAGTGCATCACCTTGTTATATGCCGCATTTGATGGATACTTGTGCTAGTTGTCTTGAGTTGACTCCATAGCCCCATTGAGTTTATGAGGAAGGTTCTTAATTTCCTGTTGACATTGTAGAGAGCCAAGTACTCACAGATTCATGTGTGTGGCATTGAGTCATAGGCTTTCCTGTCGTCAATCCAGGCTGTGCTGAGATTGGTCTGTCTGGATTTTGAGTCTTGAGCGAATGCTCTATCTACTAGCAGATGGTGCTTAGAGCCTCGGTGTCAGTCCTAATGCCTCTCTGAGCTGGATTCTTGCATTGGTTCATATGGTTCTGTAGCTTGGTGGCTATGATGCCTGACAGAAGTTTCCATGTTATTGTAAGGCAGGTTATTAGTTGGTAGTTGGGTGGAACTGTTCCTTTATAAGGATACTTCAAGATCAGCACTGTTTCACCTTGTGTTAGCCAAGCTGGGTGGTGGCCTTCTTCCAGCAGTTGGTTCATCGGCTTTGTTATGCGTATATGTACCGCTGTTAATTTCTTCAGACAGTAGGTGTGGATCATTTCTGGACCAGGTGCTGTCCAGCTCTTCATGTTCTTGAACCCTGTTGGATGTCTGCTTCAGTAATGGTGACTGGTTCTTACTCTAGGTGGTTGCTGTGTTTCATTCTCAGATCTTGCAGCGACATTGCAAGGCCCAGCAAAGAAACACCACCAGACAGTATGCTAGAAATATATATATATATATATATATATATATATATATACACACACAGTACAGACCAAAAGTTTGGACACACCTTCTCATTTAAAGATTTTTCTGTATTTTCATGACTATTAAAATTGTACATTCACACTAAAGGCATCAAAACTATGAATTAACACATGTGGAATTATATACTTAACAAAATAGTGTGTAACAACTGAAATTATGTCTTATATTCTAGGTTCTTCAAAGTAGCCACCTTTTACTTTGATGACTGCCTTGCACACTCTTGGCCAGCAAAGGCTACGCAGACAGCTGTGGGCTGATATTAATAGCCTAGGAAGGGGTCATGTATACTGCCCCACCAGGCTGAAAACATCAGCTCTCAGCTGCCCCAGAAAAGGTGCATTGTTATGATTTGGTAGCTGAGGAGAGCAGGCAAAAAAAAGGAAATACACCAGAGAGGTTGGAATCTATGGGATTGCAGTACCCTGACTAACCACCACAACTAAAGGCAGCCGTGGAGCGTACCTACGTTGGTCCTAGACGCCTCGTCACAGCCTGAGAAGCTAACTATACCTAAAGACAGAAAGAGGAAAACTATCTGCCCCAGAGCAGATCCCAAAGAACATAGAAAGCCCCAAACATGTAATGGCGGTTAGTCAAGAGGAAATACTGACACAGACAGAAAATAGTATGAGCAAACGTTGGGGCCCAAACTTCCTAAATAGAAAAGGATAGGAAGGACACATACTGCAATCCCAAAAAACCCTGAAAAGTACCAACTCTACTAATTACAAAAACACCTGAGATCACACGACCTCTACCACCTAAATTAGTTCTCTGGTGTAACAAAACTAAACAGCAGCCACTGAAAAAACTGGAAAAGGCAAATGAACAAACACAGTGGCTGAACTAAACTGAGAGGAGCACAAGCCCCCGGAGGGGACCCGGCAGACCCCACAGAAGTGCAGGACAGAATGCAAAAAGCAAGCACAAAAAACTAAAAGAAGAAAATGTCTTATCTGTTAGCAGAAGATGCTGGCACGAAACATCAAGCTACAAAGTGAACAGGAATCAAAGATGAGACCAGAACAATTGATCACCGGCAACCCTGATGGGAGGGAACCTCCCTTATATAAGACCAGTCAGTAACACCTGATCGCCAATCTTCACAATCTTCATTGGATAGTTCAGTACTGTTTGTAACCACCAGAGGGAGCTTCTGCTCAGAATTCATTTCTAGCACATTCACAACAGTACCCCCCCCTTGAGGAGGGGTCACCAAACCCTCATTTGAGCAACCAGGTCGGTCAGGATGAGCTCTGTGATACGCACGGATGAGTCTCCTAGCATGGATGTCCGAAGCAAACACCCAAGAATTGTCCTCCTGACCATAACCTTTCCACTTAACCAAATACTGGAGTTTCCGTCTAGAAAAACGAGAATTCAATATTTTCTCAACCACATACTCCAGATTGCCCTCAACCAAAACAGGGTCAGGAGGCACAGCCATAGGAACCACTGGCTCAACAAACCTCTTCAATAAGGACTTGTGGAACACGTTATAGATCTTAAAGTGTCCCTGGAAGAAGTAAACGAAAGGAAACAGGATTAAGAATCTCCATGATCTTATAAGGTCCAATGAACCTAGGCTTAAACTTAGGAGATGCAACTCTCATAGGGATATTTCTTGAGGACAACCAGACCAAGTCCCCCACTAAACCGAGGACCATCAGTCCTATGCCGGTTGGCAAACCGCTGGGCCCTCTCCTGAGAGAGGGACAACCTCTCCACTACCTGGTCCCAAATCTGCTGCATACGCTCCACAACAGAGTCAACACCTGGACAGACAGAAGCCTCCGTCTGTCCTGAAGAAAATCGAGGGTGAAACCCATAATTGCAGAAAAATGGAGACATCAAAGTGGCAGAGCTAGCCCTATTATTAAGAGCAAACTCAGCCAAAGGCAAAAAAGCGACCCAGTCATCCTGATCAGCAGACACAAAGCATCTCAGATAAGTCTCCAATGTCTGGTTTGTTCTCTCAGTTTGTCCATTGGTCTGAGGATGAAAAGCCGAGGAGAAAGACAATTGAACACCAAGTTTAGAACAAAAAATCCTCCAAAATCTGGAAACAAACTGGACTCCTCTGTCAGACACAATGTTCTCAGGAATGCCGTGTAACCGAACCACGTGCTGAAGGAACAAAGGCACCAATTCAGAGGAGGAAGGCAACTTAGGTAATGGCACAAGTTGTATCATTTTGGAAAACCTATCACAAATCACCCAGATAACGGTCATTCTCTGAGAAACAGGGAGGTCGGAAATGAAATCCATAGAGATATGGGTCCATGGTCTCTTGGGCACAGGCAATGGCATCAACAAACCACTAGAGCAAGAGCAAGGCTTGGAGCGAGAGCAAGTCCCGCAGGACTGCACAAATTCCCTGACGTCACGAGACAAAGTAGGCCACCAAAAGGACCGACTATCCAAGTCTCTGGTACCAAAAATTCCGGGATGACCGGCCAACGCGGAACAATGAATCTCAGACATCACATTCTTTTTCCACCGGTCTGGGACAAACAATTTCCCAATAGGGCAGCGCTCGGGTTTATCCTCCTGACACCCTTCCAGAGCCAGTCTCAAATTGGGCGAGATGGCGGAAAGAACTACACCCTCTTTCAAAATAACAGTAGGATCAGATAACTCGGGAGAGTCAGCAAGGAAACTCCTTGAGAGGGCATCCGCTTTAACATTCTTAGTGCCAGGAAGAAAGGAAACCACAAAATTAAAACGTGTGAAAAACAAGGCCCACCTGGCCTGTCTAGGATTAAGTTGCTTGACTGATTCCAGATAAACCAGATTCTTATGGTCCGTGAGGACCACCACCTGATGTTTGGCTCCCTCCAGCCAATGTCTCCACTCTTCAAAAGCCCACTTCATGGCCAATAACCCGATTACCCACGTCATAATTACGTTCAGTTGGAGAAAATTTCCGAGAGAAAAAGGCACAAGGGTTACTTTTAGAGGTCTCTGGATCTTTTGGGACAAAACGGCACCTGCCCCAATTTCAGAGGCATCAACCTCCACCTGAAATGGCAGAGAAACATCAGGCTGCTGTAGAACAGGAGCAGAAGTGAATCTCTGCTTAAGTTTCTGAAACGCAGAGACTGCCTCAGGAGGCCAATTCACCACATCTGAACCCTTTTTGGTCAAATCAGTTAATGGTTTAACAATAACAGAGAAATTACCAATAAATTTACAATAAAAATTGGCAAAACCCAAGAATCTTTGAAGAGCCTTTAAAGAAGTAGGTTGGACCCAATCACAGATGGCCTGAACCTTGACCGGGTCCATTTCAATAACAGATGGGGACAAAATGAATCCCAGAAATGAGATCCTCTGTACGCCAAAAAGACACTTTGATCCCTTCACATACACAGCATTCTCTCTCAAAATCTGGAACACAGTCCGAACATGTTTCACATGAGAGTCCCAGTCATTGGAAAAAATCAAGATATCATCCAAATTAACAATCAGAAATTTATCCACAAAATCCCTGAAAATGTCATTCATGAAGGACTGGAAGACAGAAGGAGCATTATGAGCCCAAAGGGCATCACTAGGTACTCAAAATTCCCCTCTGGGGTATTAAATGCCGTCTTCCATTCATCCCCGTGCTTAATGCAAATAAGGTTATATGCCCCCTGAGGTCAAGCTTGGTAAACCAAGTAGCACTTTTCACCCTGGAAAACAGGTCAGAAATCAAGGGTAACGGATATTGATATTTCACAGTGATATTGTTCAAGAGACGATAATCAATACACGGCCTTAATGAACCATCCTTTTTGGCCACAAAGAAAAAACCGGCACCCAAGGGTGAAGAGGATGGTCTGAAATGACCCTTCTCCAATGACTCCTTAATATAAGACCACATAGCGTCATGTTCAGGTACAGACAAGTTAAAAAGGCGACCTTTAGGGAATTTACTACCAGGCACTAATTCAATAGCGCAGTCATAGCTCCTATGGGGGGGCAAGGATGCAGATTTACTTTCGCTAAACACATCTGAAAAATCAGTCAAAAAGTCAGGAACATCCTGAGAATGGGGGGAGGCAGAAAAAACAGGAGTGTTAGTATTAACACATTGGCAGCCCCAACTGGTTACAGACACAGATTTCCAATCCAAAACACAATTATGAGACTGTAACCAAGGGAAACCCAGTACGATAATGTCATGCAGATTATACAGCACCAAAAATTTGCAACTCTCCTGATGATCAGGTTCAACCCTCATTATCACCTGAGTAGAGAACTGAGGTTTATTCTCAGCCAAAGGGGTAGAATCGATCCCCAGTAGGGGAATAGACTTCCGTAGGGGTATCAAGGGAAACCCACAACGTTTAGCAAAATCAAAATCCATCAGGTTAATAGCTGCTCCCGAATCAACAAAAGCCTGAGCAGAAAATGTGGACAGGGAGCAAATCAGGGTAACAGTCAATAAAAATTTAGTCTGAACACTACCCAAGACAACTGGACGTGCAAAACGTCTTCCCCGCTTAGGGCAGACTGAAATAGCATGAGAGGCATCACCACAGTAGAAACATAACCCATTGCGTTTTCGAAACTCATGACGCTGTGCCCCAGAAGCCACTCTGTCACACTGCATGGGTTCAGAAGCTGGTTCACAAGGCAACACTGTTCCACGCATACCTCTAAGCTCACGCAAACGTCTGTCAATTTGAATCGCTAATGACATAGAATCATTGAGACCAGAGGGGACAGGGAATCCAACCATAACATCCTTTACATTCTCTGACAGACCCTTCCGAAAAAGGGCTGCCAAAGCATCGTCATTCCATTTGGTCAGGACTGCCCACCTTCGGAATCTCTGACAGTATAACTCAGCGTCCTCAAGCCCCTGATTTAATGCCAACAAGGCTTTTTCAGCTTGATCAGTGACATTAGGCTCATTGTACAATAACCCAGAGCCTGAAAAAATGCATCAACATTACTCAAAACAGGATCCCCAGGTGTCATGGAAAAAGCCCAATCCTGAGGATCGCCGCACAGGAGAGAGATGACAATTTGAACCTGCTGTGCTGCGTTCCCTGAGGACTTAGATTTCAAGGCAAAAGACAACTTACAGTTAGTTTTGAAATTCAGAAATTTAGCTCGATCCCCTAAAAACAAATCTGGCATGGGAATCCTAGGTTCCACAACAGGCAACCCTGCAAGATAGGTAGCAATACTCCGAACTTCAGTGGCAAGCTGATCCACACGGCCAGACAACTGTGCAAACTCCATTGAGAGAAAAAAAAATCCTCCTCAGCATTCAGAGAAACAGAGGGAAAAAAAAAAAAATCTCTGACAACTCTGACAATCTTCTTTCTTTAACACTATTTTTCCCTTCTGTGAGTACCATACAAATATCAGTTTTTGGGCCGGTGATACTGTTATGATTTGTAGCTGAGGAGAGCAGGCAAAAAAAAGGAAATACACCAGAGAGGTTGGAATCTATGGGATTGCAGTACCCTGACTAACCACCACAACTAAAGGCAGCCGTGGAGCGTACCTACGTTGGTCCTAGACGCCTCGTCACAGCCTGAGAAGCTAACTATACCTAAAGACAGAAAGAGGAAAACTATCTGCCCCGGAGCAGATCCCAAAGAACATAGAAAGCCCCCAAACATGTAATGGCGGTTAGTCAATAGGAAATACAGACACAGACAGAAAATAGTATGAGCAAACGTTGGGGCCCAAACTTCCTAAATAGAAAAGGATAGGAAGGACACTTACTGCAATCCCAAAAATCCCTGAAAAGTACCAACTCTACTAATTACAAAAACACCTGAGATCACATGACCTCTACCACCTAAATTAGTTCTCTGGTGTAACAAAACTAAACAGCAGCCACTGAAAAAACTGGAAAAGGCAAATGAACAAACAACAGTGGCTGAACTAAACTGAGAGGAGCACAAGCCCCCGGAGGGGACCCGGCAGACCCCCACAGAAGTGCAGGACAAAATGCAAAAAGCAAGCACAAAAAACTAAAAGAAGAAAATGTCTTATCTGTTAGCAGAAGATGCAGGCACGAAACAGCAAGCTACAAAGTGAACAGGAATCAAAGATGAGACCAGAACAATTGATCACCGGCAACCCTGATGGGAGGGAACCTCCCTTATATAAGACCAGTCAGTAACACCTGATCGCCAATCTTCACAATCTTCATTGGATAGTTCAGTACTGTTTGTAACCACCAGAGGGAGCTTCTGCTCAGAATTCATTTCTAGCACATTCACAACAGTGCATATCTAAAATGTGCCAATTCTGGCACTTAGCCATCAAGCCCAGAGAGTAGTAATGGAGAGGAGTCAATAAGATGCCCCCATTACTAACTCCATAGTCATATTGTATAAAAAAAACTCAGACACCCAGAAAAAGTCCTTTAATTGAAAGAATGACTCAGACTCCTTTAATATAGGTTAATTAAACCATACTTATGACATCGCCCTTTCCACTGATGGCATTGTCTTCTCCAAAAGAGTTCAAATAAAAAACAGCAATATTCCTCACCTTTCCACAGAGATGATAATCCATTTGTCCCATGATAGGTCTAGCTCTGCTACATCTCGATGGCATGCTGCATTGTTGCATGATGCAACCACACAGTCTGTCATCCAGCAGAGACACTGAGCAGCGTCTGCTACCGCTGCCCAGTGTCTCTCGAGATAAACTCGTTGGACCAGTCTGATGTCACCACAAGCATGAGAAAGTTCTCACGCTCCCGGTGCCATCAGAAAAGTCCTGGGAGTTCACAGTCAATGAACTCACTTCACCTATGTGACATTAGCGCGAGAGCCAATAGATATTTTCCCACGGAACTCGCGCTAATGTCATATTGGTACTGGAGATGTCAGTGTCTATGTGTGTTATATGTGTGACATACATGTGGCAACTTTATGCTGCCCGTTTGCCACATCAGTACCACAGGGAAGCAGTGTTACAGGAAGCGCTGTTCCCAGTGCCTGGTGTTGAAGACAACTCTCATCATTCTTCCTTGCTCTGCACTGGTAAATGAGCTGATGCGAGCGCAGCGTCAGTGACTAGCCCATTCACCAGTGGTTCTCAGCCTGGATGGTTGCATCTTGGCACCATCCAGGTTGAAAACTGTTTATCCCTCAGACATGGATTATGGTATCGGATAGAACGATGGATAGGTGAAGGATATTGTTGTTTTTTATTTTTGTTTTCTCACAGGAGATGAGGGATTCAGTGGAATTAGGCATTAGGTGAGTACAACTGTGTTTGTTATTTTTAAATAAAAATTAAAAACTGTGTTTTGTTTTATTTCTAATAAAATACTTTATTCTGGCTGTGTCTTTATTTATCATGTAACTATAGAATTAGTAATGGACAGGTGTCTTATAGATGTCTCTCCATTAGTAATCCATGGGCTTGATGTCGTCAGTCAATACAAAGGTGACATCAACCACTCAAATATGAATCTCACTTGCCACCGCTACAGAGCAAGTGGGAAGAGCTTAGATGTGCCTTTTCTGGGTGGCTGCGGGCTGCTATTTTCAGGCTGGGGCCAATATCTATGGCCTTACCAGCCTGAGATTACCAGCCCCCAGCTTTATTAATGCAGGTTGTCAATAATAGAGGGACACCATACCATTTTTTGAAATTATTTATATAAACAATTCAAAAATACTGCTTGGGGACCCCTCTATTTTGATAACCAGACTTGCTGATGCTGACAGCTAAGAGCTGCAGCCCCCAGCTGTGAGTTTTGCCTGATTATCAATAATACAAGGGAACCCATGCCATTTTTTTATTTATTATTTATGTACAGCACAGGAGCTGGGTGAAGAATACTCCCATCAGCTCCTCTGCTGTCACTGTTATTAGCGGCAGCAGGCATCGGCTGATGGAAGCTGTAGTCCCATCATCTGACACCAGTGACCGGAGGTGAATTTTAAACCTACGATCACAGCTGCATGCTCATGCTGTCTTTTGATAGCATTGGAACCGCGGCTTTCTGATCGGTTGACGATGATTTCACTGCACATGACAGAGCGGCAAACACCCTGTGTTGGGGCAGCCAATTACAGTAATGGCACACCGAAGATGAGCCGGCATTACTGCTATTGTCAAGCAAGCCTAGCATGTTCATTGGCTGCAAATAAACCACCAAACATGCTGGGCGGGTCATTCGAATATACCAAGTTGAATAGCAAATTACTGGCTGAGTAATGAATAGCTCGAGTACAGTACTTATTCATGTGAATAACGAATAGTGCCAAACATATTCGCTCATCACTACTCATCACATCTGAAGCCATCCTTCATTATTATAAGTTGAAATAAATCTAACCTTTTTTTTAAAAGTGGTTCTTGTTTTCGCACTAGCAGCTTCTTTCTTTCAGTTCCTCATACCTCCACAACACCTTTCCTTACACATCTCCTACTACAACTTCTATCATATTGAGAAGTTATTACTATAATGAAGATATATTGATGATGTCTTTTTAATCTTCCACAGGACAGAAAAAGATCTGAAAAAATAACCTCAGAATTGAATACCATCCCATACAACTTTGAATTGACATCCATAAGTACAGCTAGACGTCCATTGAATTCTTGGATATAGTGATTTCAGAAATACCTTCAGAAGATTCCTATCAATGAATATTATTTTTAAGCATAATGCTGTAGAGACTTAATCATTTTTAATGTAGGCTTAAAATCATTGCTTGGGCAGCACATCATTCTGTGTAAACAGGACTTTTGCTGGCAAGAACAATGGCAGCCTATGTGTGCTGAATGTTTATTTAATGCACATTGGAAATGGTGTCTGTTTGTCTAAACAGGCTTTTAAATGATCACCGAGCAGCAGACAAGTTGCTGATCGGCATTTGTGACACACCGCACATTTAATAATGTAACAGTACCCTTACCTGTCAGAACTAAACAGCTTTAAAAATATATATTTTGCTATACTTTGTTCGGAAATGTGTAGGCAATATGTATCTTTACATGGCTATCTAGTAGTCGTCTTGTGCTTTGGCAATGGAAACATATCAAAATAATGTATTCAATATGTATTGTGAGAAATCTGCATTTTTAGCAGAGTAAACAAAAAGGTAAGCCTGGATATATCTATATCAAGCTAGTGTAGTTGCTAGAGTTCCTAAAACTTTTTTGCTCTTTTTGGTTTAGTTTGTTGCCTTTCTATATTTTAGTTTTTTATGTCAACTCCATCCATGCTGAGTGGTCTGTCTTATCCGGTGTCATATATTTCTACTATCTAAATTGGATATTTAGGCAGTAATGGTAACTTACTTTTTGCTATGTACTCTTATTGCTACTGAATAATGTTAATTGTTATTTGTAATTGTTAGTAATGTTTTAAAAAGCTGACTTAAAATTAGACTTATTAGTCAATTTTTCATATATTTAAATATTTGGTATTTTTCATTGATTTACTTTATCTTTTTCCATTTGTATACTTTCCAAATTAGCAAACAATGAATGTACATAGCTAGCTTCCTATTAAAATAGTTTATTGTCCTTTGTGCCCACAAAGCTTTAGTGCCATCTCCCAAGAGAAAGCCTTCAGCGGAGTAGAGACACTTCAGAGAGCAGCACAGTACAGAATACAAGAATTATAAAACTGTCATAAATGTCAGAATGCATTGTAATCAGCAGAACAGTAACACTGCCTGGAAACCAGCCATTTCATCTAAGGAATTCTTTATGGTCTGGTAAATTTCATTAATTTTCAACTAAGTAAGTAGGGATGACATTTGCTAAAGAAAAATAAATAAAATCACCATACTTTTACAACATCTATTTTTACTAGTAATTCTCCAAAAGTTCATAGTCATTTTCTTTAACATCTATGGTTCAATGACATAAAAGTTTCTATATTTTTTCCTCCATACAAAGCAAGAAAGCAAAATTAAAGAAAAGTCTAAGCTTTATCTCTTGCTGTTGCATGAAAAAAAAAAGACTCAAAAGAGAGCAAAAGTAAACTAAGCAGATACAGTTGTTCTATTTAATTGCAGGATCTCATTTAGATTATTCACTGCACTAAAACTTTTCTTTACAACTTTACCCTTCAATAACTTTTAGCATTCAGCTTAATACATGAACCCCAGTAGTGTATTTTAACATAGGCCTTATAAGAGCTGCAAGATAATAAGCCTGCCTTTTATGAACATCGTAAAAAAAGGACTAATTAGTACATATCTCTCACACATAACATTGCTCGCAGAGTGATCACATTGCTACACTAGTCCACTTAAGCGTTTTTAAATTAGTTTTGTGATTTGAAAGCTTAAATATCTGGCCTAATAAATTTGACATCAAATCTAGAGGGAATTAAGTTAATTATATAAAAGCATTTTAAATAAACCATTAATTATTTAGGACATTGCAGGAGTCGACTGTTTTGTTAATGCTGTTCATGGCGCTAACATGTCTCAAGCTAGCTTACTTATACTTGTGCTTAAATTGCAATGCAATAAATAATATTCAATATGAATTGAAAAAATTGGTATTTCAAATAAGTTACATCAATTTGTCAGAAAAATAAAGTAAAGGAAAAGATTCAAAAGAAATTACAAAATTCTTTGCACTATAGATAAGGGCTAACCCACAATCAGATTAGTTGTATTTTACAAGTGTAATATTTTGCTCTAGACATTTTAATGGTGTACTACTATTTTAGTGAGCAACCAAAATATAGTGTAATAAAATAGTTGCACAGTTTTCCAGACAAATGGATCTAATTATATATGTAAGGGTTATTTGCTCACAGTGTGTACCACCAACTTTGTAATATTTATAATATTTATTTTGGAAATTAATTTTAATTATAAATTAAACACAAAAGTATGAGGAATATAACATGAAAACCTAGGAAGAAGAAATTTAAATTTTTATTCAAATTTACATCTGCGAGCATATTCTACATTTTGGTGAGGATATTTGTGGGTTTGGTGCCTTAAGTAATACATAGTATACATTGTGAGACAGTTTTCTTTTTCTGTATGTGCTAATTGTAAAATTAGAGTTGGAGGCTGTATAGCGCTGCTGAAGGTCACATCATAAATAGTTGGGAAATTTGCAGCTGCATAATATCTCATTGACAAGGCTACACAATGACTACATCACAAAGAGTCACATATTATGAGCAACATTCAATACAAAAAAGATCAAACACACCCTATCCATAATGTTCCTCATACAGGGACTATTTTAACACACATTTAAACTGATGGGATCTTAAGGTGCTCCACCACATAAAGAATGTCCATGCACAATCACAAAGGATGAAAGGTGGCACTTACATCACATAAAAACAACTTTTATTCAGGCAACATAAAACACTCATGCAGGAGAATCTGAGCTATATGATGGACAATAGCCATTTTACATTAAACTACACTTCAACTGGTCCTGGTACCACATTTTATGAGCAACATTGTAACATCAACTAAAGTCCAACATGCCATAATGTAGCTCTATACACCTCTGCATAATGATATTAAGACATTCATGCTCTACAAATGTGATTTGCACAGGTCTTTTACTATTTTCTATTGCTAGTTTATGCAGTTGACTTACCATCCATTGAATTCTCTGCTGGTATCCTTTCTCAGATATGCCTTCTACATATTCACTGTGTATTTGATATTTAGGTGTCATGAATATTGAAAAATTACAGCTCTATGTTATATTGAGATATAATAAGGTAACATTAGGGTTGCTTTGGAATTTACACTCTCTATCAAAAAGATTTCATTCAGAACAACATATGTTTGTTCTGTACTGCACACAAATACAACAAGAAGTGAATTGGTCTATTGCATCACAAATGTAGAAACTGTCCTCTTCTAAATATTACTCATACAGTGGGACCCCAGCGCTACAAAGCAATTGTGCTAACTTAAGATGTGTGGGTCTTTTGAAATTGAAATTCGCAGAATTTTCTCCCAAAATTAGATCTGCGGCGAATAAATTTGCACAAATCGTAATACTGAAAAACTTGTAGCTTCTCTGAAAATGCATATGGGAAAAAGGATAGAGAGAATCTCAATGACCACTAGACCTTTTACTCTAGAGCAATGTTTCTCAACTCCAGTCCTCAGGTCCCACCAACAGGTCATGTTTTCAGGATTTCCTTAGTATTGCCCAGGTGATAATTTTATCACCTGCTCAAGCATTAATTCCATCACCTTTGCAATACTAAGGAAATCCTGAAAACATGACCTGTGGGTGTGTCCTGAGGACTGGAGATGAGAAAACATGCTCTAGAAGTATAAGACAAAGAGATAGAGACAGAGGACCTTAATGACGATAAGAGCTTAAACTCTACTGTGGAGAGAAAGAGAGGACCCTGCTGACCATAAGAGCTTACACTCTACAGGAGAGAGAGGGAGGACCCTGCTGAATGTAAGAGCTTATGCCCTAAAGGAGGGAGAAAAAGATGTTCTTACCCATTGACTTTGGAGATGGAAATCAACTCTGCTATGAAAGCTGTGTTACACTGGGAACCACTATTCAATGATGACCCAGGTAATGACCTCCCTATACATAGTATGATAATCCATAAGATGCCACCTGCAGCCACACAATGATATTTCAGTAGTG
>JARQOD010000002.1:158087491-158152629 GCA_033576555.1 Oophaga sylvatica | reverse complement strand
CACAATCCATTTAAAACGTTTTAAATTATTTGTGATTTGAAAGTTTAAAATTTATCTGGCCTAATAAATTTGACATCAAATCTAGAGGAATTAAGTTAATTATATAAAAGCATTTTAAATAAACCATTAATTATTTAGGACATTGCAGGAGTCGACTGTTTGTTAATGCTGTTCATGCGCTAACATGTCTCAAGCTAGCTTACTTATACTTGTGCTTAAATTGCAATGCAATAAATAATATTCAATATGAATTGAAAAAATTGGTATTTCAAATAAGTTACATCATTTGTCAGAAAATAAAGTAAAGGAAAAGATTCCAAAAGAAATTACAAATTCTTTGCACTATAGATAAGGGCTAACCCACAATCAGATTAGTTGTATTTTACAAGTGTAATATTTTGCTCTAGACATTTTAATGGTGTACTACTATTTTATGAGCAACCAAAATATAGTGTAATAAAATATTGCACAGTTTTCCAGACAAATGGATCTAATTATATATGTAAGGGTTATTTGCTCACAGTGTGTACCACCAACTTTGTAATATTTATAATATTTATTTGGAAATTAAATTTTAATTATAAATTAAACACAAAAGTATGAGGAATATAACATGAAAACCTAGGAAGAAGAAATTTAAATTTTTATTCAAATTTACATCTGCGAGCATATTCTACATTTTGGTGAGGATATTTGTGGGTTTGGTGCCTTAAGTAATACATAGTATACATTGTGAGACAGTTTTCTTTTTCTGTATGTGCTAATTGTAAAATTAGAGTTGGAGGCTGTATAGCGCTGCTGAAGGTCACATCATAAATAGTTGGGAAATTTGCAGCTGCATAATATCTCATTGACAAGGCTACACAATGACTACATCACAAAGAGTCACATATTATGAGCAACATTCAATACAAAAAAGATCAAACACACCCTATCCATAATGTTCCTCATACAGGACTATTTTAACACACATTTAAACTGATGGGATCTTAAGGTGCTCCACCACATAAAGAATGTCCATGCACAATCACAAAGGATGAAAGGTGGCACTTACATCACATAAAAACAACTTTTATTCAGGCAACATAAAACACTCATGCAGGAGAATCTGAGCTATATGATGGACAACAGCCATTTTACATTAAACTACACTTCAACTGGTCCTGGTACCACATTTTATGAGCAACATTGTAACATCAACTAAAGTCCAACATGCCATAATGTAGCTCTATACACCTCTGCATAATGATATTAAGACATTCATGCTCTACAAATGTGATTTGCACAGGTCTTTTACTATTTTCTATTGCTAGTTTATGCAGTTGACTTACCATCCATTGAATTCTCTGCTGGTATCCTTTCTCAGATATGCCTTCTACATATTCACTGTGTATTTGATATTTAGGTGTCATGAATATTGAAAAATTACAGCTCTATGTTATATTGAGATATAATAAGGTAACATTAGGGTTGCTTTGGAATTTACACTCTCTATCAAAAAGATTTCATTCAGAACAACATATGTTTGTTCTGTACTGCACACAAATACAACAAGAAGTGAATTGGTCTATTGCATCACAAATGAAGAAACTGTCCTCTTCTAAATATTACTCATACAGTGGGACCCCAGCGCTACAAAGCAATTGTGCTAACTTAAGATGTGTGGGTCTTTTGAAATTGAAATTCGCAGAATTTTCTCCCAAAATTAGATCTGTGGCGAATAAATTTGCACAAATCGTAATACTGAAAAACTTGTAGCTTCTCTGAAAATGCATATGGGAAAAAGGATAGAGAGAATCTCAATGACCACTAGACCTTTTACTCTAGAGCAATGTTTCTCAACTCCAGTCCTCAGGACCCACCAACAGGTCATGTTTTCAGGATTTCCTTAGTATTGCCCAGGTGATAATTTTATCACCTGCTCAAGCATTAATTCCATCACCTTTGCAATACTAAGGAAATCCTGAAAACATGACCTGTGGGTGTGTCCTGAGGACTGGAGATGAGAAACACTGCTCTAGAAGTATAAGACAAAGAGATAGAGACAGAGGACCTTAATGACGATAAGAGCTTAAACTCTACTGTGGAGAGAAAGAGAGGACCCTGCTGACCATAAGAGCTTACACTCTACAGGAGAGAGAGGGAGGACCCTGCTGAATGTAAGAGCTTATGCCCTAAAGGAGGGAGAAAAAGATGTTCTTACCCATTGACTTTGGAGATGGAAATCAACTCTGCTATGAAAGCTGTGTTACACTGGGAACCACTATTCAATGATGACCCAGGTAATGACCTCCCTATACATAGTATGATAATCCATAAGATGCCACCTGCAGCCACACAATGATATTTCAGTAGTGCAGGAATTGGTCTCGGGAATTTGCTTGAAACCCCAATATTCAGAGAATTCAACTGAAACTGCATCTTCCTCAGATAGAATGTCTAGTGAGCCATATTCTGCTGTGTTTTAAAGACATGATCATTACTGTCCCCATTGGGCTCTCAATCTAAATTCCTTTAAGGGTATGTGCACACGTTGCAGATTTGGATGCGGATCCGCAGCGTTTTTGGACGCGCGGAATTGCATGAAATCGACAGTGTAGTACAGTACCAATGATAGTCAGTGGGAATTTGAGAATTGGTGTGCACATGCCTTGGAAAAATCCACGCGGAATTGCGTTTCATTTTCCACAGCATGTCAATTCATTTTGCGGATCTGCAGCGTTTCTGCACCCTTTGACTATACATTGAGTAAGAGAAAATCCGCATAACAAAAAACACATGCCAATCTGCATGAAATCCCCAAGAAATCCGCATCAATTCGCATTCAAATCCGCGCAGATTTTTGCCTGCGTTTTCTGCCAAGAGAGGCAGAATCTGCGTGGAAAATTCCACAGGTAAATCCGCAACGTGTGCACATAGCCTAACAGTATATATAGGAGCAAATAGTAGTAAGATATCATGGTGAGGACATAAAACTACATCCAAATAATGTACTTGGTAAAATTTGAACTAAGGACCCCAGATCTACAAAGCAACGGAGCTACCCACTAAGCAACAAAGCTGCCAAATATAATATTGACATGTTTGAGTGTCAATCACACGAAAAAAGCATGCATTACATTAATTGTGTTGAATCTGCACTGTAATATTATTCTAATTATTTATCTTAACCTAGATATTATACTGATTATATTGATATTTTATATATTAGTGACCCTTATTTCAAAGTTCTATTCAAATGTAATTATACAGCTCTGGCAACAATTAAGAGACCACCAACTCAAAACACTGTCACGGGCAGCCCATTCTCCAGACCTGAAACCCTCATTGAAAACCTCTGGAATGTGATCAAGAGGATGATGGATAGTCACAAGCCATCAACAATGAAGAACTGCTTACATTTTTGAGCCAGGAGCAGTATGAAAGACTGGTGGAAAGCATGCTAAAACGCATGAAAGCTGTTTTTAAAAAATCATAGTTATGCCACAAAATATTGATTTCAGAGCTCTTCCTGAGTAAAAACATTAGTATTTTTGTTTATAAATGATTATGAACTTGTTTTCTTTGAATTATTTGAGGTCTGAAAGCACTGTTTTTTAAAAAAAATTTTGACCATTTTTCTTCATCAGAAAAAAAATACAAAATTTATTGCTTGGAAATTTGGTGACATGTCAGTAGTTTATAGACTAAAAGAACAATTTACATTTTACTCAAAAATATACCTATAAAGAGAAAAAATCAGACAAACTAAACATTTTAAAGTGGTTTTTAAATTTTTGCCAGAGCTGTATATCAAATATTTTGCTAACATTGCTTGATTAAAGCGCAAGTCTGTGGAGATACATATTAAAATACATAAAATCAACATTATGGAGCCTTCTTTATTTTACAGCTCTAACAGCATGAAAATACATTTTTTAAAATTTGGAATGAACAAACCATGACAAATAATTTTGATATCTTTGACATTTAGTGCTATTTTAGAGTGTGTGAACATACTGTATATTCTAACACAAGAGCATAAAAGTGTGTAAAATCTCAAACACCTCAAACTGTTCATAGCAATTCTTTGAAATCATATGTCAAAATTTTAATTTCAGCGCAAAATTAATATTGCTGTCATTTATCATATGTAATGTTGATTCAGCAACTATTTCATAACTGTAGAATACTAACCAGGATGTGAAAAATGTAAAATATGTGGAAAACAAGAGCTAATGGAAAAGTAATTTCATAATATCTATTCTATTATTTCTAAACACTGTTTTTCAGTGATTACTTTGTATTTCCGTTCATACTGCACACACACACACAAATGATACACCATTTGAAAAGTAAACTTGCCCCCTTCAGCAAGAAAATAGACAAACAAACCAAACATCCATGATTTGATCACAAAATACAGTTTAAACATTAATTTTCATAAACCTGCAGTAAGGAAAAATGACCTGAAAGTGGCATCACAGTACCCCAAAGCACACTACCACAAAGATGCTTACAGACATCACAAACAAATCCAAACATTTGCCTTGGGGTCTTTCCAGCTTGCCCAGCCTTTTTCCAGGCACACTGGAGGATTGCACACATCACTGCAGGTGAGTCACATATGCAAACACATTTGTAAACATGCACTGCTTTTTCGCTGATTACTTCACCTCATACACACAAATGATACACCATTTGAAAGGTAAACTTGCCCCATTCAGCAAGAAAAGAGCCAAACAAACCACACATTCATGATTTCATCACTAAATACAGTTTAAACATTTATTTCCATAAGCCTACAGAAAGACACAATGACCTGCAGGTGGCACCTCAACCGGAAGACATTTTTGGCCTCTACTTATCAACCCAATTTATTGTATTACCAATCTACATATATAAATACATATAAATAGTATAAATTGCAAATGTAAAAAGAGAATTTTATTACAAATTTGATTAAAAACACATATGTAGTACAATGTAAGCACAATAATGAGGGAAATCTGCTGAATCCAAATAACGGGGAGCGAAAATAGCATGTGGTCCCTTTAGAAATCTGTGCAATTAATGCGTATTGATTACATATGGGAGTAAAAGACTTCCCGTAATGCACATAAGATTCAATAGCAATGAAACATATATATAATATCAGCGGTCCATGAAGGAACCAAAAAAATCAATTAGCATTGCTAATACATAGTGACTGAAGTGGAGTACTAAGGACACTTACATGACATGTGTTGTTCACTGGCTGCCCCGTCGCCCCAACGCACGTTTCGCTTCTTCCTGACGAAGAAGCGAAACGTGCGTTGGGGCGACGGGGCAGCCAGTGAACAACACATGTCATGTAAGTGTCCTTAGTACTCCACTTCAGTCACTATGTATTAGCAATGCTAATTGATTTTTTGGTTCCTTCATGGACCGCTGATATTATATATATGTTTCATTGCTATTGAATCTTATGTGCATTACGGGAAGTCTTTTACTCCCATATGTAATCAATACGCATTAATTGCACAGATTTCTAAAGGGACCACATGCTATTTTCGCTCCCCGTTATTTGGATTCAGCAGATTTCACTCATTATTGTGCTTACATTGTACTACATATGTGTTTTTAATTAAATTTGTAATAAAATTCTCTTTTTACATTTAGAGTTGAGAGTCCTCATGGTTGATACCTTTTAATGGCTAACTGAAAAGATGTAACAAATTGCAAGCTTTCGAGACTACTCAGGTCTCTTCATCAGGCTGAACTAATACAAAATCTGAAGAATCACATATTTATACACAAAAACAAGAAAAATGCAATAGGTAAGACAAGTGACGTGAAGCGAATAGTCATTATGGCAGAGGAATAGCATAATATGGAACAATTCATAGATAAGGAAGAAAGTTTTACCCCGATTGGGTCTGGTAATGTTTGTGATGTTTTCACAGGTATTTGAGTAAATTCCTTAATGATGTATAGGCCATAAAACATGTGACAGTTCATTCCAGCATTAAGAGTGTCAAAGGTCACCATCAATTTGTTTCGCAAATTCTTCTCTGCCTTTGAGATTGAATCTGATATACATTTACTTTTACATTTGCAATTTATACTATTCATTCTTGTGTGATCGATATTGCCTAGTTTTTGCATATATCTATTTGGCTTTTTTGTTGATATATAAATACATGTCTGTGTTCTTTATCTCATGAAATACATTTACATTTGACCTGCTTGCTTTTTCTGAAATTGCCTGCGCCCCCTACGACCAATGTGCAAAAAATTTGCACGGGCCATGCTGATAAGTATATAATATAAAAAAAACAACCAGCAGACAGGCAAAAGATGCTTACCTGCCCAGGCCACAGAACAAATGCACTAACAGGGTGCCGTGGACTCAAATAAGATGGCACAGGTGCAAAATTACCTGATGAGGCAGCCAGTCTACAATCAGGAAATGGCTGCTTGGTAAAATAATGCACAAAATATAAGAATAAAACTATGTCCCCAAAGCCTTCGTTTTTCCCAGCTGAATAACACCAACTTTGATAACCTTTCTCAGTACTGCGGTTCACATTTTCTCTTAATAACTTTAGCTATTGTTTTGTGCACCTGCTCCAAGTCAGCTATGTCGTTCTAATACACTTAAGCCCAAAATTGTTACAATATACTTAGTGTGGCTTCACCAGTGACTTTTAGGCTAAGTGCACACATTCAGGATTATTTGCGGGAAAAAACACGTCAAAAACGCATGAATTATGCATCCTATCATTTAGAATGAATTCCGCAATTTTACTGCACATGGTGCGTTTTTTTTCTGCGAAAAAAAACGCATCTTGGAAAAAGAACCAACATGTTCATTAATTTAGCGGAATTCTAGTGTTTTTCCCGCTATATTATTGACCTAGAAAGTTCAGGAAAAAATTGCAGTAAAAACGTGCAAAATCCGTGCGAAAAAATGCGAAAAAACCTCGCAAAAAACGTGCGTTTTTACCGTGGAAAAAGTCTGGGTTTGCTCAGGAAATTTCTGCACACATTACTGAACGTGTGCACTTAGCCATTATGTTCATAAGTATGTCATGGGCATTTATGCCTATTTTAATGCATCCTATGATTTCATGTGCCTTGGACACAGCTGCCTGGCCCTAGTGAATAAAGCTGAGTTTGCTGTCCACTCATACACCCAAAATAGGACCGCTCATTGGACCCAAAATCACAGAAAGAGCTGAGAATAAAATTATTAAAGCACAGGTTATACTGAATGTTTTGAATGTTTTCTCACAAAACTATGTATAAATCTGCTCAGCTCCTCCTGCTTTATAACATGATGCCTGCATATTGGACTTAATTTCATGGTTACAGGTTCCTTTTAGCACCTTTAAGCCCCAGGGGTGTATGTCATCAGGGCAAGGCAATTTGTTTACTTCAGTGTTTTTGAGGCAAGACTGTTCTTATTGCTGTGTCAAGCAGGATACATTTAATGGTTAATTAATCGTATCCTTGATTATGTTATCTGTCATTGGATTTTTGAGTGTGTACAAACTGAAAAATAAGGTATTTAGCAAATTTCCCTTTCCCTCATTCACTTCATCTTCTCTACCCAGTGTTTTTTACTGTTTATGTAGTTGAAGATTACTTTTACTTTCTTTGGCTGAGCCCCTGTGACTCAATCTTTACTGCCTTGATTTGTTTTTATCTTTTTTTTACTATATTAAATGCCTCGTCATAGCCCTGTTGCTTTAACTAAATTCTTCCTTTTTTGTCATTAATTGTGACCCTTTGAATTCTATGTTGCCATTGTGGTTTTCTCCATTTTTACTTTATTTATTCCCATTTAGAAAGATTCACACTATGAATTAAAATATTGTCACATGAGTCATTAAAGTCTTTTAATTTCCACTATTTATGAAGTGTTGCTTCCATTTCTGGATTCTACTTTTCTTATAGTTTCCCCTTGGATACATATTTGCGCTTAGTGTCTATTGACAGAGTATCTGATGAACGGTGGTAACAAAGATCAAATGCCTCTTGTGCAAGAATGGTGACATCATCATTAGTTTTAAAAGCCATTCGCTTTGGTTTTTACTGTTCATGCACACAAAGTAAAAATCCAAGGCACATGTACATTGAAGTCGAAGGCCTAATGGACCCTTAAACCAGGGCCTGGAGTAAAGATGGCTTAAGAAGATAACAAATTCCTGTGTGCATCTTTGTATAAATCTTACTCTGCAGTGACATTCTAAAATGCACAGGCGCACAGCTACATGCAATCATGTAGCTGCAGAAATGAGGATCTGGCAGTCAGAGGCAGCCGGAGTTCCCATAGAAAAAGTACAGATATTTTCTTACAATCTGTGCCTTCTGCATCACTGTATGCACAGCAATAAAGAAACTATGTGTATACAGTAATAAGTAGCTCTGATTGAGCTTAGTCCTTCATACACTGCATTCATGTGACCTCTGTGTATTGCAGGAAATAACGGCTGCTGGGTTATGGGAGACTTAGATAGCTAGTGCGCAGGCCCTGGCCTCTCTGACCTTTCCCGGCACCTGCTCACTGCAGTACTCTGCTCTGCCCTCAACAGATAAAGTATGCCTGCGCAGGAGCTGCGCCAGAAGCAAGGAGGAGGACGTCATCGCTAGAAGATGGGAGGCGCCGGATCCGGACCGCAACACCCATCGGACCGGAACGCATTGGACCGCCCCCCCGGGTGAGAATAATCTAACTCGTTTTTCTTATCTTTCAGGTTACATCGGGTGCTTATCTACAGCATTACAGAATGCTGTAGATAAGCCCCTGATGGCGGTGGCTTCAGCTTATATGCGAAAAATTGGGTGACAGATTCCCTTTAAAGACAGGTAACGAGTTGATTAGGAGCATCTAACTGGTCTGTAAGAGCCAAAACGCTTAATGGTTGGTAGGGGATCAAATACTTATTTCTTACTGCAAAATGGAAATAAAGTTATATCATTTATACAATGTGATTTTCTGGATTTTATTTTTGATATTCTATGTCTCAATGTTAAAATTAATCTACCCTTAAATTTATAGACTGTTCATGTCTTTGTCAGTGGGCAAACTTATAAAATCGGCAAGGGATCAAATACTTATTTCCCCCACTGTATGTGTGAGGAATTTTTGGGGAGTTATTAGTGTGCAGAATTATTATACAACTAAATCAAAAAGGTAAATATTTCCATCTTAATTGTTTATATTCATCTACTGTGAACAATAACCAAACAACTAAAAAATACAAAAACATATTTCTTACATTTAAAGGGAATCTGTCACCCCATTTTAGCACTATCAGATGCGACCACCGCCATCAGGGGCTTATCTACAGCAATCTATAATGCTGTAGATAAGCCCCCGATGTCACCTGAAAGATAAGAAAAACGAGTTTTATTATACTCACCAAGGGGCGTCCGCCGTTTCGGTCCGGTCCTGAGGGAGTCGCGGTCCCGTTTGGCGCCTCCCATCTTCTAGCGAAGCCGGCCTCTTCGTTGCGTCATGTCGCAGCTCCTGCGCAGGCACACTGAATTGCCCTGATGAGTGCAGAGCAGAGAACTGCACTGCGCAGGCACCAAACCTCTCTGACCTTTCCCGGCGCCTGCGCACTGCAGTACTCTGCTCTGCCCTCACCAGGGCAGATCAGTGCACCTAAGCAGAAGCCGCGACGGGACGCAAAGAAAATGCCGGCTTCGCTAGAAGATGGGAGGCGCCGAACCGGACCGTGATGCCCATCGGACCGGATGGGACAGCGGACCACCCCTGGGTGAGTATAATAAAACTCGTTTTTCTTTTCTTTCAGGTGACATCGGGGGCTTATCTACAGCATTACAGAATGCTGTAGATAAGCCCCTGATGGCGGTGGTTGCATCTTATAGTCCAAAAATGGGTGACAGACTCCCTTTAAAAAACATCTGTGACCAATATATTCACCATTATTTTTTAATAACAGACATAAACCTTGCATCCATGGAATATGTCAGTTTCTTAATTGTTGATAATAAACTTTTTGAGCAGCACCAATCACAGCCTTCCAGACTCTATTCAAAGAGTAGTTTTCATTTACTATAAATCTTCATTTTAAGAAGTACCTACAAATTCTTAATATGGTTAGGTCAGGTGAGGTATGGTGCCATGTCATTATTTTTCAATGCATGCATTGTCCCGCATAAAATCAGATACTAATTGACTTAAAACAGGAACGGTTTATTCTGATTTCATGTCAGATATTGAGAAAAACATGCATATGTCTTTATATATAGTGTATATAAACTTCTGGTTTCAACTGTATATATATATATATATATATATATATATATATAATATTCATTTTTCTAAATACAAAATGTGAAACTTGAATATATACTGTATATAAATAAATTATAAATTATTTGCAACAGGGTTAATGTTTTTAAAAGAAAGATTTGATGCATAAGGTCACAATAGTGAATGAACAAGTTGGTAAACAATGAATATATATAAAGGTGTTGTAAAAATAATAATGTTCTTTAGCGTAAACTGAAAAAAACTGAACTACACCAAATAGCAGAATGAAATCAGTATCCTCCTAAGTAGCTACAAAACAGCTCTGTCAAAAAAGAACAGGTGATGTCATATAAGTTCACACTTATAGGAACCTAAATTAAAGGTGGTTTCATATATTCTGATTATAAGCTGTCAGAAATGCTCAAGGGTCTTGAATAATGTGTTTTCATAAAGGACTTGGTGACCGGGATCTACGTACTGTACAAGACATAATAGCCTTGTTACCAATTATTTTGTCTAACATGTTGGTTCACAGATAAAAGCAGTGACTAATATGAAATCATCCTATGTAGAAAATGTAATATTTTTCTCTCCTTCAAACAGACATAATGTGACAAATTTTATTATCAGCAGTGGGAAATAACACAAAAACCTATGTACGTGAATTCAAAGACAAATGTAAATGTGACACAATAAACAACTTTTTTTTTGCACTTGATTAAAAAAAAATGTTTATATATTCTCTTCACAAATAAATACATAATACCTCCATAAACTGAACCTAACATAAAGGTAATTGGCAAAACTCTAATAAAATTTCTCTTTTCTACTCTTATTGTCCAATTTAAAAGCAAGATCAGAAAATAATGGAAAAAACTATGCTAAAAAGAATAACAGACGATTATTACCATATATACTCGAGTATAAGCTGACCCGAGTATAAGTCTAGACCCCTAATTTTGCCACAAAAAAACTGGGAAAACTTATTGACTCGAGTATAAGCCGAGGGTGGTGCTGCACAAGGGTTAATGGTGGCCCAAGAAGATGCTCCATAGATAAATATCAACCATAAAATTCTGCACAAGGGTTATTGGTGGCCCAAGAAGATGCTCCATAGATAAATAACCCCCATAAAATGCTGCACAAGGGTTAATGGTGGCCCAAGAAGATGCTCTATAGATAAATACAGCCCATATATTGCTGCTGCCGCTGCTGCTACAATTAAAAAAAAAATGACATATTCACCTTTCGTCGCTGAGGGCCAGGTGCCGATGTCCTGAGCAGGTGGGGACACCGGCGCGCTATATGGGCCAGGTGCCAGTATTGCCGATTGCTCAGGCCTCCGACACTGGCGATATTCACCTGTCCCTGTTCCATCGCTGCCCACCGCTCTGTCTTCTGGGTCTCTGCAGTGACGTTCAGCAGAGGGCGCACACTGACTACATCATGGCGCCCTCTGTCCTGAACATCACAGTCACAGGACGCTGAGGACAGAGCGGCGTGCGGTGTTGGAATGGGGACAGGTGAATATTGCACTGCTCCCCGTCCTCTCTCTTCATACTCACCTCCTCTTGACGGATGGTCTCTGCAGCCACTGCTTCTTCCATGGTCTCGGCGCCTCAGCTCTTCCAGGTTTCAGCGGTCATGTGGTACCGCTCATTAAAGTCATGAATATGCGCATATTCATGACTTTAATGAGCATTACCACGTGATTGCTGAATGCAGGAAGAGCTGGGGCGCCGAGACCATGGAAAAAGCAGAGGCTGCAGAGACGATGCGCCAAGAGGGGGTGAGTATGATGAGGGAGGATGGGGAGCAGTGCAATATTCACCTATCCACATTCCAACGCCACATGCCGCTCTGTCCTCAGCATCCTCTGACTGTGCGGCAGGAGGGGGTGAGTATGATCTCTGACACCCGCGCTCCCCATCCCCGTCGAACCCCTGTATATGACTCGAGAATAAGCCGAGAGGGGCACTTTCAGCCTTAAAACATGGGCTGAAAATCTCGGCTTATACTCGAGTATATATGGTATATATTTTTCAAAAATTCTTTGGCTCAATCTAGAGCCATGGCGACTTGATGGGAGAACAATGTGTAGGATGATCGATCTTGTGCATGCCTAGATAGATCCACCAGGGTATTGTCTACTTTTATTTTGATTGAATCAAGCCATCGGATTGCTGGTCTTCCTCTTCGACTTGTTCCTTCTTTTCTTCCAACCATGATATTCTTTTCCAGTGATTGCTCTTCCTTTATGATGAGCCCAAAGTAGGCAAGTCGTAACATGGTGATCCTTGCTACAAGTGACATGTCTGGTTTCATTTGTTCCAAGTTTGATGTGTTTGTTCTACTTGTCATCCATGGTATTGATAACATCTTTCTCCAGCACCACGTTTCAAAGGTGTCTTCTGTCTTGTTTCTTCATTGTCCAGCTTTCACATTCATACGTTACCACCGAAAATACCAGGCTATGTACGAGCTGTGCCTTCATCACCAGTGATATGCTCCTCGATCTGAATACCTTGTCCAATGACTACAATATTCTTCATTTCATCTATGCTTGTTGCTATCAACGTTGCATCATCTGCATATTTTAGATTGCTGATGATTTGTGCAACAATTTTGATTCCTTATTATTATTTGGCAAGATCAGCCTTCCTGAAAATAGCTTCTGCATATAAATATAAAGAGAAATGGTGACAGGATGCAGTCTTGTTTGACATTTCACTCTACAGTACATTGAACAATGCCATATCGCCATGTTCCGTTCTAACTATTGCTTTTTGGTTGATGTAAAGGTTCCTAATGAGGCTGAGCAGATTGTTTGGTACACCAATATTCCTCAAGGTAGTCCAAAGTTTCTGGTGATCAACGCAGTCGAAGGCTGTGTTGCAGTCAATGAAGAAAAATATATCTCCTTGTATTCTTTGGCTTTTTCGTTTATCCATCTAAAATTAGCAATCACATCTCTTGTTCCTCTGCCTTTTCTGAATCCTGCTTGTTCATCTGGCAGCTCTTTGTCAAAATAAGATTGTAACCAAATTTGTAGGATATTCAGTAGTATTTTGCTGGCATGAGATATGAGTACAACAGTCAAATTCTTTCACTGTCTGTAGCATCTCCCCTCTCCCTCTTCGGAATAGGAATAAACACCTATCTTGGGATGTTTAGGGTGGCACGTTGGCTCATTGGTTAGTACTGCAGCCTTGCAGCGCTGGAGTCCTTGGTTCAAATCCCATCAAGGACAACATCTGCAAGGAGTTTGTATGTTCTCCCTGTGTTTGAGTGGGTTTCCTCTGGGTACTCTGGTTTCCTCCCACATTCCAAACACATACTGATAGGGAATTTAGATTGTGAGCCCATCGGGGACAGTGTCAATAATGTCTGTAAAGCGATGGGGAATTAATGGCGCTATTTTATTGTGTAAAATAAATACAAAAAATAAATACTAATATTTATCAGTTGCCCATATCTGTTGACACAGGCATGTGATAACATCAACTGCTCCTTCAGAAGACTTTATTAGCTCTATTGGAATATTGTCACATCCAGGTGCTTTGTTGTTTGACAGAAGCTTCATCTAACAGAAAATTAGACAGCATTTACATACATCCATTGCAACAGGCGGATTTTTTTTGTGTCACGAAATTCAACAGATGAGAATTGATAGCAAAACTGATGCAAAAATTCATTGGTTTTCATCAGAATTTATCACCATTTACTACCTAGTGCTGGTATGAGGATTGATTCCCACATTGCCGGCCTTTTTGGTTTTGCTTTAGTTTTTTGCTTTCAGTACATTTAGGAGTGTGGTGACTCCCTTGGACTGTGTACCCTATCCCGCTTTCCACGGGCAGGTGTTCAACATAATCAGGCCCAAGTGCTTCTCTGATTCTCTGACCCCTACTATTTTGAGGCCTACTGGCATATAGCGAGATGTGATATTAGAGATAAGGAGGACCATACAGATCGGATATAAATTGTTACAATGGGATGGCTTTTGCACTTTTTTTTTAAAACGGACCTCATATTTTTTCATGTGTTACAATTTAGCTACTTAGTGCAATGTTTCTATGCATTGTTTTTATTCTAGAATATATACCATATGGATGCCAAAGTTGGATGAAACATTATCAGGCCTCCGTTCAACTTTTCAGCATATAAGCAGACATGCCAAATAGGTCGGAACAATCCCAATGCATCAAAATTTTATATGAAATGCCAAATCGAAACAAAAATGCAATGCTGGGAATATATGAACTCAGACTTAAAATGTTAAATGTTTGGCTAAATGCTCAGTTGCAACATTATTGAATAGTCTCTTCACTGAATCACAAGGAATCTAATTCATTTGTAATGTGTTTAGCTGGAAGTTGCAAATTGATTTGTTTTGTTTCGTGTCACTCTATCTCTGTCCATTTTATGGACAGGAGCAACAGGTTTCCAGAGAATGCTTTTCTAATTTGGGGATGTCTTCACATAGCCCAAGATAACAAAATTAATCAGCTCTCCCAGTGGCTATACGGCAATATGTTTGAACTTAAATAAACTTAATAAAGAAGTTAAGCATACAAAGGTTCATTAACCCCTTCCCAACATCTGCTATATAAGCACAGTGCAAATTGCAACCCCATGTATTGAAAAAGCTCAGGAGCTACACCACATCATACCTGGTAGCTGAAGGCAGTGTTACACATCCAGCATCTGCATGTAACAGGAGCATTCAGAACTGAACTCTGATATTTCCTGTTAACCTCTTAAAGAAGCACTCCTAACAGATTTCTTTTACCCTTAATATGTTGCAACCATATTATATGGATCTGTGTACTTACAATTGCTAATTTTGCCCTTCTGTTTTCTATTAGGTCTATGATATCATGTTACTAAAATCTGACAAGCTGAATCCTTGTAAGATCTATGTAGAAACAGGAAGTAAATTTTCCCTGTATGAGTCATGAGTCACTGCAAAAGTCCCAGAAAGGGGGAGGGGAGGAGCAACTGGGTCAAGAGTTGAAGAGGGGAATAATTTTTGCTGGGAAATAGAGACTTCTTTTTTCTTCATAGAGCAGAGAAAAGAAAATAATTTTCTGGCTATTAAGCCAAAATGAGCAAATGTAAGTACACAGTGCTATATAATATGCAATATACAAACTCTGATGGGAATGCTTCTTTAATGTCTTTGTCAATCTCTGACAGCAGCATTTAAGGCACATCACTGTTCATGCCAGTTAACCCCCCCGGCAATGTGATTGCATGGTGCTGAAGGGTTGCCATGGCAAAAGGGGCCCTTCTATGATGTGGTACTTGTAAAGACTAGCCTTTGGCTGTTCTTCATTTGAGACAAAGATCTTTGTATAGATGAACTCCCCCCATGTAAAAAAAGTAAAATCTCGTCACTCTTTTCTCCATTAAATATAAAGATATTTAAAAGCAAAAAAATAATATATTCAATATTGCTATGTCTGTAAGAATCCATTATGTTAACATTTTTAAATCTTATAGAACTTTTTTTTTTAAATCTAATCACAATTACTGATTTTTGGTTGTTGCATCTGTGAAAAAACATGCAAGAAAAGTGATAAAATCAACAGTCCTTACACTGCTCAATCTTTGAAAATAAAAATAAATAAAACAATAAAAAATGTCAACACAACGAAATATCAAAACTAGAGTTGAGCGAAACAGGTCGGTCAGATTCAAAAGTCGCAGACTTTCGCCAAAGTCGGGTTTCGCCGAGCGAAACCCGACCATAGCGTGAGGTCGGCCATGCGGTCGTCGACCCGAGCGCCAAAGTCGGTTTTCCCATAATGCTTGCAGGCCCTTTTCTCAGCCAATGAGCAAGGACGTACACTGTGGGCAACGAGATGACATGGGCAGCGGCCACCACCATCTTCGAGAAGGGCATTGCAGTGATTGGTTTGCTTTGGGGGCGTCAGAGTGTCTAAAAAAGCCCTGACCGACGACCGCCATTTTACTTCTGCCAATCTTAACAGTAGGGAGAGGTTGCTGACGTTGTTTATCAGCAGGGAGCGAGTTAGGGCTGGAAACAGCAGTTCTTATGTGCTTGTGCTGATAACAATTGTGCTGTACAGTTAGTGAGCAATGACAGGGGAAGATTTTCTTGTGTGCAGTAGCGCTGGTTATTAGGCTGCCTGCCAGTGACAGGGGAGGATTTTCTTGTGTGCAGCAGTGGTGGTCAATAGGCTGCCAGCTAACTGTATTGCTGTGTGTACACTGCAGTGCAGACTGCTTCTTACACAGCACTAATACTTGTATTCTTTTTTTCTGCACAGTTACCGAGCGTTCATTTTTTCCCACACCGTATAGAGCTGTACGCTCCTCACACACTACCGTGTACCGGCTGGTATCACGGACAAATACATTCAGACTATCTGTGTGTGACTCCAAAAAATTATATGGAGATTTACAATTACCCCTAGACTGTATACAGCTGTACAATTGTGATACAGTAACCTTTTTCTGCTTTTTATATTCTGGTCTAATCCATACTGAACCTGTGAGCGTCTGTGTCTGACTCCGGAAATATATACGGAGATTTAAAATTACCTCAACACTATAAACACCTGGTATCTTCTGATACATTACCATTTTTCTGCTTCTTGTATTCTGGTCTAATCCATACTGAGCCTGTGAGCGTCTGTGTGTTACTCTGGAAAAAATAACGGACATTTAAAATTACCCCAACACTGTATACAGCTGAACGCTTCTGATACAGTACCCTTTTTCTGCTTTTTATATTCTGGTCTAATCCATACTGAGCCTGTGAGCATCTGTGTGTTACTCCGGAAATATATACGGAGATTTAAAATTACCCCAACACTATATACAGCTGTATGCTTCTGATGCAGTACCCTTTTTCTGCTTTTTATATTCTGGTCTAATCTATACTGAGCCTGTGAGTACCTGTGTCTGACTCCGGAAATATATGCGGAGATTTACAATTACCCCTACACTGTATACAGCTGTATGCTTCTGATACATTACCCTTTTTCTGCTTTTTATATTCTGGTCTAATCCATACTGAGCCTGTGAGAGTCAGTGTCTGACTCTGGAAATATATACGGAGATGTACAATTATCCCTAGACTGTATACAGCTGTACGCTTCTGATACATTACCCTTTTTCTGCTTTTTATATTCTGATCTAATCCATACTGAGCCTGTGTACGTCTGTGTGTTACTCCGGAAATATATACGGAGATTTACAATTATCCTTAGACTGTATACAGCTGTACGCTTCTGATACAGTACCCTTTTTCTGCATTTTATATTCTGGTCTAATCCATACTGAGCCTGTGAGCATCTGTATGATACTCCAGAAATATATACGGAGATTTAAAATTACCCCTAGACTGTATATAGCTGTGCACTTCTGATACAGTACCCTTTTTCTGCTTTTTATATTCTGGTCTAATCCATACTGAGCCTGTGAGCATCTGTGTGTTACTCTGGAAATATATACGGAGATTTAAAATTACCCCAACACTGTATACAGCTGTACGCTTCTGATACAGTACATTTTTTCTGCTTTTTATATTCTGGTCTAATCCATACTGAGCCTGTGAGAGTCTGTGTCTGACTCTGGAAATATATACGGAGATTTACAATTATCCCTAGACTGTATACAGCTGTACGCTTCTGATACATTACCATTTTTCTGTTTTTTATATTCTGGTCTAATCCATACTGAGCCTGTAGGTGTCTGTGTCTGACTTCGGAAATATATACAGAGATTTACAATTATCCCGAGACTGTATACAGCTGTACGCTTCTGATACTTTACCTTTTTTCTGTTTTTTATATTCTTGTCTAATCCATACTAAGCCTGCAGGTGTCTGTGTCTGACTTCGGAAATATATACGGAGATTTACAACCTCTACACTGTATACAGCTGACAGTTCTGATATATTACCCTTTTTCTGCTTTTTATATTCTGGTTTAATCCATACTGAGCCTGTGAAAATCTGGTTGTTACTCTGGAAATATATACGGAGATTTAAAATTACCCCAACATTATATAACCTGGTATCTTCTGATACAGTACCGTATTTCTGCTTTTTATATTCTGGTCTAATCCATACTGAGCCTGTGAGCGTCTGTGTTTTACTCTGGAAATATATACGGATATTTACAATTACCCCTACACTGTATACACCTGGTTTCTTCTGATACAGTACCCTTTTTAAGCTTTTTATATTCTGGTCTAATCCATACTGAACCTGTGAGCGTCTGTGTGTTACTCTCGAAATATAGACGGAGATTTAGAATTTTCCCCTTCACCGTATACAGCTGAACACTTCTGATACAGTACCATATATTTGCTGGTATTTTGGGTACATTTTACCAAACATAAGGAAGTATGGTGGAAGAGGCCGGGGATGTGGGCTTGGGGGGCCAGCTGGTACTGATGGTGGTGGTGGTGCATCTGCTGGTAGTGGCAAAGCACAATAGCACCTAAGGCAGGAGGTGTTTAGCCTGCTTCATCGTCTGGCTCCAGAGGGCCTGGAAGGCTCCCTTTTCAGGGAGTCGGTAAACCGCTTTGAAAGCCGGAGCATCAGGAACAGGTTTTGTCTTACATTGCCGAAACAGCCTCCAGCTCTATAGCCTCCTCTTCTGAGTCGTCAGTGCAGGCTCCTGGACAGGAACAACACCATTCCTTGTGTCCTTCACCCCCACCAAAAGTGAAGGATGCAGCAGGCCACATTTCAGATTACTCCATGGAGCTCTTTTCACATACCATGCCTGGGTTATCAAGTCAAATCCTGATGAATATGACATGGAGTGCACTGATGCACAGTCACTGCTAGATGATTCTGCTGGTACATTCACCCAGAGCACAACATTGACCTCGCAGTCTACTGAGCCAGAATCTGACCCTGATGAAACTCAGGTCCCACGAAAACCTGGAGCCAGCCCTGCCCCCCCCACAACTTTAGCCAAATAACCCACAGTTTTCAATGTGTTATTATTATTATAAAGTAAATTAAGGTTGACAAGCTTAAGTAATAAGATTTGATGTCGTTGGCTTTGAAATGGGCACTGTAGGTGTGTTTACTGTCCTCCACTCCCTGCCGACTTTGCTTCCCCAGTGACTTGCATTCGGTTTCGTGTTTCAGTCGGACCTCAGACTTTTCCTGATAGTCGGTCGATTTCGTTCGACTCGACTTTTGAGAAAGTCAGGTTTCACGAAACCCAACTCGACCCTCCAGGAGGCAAAGTCGCTCATCTCTAATCAAAACTAGTTAAACAATGTATTTAACTTCAACTGTACAACACATCTTATTTTTGCAAAAAAGGTGGAGATTTACAGTGTTAGCTAAACATACATTAGTAACAGGCTTTGTTTCACAATTAAAAGCGAACCTGTCACCTTAGAAAATGCTTTTTACTTGCTTATATAAGGTTGTTAAAGCATTATTTAATTGTTATTAATCTGCAGGTAAATAGCATTAGAATGCTGCCTCGCCCCCTTTATGAAAATACGGTTAGCAAGAGAAAATTTTTCCTCATCTGAACATGCAGATTGCCAAGGTATCTGCAGCCATAACTACATAACTAAAAGTAACCGAACACCATTGAATTCAATGGGAGGCAAAACCAAATGCACACCTTCAAGTGGGCCCAAAAGCTGCAAAAACAGCTCAAATTAGAGGCAGATACCAGGAAAAGTGGAATCAATTGACCCATCAGTTGCACTATAAATAAATAATTAAAAAATTGTAATGGGTTCTCCTGTATTTTTGATATCCAGCTAGGCAGACTGACAGCTAAAGGCTCCAACCCTCAGATGTCAGTTTTAGCAAGAGTGTTTATCAAGAATAGAGGGTCCCCATGCAGTTTCTTGAACTTTTGCATGTAGCGGTGAGATTGCCAGGGCTCATCAGCTGAAGAATTCCGGTGAACTTTCTCAACACAGCTCAGCACTACACACTGCAGGAGTGATTACAGTACAAGCTCCTGTCAGTGTGCAGCCAGTTTCTGGTTAGAGCAATGGCATCAGCTGATGTGACTGCTCTACAAGTGATCTGAATCAAAGTGAGGCAGCATGAATTACAGCAGGTAGGTGAGGGATATGGTGGTTTATTATTTTTCATATGTTCCAGGTGACATGAGCATCGGAATTAGGCGTTAAGGTGAGTATATGGTGTTTTTTATTTTTTATTTTTTACAGAAAACAAAGGCTTCGAGGATTAGGTGCAAGGTGAGTATATACTGTGCTTTTTATTTTTATTTAAATATTTATTACTTATTTAACTTTTTTCTTTACTTTGAGCACAGGCACTGACTGATGACTATACCCATCAATCACCACCTGTTCCCGCTGTTACTAGTGACAGTAGACGTAGGCTGATGCAAGTAGTATTGTCTCATCAGCTGATACCTGTGACCAGCTGTAAGCTTTTTACCACAGGTCGCAGTCACAGCTGTGGGGTCACGCTGACATCAGACAGCGTGACCCCGCAGCGCTCTGACCAACGGTAACACTCTAAAAGTTACCCCCGATCAGAGCGATCGTGTGCATATAGCCTTAGTGAAAACTCGATCATTTACTGAACTTTGGCCGAATTTTGCCGATTTTGAAGAAAATGCTCTGGAATTTGAACACATATCCAAAT
This sequence comes from Oophaga sylvatica, assembly GCA_033576555.1. Taxonomy (NCBI): domain Eukaryota; kingdom Metazoa; phylum Chordata; class Amphibia; order Anura; family Dendrobatidae; genus Oophaga; species Oophaga sylvatica. Next base: position 158,131,741 of record JARQOD010000002.1, on the reverse strand, counting down.
GTGCAGTGTTCGTACTGACTTTGAGATTGGCGAATGTTTTCTGAATAAATTTGCTCCTCACTAATTAAGATAGAGATGAGCGAACCCAAAGTTTAAATTTCGGGTTCGTACTGGACACCTAGTGTATGGTGCTGAACTCTGAATTTGGACTTCTCCTGGAAATCCACTTTACAATTTGGGGAGAAGAAAGAGAGATTTTTATGGGATTCTGGTTCAAGTTTGGGTGCAGTTCTTTGGACTAAAGTTTTATCGATCCCGACGAACCCGAACATTCACACATCCGCTCATCCCTAATTATGATTCCAATGTTCAAATTCTGTAACTTTTCTTTTCCTTTTGTCTCTTTGACAAGGTTGTCTGTTTACTACCAGCAACTTCTTTTGCAAGTTTATTTGATTTTGTGTTAGTTCTGCTCTTGCCCATAATCTTCTTGTAAAATTCGAATTCAATGAGGTTCTTTTCAAGCAAGTAATGCACCATCTACAAGGTACATAAAACTGGTGGAGACTCATGTGCAAAGAATTTAGTTAGGGCCATATTCTACATTTGGTACTATGACTTTACATGTAGCTTGGACAAGGAAACATAGTACTGTTCTGATGTAGTCAAAAATTCAAAATGAATTAACTGTTGTCTGTTCTTGTACATCCATTGTGCGAGGGGAGGACATGCGGACAGTGTATCCCTTGCAGTTGCACCGGGGCATGAAGGTGGCCAATTATTCTGTATGGAGCATTATATGGGGTCCATTATTATGTGTGGATAGTGTTGAGCGATACTGCTCGATATCTAAAAATATCGGATCGGAATGGTATCACCGATATCACTAAATATCGGCGATATCCGATTCCGATACCGGAAGTCCCATGTAAGTCTATGGGAACAAAATATCGCAACTAAAAAAAACCTTTATTTCCTTGTAAACACTAAATATACACACATAGAATACATATATATATATAATATATATATATACATGTCATTGTGACATATATATATATACATATATGTATAGTTTATACACTTCTACATAGTAAAATATCCTCTGATTCAATTGCCGGGTAAAGCCGGCTTCTGTGAAAAGACAGAAGCACCCGACATGAAATGACCCTTGGTGTACATAGGGTTAACCATGTCTTTTCATGTCGTTTGCAATCTGATTTGCACAAACTATTACATCAGTCTATGTGTGCAAAATTTCACACCTGTAGGGGTTAATTAAAGGTGTAAATTCGTTGTAAAAAAAACGGACTTTTTTGCTACGAATTTACATCTTTAATTAACCCCTACAGGTGTGAAATTTTGCACACATAGACTGATGTAATTGGTTCTGCAAATCAGATAGCAAAGGACATGAAAATACATGGTTAACCCTATGTACACCAAGTGTCATTTCATGTCGGGTTCTGCATTTTCACAAAAGCCGTCAATTGAATTAGCGGCTATTATACTATGTAGAAGTGTATGAACTATAAATATAAATATATATATATATGTGTCACAAATTCAATGACATGTATATATATATATATATATATAAATAAGGTGTAAAATTGTTTAAAAAAATGCGTGGGCTCCGCCCTATTTTCGCAACCAGACAGACAAAGCCAGCGAATGGGGGCAGATAATAATAGCCCAGAGAGGGAACACCCCCCTGGCTACTAACATCTGCCCCCAGACACCCCAGAAAAGACAAATCTATAATTAGATTCGCCCTTTCTGGCACTTTGCCCGTCTATTCCCATTGCCCTGTAGCGGTGGCGAATGGGTTAATATGGGGTTAAAGCCACATTGCAATTGAAAGGTGACCTTAAGCCAGGTTAATAATTGAGAGCTGTCAATTAGACAACTATCAATTATTAATCCTATTGCATGAAATAAAAATAAAACACCCACACTTTAATTAAAAATCATTTTAATGAAATAAAGACACATGTTTTTGACCATCTTTTATTTGACTGCAAAAAACATTTCCTGTAATAAAAATAAAATAAAAAAGCAAAATTATTCTTACCTATCCCATGCACAGTCAGGTCCCACGGTGTAATCCTTCAGAAAGTGTTAATGTTTACTGCAGGGACCGCAGCTAATGCTGCAGCCTCACAGTAAACCCCCAAATGAATGAGTTCCTCTCCTGGCTGACAGAAGAGGAAGTGGAAAGCTTAATTGATTGCTTTCCACTTTCACTTCAGGTCAGCCAGGGACACAATCAGTGACGTCAGAGGGAACTGATTAACAAAAATAGGGGTTCCCTTCGAATAAAAAATGGCGTGGGGTCCCCCCTATTTTTGTTAACCAGCCAGATGAAGCAGACCGCTGAGGCCTGGATTTTCAGGCTGTTAAGGAGCCAAGATCCATGGACCTTGCCAGCCTGATAATACCAGGCCACAGCAGTCTGCATATCTTGGCTGATTAACAAAAATAGGGGATCCCCTCGAAAAAAATTGGCGTGGGGTCCCCCTATTTTTGTTAACCAGCCAGATGAAGCAGACCGCTGAGGCCTGGATTTTCAGGCTGTTAAGGAGCCAAGATCCATGGACCTTGCCAGCCTGATAATACCAGGCCACAGCAGTCTGCATATCTTGGCTGATTAACAAAAATAGGGGATCCCCTCGAAAAAAATTGGCATGGGGTCCCCCCTATTTTTGTTAACCAGCCAGATGAAGCAGACCGCTGAGGCCTGGTTTTTCAGGCTGGTAAGGATCCAATATCCATGGACCTTGCAAGCCTGATAATACCAGGCCACAGCAGTCTGCTTAGCTTGGCTGGTTAACAAAAATAGGGGATCCCCTCGAAAAAAAAACGGCGTAGGGGTCCCCCTATTTTTGTTAACCAGCCAAGTAAAATGCAGACTGCTGCGGCCTGGTATTAAAAGACTGTCAAGGCCCATGGATTTTGGCCCTCAACAGCCTGATAATACCAGGCTACAGCAGCCCCACATTTGGCGCATCAAAAGATGTGCCAATTGTGGCACTTTACCCGGCTCTTCCCACTGCCCTGTAGCGGTGGCAAGTGGGGTAATAAGGGGTTAATGTCACCGTTGATTGCACGGTGACAATAAGCCCGGTTTATAATGGAGAGGTGTCAATAAGACACCGATCCATTATTAATCCCAAAGTTATTAAATGTATAAAAAAAAGACAAAGCAAGAAAAAAGTCTTTTAATGAAATAAAAGAGACAACACAGTTTTCATTTCTTTTATTATACTCTCATTCCTGCGACGCCATCGATCTCCTGTAAAAAAAGAAAAAAAACAAACCAACAGTATACCACCTGTCCGACGCAGTCCATAGTAACGACAGTCCCACGACGATCCAGCTCTGCTACATCGCAATGACAGGCAGAGCCTGTCATCGCGACGCAGCACAGCTGAATACCTGCTTCCCCGGCGGTGACGTCATCGGACTGACTGCTTTACGGCCGGGATTACCCAGCAGTCACTGCAGTTATCGCGAGAAACTGCATGTGACCGCCGGGGAAAGATGATGGCGGCCATGAAGCAGTCCAGCCCGTGACCGCCGGAGATCTTCTGCCAGGTAAGTGCCGCTGACTCCTGACAGACCCGACCGACGGACACTGACAGTGACAGTGACAATCCCGATTCCGGTATCCGATAAGACGAAAATATCGGAACTAAGTATCGAAAGCCGATAGAGCTAATATCGGCCGATACCCGATACTTGCGGTATCGTATCGCTCAACACTATGTGTGGAACATTATATGGGCTTAATTATTCTGTATGGAGCAATATATGTGGCCCATTATTCTGTATCGAGCATGATATTGGACTCACTATTCTGAAAGGAGCATTATATGGGGTCCATTAGTCTGCATGGAGCATTATATGGGGTCCAATATTTTGTATAGAGCATTATATGGGCCCATTATTCTATATGGAACATTATATGGGGTCCATTATTGTGCATGAAGAATTATATGGGGGCCATTCTGTATGGATCATTAGATGAGGCCATTATTCTATATGGAGCATTATATGAGGCTCATTATTTTGTATGGAGAATTATATGCCATCCATTATTATGTATGGCGCAATATATGGGGCTCATTATACTGTATGGATCATTATATGAGGCGCATTATACTATATGGAGTAGTCTATGAGGCTCATTATACTGTATGGCTCACTATATGGGGCTAATTATACTGTATGGAGCATTATATCAGACCATTATACTGTATGGAGAATTATATGGGGCCATTACACTGTTGTGGTCACTATATGTGGCCCATTATACTGTATGGAGAACTATGCGGTGCCCATAAAACTGTATGGGGGAGTATATAGGAGGAAATTAATTTTTGTATAGGGTACACTGCTGAGGATGGTTTCTACTGGTAGAGTACATTTATTAATATTCCATTTACCTCTAATACTACAGGTACTGAAACCCTGAAACCTTTGAACCCTCGATTATCTGAATCCCCTCAGCTGTATATTATTGTAGAATTTACAATAGATATCACTCTAGTAATGTAAGAAGTAAATAAAATCTTTGGCATTTTACTATACCTTCATTTCTCTGCTGTATCTGTGCATCATAAATCATGATTTGTGTTAAAATGACTCACTGACGCTCTAATAATAATAATAATAATAATCTTTATTTATATAGCGCCAACATATTCCGCAGCGCTTTACAGTTTAACAGTTTCAAAACACAAGTCATAGGTAACAACGTTAACAATACAATAATTAAAGCAAAATAAGCCAACCCTGCTCGTGAGAGCTTACAATCTACAATGAGGTGGGGGAGATACAAAGTACAGGTGTGTATATACAATGGTGCATTTACAATGATGGTCCAGCCATCTTGAGGGAGTGAGGCATGGATGGAGATAGTGAATGGGCTACACATACACACTTAAACATAGAACGACTTTGGTTAGTGAATGTGATAGGCCACTCTGAACAAATGTGTTTTGAGGGAGCTCCTGAAACCATGCAAATTGTGGATAGTCCTAATTTCTTGGGGTAGAGCATTCCAGAGGATTGGCGCAGCGCGGGAGAAGTCTTGGAGTCGGGAGTGGGAGGTACGATTAGTGCAGAGGTTAGTCGAAAGTCGTTTGCAGAGCGCAGCAGTCGGTTAGGCCGATAGATAGAAATGAGGGAGGAGATGTAGGGGGGTGCTGCACTGTGGAGAGCTTTGTGGGTGAGAACCAGTACTTTGAATTGGATCCTATAATGAATGGGCAGCCAGTGTAAGGACTGGCGAAGAGCGGACGCGTCCGAGTACCGATTAGCCAGATGGATGACCCTGGCTGCTGCATTAAGGATGGACTGGAGAGGGGATAGTCGAGTAATGGGGAGGCCAAGTAATAGAGCGTTGCAGTAGTCCAGGCGGGAGTGGATCAATGCTACAGTGAGGGTTTTTGTTGTTTCCATGGTGAGAAAAGGGCGGATTCTAGAGATGTTCTTTAGGTGTAGACGGCAAGAGCAGGCAAGAGATTGTATATGGGAGGTGAAGGAGAGATTGGTGTCAAACATAACACCCAGACAGCGAGCCTGCTGCCGGGGTGTTATTATGGTGCCGCCCACAGAGAGGGAAATGTCAGATTTAGGGAGGTTAGTAGACGGCGGGAGCAGAAGGAGTTCAGTCTTGGAGAGGTTAAGTTTCAGATAGAGAGCGGACATGATGTTGGAGACTGCGGACAGACAGTCGGTGGTGTTCTGTAGAACAGCGGGGGTAAGGTCGGGGGATGACGTGTATAGTTGTGTGTCATCGGCATAAAGATGGTACTGAAAGCCAAATCTGCTGATGGTCTGTCCAATTGGGGCCGTGTAGAGAGAGAAGAGAAGGGGGCCAAGGACTGAGCCCTGGGGTACACCGACAGTGAGAGGAAGAGGAGATGACGTGGAGCCAGAGAACGAAACACTGAAGGAGCGGTCAGAAAGATAGGAGGAGAACCAGGAGAGAACAGTGTCCTTAATACCTTGTGACTGGAGCCTAGAGAGTAGGAGACGGTGGTCAACCGTGTCGAAAGCTGCAGAAAGGTCGAGAAGAATGAGCAGAGAGTGGTCGCCGTTACGTTTTGCTGTAAGAAGGTCATTGGTCACTTTGATGAGTGCAGTTTCAGTCGAATGTAGGGGGCGGAAGCCGGACTGTGAAGGGTCTAGGAGGGAGTAAGTGGAGAGGTAAGGGTGAGGCGGGAGTAGACTAGGCGCTCCAAAAGTTTAGAGATGAAGGGGAGATTGGAGACCGGTCTGTAGTTGTATGTGCAGGAAGGGTCAAGAGCGGGTTTCTTTAGTAATGGAGTAATGATGGAGTGTTTGAAGGAGGATGGGAAAATGCCAGAGGAGAGTGAGAGATTAAAGATTGTAGTTAGGTGAGTTGTGACAACTGGAGAGAGAGACTGGAGGGGATGTGAGGGGATGGGGTCGGTAGTGCATGTAGTCGGACGAGAGGAAGAGAGGAGTCTGGAGACTTCTTCTTCTGTGATGGGATCAAATGTGGAAAGTGAGCCTGGGGAAATGCAGGGTGGGATGGGAGTCACAGCACTTGGTGGTTGAGAGCAGATTTCCTGACGGATAGTATCTATTTTTTCTATAAAGTGGGAGGCCAGGTCGTCAGCACAAATGTCTGTGATAGGGGCTTGTGCTTTTGGCCAAGGCTCTATCGCCCAAGGCCCCCGGAAAACCTGGAACTGACCCTGTGCATCTGTCTTTGCATGTGTGGCTCATTAAAGGGTTATTCGCCAAATAATCAAGTTATCACTGAGCCATAGGATCCAATCATTGCCCATAGATTCAGAGAACAGGCGTCTGCAGTCTTATCCTGAATGGAGTGCTGCTGAGCGCTGCATTCAGCTATTTCCATCTGTTCCATAAACAATGAATAAGGCAGAAGTCAAGCATGCGCTCCCCTCCAATCCATTCATGGCTGAGCTGCAGAGTCCTATTCTCAGGATTGCTGGGAGACCCAGTGTTCAGTCCCCCAATAGTCAAAAAGTTATTCCTTATCATTGGGATTGGGGATAACTTGATTTATTTGGTGAATAGCCATTTATCAGATACCAGTTGGTATAGATACCAGACATATAATTTAATATAATATATACATGGTTGGATTCAGTATAACTGAATCCTAATAGAGATAAATATTTCCAACTCAGATAAAAAATGTAAATATATATTTTGAGTGGTGTGGGGAGGCCCAAATAGAACTTTTGCTATGGTACCCTGTGAAATCAATGTATGCCCCTGCTAGCAGGATGGTGATAATGATGGCAATCTGGCCTTTTGCTCGGAGACCAAGGCTCCGTGGATCCCATGGCTGGATAGTCTTCATCATAAGCGGCATGCCAGGCAGTGAGGAGGACAAAGACATACTTCTTGCACAGGGGCCACAAGATGTCAGTGTCCGCCCCAACACTGTTCTCTCAACAATATTGAATACTTTTGCCTAATTCATCATTTGTTGGATGCATTTTTTTAGCGACTTTTCCTTAAAGTAAAAAAGTCTTTATTTTGTTTTTAATGTTTTTTATGTGAGTTTTTTTTGCAAAAAAGTCACATTTCAGAAAATGGTTAAATGATTGCGCCAAAATAGGTGCCTTGCATTAAATCAACTCCGAAATTACTGGCGCATATTTACAGCAAATTTTGTGAATTTTCAAAAATCACAAATGAAAAATCAGGTGAAAACATCTTTAAACCCTAAACTCAGCCTACAGTGGCAAACTAATAATAGAAAAACATATAAAACATACTTAACCCCTTAACGACAGCCGATACGCCTTTTAACGGCGGTAGTTAAGGGTACTTAAACCACAGTGCCGTTAATTAACGGCGCTGTGGAAAAAGTAAATAGCGCCCTCAGAGTCGGAACTTCCCTGGGGTCTCGACTGCCGGGGCGGACGAGATCCCAGAGAATAAATTGGGTAGGTATTTACCGACCCCGGTGTTGCGATCGCTGTTATTAACCTTATAACGGCGAGCACAACAGAAAAAGCCGCAATTTCGCATTTAATTTCTCTCTCTTTTGATGTGATCACATATCAGACGGGAGAGAAATAGAGTACCCGGTCCCCCGATCTGTACCCCGTACCTCTCGGTGTTCCCCAGTCCTCCAATGGCTCTCGCAGCTCCCGGCGTCTTCTTCCTGTGAGGAAAATGGCGGGCACATGAGCAGTGTTACCACCGAGATCTGCCGGGAGATTCCATTCATTCATTCCAGGTACATTTTGATCACTGTGATAAACCCTATCACAGTGATCAAAATAAAAAATAAATAAATAAAACCCCCTAAGTTAGGGAAAAATAATAAAATTAAAAATTTATATTTATTTCTATTTTTCCATTAGGGTTACAATTGGGCTAAAGTGAGTTGGGCTAAAGTTAGGGTTAGGGTTGGGATTAGGGTTAGGGTTAGGGTTGGAATTAGGTTTAGGATTAGGGTTACGGTTTGGGAATAGGGTTAGGGTTGGGATAAGGGTTAGGGTTGGGAGAAGGGTTAGGGTTGGGATTAGGGTTAGGGTTGGGATTTAGATTAGGATTAGGGTTACGGTTGGATTGGGGTTAGGGTTGGAATTAGGGTTAGGGTTAAGATTAGGGTTTTGGTTTGAGTATGTTTCCACATAGCGTATTATGTAAGGATTTGCTGCGGATTGAACACTGCGTACAGCCGCAGCATCCAGATGTTACAGCAAGTGGGGAGATTTTATGAAATCCCGTCTCCAGTATGCGTGCTGGGATGCGGGTGTCCACACAAAATTACAGACATGCAGCATGTCTTTCTAGACCACAGCATGTCTATTTATCTTGGGGAGACACTCCGTCTCCGCAAGATAAATAACCCAGTCTATGGATAGGATGCTGTGATTCTGCATGTGTTCAATGAACACATCCGGAATCACCACGTGTTGAAAATCCAGCAGCACTTTGGGCGGAGCAGGGTATCCGCTGCGTCCAAAGCGCTGCCAGCATGCAGCATGGAAAAATAACCTTACGGTTGGAATTAGGGTTAAGGGTGTGTTGGAGTTAGGGCTGTGATTAGGGTTATGGTTAGGGTTGGCATTAGGGTTAGGACTGTGTTGAGGATTGAGTTGTGATTAGGGTTATGGTTAGGGTTGGGATTAGGGTTAGGAGTGTGTTGGGATTAGGGTTATGGATGTGTTGGGGTTAGGGTTGGAGTTAGAATTGAGGGACTTTCAATGTTTAGGCACATCAGGGGTCTCCAAGCACGATATGGCGCCCCCATTGATTCCAGTCAATTTTTCATTTAAAAAGTCATATGGTGCTCACTCCCTTCTGAGCTCTGCCGTGCACCCAAACAGTGGTTTCCCCCACATAAGGAGGATCAGCGTACTCAGGGCTAGAGATGAGCGACTTTCCCTTTTTTAGGGTCGAGTTGGGTTTCATGAAACCTGACTTTCTCAAAAGTCGGATCGAACTAAATCGGCCGACTATTGTGAAAAGTCGGAGGTCCGACTGAAACGCGAAACCCAATGCAAGTCAATGGGGAAGCAAAGTCGCCATGGAGTGGAGGACAGTAAAAACACCTAAAGTGCCCATTTCAATGCCAACAACGTAAATTCTTATTACTTAAGCTTGGCAACCTTAATTAACTTTATAATAATAGCTAAGCATTGAAAATTGGGAGTTATTTGACAAAACTTGTGGGGGGGTAGGGCTGGTTCCCGGTTTTTGTGTGCCCTGGGCCAAAGAGTATCAGTGGGCCCCTTTAACACATACCACAATATATAATGCTCCGATACGGCACAGAAATATAAGTATAGTACAATGAAAAATACTTCACTTCTTAAATAACATGACTGATATCTTTGTTAAAATCTACAATAGCTCAAAAAACGGACAGCATATTCCTCCATACAGTATTATGGCCACCACATAGTGCGCCATACAAATAATGAGCCCCATATATTGCTCCATACAGAATAATTGGTCCCATATAATGTTCCATAAAGTATATGATGAGCTCCACATACTTCTTCAGTTTATGATAGTCCCCATATAATATGCCATAAAGTATAGGACGGTCCCCATAGAGTACAATGAGCCCCACATATTGCTCAATACAGTATAATGAGTCGCATATAAAGCTCCATACAGTATATGATGGGCCCCATATATTGCTCCATGCAGAATGGGCTCCATATAATGCTCCATACAGAATAGGCCCCATATGTGCCCCATATGATGCTCCATACCCTATATGATGTCCCATAAAAATGAACCCCATATGATTCTCCAGTATATGATGGGCACCATGTGTTAGGGTTCAATTTCCCACTGCTGCACAAGGGGAGTCTCGAACCCGTCCTGCTGCAGTCTCCCATTCATCTCCGGCCGCAGTGGAGCCTGCTCAGCAGAGATATCAGTCCAGGCGTCTTGCCCACTCCTCTACTGTGCAGTGACTTGCTGCTGCTTTTCCTGGATCTGCTATTATGCCAGTGCTGGAGCAGTCGTCTTTGAGACAAAGTCCTGCGTTTTCCCATCTGAGCATGCCCAGAGTGAGATCTCTCATTGGAGATCAGGGGTCACATGTTCAGGTGCTGCAGCAGCTCCTATTGGTCCGCCAGGAAGGTCATGTAGCTACGTTTTTTTGTAACAGCTTCTCATTGGTCCTTGTTCCTGGAAGGTCCTGTAGCTGTTGCTATAAAAGGGTAGCATGGCTGGGGCGCCATGCGCTAATATCAACCATTGTATGCTATGCGCCAGTGTGATCTCGGCCTTTTGGCTGCGATCGTGTGTCGCGGTCAGAGGGTGCGAGTTTTCCTGGAGTGATCCAGGGGCTTTGCTGGCAGCGTGCTGCTGATTTTCTACTGCGGTATCCGTACCGGCAGTCTGGACTGAGGATGTTCATTAAGAATACGATCCGTGTGGTGGTGGAAGGTGGTGAGAAAAACAACCTGGTGTACGTCGTTCTTGACCTGTTGGAGGGAAAGGCTGGAGCCCATCGTCAGGATATCTACAGCGTCAATGAATTCCAGAGTCAAGGTACATATGATGTAACCTTTGTGAATGAGGGATGCTGTTTGACCGTCTTTGAATGGCTCAGAAGTAATGAAGGTGATCCATGCCTGGAGGGAGTGCGGGTGGAGCCCCTGTTTGGGCTCATGGAAAAAGTGGTGACTTTGACTGTGTACAACCCCTATACAGAAGTAGCACTACTGGAGCAGTTCCTGGAGCGGTACTGTGAATACGTGAAGGGAGGGGAGAAGCAGAAAAATGTCTTGGGCATTTTCAACTGCAAGTATGTGTTTCGGGTGAAATTGAAGAAGGACCCAGGTTGTTTGGGAGGTTTCACCCACCCACCAGCGAACTTTTCAGTGGCGGGTCATAGGGGCTTCCTGTCATACCCAGGGCAGCCACTATACTGCAGGAGGTGCTTTCAGTTTGGGCACCTGCTAAACATGTGTAGCAAGGAGTTGGTTTGCCGTAATTGCAAGCAAGAGGGTCATGTGGCGGCTAGGTGTCCGATGCCTCGTGAATGTGACAGGTGTGGCAGTTCAGAGCACCTGTATAGAGACTGCCCTTTGGTGTGCCGAGGAGGTCAACTAGAGAGGAGGAGGAAAGAAAGAGACGTGAGGAGGAGCGGAGGCGGGAGGAAGAAAGGAAGAGAGAGGAGGAGGTTAAGAGGCGGGAGGAGGAGAAGAAGCGGAGGGAAGGCGAAGTCGCCGCGCTGCAAAGCGTTGTGAGGGCGCCACCCACTCCTGCCGAGAGACGGAGGGAGAAGCAGCAGGAGGACAAGGAGGCTGAGAAAAGGAAGGAGAAGCAACAGGAGGAAAAGGAGGACAAGGAATTTTGGAAGGCCATAAGGCGAGAGGAGCGTTCATGGCCTAAAAAAGAAGTAAAAAAAGAAGTCCCAGTTGCTGAATCATGGTCAGAATGCCTGATGGATTTCGATATATCTGTGGCAGAGGAGGAGGCTGAGGTTTTAGTTCATGAGTCTGATCTGAGAAATATTGGTGCCTTCTCCTCGGAAGAGGACTCAGGAGGGTTAAAGTGTCACAGGGAGGGTGGTGGGGAAAACAGAGACATTGAGGTGGTGGAAGAAGGAATGGCCCAGAGGAAGACTGGGCAGAAAAAGGCACGGGTGGAGGAGTATATGGAGGCCAGCGGCTCGGAAGGCTGCTCGGCACAAATGGTGGAGGAGGACACTGGCGGTACTGGTTAAGTACGTTTTACTTTTCCAGTAGCCAGGTAGGGTTTTTTTGTGTACATAGCTTTGCTCTTTAAGCAATTTCTATCTGTTTTTTTTGTGTGTTTTATGTAATGTGTGTCAAGTTATATCTGTAGGTTGTTTTTGTATTTTTTTTTCCTTTTTTGGCTTTTTTGGACAAGTGTTTTTTTTAAGCCTTTTGGTTTGTGTTTAGTATGGGTGTTAGAATTATATCTCAAAATGTGAGGGTTTTTAAAAATAAGTTGCGGCGTGCGGCCATTTTTGAGTTTTTTGCAGCGCAAAATGCGGAAATTTTTTTTTTACAGGAGTGTGGGATTGTGGATGGTGTGAAGGGGAGTGAATGGCCTCATGGTGCGTCTGTGTGGTCAGGGAGTGCATGTAATAGAAATGACGGTGTTGGTTTTTTGGTGAAGGGGCGTAATGTGAGTTTGTGTGACTATATGGTGATTGAGGTTGGGAGATGCGTGTTAGCAAATTTTGAGTTTAGAAATATTCGTTTTAGTGTTATTAATGTGTATGCTCCTGTGAAAAAAAAGGAGCGTAAAGTTTTATTTGAAAAAATTAAGTTTTTTATTCCAGGTAGAGTGCCTGTTGTGATTGTGGGTGATATGAATGTTGATGTGGGAAAGGTGAATGTGGATGTGTCAAGGAAAGAGTTAATGGACATGGTGAGTGATTTTGGTTTGAGGGATATGCAGAGGGAGTGTAAAGTAACTCCATTGTTAAATACATTTTTTTCTGAGAGTGGGAGGGTGGCGTCTAGACTGGACTATTGTTTTGTTTCAAAAAACCTGATTGCTGTTAGTTATGCACAGGAGAGTGTGCCGTTTTCAGATCATGTGTGTATGAAGTGTGAAGTGGATGTGCATACTGAGGAGGTAACTGGGAAAGGTATATGGAAGCTGAATGTGAGTTTACTGGATGGGGTGGAGGTGAGAGAGGAGTATGAGAGACATTATAAGGAGTGGTGTGAGAGCAGAAGTGAATTCAGTAATGTGTGTGAATGGTGGGATTGGGTTAAATGGAAAACCAAGGTTTTTTTTAAAAAACTTGGTTACAAGTGTGCAGCTGCTAAGAGAGAAAGGTTTGCTGGGTTGAATGCAAGATTGAGTGTGTTATATAAGCTAAGAGAGGGCGGGATGGATGTGAGTGAAGATTTGTTGAGAGTGAAAAAAGAAGTGAACGAGTTTTTGAGAGAGAGAGGGAGGAGTATTGTGTATAGGGCTAAAATAGAGAACTTGAAAAAGAATGAGAAGTGTTTGCGGTTTTTTTTCAAGAAAGTTTTTGGAAAAAGACAGAGCATGAGTGTTTTAAAATGGAGTGGATGGAAATGAAGTGAGTGGTGCGGACTTATGTGAGGAAGTGGCAAAGTTTTATGATTATTTGTATGCAGTGAAATGGAGGGATGAAGGTTTGGAGAGTGATGTGCTGAGTGTTTTGGAAAATAGATTGAATGGGACAGAAAGGGAGAGTTTGATGGGGGAGGTGACGAATGAAGAAATATGGAAGGTGGTGTGTAGCATGGCGCTGAATAAAACGCCGGGGGATGATGGTCTCCCGGTGGAATTTTATCTGTGATGTGGGATGTGATTGGGAAGGATTTTGTTGATGTATGTAAGTATATGTGGGCGAATGCAGAGGTGGCGAATGGTATGCGTGCAGGAGTGGTTGTGCTGTTGCCAAAAAAAGGTGATTTGAAAAATCTAAAAAACTGGAGGCCGATCACGTGCTTAATTGTGATTATAAAATCTATGCGAAGCTTTTGGCAAATAGGATGCGTGATGTGGTTGGGAGTGTGGTGGGTGAGGAGCAGTGTTGTTCGGTGCCTGGAAGGCGGTTACATGAGGGTGTGTGTATGCTGAGAGTTTGTTTGTGGGACTGTTTGAACCGTAAGAAGGGGGTGTATGTGTTGAGTTTGGATTTTGAGAAGGCGTATGATAGGTTGGCGCATGGTTTTCTGTTTAGAGTGTTGGTGAAGATGGGTTTTCCGGCTGAGTTTGTTGAGAGAGTGAGAAGTTTGTATAAAAATATTTATAGTTGTGTTGTGTTGAATGGGAATGTAGGGAGGAGAGTGAATGTGTTTTCCGGTGTACGGCAGGGGTGCCCATTGTCCCCTGTTGTGTTCATTTGCGCGATTGAGCCGTTGTTGTGTATGTTGAGGAAAGATAAGGTGATTCGGGGTGTGCAAGTGCCGGGGGCGGGGGGGAGGGAGTGGAAGGTGAATGGTTACATGGATGATGTGTGTGTTTTGTGTGATTCAGAGTGTTCGGTGCGTCGTGTGAAGTTGTTGGTATCCGTTTTTTGTGGAGCGTCTGCGTTTAAAGTGAATTGGGAGAAGACTGAATGTAAGATTTTTGGTGGGAGGACTCTGAGCAATGATATTGGGGTGAATGTGGTGAGTGGACCGATAAAGGTGCTGGGTGTGAAATTTTCAGAGAAGTTGGATGGAGAGGAAAGTTGGGTGGATGTGAGAGAGAGAGTGGAGCGCAAGTTAAATTTTTGGAAGATGAGAGATTTGACGTTTTTTGGTAAAATTTTAGTTATTAAGAGTGTTGTGTTACCAATTTTTTTGCATGTTGCGGTGGTTTTTCCACCAGGTTATATGTGTGTTAGAAGATTAAATAGGGTTTTGTTTGTATTTTTTTGGCGTTCAAGTATGGAGCGTGCAAGGAGAGAGGTTGTGATGAAGAGAATGGATAAGGGGGGGCTGGGATTCCCAAATTTGAATGTATTTTTTGGCGTGAATATTATGGTGTTTGTATTGGGTGTGATTAGGATGGATGGGAAGTGTGCATGCATGTGTGGAGTATTTGTTTGGAAGTTTTCTGTTCCGTTTGAAGTGGCGGGAAAGGGATCTAAGGTGCCCAGTTGCTTTTGAGGTGCCTGTGTGGTATGTGTGGGTTTACAAATTTTTGGTGAAGTATGAACTGTGTGATGTGGATGTGAGGTTGTTAGAGAAGAAGAAAGCGGTATATAGGATGATTGAGTGTAGAGGATGGAATGTGGTATCTATATGGTGAGAGGAAGTGATGTGCAGAAGGTATGGAAGAAGGTACGTATGGATGGTATGACAAATAGACAGAGCGAGATTGTGTGGCAGTCATTGCATGAGGTGTTATCGGTGAGAGACTTCCAGAGAAACCGGGGTTTAGTGAGGAGTGAGATGTGTCCGAGGAGGGGATGTGGTGGGAGAGAGAGTGTGGTGCATTTGTTTTGGAATTGTCAGTATGCTAGAAATGTGATTTCAGGTTTGGGCCCGTTGTGTAAGGAGTTGTGTGATGTGAATTTTTTGACGTTTGAGTTATTTATGTTTGGGTTGGGTATGTGTGGAGAAAAGGAGAGAGTGTTGTGGTTGATGCTTGCATGTATAAAAGAGGTGTTGTGGGATGTGAGGAACTTGTATGTGTTTAAGAGGAAGGAGATTGAGGTTAAAAATTGTTTAAAAATTGTTTTGGGAAAATTGTATTTTTGTTTTGTGTGTGATAAGAGAAAGAGGGGGGAGGAGGACGCAGAGGGAATTTGGAAAGTTAAAAAGTGGAAACATCTTGTTAATGTGTCTTAGTTTTGTGTTTTTTTTGTGCTTGTAAATAAAGTTGGTTTTCCGATGATGATGGGAACAGCTGCTGCATTATGTAAGTGTACACGCTGTTTGGGAGTCGAGTTCCTTATAGTTTTGGTTATCTGACTGTGGAACTTCCATCTGAGGGAAAAAAAAAAAAAAAAAAAGTCATGTGTATGTGTGGATAGGGACCCGGCTGAAATAAGCCACTAGAATACCGACTTAATCGGTGAGGAGTTTGGTATGGTAGCTGGTCAGGGTCGGTGTCCTAGATGCCCTAGATTACCGGCATAACCGGTGAGGAGTTTTGATTGCCGTATTCAGGGTCTGGCATTCAGACGCCATAGATTGCGGGTGACTCCCGCGAGGACATTAGCACATGATCACGCTTTATGAACGCGTAGCACTTAACTGTGTACCTGAGAGCCTGACAGGACACAGTACTTTTTCTCAGCGGCCCTGTGACGTAACAGGGTTCGCTTTCAACGCTAGACAGCGCCCTAGCGTGTTTTCTTTGCCACTCAGTTGTGTCTAGTGAGTGCGCACACATCGCCATATAGCGCTGCGGCTCTCCTTCTAGCGGCTCTGTGGAGTAACAGAGTTCGCACTTATTGCCACAGCGCATTACGGCTTTATGTTGGCGACTCTGCGGGATAACAGAGTTTGCTTCTCGCGCCATTTCTACTAGCAGCAGGCTCCGCTTGCACGGTGGACCCCGGGCTGCGAACGCACCCCTCTACTTTATATATTTGGTGCGTTCCGCAGACCCTTAACATAATATTAGCGCCAGGGTCTGGCTAGTAAAATGGCGAATGAACAGCGTCTATCGCAGTACATCCAGCAGCTGGAGGGTAGGTTGGCGGCTCTTGAGCGCACAACCTCAGCTGTGGATGTTACCGCAGTCGCTGTTCAGGCTGCTAGCGTGGCTGCAGCCAGTTTGTCTTCTGCCACCTCTGCCCCTACATTATCCCACCTCCCGCTTCCTGACAAGTTTGCCGGTGATAGCAAGCAATGTCGGGGATTCGTGAGTCAGTGCTCTATACAGCTCGAGCTTCTGGCTGCACGTTTTCCCACGGATCGGCACAAGTGGGTTTTGTACTTTCTCTACTCTTGGGCAGAGCGTTGGAGTGGGCAACGCCGCTGTGGGAGCGCGACGATCGTGTGGTGCGGAGTGCTCCTCGTTTCTTGGAGGCTCTTAAAAAGGTCTTTTTAGGACCTCAGGTCACCCACGATACGGCGCTAAAACTGCTGGTATTGGCACAGGGTTCGTCTTTGGTCAGTCTGTTTTCCGTCCAGTTTCGGACTCTAGCTTCTGAGCTAGATTGGTCTGATAAAGTTCTTATTCCAATCTACTGGCGAGGACTGGCTGACCATGTTAAAGACGCTTTGGCTACCAGGGAGATTCCCGCCACACTGGAGTAGCTTATCTCCATATCTACCCGCATTGACCTCCGTTTTCACGAGCGGAGGTTGGAGCGGGCCCAGTGTAGGCAGAGGTTTCGGTTGGCTCCCACCTTTGCCAAACCTCTCGAATTTCCCGATCTGGCGTCCGAACCCCAAAAGGCCACAGAAGTTCCTCATGCAGGACCTAAGTCTCGGTCCGTCCGAGTATCCGTGGTCTGTAACCGTTGTCAGAGACAGGACACTATGCCAACAAATGTCCACAGCGATCGGGGAAGCGATCGCGTCTAGTGGCCCTGGGAGGAGGTTCACTAGAGACAGCGGCATTTTCCTCCAAGATGACACTTAAAGGGACAATCACTGTTGGTACTTCCATTCTCACTGCCGACCTTTGCGTGGACTCAGGAGCAGAGGGGAATTTCATGTCCTCTAGCTTTGCTCGCCGTCATGCAATACCTCTGGTGGCGCTTGACAAATCAGTGACTGTCCGGATAGTGAATGGGTCGACATTGCCCTCACAAATTACACACCAGACTGTTCCACTTGCATTGTCTGTTTCTCCTTCCCATCAGGAACTTATTTCTCTACTCGTCCTTCCCGAGGGAATAGACGAGATCCTACTAGGTATACCTTGGCTCCGTTTCCACTCCCCACATATAAAGTGGACTTCGGGTAGGATACTTGGTTGGAGTGATGCATGTAGAGGCAGATGTGTCAGGAGTTGTGTTCAGGTTACCACTACGGAGTTACCCGCAGATCTTACTCCACTTCCCAAGCACTACTGGTCATATGCAGACGTGTTCTCCAAGAAGGCTGCGGAGACTCTTCCGCCTCATCGCCCCTATGACTGTCCTATCGACCTCTTGCCTGGCGCAGAACCTCCTCGGGGAAGGGTCTATCCCCTCTCTCTTCCTGAGACAGAGGCCATGTCGCAATATATTCAGGAGAACCTGGCAAGAGGGTTTATTAGGAAGTCGGTGTCACCGGCAGGGGCGGGATTTTTCTTTGTGCAGAAGAAAAACGGAGAATTGCGTCCGTGTATTGATTACAGGGGTCTTAACGCCATCACCGTTAAAAACAAGTACCCGTTGCCCCTGATTTCTGAGCTTTTTGATAGGCTTCGGGGAGCAAGAGTATTCACTAAACTAGATCTGCGCGGTGCTTATAACCTGATTCGCATCCGTGAGGGGGACGAATGGAAGACGGCTTTTAATACCAGGGATGGGCATTACGAATATCTGGTGATGCCCTTTGGGCTCTGTAATGCTCCAGCCGTTTTCCAAGACTTTGTCAATGACATCTTCCGGGATATGCTCTCCACCTCGGTCGTAGTCTATCTGGATGATATACTCATCTTCTCTCCAGATATTGACTCCCACTGGAGAGATGTCTGCAGAGTCTTCGACCTCTTACGGGCTAATTCCCTCTATGCTAAGTTAGAGAAATGTATGTTTGAGCTGGAGTCTTTACCTTTCCTTGGTTATATCATCTCAACCCAGGGATTGGCTATGGATCCGGCCAAACTACAGGCTGTGATGGACTGGCAGGAACCTCACTCTCTAAAAGCGGTGCAGCGCTTTATGGGGTTCATTAATTACTATCGCCAGTTCATTCCGCATTTCTCTACCTTGGTAGCTCCATTGGTAGCCCTCACCAAGAAGGGAGCAAATCCCAAATTGTGGTCGGAAGAGGTCTCCACGGCTTTCTCTTCTATTAAGTCTCATTTTGCTAGCGCTCCCATCCTACATCGCCCCGATGTTGATAAGCCATTTTTATTGGAGGTGGATGCCTCATCTGTTGGTGCTGGAGCAGTCCTCTTCCAAAAGGATGCTCAAGGTCGGAAGCATCCTTGCTTCTTCTTCTCTAAGACCTTCACTTCAGCGGAGAGGAATTATTCCATCGGTGATAGGGAGTTGCTAGCCATGAAGTTGGCCTTCTCTGAGTGGAGACATCTGTTGGAGGGGGCCCGTTTTCCCTTCCAAGTCTTCACCGACCACAAAAATTTGGTGTATCTGCAGACAGCTCAGCGGCTTAACTCTCGCCAGGCCAGATGGCCTCTCTCGGTTTAATTTCACACTCCATTTCCTCTCTGGGGAGAAGAACATTCGTGCCAACGCTCTCTCTCGCTCTGTGGTGTCCTCTGAAGAGGAGGTAGAGGAGCCTCGGCTTATTGTTCCCACAGAGAGCCTGAGAACAGTGGCTCCGGTTTCACTAGAGTCTGTGCCCCGGGCAAGACTTTTGTGCCTACCAATTTGCGACCGGAGGTACTCTCTTGGGCACATTCGTCCAGGGTTGGTGGACATTTTGGGGCAAAGAGGACATCTGAATTGCTGGCGAGGACATATTGGTGGCCGCATATGGTCCGTGATGTTGGGGACTATGTTCGGGCGTGTGTCTCCTGCGCCAAAAATAAGTCTCCACGACAACGGCCAGCTGGTTTACTTTATCCTTTGCCGGTGGCAGATCAGGCCCTGGGAGATGTTGGGATGGACTTTGTGGTGGGCTTGCCCAAGTTTTGGGGTTGCACCATCATTTGGGTAATCACCGACCATTTCTCTAAAATGGTGCATCTGGTGCCACTACCACGGTTACCTTCTGCACGGGCTCTGGCAGCGTTGTTCGTTAGGCACATCTTCCGTCTGCATGGCATGCCGGACAAAATTGTCAGTGACAGAGGTCCCCAGTTTGCGTCTCGGTTCTGGAGAGAGCTTTGTCGTCTACTCAGTATTGAGTTAAATCTCTCTTCAGCGTATCATCCTGAGATGAATGGGTTGGTAGAGAGGGCCAACCAGACCTTGGTCACCTATCTACGACATTTTGTCTCTGCCAGGCAGGATGACTGGGCATCCTTGCTACCATGGGCTGAGTTTGCATTAAACAATGCTGTGGCTGACTCCACCGGACAGACTCCTTTCCTTCTGAACTACGGTCAGCATCCGCGGGTTCCGGTGCCGATGCCCGGGTCTTCCGCCGACTCCAGGGTGGCAGACTGGGCTGTGGAGGCACGGGACATTTGGGACCGTACCCAGGATGCCATTCAGGCGTCCAAGGAGAGGATGAGGTCCTCTGCCGACGCACATTGGCGCCCCGCTCCAACATTTGCTCCTGGGGACTTGGTGTGGCTCTCCGCCCGTAACATCAGGCTGGAGTTGAGTCCACTAAGTTGGCACCCCGCTACCTGGGTCCTTTCAAGGTCCTCGAGCAGGTTAACCCTGTGGTATACCGTTTGGCTCTTCCACCACGCCTGGTTATCTCCGACACCTTTCATGTATCCCTCCTGAAACCCGTGCTCATGTCCCGGTTTTCTGAGTCATCTGCCGGGACATCGGGTTCATCTACGGATGACCATAAGGTGAACGCCATCGTAGGGTGTAAGGTGGTATGGGGCAAAAAGTTTTATTTGGTGGACTGGAGGGGCTATGGGCCTGAGGATAGGTCTTGGGAGCCTGCCGAGCAAATTCACGCTCTGCAGCCCATCGCTATCTTTGAGCGCAGCGAGGCCCAAAGAAGGGGGGCCCTAGGAGGGGGGGTAATGTTAGGGTTCGATTTCCCACTGCTGCACAAGGGGAGTCTCGAACCCGTCCCGCTGCGGTCTCCCATTCATCTCCGGCCGCAGTGGAGCCTGCTCAGCAGAGATGTCGGTCCAGGCGTCTTGCCCACTCCTCTACTGTGCAGTGACTTGCTGCTGCCTTTCCTGGATCTGCTATTATAGCCAGTGCTGGAGCAGTCGTCTTTGAGACAAAGTCCTGCGTTTTCCCATCTGAGCATGCCCAGAGTGAGATCTCTCATTGGAGATCAGGGGTCACATGTTCAGGTGCTGCAGCGGCTCCTATTGGTCCGCCAGGAAGGTCATGTAGCTACGTTTGTTTGTAACAGCTTCTCATTGGTCCTTGTTCCTGGAAGGTCCTGTAGCTGTTGCTATAAATGGGTAGCATGGCTGGGCCGCCATGCGCTAATATCAATCATTGTATGCTATGCGCCAGTGTGGTCATGTGTATGTGTGGATAGGACCCAGCTGAAATAAGCCACTAGAATACCGACTTAATCGGTGAGGAGTTTGGTATGGTAGCTGGTCAGGGTCGGTGTCCTAGATGCCCTAGATTATCGGCATAACCGGTTAGGAGTTTTGATTGCCATATTCAGGGTCTGGCGTTCAGACGCCATAGATTGCGGGTGACTCCCGCGAGGACATTAGCACATGATCACGCTTTATGAACGCGTAGCACTTAACTGTGTACCTGAGAGCCTGACAGGACACAGTACTTTTTCTCAGCGGCCCTGTGACGTAACAGGGTTCGCTTTCAACGCTAGACAGCGCCCTAGCGTGTTTTCTTTGCCACTCAGTTGTGTCTAGTGAGTGCGCACACATCGCCATATAGCGCTGCGGCTCTCCTTCTAGCGGCTCTGTGGAGTAACAGAGTTCGCACTTATTGCCACAGCGCATTACGGCGTTTATGTTGGCGACTCTGCGGGATAACAGAGTTTGCTTCTCGCGCGATTTCTACTAGCAGCAGGCTCCGCTTGCACGGTGGACCCCGGGCTGCGAACACACCTCTCTACTTTATATATTTGGTGCGTTCCGCAGACCCTTAACACCATGAATCATGCTCAAGTGTCTGATCTGCACCATTTAGAATGCTCCAGTATATGATGGGCCCCATGTTTGATGCTCCAGTGTCTTATGGGCCAGAATCATGCTCCATATATAATGGGCCCCATTATTAATGATCCATTGTATAATGGACCCCTTAAATGCTGCTCCAATGTCTGTTTTCCCTCTTTAAAAATGCTCCAGTATATGATGGGCCCCATGTTTGATGCTCCAGTGTCTTATGGGCCAGAATCATGCTCCATATATAATGGGCCCCATTATTAATGATCCATTGTATAATGGACCCCTTAAATGCTGCTCCAATGTCTGTTTTCCCTCTTTAAAAATGCTCCAGTATATGATGGGCCCCATGGATGATGCTCCAGTGTCTGATCTGTCCCTTTAAGAATGGTCCAGTATATGATGGGCCTCATGGATGATGCTCCAGTGTATGATGGGCCAAAATAATGCTCCATATATAATGGGCCCCATTTATAATGCTCCAGTGTGTAATGGGCCCGGTATATGCTGCTCCAGTGTCTGTTTTTCCCCTTTTAGAATGCTCCAGTATATGATGGGCCCCATGGATGATGTTCCAGTGTGTTATGGGCCAAAATAATGCTTCATATATAATGGGCCCCATTTATAATGCAACAGTGTAAAATGGTCCCCGTATATGCTGCTCCAGTGTCTGATCTTCCCCATTTAGAATGCTCCAGTATATGATGGGCCCAATAGATGATGCTCCAGTGTGTGATGGCCAAAATAAGGCTCCATATATAATGTGCCCCATTTATAATGCCACAGTGTGTAATGGGCCCGGTATATGCAGCTCCAGTGTCTGTTTTCACCCTTTTAGAATGCTCCAGTATATGATGGGCCCAATGGATGATGCTCCAGTGTCTTATGGGCTAAAATAATGCTCAATATATAATGGGCCCCATTTATAATGCTCCAGTGTATAATGGGCCCCGTATATGCTGCTCCAGTGCTGATCTACCCCATTTAGAATGCTCAAGGTATATGATGGACCCCATGGATGATGCTCCAGTGTGTTGTGGGCCAAAATAATGCTCCATATATAATGTGCCCCATTTATAATGCTCCAGTGTATAATGGGCCCCGTAGATGTTGTTCCAGTGTCTGATCTGCCCCATTTACAATGCTCCAGCATATGATGGGCCTCATGGATGATGCTCCAGTGTCTTATGGACCAAAATCATGCTCCATGTATAATGGGCCCCATTACTAATGTTCCAGTGTATAATGGGCCCCGTAAATGCTGCTCCAGTGTCTGTTTTACCCCTTTTAGAATGCTCCAGAATATGATGGGCCCCAAGTATGCTGCTGCAGTGTATGATCTGCCCCATTTAGAATGCTCCATTTTTTGAAGGGCCCCATGGATGATGCTCCAATGTCTTATGGGCCAAAATAATGCTCCATATATAATGGGCCCTGTGATGAGGGAATAGCCACCATCTTGGATTGGCCTGTACCAGCCTCCATTTTGTCTAAATTCACAGAGCCACAGGCAGCTTGCTGCACCTGGCCCCCATGGCCTTAGGCATATTGAAGACAATAGGGTTTAGTCTCCACTGTGAATACCCAGGCCTTTTAGTATGCTAAGTAGGCCAGGCCAAAACAGTACTTCAAAGCTGGGCCAAGCCTTTTAGTATGCTAAGTAGGCCTAGCCAAAACAGTACTTCAAAGCTGAGGGCTTCAATTAGATAAAACCTGCCAGCTAGACACAGAAAACACACCCATTGCATTTCCCAGCCACTATGACTCCGTTCTAGGATTATGAATTATGAGCACATCTTTCAAGGTACAGTCTCATAAAATATATCTGCGTGATCCTGCGGACCTCGGGCATCTGACAGTGCAACTCCCGAGTCGGTGATGCTCAGGGGCCTGAGATATAGAGATTGGCCCTCCACAGAGACCCAATCGGGCCAGGTTTCATCTCCACGTGACAGGCTAAACATAATGCATCCGATATAGATCTATATAGATAGTGGGAATAAATTCTGCAGGGAGCTAAGGGTGGAGATTATCAGTCCACCCTCTGACACCGAGGGGAGGGATCTAGCAGGTTTAAGAACTGTGAGCGGACGGCAGGCTCCCCAATTCTCACAGAAGTCAAGACGATGAAGATCTAAGAAGGAACAAGGGACAGATCTGCAAAGGGAGCAGCGGCACACGTTTTGGGGGACTGTCCAGCAACTAAGATTCTCACCTGTGAATCTCAGAGCTTCCTGCCTCCACATGCAACCTACAACCTAGTAATATTGACCTCTATCTAATACCTCTAAGCCTTGTACCATTATTGTTGTATTTTACTCTGACTGCAAATCCACTGTAATTCTGTTGTATAGCTTATTGCATATTTCTGTAATTATCTAGTGCACACTTAAGGCAATTAAACCATAAAATTAATTTTGGGTTGATGCTTTTACTCTGATCACGAATCTTAGAATACCCAGTGGGTAACAGGACACCCTCCCCGGCGGCTATTAGCTCTAAGTGCAGTTCCCTTACTGACCTGAGAGACAAAGGGGGCACCGGAGAGCTTTGCCTGTGTAGTTACGTCACATTGGTGACATGGGAGGATGGGGGTTGTCCTTCACATTTGGTGGCAGCGGTGGTATCAGAGTAATAGTGAGCGTGGGACCCCTACTCACAGACACTAAAGAATACCAGCGGTAGCTTTCACTGCTGAGGTCTTTAAGGTCAGCCCAGCACTAGATGGTCAGAGTGTAAATATAATAAGTTGTGTGCAAGGACAGGGTTGCAGCTGTGTCAGTAACCAAAGGTTCCCAAGTTGACGGAAGGCACCAGTCAGGCAAAGATGGAGGCCAATGCTATGGTCTATGAGGGGTTCGATACTGATGAAGGCGAGGGGGAGCTCTGCAGGGCTCCCCAAGGAGCCAGACCCCCGTGCTCAGTCCTGCAGTGGACTGTCCACCCCGTGCCTGTCCCAGGCCCATCCCAGCCTGTCCACATCGGAGGCCCTCTTCCAAGCGGCTATGGCACAGCTCGAGGCTGGTAATGACGCCGCCCATGACAGACTCCTGGTGGCAGCACAGAAAGCAGCAGAGCGTGAGCATGCAGAAAGTGTGCTGCAGGCTGCGAAGCACCGTGAAACTGTGGAGCGCCAGCACCGACTGGAGATGGCTCAGCACGGGCTCCAGCCCCACCGGAGACCAAGGCTTCCAAGTTCCGGGCGGAGGACTTTCCCTTGCTTGAAAAGGATGGAGACCTGGATTTTTTCTGCTGGCCTTTGAGAGGACCTGCCTCCAACATCATCTGGCCCTGGATCAGTGGGCAATGTACCTGACCCCCTGTTTGAGGGGTAAGTCCCTGGAAGTTTTGTGGGACTTACCTGCCGGGGAGGAGCAGGACTACAACAGCATCAAACGGGCCCTGATCCAGCACTACAACCTCACCCCGGAGTCATACCGCAGGAAGTTCAGGAGCCTGCAGCAGGGTTCAAAGGACACCTGGACCGACCACATGCGGGCCCTGCTGAGAGCTACTGAGCACTGGACCTCGGGTCTAGAGCTCACCACCCGCCAGTAGGTCCAGGAACTGTTCGTCACGGAGCAGTTCTTGTGGAACTGCCCAGAGGACCTCCAGCAGCTCCTCCGTGACTGGAAACCAAAGGGGGCTTCTGCTACAGCCGCCCTGGCAGACGAGTATGCCAACAACAGGGCGCCTGAGCCGAAGAAGTCTGCCAGCAGCACCTGGAGAGGGGGTAAGCCCAATTCTGCCCCGGTCCCTGCTTGGGACCGATTTGGGGCGGCTAGTGTCCCAGTATGTGGCCACTGAACCCCCAAGTTCGGCTCCCCAAGAATGTCCTGACTCTACTGTGAATGCTAATGTTAATGTATTGAATGTTCCTCCAACAGTGGAGGAGGGAGTGAAACCTGATGGAAAGCCATGCACTGACACTACACACACAGGGCTCACAGTGAGGACAGGTGAGGAGGCTGCAGGAGAGAGCTCCGAGGCAGTGGGAGGGGCTGCTATGGGCAGTATAGGGCCCCTAAGGAAATCTAGCCTGCTGAGTCTAGGGCCACTGCAGAAAGAGGAATAGGCCATGGGGGAGGGGGCGTCCCGAGAGAGGAGCCACCAGGTAAGACCCCAGGGCAGATGTTCCCCACATCCAGGATATCAGGAGGCCCAGGAAGTCTGCCTGACCCAGCGACTTGGTCAGGGGACAAGGGGAAGCAGGAGCTACTTGTGCTCTCAGCGGCCGTGGCCGCTGTTACCAGGAGTGGGAGCGCCGAAGCCAAAGGAGCCTCTCGGAGGTCCGACGGTTTCCCCCTCTCCGACCAAGTGGCTGCTGTATTAAACAGCGGCCAGGAGACAGATTCCAGGGAACTGACGAGGATGTGGCAGTTTCATCATTTCTTGCCACATTAAGTCAGGGATTTCAGGCAGCGTTGGAAGCTGACGCTAGCCTGAAAACTCTCAAGAAGCAGGCAGCACAGCCTCCCCTGGAGTCCGACCGTGAGCGAGTGGTCTGGGACCAGGGACGGCTGTAACGGGTAACGGTCCAGCAGGGTTCACCGGAAGCGTGGCCCAGGGACCGACAGTTAGTGGTACCCTAAACATTCAGGGCGGAATTGTTGCGGATCGCACACGAGATTCCCATGGCCGGACACCTAGGGATCGCTAAAACCAGGGCCAGGCTAGCTCAGCATTTCTACTGGCCTGGAATGATGACCGAGATGACTGCCTACTGCCGTTCGTGTGGCACCTGTCAGAGGGTGGGGCAGGCGGGGCGGCGCCCCAAAACCCGACTGGTAACTCTGCCCATCATCTAAGAACCTTTCAAGAGGGTGGCTGTGGATCTCAATGGACCTCTGTCCACTCCCAGCCGCTTCGGGAAATGCTTCATACTAATGATAGTGGACTATACCCACTGCCTTACTGGAGATTTTCTCCAGAGTGGGGTTTCCCCAGGATATGCTCACTGACCGAGGGACCCAGTTCATGTTGCAGCTGATGGAGTCTTTCTGTAAGCAGGTACAGGTGAAACATCTGGTAGCCAGCTCATATCACCCACAGACCAATGGCCTGTGTGAGTGGTTTAATAGCACCTTAAAGCAGATGCTGAAGATGTTGGTCGACTCCCACGGGAGAGACTGTGAGAGTATCTCCCACACCTGCTGTTTGCCTACCGGGAGGTCCCACAGGCCTCAATGGGGTTTCTCCCCCTTTGAGCTCCTGTAGGGCGACGTATACGGGGGCCCCTTGCTCTGTTGAAGGAAGCATGGGAAGGGGATTTGGCCAACCCTGGAGTGTTGGTCATTGAGTATGTTGTGCGCTTCCAGGACCGAATGATGGCCTTGACACGGCTGGTGCATGACAATATGGCCCAAGCCCAGGCTGACCAGAAGCGGTGGTACGACCAGAATGATTGTGAGCGGACCTACCAGGTGGGTCAAAAGGTGTGGGTACAGGTCCCCATACCTAAAAACAAGCTTCTGGCAGCCTGGGAGTGTCCATACCTCATGCACGAGCAGTTCAATGCCGTCACCTATCTGGTCACCCTGGACCACGCCCATGGAAGGAGGAAGGCCTTCCATGTGAACATGATGAAGGCCCATCATGAGCGGGAGGCTTGTGCCCACCCAGTGTGCAATCTTCCAGAGGAAGGAGAGGCAGAAACCCTCCTGGATCTTCCCAAGGCGGGTGGATCCATCGAGGATGTGGGGGTTGGTCACCAGCTCTCGGATGATCAACGTTCCCAGCTGGGGGTCACCCTACACCCCTTTGGGGAGCTGTTCAGCAGCCTACCCGGAAGGACTGAGACAGCAGTCCATGATGTGGACACCGGCAATCACCACCTATCCGGCATTCAGCATATCGGGTCTCTCTTGAGGTGCAGCAGCAAATGCGCCAAGAGATAGACGAGATGCTGAAGCTGGAGGTGATCCAAACGTCCAACAGCGGTGGGCTTCGCCTGTAGTCCTTGTCCCTAAAAAGGACCTAATTACGCGGTTCTGCGTGGACTACCGGGGGCTCAACGCTGTGACGGTCACCGATGCGTACCCAATGCCGTGCATCGATGATCTGCTCGACCAGCTGGCCGGGGACAGGTACCTGACCATCATGGATCTGAGCAGGGGGTATTGGCAGATTCCCCTGACCCCTGGGGCATGGGAACGCTCTGCCTTTATTATCCCATTGGGACTGTACGAGTCCACGGTGATGCCTTTCGGCATGAAGAATGCGTCTGCCACTTTTCAACGGATGGTCAACACGCTGCTCGAAGGACAGGAAGGGTATGCGACCGCGTACCTGGATGACATTGCCATCTTCAGTCCCACCTGGGAGGATCACATAGAGCACCAGGTGCAAGTGCTCGGGCGGATCCAGCGAGCAGGCTTGACCATTAAGCCGGAAAAATGCCAGCTGGGTATGAGAGAGGTCCACTACCTAGGTCACCGGGTGGGTGAGGGAACTCTGAAACCAGAGCCCGGGAAGGTGGATGCCATTGCATCCTGGCCCACCCTCAGGACCAAGAAGCAGGTGATGTCCTTCTTGGGGACTGCTGGGTACTATAGGAGGTTTGTTCCACACTACAGTGCCCTGGTCATGCCCCTGACGGACCTCACCAAGAAAAGGCTGCCCGTCGCCGTCGACTGGACAGTCGCCTTCGAGACAGCTTTCCAGTCGCTCAGGACCACCCTTTCTAGCTCTCCTGTACTACAGGCAGCCGACTTCACGTGGCTGTTCTTAGTGCAGACCAACTCCAGCGACTTCGGCCTCGGTGCTGTGCTCCACCACGTCGACACTACGGGCCATGAACACCCTGTTTAGTACCTGATCCGGAAGCTCCTGCCTAGAGAAGTGGCCAATTCCATGATGGAGAAGGTATTTCTGGCTATTGTGTGGGCCCTGCAGCATCTGCAGCCATACTTGTACGGACGCCAATTCACCGTGGTTACACACGGTCTCTGGGACAAATGGGAGATTGGTACGCCGGAGCCTCGCTCTCCAGCAGTACCACTTCACCAATCTCCACAAAAGAGGCAGGGAAAAAAAGGTAATGCTGATGGGTTGTCCCGGCAAGGAGAGGGTTCGGAAGGACGCATGGGGGAACACAGGAATGTGATACCCCTAGTGCCCTCTAAAGCATGGAGGTGTGATGAAGGAACAGCCACCATCTTGGATTGGCCTGTACCAGCCTCCATTTTGTTTAAATTCACAGGGCCACAGGCAGCTTGCTGCACCTGGCCCCCATGGCCTTAGGCATATTGAAGACAATAGGGTTTAGTCTCCACTGTGAGTAGCCAGGCCTTTTAGTATGCTAAGTAGGCCAGGCCAAAACAGTACTTCAAAGCTGGGCCAGACCTTTTAGTATGCTAAGTAGGCCAGGCCAAAACAGTACTTCAAAGCTGGGGGCTTCAATTAGATTATACCTGCCAGCTAGACACAGAAAACAAACCCATTGTATTTCCCAGCCACTATGAATTATGAGCACATCTTTCGAGGCACAGTCTCATAAAAAATATCTGTGTGATCCTGCGGACCTCGGGCATCTGACAGTGCAACTCCCGAGTCGTGATGGCTCAGGGGCCTGAGATATAGAGATTGGCCCTCAACAGAGACCCAATCGGGCCACGTTTGATCTCCACGTGACAGGCAAAACAACCTGCATCCGCTGGTACCTCATGTGCCCTGATTCAATTGTCCTGGACAAAGTTAACCCCTTTGTTAGATATTGGGAATAAATTCTGCAGGGAGCTAAGGGTGGAGATTATCAGCCCACCCTCTGACACCGAGGGGAGGGACCTAGCAAGTTTAAAAACTGTGAGCAGACGGCAGACTCCCCAGATTCTCATAGAAGCCAAGACGATGAAGATCTAAGAAGGAACAAGGGACAGATCTGCCAAGGGAGCAGCGGCACAAGTTTTGGGGGACTGTCCAGCAACCAATATGCTCACCTGTAGATCGCAGAGCTCCCTGCCTCCACATGCAACCTACAACCTGGTAATATTGACCTCTAGCTAATACCTCTAAGCCTTGTACCATTATTGTTGTATTTTACTCTGACTGCAAATCCACTGTAATTCCGTTGTATAGCTTATTGTATATTTCTGTAATTATCTAGTGCGCCCTTAAGGCAATTAAACCATAAAATAAATTTTGGGCTGATTCTTTTACTCTGATCACGAATCTTAGAATACCCAGTGGGTAACATGACACCCTCCCAGGCAGCCATTTGTTCTAGGTGCAGTTCCCTTACTGACCTGAGAGACAAAGGGGGTGCCAGAGAGCTTTGCCTGTGTAGTTAAGTCACATTGGTGATGTGGGAGGATGGGGGTTGTCCTTCACATTTCCATTTATAATGCTCCAGTGTATAATGGGCCCCGTAGATTCTGCTCCAGTGTCTGATATGCCCCATTTACAATGCTTCAGTATATGATTGGCCCCATGGGTGATGATCCAGTGTCTTATTGGCCAAAATCATGCTCCGTATATAATGGGCCCCATTATTAATGATCCAGTGTATAATGGGCCCCATAAATGCTGCTCGCTCCAGTGTCTGATGTCCCCCATTTAGAATGCTCCAGTGTATGATGTACCCCATCTATTATGCTCAAGTGTATGCTGGGCCCCATATACAGTGGTGGCCAAAAGTATTGGCACCCCTGCAATTCTGTCAGATAATACTCAGTGTCTTCCTGAAAATGATTGCAATCAGAAATTATTTGCTATTTTTATCTTCATTTAATTTGCTTGCAAGGAAAAAAACACAAAAGAGAATGAAGCAAAAATCAAGTCCTTGATCATTTCACACAAAACTCCAAAAATGGGCCAGACAAAAGTATTGGCACCCTCAGCCTAATACTTGGTTGAACAACCTTTAGCCAAAATAACTGCGAACAACCGCTTCAGGTAACCATCAATGAGTATCTTACAATGCTCTGCTGGAATTGCAGACCATTCTTCTTTGGCAAACTGTCCCAGGTACCTGACATTTGAAGGGTGCCTTCTCCAAACTGCCATTTTGAGATCTCTCCACAGGTGTTCTATGGGATTCAGGTCTGGACTCATTGCTGGCCACCTTAGAAGTCTCCAGTGCTTTCTCTCAAACCATTTTATAGTGCTTTTGGAAGTGTGTTTTGGGTCATTGTTCTTCTGGAAGACCCATGACCTCTGAGGTAGACCCAGCTTTTTCATACTGGGCCCTACATTATGCTGCAAAATTTGTTGGTAGTTTTCAGACTTCATAATGCCATGCACACGGTCAAGCAGTCCAGTGCCAGAGGCAACAAAGCAACCCCAAAACATCAGGGAACCTCCACCATGTTTGACTGTAGGGACCGTGTTCTATTCTCTGAATGCCTCTTTTTTTTCCTGTACACTCTATGTTGATGGTTTTTCCCAAAAAGCTCGATTTTTGTCTCATCTGACCAGAGAACATTCTTCCAAAATGTTTTAGGCTTTCTCACGTAAGTTTTGGCAAACTCCAGCCTGGCTTTTTTATGTCTCGGGGTAAGAAGTGGGGTCTTCCTGGGTATCCTACCATACAGTCCCTTTTTATTCAGACGCCGACGGATAGTACTGGTTGACACTGTTGTACCCTTGGACTGCAGGGCAGCTTGAACTTGTTTGGATGTTGGTCGAGGTTCTTTATCCACCATCCGCACATTCTTGCGTTGAAATCTCTCGTCAATTTTTATTTTCCTTCCGCATCTAGGGAGGTTAGCCACAGTACCATGGGCTTTAAACTTCTTGATGACACTGCGCACGGAAGACACAGGAACATTCAGGTCTTTGGAGATGGACTTGTAGCCTTGAGATTGCTCATGCTTCCTCACAATTTGGTTTCTCAAGTCGCCAGACAGTTCTTTGGTCTTCTTTCTTTTCTCCATGCTCAATGTGGTACACACAAGCACACAGGACAGAGGTTGAGTCAACTTTAATCCATGTTAACTGGCTGCAGGTGTCATTTAGTTATTGCCAACACCTGTTAGGTGCCACAGGTAAGTTACAGGTGCTGGTGATTACACGAATTAGAGAAGCATCACATGATTTTTCAAACAATGCCAATACTTTTGTCCACCCCCTTTTTTAGGTTTGGTGTGGAATTATATCCAATTTGGCTTTAGGTCAATTCTTTTTGTGTTTTTTCATTGAAGACAAATTAAATGAAGATAATAATACCAAAGAATTTGTGTTTGAAATCATTTTCAGGAAGAAACTGAGTATTATCTGACAGAATTGCAGGGGTGCCAATACTTTTGGCCACCACTGTATAACTCTCCAGTGTATAATGCTTCCCATATATTTCTCCAAACATTAAAAAAATGAAATACCTCTCCTCGTTGGGCACTGCTCTACTCTGGACTTCTCAGCATCACCATCTTACAGCTCCTTACACTTGGACTGTTTAGGCATAGGGCGCACAGACGTGACGTCATTCTGCTCTCTAACCTGAATGTCACTGTCAGGAAATGCGGAAGACATCACAGCGGTGGAGCATGGAGAGGTAAATATTGCAAGTGCTGGGGCCCTGAGCAAGCAGGGGGGGCCGACTTGTGGGCGACGACACTGGCACAGAGCCCCTCATAGTACTCTGGTGTGTGTGACGGCGAGTGGGCCCTCCCACCGTCAGAGACACTTTTTTGTACTATGAGGGGCCCTATGCCAGTGCCGTCACTCACGAGTCGGCGCCCCCCACCTGCTCAGGGAACTGGCACTTGCCAGGGTGCGCCAGTTGCTGACGCCTGCCCTAGGGGGGATTTGGAGGTTTTGTAGTCCGTCCACGCTTGCAAGTGCATGTTCATTAAATGTCTAAGCATGCAACTGGTATTCAAATTTCTGAGATTTTTCCCTCGGCTAAAGGTCATTCCGCACTTCTTACAGATAACCTCTGCTTAATCAATAGGATTTTGGTCAAAAAAGTGCCACACTGGACTCTTCCTACTATGGGATAAATTTTCAGGGAACGCACGCTGTGCAAATTTGACCATCTGGCCAAGCTGCCCTGCAACTCTTTTTGTTTTTTAACACGTTTTTGTACTGCTACGGGCCTGCCAGATAAATGCTGCTGCGATGTCAATGCCTGCTGCGGATCCTTCTCCTCTTCTGAGCTATTGCCAGCGGCACCTCTTCCCACAATGGATGCCAATCCGGTTTAACAACTGAGTCATCCATCACCTCCTCTTCAATTTCATCTGCACCTTCCTCTGTGTCACCGTGTAAGGTGGTATGGTATGCGGGAACGGGCTCCTGAGTTTCATCAGGGTCAGATTCTGGCTCAGTAGACTGCGAGGGAAATGTAGTGCTATGGGTGAATGTACCAGCAGAATCATCTAGCAGTGACTGTGCATCAGTGCACGTCATCTCTGATTCATGTTGGACTGGGGAATTCTGGATTTGACTTGATAACCCAGGCATGGTATGTGAAAAGAGCTCCATGGAGTAATCTGAAGTGTGGCCTGCCGCATCCTTCACTTTTGGTGGGGGTGAAGCACACAAGGAAAGGTGTTGTTCCTGACCAGGAGCCTGCACTGACGACTCAGTGCTCGCATTTTTTGAAACTTCAGAAGAGCAGGCGATAGAGCTGGTGGCTGTTTTGGCAATGTAAGCCAGAACCTGTTCCTGATGCTCCTGCTTTAAAGGCAGTTTACCTACTCCCATTAAAGGCCAGGCCTTCTTGAGCCAGACAATGACGCCGGCTCAACACCTCCTGCCTTAGGGGCTATTTTGCTTATGGCACTTCCAGCAGATGCACCACCACCACCATCAGTACCAGCTGGCCCCCACGCCCACGTCCACTGCCTCTTCCACCATACTGCCTCATTTTTGTGAAAATGTACCCAAAATACCAGCAGATATATGTTACTGTATACAGTATAGGGATAATTGTAAATCTCCGTATATATTTCAGGAGGCAGACACTGATGCTCTCAGACTCAGTATGGTTTACACCAGAATATAAAAAGTAGAAAAAGGGTAATGTATTAGAAGCATACAGCTGTATAGAGTGTTGGGGTCATTGTAAATCTCCGTATATTTTGCCAGAGTCAGACACAGGCTTTCACAGGCTCAATATGGATCACACCAGAATATAAAAAGCAGAAAAAGGGTAATGTATCAGAAGCATACAGCTGTATACAATGTTTGGGTAATTTTTAAATCTCCGTATATATTTCCGGAGTAACAGACAGACTCTCACAGGCTCAGTATGGATCACACCAGAATATAATAATAAGAAAAAGTGGTACTGTATCAGCAGATACCAGGTATATATAGTATAGCCAAAATATTGTAAATCTCCGTATATATTTCAGGAGGCAGACACTGATGCTCTCAGACTCAGTATGGTTTACACCAGAATATAAAAAGTAAAAAAGGGTAATGTATTTGAAGCATACAGCTGTATAGAGTGTTGGGGTCATTGTAAATCTCCGTATATTTTGCCAGAGTCAGACACAGGCTTTCACAGGCTCAATATGGATCACACCAGAATATAAAAAGCAGAAAAAGGGTAATGTATCAGAAGCATACAGCTGTATACAATGTTTGGGTAATTTTTAAATCTCCGTATATATTTCCGGAGTAACAGACAGACTCTCACAGGCTCAGTATGGATCACACCAGAATATAATAATAAGAAAAAGTGGTACTGTATCAGCAGATACCAGGTATATATAGTATAGCCAAAATATTGTAAATCTCCGTATATATTTCAGGAGGCAGAAACTAACTCTCTCAGGCTCAGTATGGATTGCACATTAGTATAAAAAGATGACAAAGTGGTACTGTATCACCAGGTACAAGGTAGTATAGTGAAAATATTCTAATTCTCCGTATATATTTCAGGAGTCAGACATTGACTCTCACAGGCCCAGTAAGAATTACACAAGAATATAATAAGATGAAAAAGGGGTACTGTATCACAATATACAAGGTAGTATAGTGAAAATATTCTAAATCTCCTCATATATTTCAGGAGGCAGACACTGACGCTTACAGGCTCAGTATGGATTACACATAAATATAAAAAGATGAAAAAGGGGTACTGTATCACCAGATACAAGGTACATATAGTATAGTGAAAATATTCTAAATCTCCGTATATATTTCAGGAGGCAGACAATGATGCTCTCAGGCTCAGTATGGAATACAAAATGTAAAAAGAAGAAAAAGGGGTACTGTATCACAAGATACAAGGTAGTATAGTGAAAATATTCTAAATCTCCGCATATATTTCAGGAGGCAGACTGTAAGGTTCTGTGTACATGTTCCTGAAACTCAGTTTTTCCGTCAGCCATTTTACTTTCTGTCTTGCTGCAGCTATCTTGCCCTCAGTCAATATGGAGTTTCCAGCTTGCATGTTCCCGCCCTGATTCTCTCCTCTTGCTTCTTAAGCAGCCACAGCTGAGCAATCAGTGCTTCAGAATCAAGCCTGCAGTGAACCTGTGACCTGACTCCTGAAAGCCTTGGACCTTGTACTCCAGTTATTTCCTATTGTGGAACTTTGGAACACTCGTGGACTTTGGAACCTTGCTATTTGATAAATCCACGTTTGCATGGACTTACGGTAACAGAGAAGAGATCCTGAACCTGTTGTGGAGATTGATTGCTGAGCTTAAGTTACTCTGGCCTGCTGTGTCTCCTGCTTTTGTATCTGCAAACTGTGTGACTATTATTGCCACTTGTATGAAGTAATACAAGACCTTCTATATCAAACCTGTGACTCCTGTGTTTTCATCGCACCCAAGCACAAGACACTATATGAACTGTACTACTTACATTACACAGACACTGACGCTTACAGGCTCAGTATGGATTACACATAAATATAAAAAGATGAAAAAGGGGTACTGTATCACCAGATACAAGGTAGTATAGTGAAAATATTCTAAATCTCCGCATATATTTCAGGAGGCAGACACTGACGCTTACAGGCTCAGTATGGATTACACAATAATATAAAAAGATGAAAAGGGTAATGTATCAGAAGCGTACAGCTGTATACAATGTTGGAGTAATTTTTAAATCTCCATATATTTTGCCAGAGTCAGACACAGGCTTTCACAGTCTCAGTATGGATCACACCAGAATATAAAAAGCAGAAAAAGGGTAATGTATCAGAAGCGTACAGCTGTATACAATGTTGGGGTAATTTTTAAATCTCCGTATATATTTCCGGAGTAACAGACAGACTCTCACAGGCTCAGTATGGATCACACCAGAATATAATAATAAGAAAAAGTGGTACTGTATCAGCAGTTACCAGGTATATATAGTAAAGCCAAAATATTGTAAATCTCCGTATATATTTCAGGAGGCAGAAACTTACTCTCTCAGGCTCAGTATGGATTACACATTAGTATAAAAAGATGACAAAGTGGTACTGTATCACAGATACAAGGTAGTTTAGTGAAAAAATTCTAATTCTCCGTATATATTTCATGAGTCAGACACTGACTCTCACAGGCCCAGTAAGGATTACACAAGAATATAATAAGATAAAAAATGGGTACTATATCACAAGATACAAGGTAGTATAGTGAAAATATTCTAAATCTCCGCATATATTTCAGGAGGCAGACACTGACGCTTACAGGCTCAGTATGGATTACACAATAATATAAAAAGATGAAAAAGGGTTACTGTATCACCAGATACAAGGTATATATAGTATAGTGAAAATATTCTAAATCTCCGTATATATTTCAGGAGGCAGACACTGACGCTCTCAGGCTCAGTATGGAATACACAATAATATAAAAAGAAGAAAAAGGGGTACTGTATCACAAGATACAAGGTAGTATAGTGAAAATATTCTATATCTCCGCATATATTTCAGGAGGCAGACACTGACGCTTACAGGCTCAGTATGGATTACACAATAATATAAAAAGATGAAAAAGGGTAATGTATCAGAAGCGTACAGCTGTATACAATGTTGGAGTAATTTTTAAATCTCCATATATTTTGCCAGAGTCAGACACAGGCTTTCACAGCCTCAGTATGGATCACACCAGAATATAAAAAGCAGAAAAAGGGTAATGTATCAGAAGCATACAGCTGTATACAATGTTGGGGTAATTTTTAAATCTCCGTATATATTTCCGGAGTAACAGACAGACTCTCACAGGCTCAGTATGGATCACACCAGAATATAATAATAAGAAAAAGTGGTACTGTATCAGCAGATACCAGGTATACATAGTAAAGCCAAAATATTGTAAATCTCCGTATATATTTCAGGAGGCAGAAACTTACTCTCTCAGGCTCAGTATGGATTACACATTAGTATAAAAAGATGACAAAGTGGTACTGTATCACCAGATACAAGGTAGTATAGTGAAAATATTCTAATTCTCCGTATATATTTCAGGAGTCAGACACTGACTCTCACAGGCCCAGTAAGGATTACACAAGAATATAATAAGATAAAAAATGGGTACTATATCACAAGATACAAGGTAGTATAGTGAAAATATTCTAAATCTCCGCATATATTTCAGGAGGCAGACACTGACGCTTACAGGCTCAGTATGGATTACACAATAATATAAAAAGATGAAAAAGGGGTACTGTATCACCAGATACAAGGTATATATAGTATAGTGAAAATATTCTAAATCTCCGTATATATTTCAGGAGGCAGACACTGACGCTCTCAGGCTCAGTATGGAATACACAATAATATAAAAAGAAGAAAAAGGGGTACTGTATCACAAGATACAAGGTAGTATAGTGAAAATATTCTAAATCTCCGCATATATTTCAGGAGGCAGACACTGACGCTTACAGGCTCAGTATGGATTACACAATAATATAAAAAGATGAAAAAGGGGTACTGTATCACCAGATACACGGTATATATAGTATAGTGAAAATATTCTAAATCTCCGTATATATTTCAGGAGGCAGACACTGATGTTCTCAGGCTCAGTATGGAATACACAATAATATAAAAAGAAGAAAAAGGGGTACTGTATCACAAGATACAAGGTAGTATAGTGAAAATATTCTAAATCTCCGCATATATTTCAGGAGGCAGACACTGACGCTTACAGGCTCAGTATGGATTACACAATAATATAAAAAGATGAAAAAGGGGTACTGTATCACCAGATACAAGGTATATATAGTATAGTGAAAATATTCTAAATCTCCGTATATATTTCAGGAGGCAGACACTGACGCTCTCAGGCTCAGTATGAATTACACAATAATATAAAAAGAAGAAAAAGGGGTACTATATCAACAGATACAATATACAGTCAGGGCCAGAAATATTTGGACAGTGACACAATTTTCGCGAGTTGGGCTCTGCATGCCACCACATTGGATTTGAAATGAAACCTCTACAACAGAATTCAAGTGCAGATTGTAACGTTTAATTTGAAGGGTTGAACAAAAATATGTGTTAGAAAATGTAGGAATTGTACACATTTCTTTACAAACACTCCACATTTTAGGAGGTCAAAAGTAATTGGACAAATAAACATAACCCAAACAAAATATTTTTATTTTCAATATTTTGTGGCGAATCCTTTGGAGGCAATCACTGCCTTAAGTCTGGAACCCATGGACATCACCAAACGCTGGGTTTCCTCCTTCTTAATGCTTTGCCAGGCCTTTACAGCCACAGCCTTAAGGTCTTGCTTGTTTGTGGGTCTTTCCCTCTTAAGTCTGGATTTGAGCAAGTGAAATGCATGCTCAATTGGGTTAAGATCTGGTGATTGACTTATCCATTGAAGAATGTTCCACTTTTTTGCACTCATGAACTCCTGTGTAGCTTTGGCTGTATGCTTGGGGTCATTATCCATCTGTACTATGAAGCGCCGTCCAATCAAGTTTGCAGCATTTGGCTGAATCTGGGCTGAAAGTATATCCCGGTACACTTCAGAATTCATCCGGCTACTCTTGTCTGCTGTTATGTCATCAATAAACACAAGTGACCCAGTGCCATTGAAAGCCATGCATGCCCATGCCATCACGTTGCCTCCACCATGTTTTACAGAGGATGTGGTGTGCCTTGGATCATGTGCCGTTCCCTTTCTTCTCCAAACTTTTGGCTTCCCATCATTCTGGTACAGGTTGATCTTTGTCTCATCTGTCCATAGAATACTTTTCCAGAACTGAGCTGGCTTCTGGAGGTGTTTTTCAGCAAATTTAACTCTGGCCTGTCTATTTTTGGAATTGATGAATGGTTTGCATCTAGATGTGAACCCTTTGTATTTACTTTCATGGAGTCTTCTCTTTACTGTTGACTTAGAGACAGATACACCTACTTCACTGAGAGTGTTCTGGACTTCAGTTGATGTTGTGAACGGGTTCTTCTTCACCAAAGAAAGTATGCGGCGATCATCCACCACTGTTGTCTTCCGTGGGCTCCCAGGTCTTTTTGGATTGATGAGTTCACCAGTGCTTTCTTTCTTTCTCAGGATGTACCAAATTGTAGATTTTGCCACTTCTAATGTTGTAGCAATTTCTTGGATGGGTTTTTTTCTGTTCTTGCAGCTTAAGGATGGCTTGTTTCACCTGCATGGAGAGCTCCTGTGACCGCATGTTTCCTTCACAGCAAAACCTTCCAAATGCAAACACCACACCTCAAATCAACTCCGGCCCTTTCATCTGCTTAATTGAGAATGACATAACAAAGGGATTGCCCACACCGGTCCATGAAATAGCCTTGGAGTCATTTGTCCAATTACTTTTGGTCCCTTTAAAAACAGGGTGGCACATGTTAAGGAGCTGAAACTCCTAAACCCTTCATCCAATTTTAATGTGGATACCCTCAAATGAAAGCTGAAAGTCTGAACTTCAACTGCATCTGATTTGTTTTGTTTCAAATTCATTGTGGTAATGTCTAGAACCAAAATTAGATAAATGTTGTCTCTGTCCAAATATTTATGTACCTAACTGTATATAGTCTAGGGAAAATATTGGAAATCACTGTAGATATTTCAGGAGTCAGACAATGACGCTCTCAGGCTCAGTATGGATTACACAATAATATAAAAAGATCCACAAGAAATAATCACACATGTGGGCCAATGTTCCAGGTTTCAATTATGCACTTACAGTTGGGGGATAGGAAGACTTTCTGCCTAAAAGGGCACTGTATCCCAAGCGTAAGATCTATACAGTCTAGGGGTAATTGTAAATCTCCGTGTTTATTTCCGAAGTTACAGACAGACGCTCACAGGCTCTGTATGGATTACACAAGAATATAAAAATTAGAAAAAGGGTAATGTATTACAAGCGGACAGCTGTTTACAGGGTTGGGGAAATTGTAAATCTCCATACATTTTGCCAGAGTCAGACACTGGATCTCACATGCTCAGTATTGTTCACACCAGAATATAAAAATTAGAAAAGGGGTAATGTATTACAAGCGGACAACTGTATACAGGGTTGGGGAAATTGTAAATCTCAGTATATTTTGACAGAATCAGACACTGGCTCTCACAGGCTTAGTAATGGTGACACCAGAATATAAAAATTAGAAAAAGGGTAATGTATTACAAGCAGACAGCTGTACACAGGGTTGGGGAAATTGTAAATCTCAGTATATTTTGCCAGAGTCAGACACTGGCTCTCTCACATGCTCAGTATTGATCACACCAGAATATAAAAATTAGAAAAAGGGTAATGTATTACAAGCGGACAGCTGTATACAGGGTTGGGGAAATTGTAAATCTCCGTACATTTTGTCAGAGTCAGACACTGGCTCTCACAGGCTCAGTATTGATCACACCAGAATATAAAAATTAAAAAAAGGGTAATGTATTATAAGCGGACAGCTGTATACAGGGTTGGTTAAATTGTAAATCTCCGTATATTTTGCCAGAGTCAGACACTGGCTCTCACAGGCTCAGTATTGATCACACCAGAATATAAAAATTAGAAAAAGAGTAATGTATTACAAGCGGACAGCTGTATACAGGGTTGGAGAAATTGAAAATCTCTATATTTTGCCAAAGTCAGACACTGGCTCTCACAGGCTCAGTATGGATCACACCAGAATATAAAAAGTTGGGGGGTGGAGGAGGTGGTGGGACAGCCCAGATAGGGAGGTGGCAAAAATGGCATATGTTGAGGTGTATAATGGACTTAAAGTAGATGAAAATGGAGGAATTGGAGAAGTCTGAGGAAGAGGAGGACAAAGCGAGCCATTTTGCTGGCAACCTATGTGCAATCAAGGGAAGGTGGGACAAAATCCTTTGCAACCCATGCATGGTTCATTTTAATGAAGGTTAGATCATCAACATTTTGAGTCGACAGACGGGTCCTTCTTCTGTCAGGATTGATAAAGCAGCACTGAAGACTCTTTCTGATAGCACAATACCAGCAGGGCAAGCTAGCTCCTATAAGGCATATTGTGCCAATTCAGAGAGTTAGGAGACTAAGTTAGGCACAGGCTGAGTTAGGAGATGCCCCATCCCTTGCTCCCTACTATTAGGGCCTTCCACCCCTTTCCCATCCAATTGTTGGTGTTTGTTGTGCCATCCGTTGGACCAACCCTTGTGGTCTTGACACATGGCAGGACTCAGAAAGGAAGTTGCACCATTTCAGGTTTGAACACAAAAATAGCTGTAATAGAGAGCGGACGCTATGTAGCATTTGGAGAGCCCCTGATGTGCTTAAACAGTGAAAAACAACCCACTATTGACCTCATTTTTGAAGTAGATAATTTAAAGAATGAATGCAGTGAGCTTTTTGAAATCACATGTGACCCACAGAAATTTATAACATTGGGCGGTAAACAAAAAGTAATTACATTTTTACAGCTAAAATGTTCTTTTAGCCTCAAGATTTTAATTTTTATAGGGGCTAATAGGAAATAGTGGACCTCACAGTTTTTTTGTGAAATTTCCCTTGATTGCACCACATGTAATTGGGAACTACTTTTGAAGCACAGTGCAAAGCTTACAAGGTTAAGGCACTGCCACATTAGCGATCGCACTAGCGATCACGACAACGACTTAACATGGCGAGATTGCTCGTGCGATCGCTATGTGATCGCTAGTTAGATTTCAAACACAACTCACCAGCGATCTGTGAGTCCAAACACAACTCATCAGCGATCTGTATAACGACCTCTACGGTCGTTGGGAAAACCTAGTCCCACCTGCGACGCTGGTGAAGTCGTTCATAAAGGGTGTCACACTCAGCGATTCAGGCTCATCAGCGGGACACCAATGACCAAAAAACGGCTCAGAACGTTCATAAGCGATCAACGACATCTCAGCAGGGGCCACATCGCTGCTACATGTCACACACAGCTAAGTCGCTAACAAGGTCGCTACTGCGTCATAAATGGTGACGCAGTAGCGATCTCGTTAGCGATCTCGCTAGCGATCTCGCTTAGTGTGGCATACCCTTTAAAGTGCAGATTTTGCACTTATGGTTTGTGGGTGCTATGACCCACTAGAAGATCCCTTGATTTTTCAGAAAACAGACCCCATTTTAGTAATCCTCTCAATGAATTCATTTAAGCATGCAGTGATCATCTTGACATTATGGGTGTGTCACAGAGTTTTACACCAATTGGGCAGTGAAGAAATAATAAATACATTTTTACCACCCAAATTTTGTTTTAGTACCAGATAATACATTTTCACACTGGGATTTCTGCTGAATACAGAAAAAACCCATAAGTCGTTGTGCAGTACTGCTTAGCC
Organism: Oophaga sylvatica; assembly: GCA_033576555.1. Lineage (NCBI taxonomy): Eukaryota > Metazoa > Chordata > Amphibia > Anura > Dendrobatidae > Oophaga > Oophaga sylvatica. The sequence goes on along the minus strand of JARQOD010000002.1, from coordinate 158,089,346 downwards.
AAACAATGAGACTCGGGAGGGACAGAGCGCTATTTGCCTCCTAGAGTGCAGATTTTCCTATAATAATTTGCAGATTTTTTATACAGAGCCCCTAAGTGCTAGAAGAGTAGAATACCCCCCTTCAAGTGACCAAATTTTGAATATTATACTCCTGACAAACATGTAGGCAATAAATGCGTTTTAGGCTAGATTCACACTAGTGTTTGACCGACCTGCATTGGTCTGCGCACGGCCGCTGCTCAGCTCCAACCCCGACTGCGCCTCCTCCCGATAGCTCCGCCTATGGGCGCATGACGCCTCATGTGACCTGCGCACCCTATCTTTAGCATTGGGATTGCAGGTCGTACACAGGTATACGTTTGCTGGCGCCTGCATAATTTTGACGGTGCACCGACCTGTGCCCAATGCACCTTGTTGCATTGTGGTGCACTCGACGCACCGTCAAAAGGACGTAGGCGCCGGCAAATGCAACCTGCACACAAATTGCGTACGGCCTGCGAACCCAATGCTAAAGATAGGGTGCGCAGTTCGCATGCAGCGTCATGCGCCCATAGGCGGAGCTATCGGTATGAGGCGTGGCCTGGGGCAGAGCTTAACGGTGGCCATGCGCAGACCGACACTGGTCGGTCAAACGCTTGTGTGAAACTAGCCTTAGGCACACTGTGGGGCTCAGAGGGAAGTGGGGGAGTTGGATTTGAGAGCGCAAGATTTGCTAAATTTCTTTTGGGGAGTGAAGAGCCATAGCACTTTTCCAGAATCCTTGGACTACCATTAACTAGGAATATCCCTATGTTTCCATTAACAGATGATGGACCTGAGTCGAGACTTACTTTCTTTTAATGAGTTGATGCTTTTGTTGTGAACATTTTATATGACATTTAGATCACTTTCATACTGCTCTCTATGATATTTACTTACTTCGGAGTTTCCATCTAAACCCCAAATGAAGTGATTCTGATGAAACTCCCGAGGGATCCATTCACTACAATGAGACAGAGGGGTTACTCTTTACTCCATCTGACCTCTGTTGTCCTTCTTTTCAGAAATGCACAAAACTGTGGCGGATTACGCTTTTATGCATGCCCAAAAAGACAGACAGTGCCTGACCATAGACCAGGCAGCATCCATAGTGTCCCAGTCTGCCTCATTGTAGGTAATCTTCCACCATGGCATCTAGGAGAATCACATATTTCACAGATTTACATGGAAAACCCTGTGTAAGCACTCAGCTTAAAGCGCACGATAAATGAGAGCAGAGCCTTACCGAGATCTTTGGGAGGTTGAATTAACAAATCAGTAGTAGGTCAAGAAATCATTTTATTTTTCTACACCTTTCCTTGTATAGTATAAGTAATTGTACGACTTTATTCTTTGAGTTGGTGCGATTACAGCAATATCAGATTTAAATAATTTTTTTTAAGTTTGGTTGCTGTCACACGCTAAAAAACACTTTTTATTACAAAAACTAGTTTTTGCATCACCATATATTGAGAGCTATAATTTTCCTAAATTTCTGCCTACAGAGTCATATGAGGACTTGATTTTTGAGGGACGAGTTGTTGCTTATATGAGTATTATTTTCGGGCACATGACATATTTTGATCACTTTCTATTCTCATATATGGGAGACAGAATGAACAAAAATCACCAATTCAGGATGTGTTTTTTTTTATTTTTTTTCGTGTTGTTCACCCTGTGGTCAAATTAATAAGGCAGTTTTATTCTTCCTGTCAGTACGATTACATCGGTACCACATTTATATCATTTTTTAATGTTTTGGCGCTTTTACACAAAAAAACTTTTATAGAAAAAATAATTATTTTTGCATTGCTTTATTCTGAGAGCTATAACTTTT